>CM053410.1:12447496-12465085 GCA_028644305.1 Xerus rutilus
TTTTTTTCTATTTGCCTCAACAAATGTTTTCAGTGAATAGTGTGTACAGCTTCTGATAATTTTGTTTTTTTCTGTTATGTTTGCCAACATGTATTAAAATGCAACTTTTGGGAAAAAAATAAAATAATAAAAAAAAAAAAAAAGAAGGATAGCAAAGGAGGAGGATAGTTATATGTAATCAATTGATAGATAAAAATGAATAATTGAACTTTAAAATTTTTTAAAAGTATCACTTACAATAGCACCAGCAATTGGAGTATTTTGGCAGAAATCAACAAAATATATACAGAATCCATATGAAGAAAACTATAAAACACTGATGTAAGTGAAAACAGGGAATAAGTAAATGGAACAATATTCTATATTCATGAATTGGAGCTCTCCATATTGTTAAGATGTCAGATCTTTCCAATTTCATTTAAATATTCAGTGCAATTCCAGTAAAAATCCCTGCAAGCTATATTTAGAGATCAACAAACTGACTGCAAATTTATACTGGAAGGCAAAAGACTAAGCGTAGTTATTATAATCTGAAGAAGAAAAGGTTGTAGGACTCCCATTATCCCATTTAAAGACTTAATTTAAAGGTAAATTAATCAAGTTTGTGTAAGAGTGGACACATGGAAATATAAAACAAAAGAAAGGATCCATAAAGAGACCTGCAAAAACATAGCCAACTGGTCTTTGGAATATTTCAAGCATATGGTGTTGGAATAATGAAATACCAGTATACAAACAGACAAATCTAGACAGAACTTACACTTTTCAAAACTCTCATCAAAATGGATAATAGATTTAAGTGTAAAAGTAAATCTATAACACTTTCAGATAAAAAAACAGGAGAAAATCTGTGTGACTTTAAGGTCAATGATGAGTTTTTAGACAGAACACATAAAGCACAATCCTTGAGAGAAAAAATTAATAAATTGGACTTAACTAAAATTAAAATATTTTTCCCTACAAAAGACACTAATAAAATGATCAGACAAGTCATAGACAAGCAGAAATTTTTATAAAACTCATGCTTGATGAATGATTTGTATCCAAACTACACAAAGATCTCTTATAGTCAAACAACAAAAAAACTAAACAACCTAATTTAAAAGAGGAGAAAAAATCTGAGATCTCACAAAAATATGCAGATGTCAAATAAGTATATGAAAAGATGCCTAATTACTAACCATTAGAGAAAGGCATATTATCACAACACTATGCACCTATTAGAGAGACGTTATTATGCCAATTACTGGCAAGAATACAGCAATAGGAATTTTCATTCATTGTTGGTGGAAATGTAAAAGGACAGGACCACCTTGGAAGAGAGTTTGGAGATTTTTAATAAAGCTACACATTGTCTAAAATAAAAGTCAGTAATCCTGTATCTAGGTATTTACCCAACTGATATGAAAATATGTCCATGCAAAAATATACATGCCAATGTTTATAGCAGCTTCATTAGTAATGATCAAACACTGAAAGTGACAGGTCTTTTTCCATGTGAACGGGTAAACAAACTGAAGTAAAAAAGCATATGATAGAGTTCTATTCAGTGATCACAATAAGTTAGCTATGAAGCCGTGCAAAGGCATGGGTGAATTATAAATGTATATTGCTAAGTGAAAGAAGCCAGTCTGAAAAGGCTGTATGAGTCCGTTTATATAGTTTTCAGGAAAAGGCAAAACTATAGAAAGGGTAAACAGATCAATGGTTGCCAGAGCTCTGGAGGAAGTGGGTTGAATAGTCGATGCATAGGGGATTTTCTAGAGTGGAGAAACTATTTGTGTGATACTGTGATAACCAATATGCGACAGTACATAGTCGTCAAAACTCATAGAAGTGTACAACAAAAAAGAGTAAACCTTAATGTACGCTGATTTAAAAAAAATATTTAGGAGGTTAAAGAATCCCACTGTGCACTCTCCTTGAGAAATTACATTCACACTAATGATTTTTAATTTTCATAAAAAGGTAATTTCCAACTGTAAACCTTCAGATTCATATATCACACTTTACACTGGACAATTCCATTTGGATGTTTCCCTAGTATTATAGTCATATGTTCAAAACTAAGCCTGCCAACTCTTCTCCTTACACACCCCAACAAAGCTTGCTTTTCTCATTGTGTTTTGTTGTAACAAATAGCAATACTGATTTACCCAGAACCTGTTTCCTCTCATTTGCCTAACTCTGTTCTTTCTACCTTTCAAATGAATAAAAAATCCAGTCATTCCTATCCCACCCAAATTGCTAAAATAACTCTCCAACTAGTTTTCCTACCTCCATTCCTGTCTTCTACACATTGCTACTATTTCCTAGACATTAGACATGGAAATATTCCCTAATTTGCATTAACTTCCACTTGTTTTGGAGCAACCAACTATATTGTAAAATTGTGCTCACTTTTCTCTACAAATATTTGATGTACAAACTCCATGATAAAAAAGGACTGCATATCTTGTTCACAATTGGGTTAACTATGCAGCTTAGTAATATATGTATATTACAAAGCATATTAAATATATAATAAAATTGGTTAAATAAACAAGTGAAATAATTGCATAGAAATTAACGTGACTCAAGCTTTTCTGATTCTATTCCTCAAGAATGCTTAGATATTTGAAGTTCAAGAAATGTTTCTATAAAGATGAGCGTGCCAAAAATCATCTCCATTCTCTGGTGTAAAGATTTGTACATGTATATTTACCAAAGGGAAAATTTAATACAATATTGAAATGAGTTAATAAATTAATGCATTATGTAGGCATGAGGGGTGAAAAATTGGCTTATTCTCTGTACCACAATTAGCAGAAATGATACTACATCTTATAAAATATGTGAGCACATGAATCCATCCAATATTTATATGTTCTATATGAGGGATACTGGATGGTGAGTATTGTCTGAGGGTCCCTAGTCTTACCAAAGATGCATATGCTAATTTAATAATTTCATATCAATTGATTATTGAGTTCATTAGGATATTTGAGACTAACATAAGATTTGATTTTCTGCTGCCTTTCATTAATTCACTCAAAGCAATTCAAATGAAATACATTGGGATCTTCAAAGAGTTTATAGTAAAACACACTAAAAAAATAATTACTGCTTGGTGTGATTGGTGCTATGGCAAAACAAGAGGTAACATGTCTGGTCAAAGAATGTCTCCTTGACATGATGTCTGGGGTGAAATTTCAAAAACTAGTGGGAAGTAATCAAACAGAGGGAAAGAGGGAAAAAGTAATAGCAGGTAGAGGGATGGAAGAGAAAGCAGAGCGAGCAGGCATAGATGGAACTACAAGCCGGTGCTTAGAAAATGACTCAGGCAGAGGGGACAGGCAAGGCATGAGGATGCAGCTGGAGATACAGGCAGAGTCGGTCACCACAGCTCTCCGTCCCTGCCTACAGGACGGAATAATAAAAATGCTAGACATTGGTGTAATTCAGTATTAAGGAGCTAATTATTGACACTTGTCATTATATATTAGAGTCATAGCTGATCACAAATTCAGGGAAAGGCATAAAGTCGTCAAAAGCGGTCAGGCGAATCTGGCAAAATGAAAGTGATTATTGTAATATTTTTGGATTCAGTTCAGAGTTTGAATCTTTTACATCTGTGCCTCCAACCGATTCATTTTGGAATTGGTTCTGAGAACAAATTGACTGGCTTATAGAATTTCCATAGTTCAAGGACTTGTTGCAAAAGCAGAAACGAATCAAGTTTGAAGAGTGACCTATTGCATTTGGTGTGTTGATAACTTTCTCTAGCCATAAATAATACGGAAAAAAGCATCTGCAGGTTTTCTATCTGCCAAAAAAAAAAAATGTACACGAAAGTAAAGCATCCCTTATTTCCTTAGAATATAAGTAGTTGGCACTGCACTCTTTGTCCCATAGAGATTGTAACTTCTGGCATTTGCAAGTTCATCAACTCCATGTGATAATCTGTTAATAGTTATTACTATTGCATTTTATAGAATGGGAAAGCAAATTATTTTGTCTAAGATATATTTCTAAAGAAATCTCTGTATCATTTTTCCTACTTTCCATACCAGTAAAGTGCAATATAATCAACGTTAGTACCAAGTTCAGTATCGTGCTATCATAACTCAGGGCTTATTTGATTTCATTTGATTTGCCGTTGCTGCCAGCACCTCCACTGGAGGGCCATTTGGACATGGCATTTTAAAGGAGCAGTTCACCTTTACTGCCAGTAACTCTGTTCTCTGGAGTGACCTTTCTTCTGAGATCTGCCCTTTTTGTCCCTGATTGATGCCCCTGGGATAGGAAGAGATTCCATTGCAGTAGCCCATGAACCCTGCCCCACCTGGACTATGCCATTGTTATAATCCCCCACCACTAAAATTTATTGTTCTTGGAAGGTCACTGGCATCCCAGTAAATACAAGTGTCACCTTACTCACCAATGAATGAAAACAACTTTTCTTTGTTTCAGAGGAAAAACATTGAGACAAATTTGGGAGAGAGTCAGCCACATTCATCTTTTTAGTTGATAAATAAGTATTTGGTTCCTACCAAATGGGGGAATTAAAATGCAAGGGCATTTCCTTGAAAGACTTATTTCTCTCTCCCCTTAAAGTTTTGACAGGCAAGTTAGGGTCCACTACAAAAAAAATTAAGGAGATATTTAGACAATGGGGATGCTTCTGACTTATTCAAATCGTTTTGCTTTTGTGTAGCTCATTGTATATCAGTAAACACTGATAAAAGCATCCCCTTCATCTTCCATCTCAAGTTCTTGAGCAGCCAGTCGTATTTGCTCAGGTAGCTTTTTCAGTCATACTCGCATTTGAGTAGTAAAAATATTTCCTTCTTGTATACAGTCACAGCTGTCTCTCATTTCGGTCATGTCCCGATTACGGGGCAGCTGTTTTTAAATCAATTTGTAAGCCAGTCTCCTTCATCTGGATGACTTTCAAAGTCACCATGCTCATCTATCTGCACCAGTTTGCTGAAGAAGGAGCGTGGAGATTCGGAGAAAGGGTTGTGGAGCTTCTGCTGCATGTGCCAGCAGATGGAAATGAGTCAGAACTCATTTCTCTAGCCAGGTGTCATTTAAAGAGAAGTTGAGCAACAGAGTCCAGTGCCTGCCTCAGAAAAGGGGAAGTAGGGACTAATGAATATGTCACCCACCGTGGCCAAATTGCTCACATATTCTGTTAGCAAGTTGGGTGGGTGGAAGAGCAGATCCCACAGACCTCCTTAGGCCATTCTGGGTGCTCCTAGTATCATCCCCTTTGGGGGTGACAAAGTGCTTACACCTTTATGGAAATCGCCACTTTGATTTCAGTGGACCAAGAAATGACTATTATTTGTTTATTTTTGGTACAGGGGATTGAACCCAGGGGCACTTTATCACTGAGCCACATCCCTAGCCCTTTTTATTTTATTTCTTTATTTTGATACAGAGTCTCACTAAGTTGCTGAGGCTGGCCTCAAACTTGTTATCCTCCTGCCTCAGCCTCCCAAGTTCCTGGGATTACAGGGTTGTGCCTCTGAGCTTCACCCAATGATCTTGGATGAGATAGAGCTAAGATGGAAAGCATGGACTGTATGTCCAAGCACAACTGATGGGGTTTTTGCTTTTGAGTAAACTATTTTATTCAGAGTACATAGTATCCATGTGTTGCCTACTGTAATATATGGGTGTGCTACTTTAGGTGAAGAACATAGAGGAAAGAGAACAGTCTTTCAGTATGCACTCTAAAAAGGCATTTTTCTAGGTGGTTTCTATGCATTGTTTCTTTTAACTTTCATGACAATCTTATGTTTAAGTACTATTCTCACATTTAATGTGTCACAACTAAATTTTAGAAGCTTTAAATAAGCAGCTTGAAGTTCTGTAGATAGCACATAGAAAAGGCAAAATTTTAATCTAGATTGTCCTGATTTCTGTTTACAGTTTATCTCATCATCTTCCTACCTCTCATCTCATGGTACCTCATTCAGTGAGACTAGTGAATGATATCACTTGACATCTGCCTCTCAATAGTAGACGCTTGATGTAAATCTACAGAGAAATGCCGAAGGTGGCTGGCTTCTTTGGGTATACATTTGTGCTGATCGAATTTGAGAAAAGTTTTGCTAACTGTGTCGTTTCTTGGGGTGCGATGCTGCACACTTTTTCTTCTTGTTCTCTTCTTGCTCTTCTTTGTGAGTTACTAAGTAAGCACTCAGAAGTGTTCACTTATTAAAGTAATAGTTTTAGTAGTAATAGTTTTGTAATAGTTTGTAACTTGGTGGTGGAGTGCCTGCTTAGCATGCATGAGGCCCTGGGATTGATCCTAGTTTTGCACACACACACACACACACACACACACACACACACACATACACACACACACGATTAGAATAATGGTTTGGGAAGAATCACTTTGTCTATATAGTCATTTTTAAATTTATTTGACAAGCATTTATTTTAAGACCCTACTATGTACAGGCATTCTGCCCAGTGCTAGAAGTAGAGGAGAGAATAGAAAGATGCTGTGACCTGATTATTAATCCATGAGAGAATGTCTGCTTTTGTTTGGGGGTGGGGAGATTGACGCAAATACTTCAAGAAGAAAGGATCCTGTGCTTTTGTAGTACACCCACAGTCGCAAAAGTGTTGATTCACAGCTTCTATGCATCGTGAGAGAGTAGCTTGCCTAGCAATGCACATTAAGAGTTTGAAAAAAATCGATGTTTTAATGAAAGTCTGATTTGTTTAATCCCCACAGAATGTCATTCTTCCCTTCCCTTTTTAACCTCCTCACTCTCATTATTGGAGTTACTGTTTGTTCACAGGCAACCACTGCCTTGGCATCCCAGGCCTTTGACATGTGAGGAACGAGCGTGAACTAATATCAGGGAACACCTTTGGTCATGGCTACCTACTTTCTCCCAAGCCTTTCTTACCCTCCACTCCATCCACGGTTTCCTGTCATTAGAACTCCACCCTCCTCTGGTCTTTCATGTGGGGGCCAACACATAGCTCTTTGCATGTTTTACAGATAAAGAGGCTGCTGAGTTGATTAAACAGAAGCTTATAGTGCTCTTTACCAACTTTACCATTGACTAGTTGTATGAAATTTGGCACTTGACCTCTTTGGACCTCAATTTCCTGAGTAATTAATATACATTGGAAACTCCATTCTTTCTTCTGGATTGTCCCACTTGAGGAATTTTCACTAATTTCTCCCCGAGTTTCATAAAAATGTAAACATATGGGTATCTACATTAAAACACCCAAGCTAAGGCCTTAAGTATATTTGCCATTTTTAATGGGGTATAACACTATGATGAAGTATTAACTCTGCAGGGAATTAGGAAATTACATGGAGGAATTTCTTTAATGAAGTCTTTGGGTACATTGTTAGCTTCTCTCGTTGTTTTCTTCTCTGTTTAAATAAAAAGAATACATTGGAGATCCTGCAAATTTTCAGGATTTGTATGTTTTGAGATACGATATCAACTTAAGTCCTTGAAATTGACATGAAAGAATAATACTTCCTACCTACATTGGTTCTGTGTTTCTGCTTGAAATGTAATAAAACTGTATTTTCATAATTTTTTAAAATTTGGGGAAGATAATTAGGTGAAAATTTAATAGGAACATGGAATAAAAAGTAACTAATTTTCCTGTTGTTTTCTCATTTAATTCTAAATGAGAATTTAGAAATTTCTGAGTTCTCATTTAAGTTTAAATTAAATGACTTTTCTGAAATATATTTAGGATATTGAACAATTTATTGATATTAGTATGTTTAAGCAAATCTAAATCTGGTCAATAATATAGTTCTATTTATAATGTGCTTGACCCCAAAATTCATTATTTTCCAAACAAATTACTAAATGTGCACAGCTATGTGTAAAAGAGAAATGCTACAAATCAACAAAAAGGGAGTGGATTAGGATAATTTCCCTATATCAAATTCCAAACTAGTAAAGATGCATCACAATCATTTGTAAGAGTTTAAAAGAGTTACTTCTCACTCTACACATGTGCAAAGATATACTTACTTTGAATTCTGTAACATCTGAAATAGAATATAAATTGGTAAGAAAAGTCCATTTTCGGCTGGCAATATCAACTCTCAGATCCAGAAAAGATAGTAAGTTGCTTTTCCACGCTGCCAGATGTACTTTACATCTTTCTTATCTCTTACACTCCCCTCTCTCACTCTTCTCTATACTCCTATCCATTAAGGTTGTACCATTCTACACTTTCCCAGGGTCCAACGACCTCATACTCTATTTTTCAAAATCTAAAGACATTTTTTGAAAGTCTTTTCTTTTTTTCTGGGGTATCACAACAACTAAGAATATTGCCATACTCAAGAGATTTGCATTTTAACAGGAATTGAATGCTTTGGGCTAAGAAATGAAACTTTTCCTATGTAATTTCAGGCATCAGTAAGCAGATGGGACATTTATTTGGGTGGCCTGAGGGGCTTTCCTGAGCCTTTGGAACCATGTGGGGCTTCTCCAATCCAATCTAAGGTATTTCAGACATTGCTATTAATAGCATCATCTGCACCATGATTTTGATTGTATCTCTTAAGTTTAGGAAATTCACTCTCAATATTATCTGTAGAGACCTCAAATATCCTGGACAATATAAATCAAATTCCCATATTAACTATTCTACATCTCTCTTCATCAGAGTAATTTAGACATTGCAATGTTGGCTGATTTTTCATCTAATTATTCTATCTAAAGTGGAAGAATAACTGTAGGACAGAAAGAAAGATAAACTATGGAAGGACAGAAAGAAGAACGGGAATAATCTACAACAAAATGATAAAGCAATGTCCAGTACGGAGACCATTCTCCTGAGCCTTTAAGCTGATTTACAGGTACCAGTTAGTTTATTTAGGCTCTGTCACTAATGGTAGTGGATTCTTTGAATCATATAATTGTCTCAGTCTTCTTTGTATAGATAACACCTCTGAGTCACACTCCCTAGAGCTTAGTTAATTGATAGCACCGAGAGTGCTGTTAGGAAATGCTCCCACTGCATGTCAAGCTGTGGAGCACCTGAGGTCACACGGAAGTACAAGGAAAGAAAAAAAAAAAAAAAACCAAAGGCGACTCAATAGCATCAAGAAAGCCAACTAGAAAGGAGAAGCAGAGAAGCTTGACTGATTACTTGGTGGCAATCACTAGTCTGATCATTGATTGGAACCATCTCCATGACTGTGTAACCACAATCAGTTCTACTGTGTATTGATGGGAGACATATATGATTATAATTGCCAAAGTGAATGAAGGGTGCCTCTATCCACTCAATCAGGCAGGCATCCTTGAATGATCATAGTTGATATGCCGTAGTCACTACTGTTCTAAGTTAAAACACTGATCTCTGTGTTATGTTCTAGAATACATTCTTACTTGGCCACTATATCTTCTGAGGCTTCTGGTAAGAACCACTGTAATCACTTCTTTACAACCATTCCCAGTTTAATCTTCTGAGAAACAGTGGTCATTTTACTCTATTGCTCCCAAACAAATCTTGTATAAAAATATAATTCCTAAAAGACACATTTCTTCAGTTTGTCACTTGGAACTTTGCAATCTAACTTTACCTCATTTCTCATGAATTTTGTGCATCAATCTATCCTCAGGTTTTACCCATTCTCTTCCAAATTTCCATAGAATGTGTCACTTTGCTCTCCCTTGGTTCACCTGTTCATTATTTCTGATATTTCTTCCAATGCTTATCTCCTAATTATTCCATCAGTAACCAGAGTCATACTCTTCCAAGAAGTCTTCCAACTGTCCTAACTCTCAAATATCTTCTCTTTTTTGGAACTCCTAATTATTGTGCTTTCTTTATTACTCATATGGCAATTGATCAAGTGCTCTCCTGTGATAGCACATTCATTGTGTCTCAAACCATTTGCTTTCTACTTGGTTATCTCTTGCAATTTATACATCTTTCCATCATAGGGCATAGAACAGAGACTCATGCATAAGAGATGTTCAATAATTTGTTAATAAACAGATGCTTCATGCAATATGGCCAGACTGGAATCATTCAGTTTTGGAAACTAAAGAGTATTGTTTTTAATTTTTTGTTACTGTTATCATAGATTCATAAATTGATCATTTCAACTTAATGCAATAGACCTGGACTGTCTATGTAACTGTGTCTTCAAAAATCTTTTGTTACAGAGAAAATTTGTAAGAGAACTTCAATCTGTATGGAAGTATAACTTGAACTTTTTCTTTAGTCCCATTAACATAGAGCCATTTAATTGGTACACCTGAAATGGTAAACTGAATTCTCTAGGCTTCTTTTACTGTGTACAATGGAGAATAGAGTGAATTCCTTGAAAGTTGGCTCAGTTTAATATAGACCAGTGATGCCCCGCCAGGGTGGGGATTTTGTGTCAATGGAAATATTTGGCAGTATCTGGAGATAGTTTGTTGGTCACAGGTAGGAGGAGGGGATTTTAGGAGATTGCCTGGGAAGAAGCCAGAGACACTCTTAAACATTCCACAAAATATTGCATTAAAATTACATCATATTATTTCAGGATGGTATATTTGATTAGTAAAATAAAACCCGAAATCATTAAAAATTTTAAGAATATGTATTTGATTATTATTATATTCAGTTTCTATCTATGCACAGTATGAACTGTGTACTGTTGCAAATCACTTATAACTTGCTATTAAATATTAGGCATAAATTCTTTTTTTTTTAACTTTTGGTAAAATAAAATGTGACTCTCATTTACTTGAATTTTGAAAGCATTTTAACCAGCAGAATAACTGACTATTAAAGGAGTCATATTGAGGGGATTGAGGGCATTATATAAGTTAGGTTCACTTCTAGGCATTGTTTTTGTTCACCTTGTGGACTACTGTTCAGTTTTCTGTGGGTTCCTGCGGATTCTCCTTTATCACAAAGTTACAGGAAATGCCGCTCAAATAATCCTTGTGAAGCAGAAAATTCCTCTGAGGGACCACGAGCATCGCTATTGAATCATCTCCTCTAGTAAGCATACATGCTCTAATGTGCCATCTATTTGCTCCCTTTTTAACAAATCCCTAAAAATGCCATCTGAATTCACCAGTCTCCCATTCTTCAACTCCCGCTTTCTTTTCAACACATTTCAAGCTGGCTTTCCCCCACACTATTCCACTGGAACTACCCATGCCAAGGTCACCCAGTGACTTCTGTGTTTCCAAATCCAATAGTCATCTCTCAGTTGGTGTCTTTTCTGTCCTTCCAGCAACATTTCACAGTTAATCACTCCCTCTTCCTCATTGCCCTGTTTTCCACCTGACTTGCACAACGCTACAGTTTCCTACTTCTACTCCTGGCCTCACTGGGACTTTTTCTGGCTCATTTCTCCATGCTCCTCCTTGCTGACTGTTCATTGCTGACAGTTCTCAGGGCCAGTCTTTGGCCTTCTAGTCTCCATCTGTACTCATTCCTTTGTTGAACTCCTCTATTGTCATGTTTCTATATATCTGTTTTTGAACATTCTGAAGTATGCATCTCTGGTGCCCAGACTTTTTTCTGAACGCTCCATTTTCAGAGTCAACTACCCATTTGGCGTTGGATTTGCTATAGATAATGTCAATTCTCCTTGGTTCCTCTTCAGATCCTATCTTCCAGCTTCTGTCTGAGTTGCTTCTGCTCTCGGTCTCACACTTGAATTCTTAGGAGAACTGTCCTCAAACTACAGGAGCCTCTTTCCCCTCAAACACAGAGCTCTGGAAGTGCCTGAAAGTTTATACACTTATGGACCCTACCTTTAAAGTGATCCAGAATCTAAACATTTCTTGCTACTTCCACTTATGACATTCAGGTTCCGGCAAATGTCATGTCTCAGCTGTAAACTACAACAGCTTATTAACTGGTTGACCAGCTTTGTACCTCCCGCATTCCACTCTTAGGCTCAAAACAGCAGCCAGAGAGAGGTTATTAAAACATACGTCTGATTAAGTCATCAGTTTTTAAAGCTCTGCCCAGGCTGCTTATGTCATTCAGCAAAGAGTAAAATTCTTTTCAATGGCCACTAGACTTGTGTGTTCTGCCACCTCCCATACTACCTCCTTGACTTCATCTATTACTTTTGTACTCTTTTATTCTGCTCCAACCACCATGGCACACTTGCTGTTCCTTGTATAAGCCAGGCACAGACCCATCTCAGTGTCTTACCCCAATTTTTCCCTTTACTCAGACTAGGCTTACTCCACATGTCCCTGGGGCTAATGCACTTGCACGCTTTCCAAGTCTCAGTGACATGTACCCTGACCCTTATGTTTCATAGTGTGTCATCTCTCCCTGTGTCGGTACCTTCAGCACAGCCAATCTTCTATGCTTTCTCTCTTGGAACTTACCAAAGAATCCTTTTTCTAACATACTATACAATGTCAATGTTTATTTAGTTGACTCACTACCCTCTCAGGTCCCTTGGTAGAATCAGAAGATATAAGAAGGCAGGGGTCACGTAAGTAATGGTTTATATATTTTTCAAATTAAGTTAAATTATGCCCCTACTTTCTTTCTGTATCTTTGATTTCATTCAGAACAAGTGTCTCTTGAGAGTTCAAATGTCTTGCCACCCAGTTGCAGTGATCTTCTTGGTTGGTCTATTTCTCATGTATGTGGTGAGAAACAGTAACTAGTGGGAGATGCTGGATAGATTTGACTTGATAAACCTTTCATTATTTTGTAGATTTATAGATAAGATTGATTATATAACTTTTTTTAAATATTTTTTTTAGTTGTAGATGGACATAATATCTTTATTTTATTTATTTTTATGTGGTGCTGAGGATCGAACCCAGTGCCTCACGCATGCGAGGCAAGCGCTCTACCACTGAGCCACAGTCCCAGCCCCTGATTATATAACTTTTAAGCAATGATAGATGAGGTTCACGACCTGCTATGATAGTGGAAGAAGTTTCAATGGATGTCGGCTCTAATAATCAATACCACTTGCAATATTCCTTTTCCCGAAGGTGGCCAGTCCTGATGATTATGAGTGAGCCACCGCTCACATGACCAGCATTGCATTCAGAGACAGGAAATTGTCTGTAAATATTTATTCAACTAATTTTCCCAATAATTTTCAACAAATCGCATTCAAAAATAAGCATTCAACAACTATTACCTTACATATATATAAAGCGTGAATTGGGTTTTAAATTAAATCTGCTGAGCAACTAAAAGTCATTGTCCACCTTCCATCTTCCCACCCTTATTCAGCAGGGGAATCTCTGCTCATCTTTCAAGTCTTCGCTCTGTATTTGCTCCTCTATGAAGTTTCCCCAGATATCTTTATGTGATTTTATTTTATTTTTTTTGTGGTGCTGGTGATTGAACCTAGGGCCTTGTGCATGCAAGGCAAGCACTCTATTAACTGAGCTATATCCCCAGCCCTCTTTATGTGGTTCTTGTCATAATTCAAAATTTCTTCTTTTAATACCATAATATCTTATAATTTCTCTCTCTTTGCCCTAAATTTAACTGTACTATTACCCTTTATTTTCCTGTGTCTTTCTTTTCCTAATGTAATTCTTTCTTCCTCCCAATAAGATCATGAACTTCTCTAGACAGGGCCTCAGACTTGTTCATAATTGTAACTTTAGTATCTTGCAAAGAGCAGGTGTAATGTTTATTGTATGACTGAATAAATAATTGTGACACACTGAATTCATATTTCTAGGAAATAATACTGAATTCCAAAATAGATTAACTTCTAGTAATATGTTGAAGAATTATTATTCTTCAAGAACTCTGAGTGTTTGGCATCTGGATGTTATTCAGGTTTCTTCAGTAAACAGGCTTTTGTTATTTCATGTATAAATAAAACTCTCCAAAGGAGGTTTTTCTAGAAATTTCCCCTAGTTTGCTTTCTTCATTTACCACGAGGCCAGCTTGGAGCTGCCCTTGTAGGTGAGATGGCAATCTAGAATTCCTCAGTGTTTCCTGCATGGTGAATTATGACTGAGCGGCTGAAGGCAAAGAAAGAAGGCATAACTTAAGTGAGCTTCTGAAACCTTCCCTTTTGGATTAAAGCAGATGAAAACAGGATGGCAAAAATCTAGCTTGAAAATGCAGTAAACTCATAAGAAATGGTGATGAACCCCTAAGCATTCTATTTTTTCATAATTATGGTATAGGGTGTATGACCACCATGCATAGAGTTGGGATTTTAGGGTATTTGGGTATTTTAGGGGGTATGGGCATCAAGTTTGCAAACTCAAAAATTAAAATGCTGGGGTTCTGGTTTCTATTTTTCCACTTGTTGCTACCACAAAAAAATCATTTTATCTCTCTGTGCTTGAGATATCTCATCTGTAAAGTGTGAGCAAGGTGGTACCTACTTCATCTGGCTGTCAGAAAGTGACATAAGACTTATAAAGTACTCCTTAGCTATTATAATTATTAAATTAAGACAATTTTTTTTATTACAATCTAGTCCCAAACACCATGGCTCTGAAGTCAGAGAATTCAATTTGGTAACTAAACAGTGATGCATATTTTATATCCAGTCTTAGCTCAGTCATTTTAGGTTCATTTTTGTTTTCTAAAAATACCTCCACAGAGGGAAATTCAGTTCTCTCCTTTTTGTGGACTTAGAGAATCAGACAGTCCAGTTATCAGCAATGTTGTTCTCCATCTTCCATTTAACTTCCTTGAGTAGCTTATGTACTTCCCTTTGGTGTTTTGATGTCAATGTTAAGTTTGGGAACCAGAGAGGCAAACAATGGGCCTCACAGAGGAGCTGAGAGACTGAGAGATGAAGGCAAGGCAGGGAGGAGAGGGACATTTTATCTAAGTATACTATTGACATTATTTACATCTTTGATCCCTTTGTAGAATATTTTTCTTCTCTTTTTCTACTCTTTGACAAATCTAACTTTGCATTGCCAAGTTTTTATATTCATGTCCTATTTCATTTCACTTTATCTGTTCTGTTTCATAATTGATAACTAGGCCAAGTTCTTCCCGAACTTTCACATTAAAGACAGTTGTTTTTACATATATTCTGTGTAACTATTGTTGCCATTTGAGGGATTTTTCCTGGTTCACTAAATTAGGAAGAAAGAAAAGCAAATTTTAAAAGAAGGGAAGGATGGAGGAAAGAAAAGAGAGAGAGAGAACAAGAGAATTATCTGTGATGAGAATCTGAAACAGGTATCAAGGAAGACTGATGACCTGACTGAGTGGTGAGTCAAGATGAGTGAAAGTCTTCTGGTAGCTGTGTTTCTTCGCAGAGGGCAGTTAACTCTTGCAAGTTAGCAAGAGGACGGTAAGTTTATACTTTCTAGGAAGTACTCAAGAGTTAAAGATCTCTTATGATCCATAAGCCAGAATTCCCTAAGTCCACAAGTGTTTTCTTATTTAATGTAGACTAAATTCTGCATGGATTCTAACATCATGATATGCATTTATTTCATGATATGCATTTGAAAAATAAAAAAGATCTTTAAGATGACTACTACTCTGAAATAACTAAAAGCATATTGGCCAGGTATAATTAAAGAATGAGACGCTGTAATAAAGAATGCTATGTTACATAGCACTCAGAGTGAATGCTTTCAAAAGTCAAAACAAGAAGAGGAAAGTTAATGTGCAATTCATCATTCTCCAGGAAATGTCTTGGATTCTGAGAAATTGTTTTCCTCCATTCTCAAATAGCTGTTTATTGAACACCTGGTATGCCCAAAACACTGCTCCATGCTTCATTCAGACTACAGTGTCCTGTCTTACCATCAGCATGGTGATTTGTTCAAGAGAGATCAAGGTTTCAGTTCCAGCCCATCCATTTACAAACTGTGTGTTCCTGCAGGCATTACTTAAGCTTTCTGGAATGAGGTGTCCACATTTGTAAATTTGCCTTATAAGTTTATTGAGATATTAATGAAATTCCTTGAGACATATTATTGAGAAAAGGATTATGAAGTGCTGAGCACCATATTTGACATCTGGTCTTTAATAAATGCTGGGGATGATGATGAAGAGGAGGAGGCCATGGTGATGAGATCATCATCCTAAGACGCAAAACCACAGCAGTTAGAGAGTGAAATTTTGACCTGGACTACTAGGTTCAATATCTGCTATTTTCTGGCTCTATGACCTTGAGGAAGTTACTTCACATTTTTTGCACCTCACTTCACACATCTGAGAAATGAAAATATTTATACCTCATACCTCCTAAAATTTTTATGATTGTAATTTTAAACTTGATAAAGTTTCAGAATAGTACTCATACTGATAGTATAGCATTTAGAATTGTATTTATGGTAGCCACTTTAAAATATTTATTGAATAGAAACAAAATAGCAATTATTTCACTGATTTCTAAGTCCCATGATGATAGTGTAGTACCATATATTTTTATGTTCCTGCATTTAGATAAATTCTTGTCATTTGCAAGGCACTCAATAAATAATTGTGGAATGATAATGATAATAAGCTTGCATCCCATTTTTACACTAATATAAGTGTTTTGACAAAGGCAAGCATAAATGTTGCAAGTATGGCTAAATGATGCTTTACCTAAATTGTCTACACTTACAAGCATTGATTTTGAGTGTTTTGTATAACAGATCAATTTAAAAATCACATGACTTCCATTACACTGAAAGCACTTTGCTACTTTGTTGACATTTAGTAAACAGTGGCACAAACATTTACCCTGTACACGCCCAGAAATTAGTTCAAATGGTTAGCAAAATGAATAAATAGCTTGAAAGTCAAAATAATATCAGGTTCATATATTTAGTCACTACTGATTAATTCAAATTTTATATCTAATCATCTTACAACTAATGATCATTGATCCTATGAAGCAGCTTCAAGACCAGGGCTTTGAATCAAGGCCACTCATGACCAGAGCAGAATGTGGACTTTAGAGAGGGTAATGCCTATATGGTGTGTTTTATTTGTGATAATTTTTTTTCATTTTTACAATTATCCAGAAATCATCACTTTTATAAATTACTTCTGATTATGTACAGAGTTGAGCAAGTGAAGGAGGGGCATATAAATTTACATGCTATCTTCCTCCAGTAGAGAACTGTGCATCCTCAAGATTGAGGACATGATAGGAACCATGGCCATATAGCTCTTACAAACTCTAACAATCAAACAAATCCTTCTTAGTGAGGGGAGAAAATATAAAACACTAACTGCTACTTGAAAGAGAAAGCCCAGACCAAGAGATGAACAGGACATAAAGTGAAGACCTGTGTGTGCTCTGTCCATTCAGTTACTTGGTTTTATTTTTGGAATTTGAGAACTCAGGGTATTGGTCTCAAAAAAAGGGGCTCTGGTCTCTATCCTACATTATGTCTTAGTTAAAATGGAATATTCCATATTAAGATTCTCCTTTAGGAAGCAGGTAAGCATTTTCAATTTCCTAAGGATAGCTCAGTCTCTTTTGCTTACTAATATATACACAATGCATACAACAGTTTTGGAGGCATGGTAGGGATTTTGTAACAATTTGTTGAATCTCTCAAGTCTCATGAGGATTTCCTGGACTGGAGATATTCAACAAATAAGTAAATCGCTTGATCAATTCTTTATATTTTTGCCTTAGGATCCTCTCTCTACCTT
>CM053410.1:12465185-12653175 GCA_028644305.1 Xerus rutilus
CATGTTGGCAAACATAACAGAAAAAAAACAAATTATCAGAAGCTGTACACACTATTCACTGAAAACATTTGTTGAGGCAAATAGAAAAAAATTGTTACAATCATAATTTTTCTAACTTTGCACAAAATTATAAGCAGATTACGTTCTTCATATTAAACATCTTTATATGCACTTTCAATGGACAGTATATATATATATAAGTTGTCCCAATACCGTTCTTTATAGGATCCGGTTTAGGAGCCCACACATTTACCTTCATGAGACGCTGGTCTCACTTAATCTAGAAAATTCTTCAGTCCTTTGTTTTTCCTGATGTTAATGTTTTTGAAGAATGAAGGTCAATTTTTTTATACCTTTATTTTGTTTATACGTGGTGCTGAAGATTGAACCCAGTGCCTCACACATGCTAGGCAAGCTCTCTCAAGCCATGGCCCCAGCCCTTCAATTTCTTTTTATATAATGTTTCTTGATTTGGGTTGAACCAATGTTTCTTCATGATATAATTCAAGCTACATATTTTGTGGAGGGCCAGGGTACCCCAGGTGTGGTATGGGCTCCTTCCTAATGTTTTCTGTTAGCAGGGACAGATATTGACCATGTAACTGAGAAACCAGCTGCGTATCTCCTTAGTCAAGAGACTAAAATAAATCCATCAGGAAAAGAATACCTACATCAGGTGCCTCCTATATGAGGTTATGACCTATATGAGGTTATGGTGTCATTTGGGAAGACAGACGCTGACAGTACATGAATATCCTTTCTGTCTTCAAATTTTAACTTACTAGTTTTAGCATCTATTCAGGCTTTTCTAACTCCATGACATTTTTAAAGTATTGATTGATTTTAAGTACAATTTTAAGGAGATATTTTCATGTGGGAAGTAGAGCTATGTATAAAGGAAAAAAAAGCAGAAGTCAAATTAAAGATTAGTGGGTATGCAGATTAAAGCCATAGAGATTAGGAAAGGGAACATTGTTTTTGCTCTGGGACACTTTTTCCTTCTTTAGCATCAAAATCCTTTCTCCATAGCTACAGCACTGAACTATGAACCAGCTGGGTTTGGTTAGCCCTTGATTCACTGTGCAAGCATCAGTAAATTACTAAATCACTCTGGGACTAAATTTCTCTTTTTTGAAAACCCGTACAATAGTATCAGTAAATTCCTTTACTTCTCAAGATGTCATAAGTGAAAAAAAAGATATCATTATTATGATAGCTATATGAGCTTCTTGATGAGAAGTAATTTATACAAGCCAAATCAAATTGTTGGTCTATGTTACTTCTACAAATAGTCCCTCTGTTTCTGAGGGCACCATGTCCCCCAAATCTCGTACACCAGTGCCAATTTCCATGACCTGATTTTTGGAACATGTGACAGCTCTCACCAAAGGAGCCTGACACAACTAAAGAGTCCTTTTGCCTCAAGTCTTCCTTACTCCCACTTTCTCTTTTAAAACATCTCTGATTGATGCTCAGGGCATCTATTTCACAATCTTAATTTTAATTTGCCTCACCCTTAGGTGGGACTCTCTCCTGCTGATTTTTCACAAGTCCAAATCTTCGTATTTGCAACTAGATTGGAAAGGGTATTGAGACTGAGACAGTAACATTGGCAAAGTGACTCCCCACAGAGACTAACTTAGCTCATCCTCTGAGTTCTATATAAAGGAGGCTCACCACATGGGGAGGAAGCAGGAACTCCATCTGTACTTTGGGGTTTTCTAAGCTGATTTCACCAGGGAAAAGATACAGAGAGCGCAGGTATAGAACACTGTGGAACTGTTCTGCAATAAATTTTGAATTTAACTGAAGAAATAGCCACACTGCAAAACACCTTGAAGACAGTTCTTTAGCTGCACAGATTTAACCAGTGAAATTGCCTTGTTTCTGATCATCATTTGTCAAATATATGCCAGGGGAATGACACATCGTCATTCTTTCATCTAGATATAGCCTCTCATCCCTTACTCAAGCTTGATTAATCCTTTTAACACCTCTGAGTCCATTGGCAGAACAATTCTTATAATCCATTCTTGTCTCAGCAGGAAGCCTAGAAGAAGTTTCCTGGCCAGACCAGAAATGATCATATATACTCCAGCAGCAATTCTGTGGGATGTAACTGAATGACCTGGTTTCATTTCTGTTGGCTTGTGCTTACCTGAGTCCCCTGACTTCCTCCCAAGTCCAGGACTAATTGTTTCTGCCATTAACAATAGACACACTGGATCTCAGTGAACTTTGTCTTCACCTTCCCTTGGCCATCTGAGTTCTATTAATCATGTTTATTTGTTGTGCCCAAAAGTCCCAGTGCAGGAGAAGTAAGAAAACATTCTATGTTGAAAGGAACCAAAATAGAAGCAATAAAAAATACACTGATTCTTAAGCGGGTGACTGACGTTAGCCCTTTGCACCAGAGAATTCTTAGGCAATCTCTGAGATACTCAGTCACTTCTACAAAAAACAAGCATGTTGTGACTCTGTGACACTTAGGCTGAGCATTTTATCAGTATTATATACAGAATAAACCAACTCTACATATTTTCTATTTTGGCATAGCTAATACCAATGATCTACAGGAAGAATTAACAACTTAAATAAGCAATCCCTTCAGTTGTTAATTATATCCTGGGGGAAACCTGAACTGAAGCAGTAAGAGCGCATCTTAGTCTAAGAAGAGATTTTTCATATTAAAAAACTTATCCATAAGGATTGGTTAATTCAAACAAAAATGAAACAGACCATCTGGACTTACAGTTGTTTTATTTATTTTTTTCCTCTCTAGGTTTAGCTTTTAAAACTTTAAATACTAAAGTATAAGAAAGAAAGAAAAAACCTTGGGACAAAAGATGTAGTTAGTTTTGTACTGTCACTCTCAGTATATACCACTGCAGTTAACTCCTGATGTCCCACTGAGTGATAAGGATGTGTCATCTAACCTTCTTTTTCCTGAACTCAGAAGAATTAGAAGAATGAGAAAATGCCTTGTGTTTTCCTAAATATGAAATTCCCATTTTTTTAAAATTTAGGAATATCTAAAATTTCTCTGTAGTATACCAAATTTGACTGTGTGCATAGAGATGGTCCATGCTGAATACATGTGATATACATGCTAGGCTGTGTTTCTATCATAATACTAAAATTGACAAAATAGGGCTTAAGGTGTTGGCCCAATGTCTTCAGCCAGAGAAGGACACTGTGTCTTTTTGCAAGACCTTTAACATATTTAGTATGCTTTCTTGAACTTCAAAGATAGCTGAAATTGTCTGACATTATAAAATAGTTGTCTTTAATGAGAAGAATTCTCAATAGCTCTTGTTTGCTAGGTGAAGTTTCCAAGCATTCCTTACGACCAATGTAGTTTTAAAAAAGCTTTGTATAAGCAAAGGTTGATGACATTTTTCATGACAATAAATGCATTTTAACTGCCAGGGGAAAAGCTAAAATACAGCAATATAAAGGTGCAAAAAATTTCAGGAAGTCAAGCATTCCTGTGAATTGAAGATACATTGATCAATTTGAGTGACATTGTATTTTAAAATGTATACAACAAAGGCTACTCTGGGAAGAGGAGGATTTTGGACTTCTTTTGCAGTCTCTTTTGTGCTTCTCCTAGCCATCAGACAATCCCCTCCCACACCACACACACACACACACACCCCACACACACAGACACACACACACACACACATCTCAATAAGAATTCAAGGAGAGATTGTGTGACACTGTGTGACACTTTCCACATTTTGAACAATTTCTGAACCAAACACAATGCAATTAATGCTTGAAGTTTCAGAGAGGCCCAAAGAAGTGTATTCTTGTTATTCCCACACAGTTTGATGGGTGAGGCTAGAGATTACTTTAAAGATTACTTCCAAGCAAAGGATAGAAGAGATGAAGAAGAAAAACAAATCAAACAATAGTATTAGGCCTTCTGTATCCTAAATCTTCTGCATACTAGTAATTTTGCACGGCTTGTTGGTCCTTAGAAAAGAAGAAAAGGTAAGCTGTTGGATCTATCTCTGCATCTATACATATGCATGCATAAAGGTGATTTGCCTACACTAGCTGCAAATGCAATCACTTCATTCTAATTGGGGAATCTAGTTGCAAAATCTCTCCACATTTAATTTGCTTTGAAAAATATATACTATGTGCATTCTCCAGAACACAATTGCTTCTCCCCAAAACATGTTCTACTTCTTTTAAAGCCTCTGGTAAAATTTTTATCTAAGCCATCAGATTTAGCAATTTGTAACTGATCTAATCTCTCTACAAAATCCTTGCTTACTGAAATTGCATCCAACAGCTCCTCACTATAAACCTTTCAGTTCACATAAAACTGAATGACAACCTATGTCTTTCTTCTTTCTTTATTTCTATCTCTTGCTGTTTTTATTTTAAGCCCAAAGAAAAAACAAATAAACTTAGTGAGAAATCATGAATCATTTTAGCAATTACCAGTTATTATGTTATGAAATATATAATCATTTAGAGTTACCTTCATTAAACATAAAGAACCACCATATTAGCCAGCATCAGGTGGAGTTTAAGTAATGACAGTGTTCTTTATTGTATGTCCTACCACAGAATATTAAGTTTGTAAAGGTTTAAACTAGCTGCCATTGTCAAAAGGAGGCTATCCTTTTATTTTTTTCATTTTTCATTCAGTCATTCATTCATTTACCAAATAGCGAGTTATTTCCTGTGCACCAAATATTGTAGCACATGCAGAGGTTATAGCGGTGAATAAAATAGGCACATAATAAATAATTATTTAATTTGAGCTAAAATTGTCTCAATAATTTAGGAAATATAAGGTAGAATAACACAAGTATCTGTTACTTGTTTTAAATAGGTAATTCTACTTGGGGAAAATACTTTTCTTGTCTTCTGTAATTACTACTGGTCTGTCTCACATTTTATCTGACACAGATTAGATGCTCAAATAATACATGCTTAATGACAAAAATCTATTTCTATTAAGATGAATTCGTTGCTCTTTTAAATTTCTGAAATTTCACTTGTTATTGTTTTCTTGAGTCATCTATTAACTTGTAACAAAGGTCTTTCTTCAATTATAAGCCCCAATTCTGGGAAGTACCTAACTACTCCCCTGTTGTAAATGTGTTAAGAACGTTCACTTTTTCTTGGGTCACTGGAATTCTATGAATTTTATTACTGTATCTGAATTTTCTATCAATCCTTATAAATGTCTAGGTAATGGGCAGAAACTATGGCAAGTGTGAAGTTGGGTTCTGAGAATACAGATTGCTAATGTTAATAGGATTAATTTCATTAATCAGGGCTAATTTTCTCTACATGTAAGTTGTCTGAAGTCTTTCCGTGCTTTGGAACAATTGGGTTTAAATCTTGAAAAATGAGAGATCATTTTGAGAAGACCAGCAGGTCCCTTATTGTTTGGTGTCCCATTAGCAAGTAGTACAAAGAAGGGTGAGAGACTGGTTGACTGATTGAATCAATAACTTTTTTTGTGATAGTAAATGGGAACACTGGAAAAGTGTGAAATCAACCTCATGTTGAAATCTTCAGGCATACTTCTCAATTTCACAACTTTAGCAAATATCTTGCCAAAAAAGGAGTCGATTATGTTTGGAATTTGTATACCATGATTTCTTCCTTTTTTCCTCAGCTGCAAGAAAACTTGTATTTCTCTAGGAATCAGGAGACAGGCTTATTTCTGCTTTACAATTTGGTTTTTTTTTTCATGAAGATGTAGCTCTTTATGTATGCAGTATAGGGTCAGGTAGATACCTTCTAACAGAACAAATATTGGATGAGTGTAAAAATTTAGTTTCTGTCCCTCTCGCTCTGAAGTTCAATTTTTCTTATGTGAACACTATACTCAGTACAACACTCACTCTTTAGGATCACTCCCTTTATGATTTTGCCCTGCTGATTTCATAATCTCACAGATCTCCAACACTTTTAAAGAAAAAATTTAGCAAAATATTTGGCATCTTCTCTGTTTCCATTATGAAGGTTGTTGTGACTAAGCTAACCTGACAATCTCAGGAACAGAGGTGGAACCATTAGTAATTTTGTTTCTTTAGGGATTTCTTCTCGATGGTTCCTCCTACCACAGACAGCAAGATAGTTACCATAGGATGCTCTAAGCAGAGAAATTTGACCTTAGAACTGCCTCAGGTCCAGATATTCTGATATCATCACTTACAAAATGGATAATAAACTTGAAATTTCCTAATTTGCTTTGTATATTTATCATTTATCAGCATATATAGAATGTTAAGATATTCTACTGTAAGATTGACTGTTTTGATTCTTTTGTTGCTAGTATTTTGCCTTTTCTGCAATGGATTAAAGAGCTTTTAAGTAATTAATCCCCACAACATCATCTAGATTTAGAGTATTCAGAGAAAAATTTTATTTAAATGGTTGCTTCTCTAGTTTTCATAATATCTTCAGTACTATTTTCCATTTTGAGTTAGTACCATCTTTGAATTATTTATGTTTCTTCAATGTTATCATGCTATAATGGCATCATTACTAGAAAAAAATACAAAATTCATTTAATTCACTCCTCCCCTCTAGGACAAATGTCATTTGATCACATTCATTGATTCAACCTGTATTTATTGGATGCCTAACATGTTGGCAGAATGCTAGACCTTGAGGAACAGACCAGATAGAGAAGAGTTGTTACACAGCTATACTACTTCAACTTTATCCATGAGAGGATGTCTTTTTATTATTTTAAAGAAGACTGTACAGTGGAACAGCTAATGTGTTATCTTCAATACGATTTCCCTTTCATCTGACACTCCCTAATGATTTCCCAATATTGGTAAAATGGGACAGGTGACTCAATTGTCTTTGAATTCATTTTTAAATGTTTTATGGAGATAGTCATCTAAATAGGAAAATATAGACAGCTTGTATCTCATTTCTTCATAGTAAGGTCCCTTAAGAATATCTCCACTTAAATGAAAGTCACCAGTGTTAATGATTTTTGGAACAGATTTAATCAAGGAATAGTTAAGTTGCCTTATATCTCACCTCCATAAAATTTAATATTTTTCCTTATTCTTTAGCCTGAAAATCTTAAACATAATGTGTCAAGTGTATCCTTTAAAGATGCAAATAGTGATATTATGATCCACAATATTTATAACATAAAATCAAGATCCATCTAATATTTTTTCTTCATATATTATAAATACAGCTGAAGAACAATAGGCTGAGTTGAATAAACTGCAGTATCATGGGGACTTGAAGAGTTGTCATCCTCTGCCAGGTATTACTCTGTAGTTCTGAAAATACACATCTTTCTAAAAAGTAAGAACAATATGTAATTCACTGGTTTTTTATATGACAGCACATCAGTCCAGCATGTTCTTTCATATCTGCTCTTGAAATTTCTTCATATTGAAATTTCAGGCTTGCATCATGCACTACAAGTTTTCTAGAAACATTGTACTTATTTCTCCCAGAAAAAACTTTGCTCATTTTTCAAACAATGAATAAGCTATTTCAGAAATTATAGAAATGGAATAAGCAAAATTTCAGAAACGATCATCATTCTTAAGATTTCCTATGCAAATCTAAATTTAGAACAAAGAAACATCCACTTTTATAAATGACTCCTATAGGAAATCCTTCTGCAAATTGTTCCTTGGATTTCATTTGATCACAGCATTTAGTCTGAAACTTAACAGATCTAGATCATTTTTTGTATTTGAAACACCTTACAAAAGCATTCACTAATTAATCAAATTAGATAACAATTCTGTTATGAATTGAACATTATATGGAATCATTTGCTATAGAATATCAAGATGGCATATCTCTATATGTCACTTTTAAGGTAATGATTATGGCTATGTGCAGTAAAGTATTTATTACCTTATCTAATTAATACACATTTTGGCATGTCAGGGTTTGTGGGTAATTATAGTTTTCTATTGCAGTAATAATTTGTATGATTTATGAAGCCTACGAAACAACACTGTGAGCCAAAAAGCTGTCTGGAGTAATTACAGCTAAGCAGCTTGATCAACAGGTCTGCCCAGCCAGGAGAACACAGCCCTGGGGAGAGGAGCCCTGACAAACAGGAGCAGTCTGAGGTGTTCACTTCTCAGCCTGCCTTTTCTCCTCTAAAAAAGAAAAAAAAAAATAGCCCACCCACTGCTTTCAGCTGTGTTAACAAAGAACCCATTGCTTAAGTACATGTGGTTATTTTCCAAAGGTTCATATGCTGATGTGGAGAATTTCATAAAAAAAAAATTATCACAGAACACATACATTTTCAATTATTTCAAGGAAGATTGAATGTAGACATGAATAATTTGTTTTCAGAATACCAGTGCATTTGGTGGCTGTTGAAAACTCTTTAAGTAGACTATGCCCTCATCCTCCTCCAGTTAGCAACAGAACCATCTCCCCAATTCACCCTGGCCTTCATTAGACTCTTGATCAGCCTTCCTTCAGGAACCAACACAGCTAGCTTACTTGTCCCAGTAGGAATGGGGAATGCAGTTTTAGTCTCAAGAAACTTTGCTCATATTCAGAAATTGACTATCAGGAAAACTTGACCCCATTGGAAAAGAGCCCAATATCATTATTCATTTTCGTATAATAATTTTTAGGTCATTGATGGTTTGTTATAGAAGATAATGTGGGTTATTCTTTATTGGATGCTACTTTTCTTTTGCCAAGTCTATTTTGACCTTCCCATCAGTCATTTTCTTTTGCTTCATATTAATGTCCTCAAGGTATGCAATGTTTTAATTGGCATTCATCACATACAGTGAAGCAGAAGATCCTATCTTACATCAAGAAGCAGCTGGTGAGTTTCTGTGAACTGTTCTCAATATATGGGCAGTTCTTAAATTAGTTTGATCTTTCTCAGGGAGACTGACACATTTATATCTTGTAGGAGTATATTGAATTTTTAGTTATTAATTCCAGGTAGAGGCAGACTCTTACTATTTTTTTAAATGTGAAGATTAAAAGATAACTTCAGATAAGACTGTTGAAAGCAGTGTCATAGAATAGCCCACTTAAAATGAATGCTAAATGGTAAAGTCAGTAATCCAGAGTATAATAGTGACTTTTGCATAAATTTGAAAGTTGTACTTGGAGAAAATGGCAAGAGCTCTACCATTTGGAATGGAAATCAGAGATTTTTCCTGATTCAGTCAACTTAGCAGTTACCTGATGGGACCTCAAGTTTATCAGTGTAAATGAAGAAAAAAAAGACAAGGTAAACCAAAGATACAAATTGGGGTTGGAGGAACCCATAAGCCCATGCGGCCCACACCCATGGTTCTAAACTTACTTCGACTTGGCAAGATTTCTCTCACAGTGGGTTAAGTGTCATCTGAAAGGGAAAATCCCTTCCTTTGACTTTCAAAATATTTGTTAGAGAAAAAAAAAGGTAGAATACATGAAAAGAAAAATGATAGCCAAGACATTTTCTTCATTCCAAACAATAGGCCAATTTTGGTAGAAAGGTATGATTTTGTGAAGGAGTAACACCATGAAGAACACACTGAGTATTCGAATCTTGAGCTATACTTAGGCCCAGTCTATTTTACCAGGCACAGGAGAGTGTGCAGGTCAAGTGATGATTTTAGAAAAAGAAAAACATCTGTACTCTTAAGCATTTTCAAGTAGAACTCCATAGGCAGATGTTCAAGCTATTCATGCAGTCTAGTACAAAGCCTGGGATACAGACACCGTTCCAAATTTTTAGTTCCTTCTTCTCCTTCCCTATCTCCGGACATCCCTGTTGGCTTCCTTCTCTAACCCACAAATGCATATGCACACATGCTTCCTGTAAAAGACAACGGTTCCTAGTAGATTGAACCTTCTCCAGGAAAACAAACAAGAAATGTAAAATGAACTTCAGAAGCCAAAGGTCAAGGGCAGAAAGAAACGGAAAGCTATGTCAGGACCTAGTGGGAAATAAATATAGGGTGAAACATATCATTAATCCATATGATCATAACTTTATCATGAAGTTCACTGATTATCATGCATAGGGAAAATAGTGTGGTAAAACCAAGGTAGGAATTACTTATTTGTAGTGTGGAGGAGAGTGTGGGTGTGTGTGCGCACGCGCGCGAGAAAGAGAGAATATTTACATGCACATATATACATATATAAGCTAAGAAGCTGTGAAATATATTTCATTTGTATGAGCCCTTTTGTGTGAAGTTCTTAACTAAGATTATACATTAAAAATATTTTTATGTCTTCAAAGATTTTTGCTGTCTAAACATAATTCATCTCTTCATTTTTTTGTTAGCCATCATCTTATTGGTTAGTTTCTATTTCTTCTTTTCTTTTTGGTTCCGAGGATGAAATTCAGGGGTACTCAACCACTAAGCCACATCCCCAGCCCTATTTTGTATTTTATGTAGAGACAGGGTCTCACTGAGTTGCTTAGCTCCTCACCGTTGCTGAGGCTGGCTTTGAACTCACAATTCTTCTGTCTTGGCCTCCCAAAGTGCTGGGATTACAGGCATGCACCACCGCACCCGGCTCTATTTCTTTAATATTTGCCATTTGTCAGTTATTGATGTTGTCATTCAAGGATTTTATTTTATATTTCAATTAAGATATGTTATTTTGCATGCAAGAACGGATTAACAGAAAATGTAAAAAAAGGCTACTATTAAAAATACTGAATCTATTGTTATTACTTTCCAGAATCATTTACATGTGGACAAGTCTCATTCGCCTTGTGCAGTTCCCCGCCCTCCACTATTAGTTTCTTGTTTAATTGCATTATCTGGTAATGTCTATAAGCATTTGCTCTTGCTGCAGGGAATAACAAAACTGAGCCTGAGTTCATATCCAGTGTCTATGTCAACAAGGTTCTGTGTTCTTCATTAAACAGTGACCAACAGAGAGGTGCTTCTGGGAATTATACTGCCCAGTTTTCCAGGAACTGCTTTTTTTCAGCTCAAGAGTTGAAGGCTCTAGTTCACTTTGTTGAACTTCTTTCACAGAAAATATGAATACATAAAAACATTTCGGTGTATCTTTTGGAATATTTCTACACTTTGCTAGGGAGTTATTGAAGGGCAGCTTCCTTGTTTTGAAGATGCAACATCATTTTTTTTTTTTTTTTTGGATTAAACTCAGGGGCACTCGACCACTGAGCCACATCCCCAGCCCTATATTGTGTTTTATATAGAGACAGAGTCTCACTGAGTTGCTTAGCGCCTCGCTGTCATTGCTGAGGCTGGTTTTGAACTCATGTTTCTCCTGTCTCAGCTTCCCAAAGTGCTGGGATTATAGGCTTGCTCCACTGCGCCTGGCTGAAGATGCAACATCTTTTGACATTAATTATTATCATTGTCCATTCTCTGAAAGTGACCTCCCCCATGCCAAACAAGAAAAAGATGAAGATGAGCAACTTGAACTGGACATTGGCTAAATCAACAAAACCGTTTTACCAGTGAGATGACTCATCACCACAAGTAGGCTGATTCAGCTTATTGGAATGTCTTAATTATGTATTTTCTCCAGTTGACTAGAGTTTGGGGATCCATGATCATATCTGTTCTGAGTTTTTCTGAATTTTATTAGATATACTATCCTCTGCATCTATCATCACAATGTGCTCTAAGCATTAGCTTTGAAATTTTTCCTGAGCTGTGTTCTCTACCTCCTGACCTTAGAGGTGAAACATCTAGATTACCAGGCATTAAATAAGACTAATAATATTGCATTCTTTAAAAAAAATTAAAACCCTCTTATTCCATTTGCCTCAGTGTACTGCAATTAAATAAGCTGATCTTCATGTTTTGTTAATTTACCAAATTAAATAATCCAATATGATGCATTATTGTGTATTTGCTACCAAAATTGACTCATGGAATGCTTTTGTTATTTAATATTGGGGGATGCCTAAACACACATAATGAAGTAGATAATTATGGTGATGATACATCAATGGTATTAAAACACCTATTCTCCAATAATATGTACTCTTTTAAACTTTCATTTGGATTTTTTTAGAAAAGAATTTAATAAAATTAATAATATAGATGATCAAAATGCATTTTTATCTTTCTTTGGTATAGGACAAACTAAATAACATTGGAAATTGAACACATAAATCTCAGAAAGACACTTTTTAAAACTACACATTTTAAATGTTAAGATTTAAAAAATGGTACAATTATCTTGGAAAACAATTTAGTTATTTCTACACATCCTCTTACAATATCTTACAGCCATTTCAGTCCTAGATATTTACCTAAAAGGAAATGAAAATATATGTCTGAGGACTTGTTCATGAATATTCATAGAAACATTATTGGTAAGAGTCCAAAGTGGAAACAACCTTAATGGCCACCCACATATGAATGTACAAACAAAAGTGTGGTATATCCACACAGTTGAATATTATTTAGCAATAAAAAAGAAATGGCCTGTTGTTATATGTAATTTTGAAGAATCTCAATTATATTGAATGAAAGAAAATGCAAACTCATTTCTAATGACAGAAAGAAATCCTTGGTTGCCTGGGGATGAGGATAAGGAATGAGGCAAGTTTACATAGTGGTGGAAGGAAATATTCTGGGTGATGAAAACATTCAGTATTTTTGCTGATGGTATGACGAGTGCACACATATATCAAAACGTCAAACTGTACACTTTAAACTTGAACAGCTACTCATATTTCAATTACAGTTTACTAAAGCTGTTTTAAAAAGACAAATAGAAAGATGAATATATACCATGTGTGTCCTTTCAAGAATAAACAAGTTTTTGGAAAGTTGAAATTAAAAGGCCTATTATCACTGTGACCTGGGAGTCTTAAATCTTCCTTCATGCCAACCTTACCTGGAGATTTCCAATTTCAATCCTTACTCATTGCAAAGGCTGCAAATGTACTCAGGTTCTAATAAAAATTCTCATGAGGGAAATGGGGATAAGAACCAAGATTCTTTTACTTTTCTGCAGGCTTTCTCATTCACTTATCCACTCATTCACTCAACAAGTACTTACTGAGTACCTACTCTGCAAACATTGTGTTGTCATTAGGGAAAGAAACAATGAAAACAGATGCCATCCTCATGGAAATTATGTTGTGGGTAAGGTGGAGATATTATCAATGATACAAATAAAGGTATAATTACATTTTTAACAAAAATTACTCAGGAGAGATTCAAAAACATATAAAACTTTAATTTAGTGATTTTTACCTAGTTAGGAAGAACTTGGAGTCAGTCAGCATGAGGTTCTTAGGAAATACTAATTTTATTTTTCTATATTAAATATGTATATAAATATATGTTACAAACTACGTATTACATAATTATGTATTATTCTTATATAACATGATTGTCTTCTCAAAAACATCATATTAAATGCAGAAAGTGGAATCTAATGTTTATATCTAGCACTGCAGCCTCGTGGGACTTGCAGTTAATCTCTTTGTTTTTTTTTATTTGTAGCTTCCGATTCATTAACTGTGGAATCTTGGGAGTGCTGCACGATTCCATTGAGCCTTACTTATTTCATCTGTTAAAAAAGAAAAATGAATAAAATGAGTAGGGTCTTTAGGTTACATGAGAGAATGCATAGTAATGTTTAATAAACACTAGTGATTATTATTTCTAGTGTGATAAGTATCAATACCACATTTATACAGCATAGATGTATGTATTCCCTATATAGATGGTGAATGTATGTACTATATAAATGAGTAAAATGAACTTTATGTTTGAGCCTAGGAAAAGTAGGAGCCATCACTTAAGACAGAGAAGAAATGATGGTTATGATATAATTAGGTAGAGAGGACACAGCATCAAAGTTGATTATTCAACTGTGAAAATCTTTGTTCATATGACATTTTCATGTTTGCTTAAGTCCTAGACTTGGTATATGTAAATACCAAAGAAGCAAAGTGCTGTAATGAAAATGGGTACTAAAACAATTTGTAGTTTTAGAAAAGGAACAGAAAAGTTCACAAATATATAAAAAAAGTCTAAATCTGATTGGTCTGAAGGAAAATAAGAATAGCCCAAGTCAACAACAATTTATCAAACTATTGTTATGTCGTATCTGTGAAGAAATATTGCTTAGGGGATGGGTCATAAGAGCGATATGACTTCCAAACTTCCATGAATGCCCTAGAATGCATCGTTAACCTGCATTTAATAATAAAAAGCAAGTAAGTGTGGTATCGCTAGGAGGAGAAACAAATGAAATGTACCTAATCTGAACTGTGATGCATTATTGCTTCATAGTCTAGGATTAATTTTTCTCAAGATTAACAATATTTTTATATGTCTCTTTTTCATTCACTTACTTATTCTCCAAGTACTGCAAGTGCCAATTATGCATGAAGCCCTTTTGTAGAACCTGAGCTACATGGAAGTTACCTTCTAGTAAGACATTTCATGATTTGTAAAAATGACTTTGTTCTAATATAGACTTTGGAGACTGGACATCATCCAACTTCAATTTTACATAAAAATTATTTAACCCCCTACTCTCTTCCAGAGAGTTCAGGATATAAACATGAACTAGAGAGTATTGTCTCTAGCTTCACAAAGATAGTTCAGGAAGAAAGAGCCACATTGGACAAGCAATCACAAGTGTATTGAATATTCTACAGCTGCAAGTATGAGATGCTGTGAGAAAACTCCAAGAGCATTTTTCTGATCTCTGAGGTCAGAGAAATTCTTGCCAATGAATGGAATTTACCCTGAAAGATGGCTTGGAAGATGAAGCCAGTATTTGAATACTATTTTTTTCCATAATTAACTCACATCTAACACTTAAACCACTTACTGGTTTTTCTTAGTTCAGTTGCTTACAATATTTGTGAACATTCCTTCTATAGTCAGGGATCCCAGGTTCCTTTCCATAGTGAGCACAGCACCTGATTCACCCTCCTATTTATCCTTTACAGTGCCTAGCTTCATAAAAACCTGTTATTGTTTAATAACAGTACTCATTATAAAGACAGAATAACTGGCACTCAAAAATCTCAGTTAAGAAATGGAGAAGGTTGTACTCAATTAGAATTGCTCTTTCAAATAACTGTGAGTACATGGAGTTATCTTTGATCTATGTCCTATGGATTTCCAAAACTGTGTTAACGTAAACGTACTATGGCAGCTCTACATGCAGAAGAATATCCTCTATGGATTTTGTGTAGTGTGTTCCCCAAGGACTCATGTATTGAGAGCTTATTCCTCAGTGTCGATGTTAAGAGGTGGTAAGACCTTTCAAACATGGAACCTGGTAGAAGGTCATTGAGAGTATTGGCCTGGAAAAAAATCGATGTAGTTCTCATAGAACATTGGTTCTTTCTCCCAAGAGGATTGTTATAAGAGCAAGATTGACCACTCCCTCCTGTCTGCCTTCTTGTCTTGCCACATGATCATTTCCTCTTGTACTTGACCCTACCATGATACTATACACCATGATGTCATGCGACCAGATGCAGACACAATGCCCTTTGGCTTTCTTGCTTTTAAACCTATGAGCTAAATGAGTCTCTTTAAATTACCCAGCTTCAGGTATTGCTTCATAATAACAGAAAATGGATCAATACAGCATCGAATCAGATAATTCAATCAGTTGACAGCGATAAATAGTATTTGCTTCATTCCTAGTATTGTCTTTTTCATGCCTAGGAGAATGTATTGTCTTTGTGTAATTAAAACATTTGCTAATCAGGCAGGTGATGCTTGTTCCAGAAATACTTTGGAGTTGTATAACTTCTTTATACTGAAGAAAATTTTACATTGAAATCTTTAGTAATCATTTGTTTGATCCTATATATGGCCTTGGTTTGTGAATATTCCACCAGGAATTTTATATTTCTCTAAAGAAAAGATGGATAGTACCATTGTAATGAAAAACAATTTTAAACAGTTTTTGGTATGTTCTAGTTCTAAAGGTGGCATTTAAAATCAAGTATTATGAGAAACCCAAGTTAGATTTTGCATATAGGTAGGTGAAAAGACACAAATATTAACAATGGCATGTATATTAAATCTTTGCTCTACTATCTTCTTTGCATTTTTGAAGATTTTTCCCTTTATTAACATATGTGATCTTCATAGGAACTTTACAGTGTTTCTGCATTTTACATATAAGGAAACTGAGCTCCTATTGGTCAAGATACAGTCCAGGGAATACAACTAGTAGTAAATCAAGGAGCAAAGTTTTGAACTTATTTCATCTGGCTGCAGAGCCCATTCTCTTAATCTCTTGCTGAAAGGGATCTTTAATGTGTTGGTTTTTACAAAAGGTAGGAGTCACTGGTATAGTGGGGTTTAAGGAATTTATTCCTAAGCGGGCAACAAACACAGGGCCTTACCTTTACCAGTAGGAGATGACAGCTCCTTTAAACAGGATCTACTAAATTCTCAGGAGTATTCTCAGATGGGACCCAGTGGGTTCACACTGATGGGTTAGATTTTTTAAATTATAATGCATTTTGTTTAGAAGAGGGATTAAAGTATTTGCCAAAATGATTTGTGTTGACAAAATGGCTTAGTACATCTGGCAGATTTATTTTGGAGAATGGAATAAATTAAGGTGTCGAGCAAAAGATGTGCTACAGCCACTGAAACAATTTCAAGTATTTCAGAAACTCTATTTTTATTCACTTTGCAAAATGTGCTTAGTTGAACTGCCAGTCCCTGTTACATTTCCATTTCTAAGCAATTAATTAAAATCCCAAATCAGTTTTTTCTTGATCATGCCAGCAGGAGTCGGTTACCATGGAAATAGGAAGATCAGTGGTATTTGGAAGGGAGAGAAAAAATGGCTGGCAATGGTCTTTTATTGCAGAAGCATAAGTGATGGTCTAGAGTAGCTCCTTGGCTCAGCAATAGGAAGCTCTGCCCCCAGTAGCAAGTGTAGCAGCGACAATTGGAAATCACTGACAGTCCTGCGGATTACATTTCGCCCCCCAGGGATATCATTTGGCCAGTTGAAAAAGTCATTAACTCAGCTTTTTCATGTCTTCTATCTATAGGTTAAACCCCTAAATGTAATTGATTACTGAGTATTCTGTTGTGGCTAAGCAGGATTTCAAATCAATAATTGGTTATATTTTACAAAGACCCATCAAAAACCATTTATAATTTTTTTCTTATGTCAAGCCAGTGTGCTTCAGCTGTAAAGCTCATTTCCAGACAATACTGCAAACTAAGAATGATGTGATTAAAACCATACTTTTTTACACTTAGGAAAATAGAAGCTTATTGGATATCATCTCTTGGTGTTCAGTTAAAACCTAATTTGGTGGTGCTACTCTGCAGACAACACTAAGAAGGAAATCAGAATGGATAATATTAATATACCTATATCAGAACAAATTAAAATCGTACTGAAAACAATTGAAACCTTGTTAAAACAATTATAATGAGGTAAATGATAATAACAACAATCTAACATTTACTAAGGGTTATGTGCCAGGCAGTGATCCTCATGTTTTGAAAACTTAAAGTCAATGCTTCTCAACACCATGAGCAAGATTCTAATATTCATAGATGCAGAGATTATTCAAATTTGTTGAAACAGTTTTTCTTTGTGAAAAAAGATCCTGCAAATCTTTTTTCATGTGACTCTCATTAAGTTGTCTATGAAATCAGAAGATGAGCAATAGCATTTCACCATGCTTGAGTTCATACGGGTCCTACACAGAAACTTATCTCTGTGGATTAGCTAACATTTTTCAGAAAATCAATATGAAAAATTTAGACATTAAAAAGAAAGAGGAAGCAAATCAGAATTTCATGTATTGCTCTAGCATGAAACCTTAGTGTGCAAATTAGCCTAAAAAACATCCAAGAGAAGCTCCAGTCTGTATATCATGATAATAATTAGGAAAATGGGAATTTTTCAGTAAAGTTTTTACTCATGCCTGAAGGCAGCTGATACAATGTCACCATTTGTGTCTATTAAACATTATTAAATTTTTCTCATAATAAAGTCCTCAAGGCATATCCACATGTCTTATACCTATAAATATTTTATGGTGATAATTATTTAAAGTGGGTAGTAGTTTTTCCTTTTCTAAGTTAATCTTTAGAAGAAAATAGCAAAGCCAGAATTCCATTTAGTTTACTGATAAATGAACAGCAAAGTTCTCAGCCAGATGAGGCACTCCTAGTCACACAAAATATGTGGATCTTTAGAATCTAGGAGCCATAGGCACACACTAGGTACTATAAAATATCTTTTCACCCAGCTGCTAACCAGGTAGCTAGAATGGGTTCCAATACATACAGGCATAGTAGAAAAGGTGAGATGATTCAGTAATGTGTGTTGCTATTTAACACTGAATTTCTGCCAATAGGAGCTTTCCACATAGTAGCTTGGAAGGCTGAATCAATATTCTCCAGATATTCTAGGCTTTAGGATTTTGGTTTAGATTTTATATTGCACTATTTTAAATCCTCTGTATTTATGAAGTGCATACCAAATGATGACTCCACCACTCAGCAGGGAGAAACCTAAGAAGAATAGACCTAGCTATTGATTTCAATTGTGCTATAAAATATTCCATGTATTATATAATATCGTGGTTTGAATGCCCTGAAGATATTCTCATTGTTACACTGATCTTACAGTGAAGGTCCCATAGTTCTAGACGAAGATAAGTAGAATATATAAACCAACATCTATTTACTTAACTTGGCAAGCATCCACTGAACACATGCCCTGTTCCAGACATAATATTAGGTACTGGAGAAAGCAAAGATAGGTAGAATAGTTAATAAACATATGGTTTCTAATGGTTTAAATTTGTGTGCCCTTACTTATTATGGAAACGAATCTCTAAGGAGAAGTTATGGATAAGCTGTGTTTCCCTGTATACATACTCTCATTAGTCCCCTCCTTTTAAATATGAGTTGTGACTCACATTTTGGGCAATGAAATGTGACAGTGATTTTTCAGTTAGATCACAGGAAATTTTGTGGCTGTCACCTGGGATTCTTGAGAAGTTTCTACTGGAAATTCCAGGAGCACATTAACATATTCAATCACCTTGAGAAAGGTCAGCAAGGTCCCAATTGTGCCAATTATCCCAGCTAAGGTGCCAGACATGTGGATGTACTGGTCATTTTGCCCATTCCCATTGGACTTTCACAAGACTCCAGCCCCATCAGTAACCTGATTACAACTACCATGAGCTGAATCAATCCACAAAGCAGTATTATAAGAATTATAAATTATTATTTGAGCAACGAAGTTTTGGGGAGTGATTTACTATACAGCAATAAATAATTGAAACATGTACATTGCATGTGACCTTAGATAAGTTCATTTCCCTTTGCCTCTATTACCTGATTATAAAATAGGGATAATCATAGTAATACATCTCCCAGGATAACTATGTTTGACCCTTGATAAGGCTTTAGCTCTTATTATCCTGTAGGCTTGCACTATTCAATATGGCAGTGACCAGAGACCTGTGGCTAACAGGCATTTAAAATGCGGATAGTCCAAGTTGAAGATGCTATAGAATGAATTTATATCCTTAATATAGAAAAAAGAATGCAAAATACCTCAGTACTGAAAATTTATGTTTGCATGTTGGAGTCATAATATTTTAAATATAACAGAACAAATACAGTGTTTTATTTAAATTAATTTTGTTTTATTATTTTAAAAGTTCTTAGCAAAAAAATTTTACATTATAAAATACACCTTGCATTTGTATTCTCATTTATTTTTATTGGATAGCACTGTTCCAGAATATCAATACTATAAAAGTAAGACTTTGTTCACTGCTATAACTCAGTACCTTTAATAATGTCTGCCATACAGAAAGCATGAAATAAATATTTATTGAATAAAAGAATGATGCTTGTCTACAAAGTTATTTTTTTTCACATTAGTAATATTGCCTTAACCTTCTCTGAATAGTCTTAGGTGGAGAACTTATATATGGGATTTAATTGTATGTAATCCATGAGTATTTGATAATTCTCAGGATTTAAAACTATTTACAAATGCCAAAATTTTTTTTAAAAAGATTGTAGGGTCACTCAGTAACCCTTTCACTGAAGTATGTTAAGATAATTTTCACCTCACCTAGTACGTATCCATGTAATATTTGCAAGCATTCCTCAAAAGTCTTGGCTTGATTCTTTTAAATTTAGGAAAATTTCTGAATAAAGACATTATATTTATGTTCTTTTCAAGACCTTGAGATAACTTAAATAGGGTTAGGTGGGGAAAAGCTTCTGTGAAATACAACAAGTGGCTACATGTATGTGATAGTTGTTCCCCTGAAATCTTGAACCACAGCAATTGCACAGTCTCCATGCTGAGGCAGCACATTATTCGTGTTCAAAAATAGAAATGAACTCCATTGGATTAGACAAAAAGAATGAAGGGAAGGAATTGGGGATGGAAATAGGAAAGACAGTAGAACGAATCAGACATAACTTTCCTATGTTCATATATGAATACACGACCAGTGTAACTCCATGTCATGTTCAACCACAAGAACTAGATCCTAATTAGAATGTTATACTTCATGTATGTTTGATATGTCAAAATGCATTCTACTGATACATGTATCTTTAAAAAACATACAAAAATAGAAATGAACTCATTATTGACCTATCCTTTGTCCTTTGTGGGTCATACAGATTTTTAAATTACATTTCACAAGATCAAATTAGCTTAAACAGAGAGTAGCTTTTTCAGGGAGACGGTAAGGGAGATATAGCAACAGTTAGCAGGATTAAAGGAATAACTAAACCACCAGGGGATGGGACAATGGGAAGAAAAGCAGCTCCTGAGACTTTAGGGACCACCTTCAACTGCCCAACCTGACTGTCTCTTCAGATATTGTTTCGGCTCCTCTTTCTGGGTCAGAATGATCCTTTCAAATCAACTTCCTTGTGAAACTAGAATGGGCATCAGCAGTTCTGTGAAGCTACACCTTTGGAACTTATCCAACAAAGACAAAAATCACTCTTTGACATGCCATTTGAGATAGCTTAGGGAATAACTTACCTCGAATTATACATAATGAATTATCATTATGAGGAGGGACACAGCTCAGTGATTCACTGGACCGGGGAAAAGCAGTTCTTTTGAAAATATGTGCTATTTGGAGAAGAAAAATAGGCAAGATCTGTTTAGGCACAACGTGACAAGACCACCGTAGCACAGGATAACTACCAAATCACTCTATTTTACATTTTAAAGTGTGGTGGCTTGATATTATTGCTGATACATAAATTTTTCCCAGTGGTAGCAGCTTAATAGTGGAAAAGTGGCTATACCTCTTTTATAGAGAAACACATTTGTTGTTAATTTGAGATGCTTGCATTTTAACATCCTATTTAATTTTGGATATTTACCAATGAGGAAGGGAAGCAAGGATGTTTTCTGTTTCTGACATTGGGTTTAGCAGGGCAGGAATAATGTTATCTATTAATGAGCAGAGATGTTAGCTGGAGAGGTCTGGCTATGTTCCAGTTTGGTTAATTAAATCCTACCTGCTTAAATTCTGTCTTTATTTTCAAATGAATATTCACTGTTATTTCGCATTTGAAAAATTGTTTGATGTTATGAGTTTTGCACCAGTAGCTTATTAGTGGAGTAAAGAATTTCAGTTTACATTGAGTTCAAAATGTCCTAGCTGTTGTCCAATATTCTATCTTTTTGTCTTGATTTTAACATTCTTTTTTCCTCATGGCTGTAGTAGTGGGACCATATAGTTTCCCAATGATAATACACTCCTTTAAAATCACCTATTTCTTATAATACTGGCAAATTTTATAATACCATGACTAATGCAACCGAAATTGATCTGACACATTATATATGGTGTTTCTCTCATTCATATTTGGACGAATGCATAATGTCTCAGGTGTCTAAAACAAGCATGTAACAAGTTAAAAAAGCCTTTAAGCCAAATTAAATAATCTCTAATCAGGTAGTATTTGGTGAAAACCTATGTCATGAAAACTATCCTACAACATGCTAAATCAATACAATGCAGCTTAAATAAAAGATCTGACTTATTTTCTAAATCTCTATTGAGAAGTAAGACTGCTAGGTAGGGAATGTGGGTGAATTTTTCCCAAACTGAACAGAACACATGATCTAATGAGTAATTATGGCTTTCTATATTGGGAAGAAATTGTGAAGTTAAAATTAGGAGTAATTTAGCTCTAAGTATGTTTTTGCTTTAATTTAGTTGTTTTAGTCTTAAAAGTAAGAGATACATTTCTTAAGTCCCAAACTCCCTACATTAGAAAGGACAGATAATTTTAAAGAAACTGTTTTAAGATTCAGTGATAACCACTTTTGTCCCCATTTTGAATGAATGATTTTCTTGTATCTCTTCTTCTTCCTTTTTTTTCTATTTATTGTCATATACCATACATATGGATGGTCACATACAAATATATGTCCACTTTGAGATAATACAATGCAGTTTTATAAACTTCTTTAGATTCAACAGTGGACTTCATGTGAGTAGGTATCCATTAACCACAAGTTTCTTAACTACTTGCTGTGTTAATATCTTTCTTGAGCTTGCTGTGTGCCAGCAACTATTCAAGACATTCTACATACCTAATAAGCAAAAAGTAACTGTTCTCACGGAGTTGAGACTCTAGGGAAGAATTAAATACAATAAGAAAATACAAATAAACAAGAATTTTACAATGTGGAATTTTGTGAAGTAGATGATGTACAGTAATATAAGAGAGAATGATTGGATGGTTTATTTGGTTTGGAGTGTCCATCTTCCATTGTATGACAATTGAATTATAAGATTTCAGTGAGAACACAAAGGAAATTAGTTGTTGAAAATGTTGGCAGATCATTGTGGTGCAGATAAAAATCTAGGCAGAGGGAACATTGAGGTACATTCCTAAAATATTGGGGTGGAGGAGGGTTTTATAGACATGGATGTGAGATTTATAGATGACAAAATTTATAGAGTTTTGAATGCCACGTACATTAATTTAAAGTTTATCCTCAATGTGATAGAAAATAATAAAGAAGTGTATGCTTTTGTGTGAAAAAAAAATCATTCTGGCTTCTGCATACAGATTTTACTACAAGAAAGCTGAAGGAGAAACTTCGAAATCAGGTAGAACACTCTTGCTGTGGGTAGGAGCAGAGACCACAATGGCCAGGCTGTGGGAAGGCTCACACTATCTTTTGGAGAATGATGACACAGGACTTGTTGATAGCTTGAGGTGGGAGGGTGTGGTCTGAAGAAAGCAGAAATATTAATATAGGCTATAAATCAATAGTCCAATAGAAAAGATGGTGAGCCACGTACATCATTTGTTTTCTAGTAGCCAGTTTTAAAAAGTAAAAGAGTATATGAAACTAATATTAATGATGTATTTTATTTAATCCAACATGCTAAAATATTATAATTTTAATGGATAATCAATATAAATATCAATTAGATATTTAGTATTCTTTCAAATTTTGGGAGAGTCTGCTCAACCCTTGAAATCTTGCTTGTATTGTACATTTACAATACATCCTAATTTGAGGAACCACACACAAATCAAGTGATCAATAACACATGTGGTTGATGATGAGCATATTAGGTAACACTGTTGTAGGCACAGAAGCTGGAAATATGGTGGCACCTCTTTCTGAAATGAGAAAAACTAGAGGAAGACCAGAATTGCAGGGCGTGAGTGGAGAATTCTCTTTTGATCTTACAAAATATGCGATGTATGTTAACATCCATAACGAGTTAAAAGTTTACAGTTTTTGATATAGCCAATAGGTGATTAATATTCAATTAAGCAGATTTAATGTCCATTATATAAAGTCCCTTACCAAACATTCAAAATCTGTGCTTTTATAATCTAGAGTACAGTGAAAACTCAGACACTTGTAAGTTTGCCTATTTTCTGAAATAACCTGAGAATAATAATTCCTAGAAGTGTAGTTCCATCTTTGAATATTTTTGGCATATTGACCAAATATTAGACAGATTTATTCTCTTATCCAAACATTTAAACTACTTTAGATACACACTATGCATGAAACTACTGTATTAAAATCCTTTTTTTTTTTTTTTTTTGGTACCAGGGATTGAACTCAGGGGTACTCGACCACTGAACCACATCCCCAGCCCTATTTTGTGTTTTATGTAGAGACAGGGTATCACTGAGTTGTTTAGCCACCTCTCCATTGCTGAGAGTGGCTTTGAACTCACAATTCTCCTATCTCAGCCTCTCAAAGTGCTGGGATTACAGGGATGTGCCACCATGCCTGGCTTGTATTAAAATCTTTAGTATTAGACTCAAATCCAAAAGTTTTACTTCACTGGTTGTAAATCTTCAAAATGTCCCCCTGTGTGTGTGTGTGTGTGTGTGTGTGTGTGTGTACACACATGCACAGATATTAATCATCATTCACTATTCATTCAATTTTTTTTTTTTTTTTTTTGGTACTGGGGATTGAACTCAGGGGTACTCGACCACTGAGCCACATCCCCAGCCCTATTTTGTTCTATTATGTAGAGACAGGGTCTCTACAGTTGCTTAGCGCAGATAGTTGCTTAGCGCCTTGCTGTTGCTGAAGCTGGTTTTTTGAACTCGCGATTCTCCTGTCTCAGCCTCCTTAAGTGCTGGGATTACAGGCTTGAGCCACCGCACCTGGCTTCATTCAATTTTTTGATTGTTTACTACTAAACAATTGCTAAGTAACAACATAGATACAAAAGTATAAGTATTTATGTAGGTATATAATGATCACATTGCAGATAAAATAAATATATGATTATTGGATATTTTGATTATTTCCAGTTTGAGACTATTAACAATAATATTGAAGTAAATACTTAGATAAATATTGGTACTTATACCGCCTCTTATTTCTAGCTCCCGGTAACTACTGATCTGCATTCTAGTCCTATAGATTTTGTCTTAGAGATTCCTAAATAATAGAATCACAAAGTATGTAATCTTTTTTGTCTGGAGTCTTTTTGAGTTCTATCCACATTGTAGACTATATCAAGTAGTTTTTTTTTTTTTGATGAATATCATTCTATTATATGGATAGATCATATTTTGTCTACTATTTTTTAGTAATGGACCTCTGGACTATTGTCAGTTTGAATGTATTATAAATAATATTACAATGCATATGCACAAATAAATCTATGTGTATGCTTTATTTCTTGTGGGTTCATACTCTGGAGTTGGGAATTCTGAAGTTTTGTTAACTACATAGCAAAATTTTTAAGAAAGTGTCAAGTTTTCAAAATTTTACGTTCCCACCAACTATGTATGAGAATTCAATTTTCACTGCCTGCTCTCAGCCACTCAAACTGTGGTTGGACTTTCTGATGACAGTCATTTCAGGGAGTGCATACTGGTCTCTGTGCTTTTAGCTTGTGCTTCTCTAATTTTTAATGATGTTGAGCATCTTTTCATATGCTTATTAGCCTTTTTATTACTTTTTTTGCTAAATGATTTCCAAATCTTTTCCCATTTTTAAATTTTTAGATGATTTTTTTTTAAGATAAAGATCTAATTGTTCCAGTACCATATACTAAAAATACTATCATTTCTTGGGTGAATTATTTTGGTAACTTTTTGAAAAATCAGTTGCTTATAATTTTAATAATTTATTTCTGGATTTTAAAATTCTGGCCCATCAATGAATATGGGTATATCTTGATTATTTTAGTTTTTTTTAGTATTTGAAGTTGAGTAGGGTATTTCTTGCAACATGACCCAACTCTAAACTGACTATAGAAAACTCACTTCACAGATAATGATAGAGATTGGTTGCCAGTCAAGGATGGGAAAAAAAGTAAAATTCAAATGCTAATCAAAAGAAAAGAGAAATGGTTACATTAACATCAGATAAAATGGACTTCACAGCAAAGAAAATTATTAAAGATAGTATATAATAAAAGGGCTGATTCACCAAGAAATCATGGCAGTTCAGCATCTACATGCTCCAGACAACCCATATATGAAGCAAAATGTAACAGAAAAGAAATGACAGACACATTCACATTGATAGTTGGCGCTTTCAATGTCCTCCCTCCTAGAAAACTGAGAGAATTAGACACATAATAGAAGGAGGGAACTCAATAACAACAATAACAACCATCCTACAATGATAAATCAGCATCTGTGGAGCTCTCTGTCCAGCAACAGTAGAATATACTGTATTGAGCACAGGGTATGGATGCCAGGAAAAAACCACACCTGAGCCACCAAACAGGCCTCAACCCACTGCCAGTATCTGAATGTGTGTTCTGGACCATGATGAAATCAAGCTAGAAGTCAACTACAAGAAAGATCACAGGAAAATCTCTCAACACATCACATTTCTTAATAGTCTATGGACCAATGAGGAAGTCTCAAGGTAAATAAAAAATACAGAGGTGAAAGAAAACATAAGTATAACTTATCAAAGTTTGTGGACACAGCTAACATGGGCTGAGAAGTATATTTACAGCATTATGTACCTACATTAGGAAGGAAAAAGTCTCAAATCCATCATCTCAGTTCCCATCTGAGGAAACTATGGAAAAAAAGAGTAAAACCCAAAGCATGTTGAACTAAATATAAAAATAAGAGAGGACTTCACTGAAATTGAAAACAGAAACATAATAGAGAAAATCAGTGAAACAAAGAGCTTGTTCTTTGAAAAAAAAATCAATAAAATTGATGACCCTATAGAAAAATTGACAAAGACAGAGAGAGAGAGAGATTCCCAATACCTGGAATGAATCAGGGTTGTCACTACACACCTAGAAGATATAAAAACAATCATAGGGAAACACCATAATCAACTTTGCAAACACAAAGTTGACAAGTTACATGAAAAAGAAAAATTCATCAAAAAAGCAAAATATATACTACTATAACTCACCAAATACAAAATAGATCCTTTGCATATTCTGTAATTATTAAGAAATTTTACTCTCAATTTTAAAATTTACAGAAGGAAAATTTCCCTTCCCAGATAATTCCACTTGAGAAATCTACCAAACCCTTAAAGAAGTATCAACACTGATTTTATATGATATCTTTCACAAAACAAAGAGAAGGGAACACATTCTAATCTATTTTGTGAAGCTGTGAAGTTCTGTTACTCCAGTGCCAAATTGAAAACTGTGTGAAATAAAGACAAATATCACTCAGAAATATGTCTGCAAAATGCTTTTAAAATATTAGCAAATAAAATCCAGCGACATATAAAAAGAATTATACATCATAACCAGGTGAAATTTACACCAGACATACAAAGCTAGAGTAATATTTGAAAATCAATCCAGTATATTTACACGTTAAAGAAGAAAAACAACAGCATCATCTCTTCATGCAGAATTACCGCAAATAAAACAGGAATAGAGGAGAACTTGCTCATATAAGGAATGTCTCCAAACAAATTATTATGAACCAAAATTATTTTTTAGTTATTTTAGATTTTCCAGGCATATTTATGAAAATTATCAGAAGATGATTGATTTCTTTTTCAATATCTTTATCTCCATTTTCTTCTCTTTTTTCTTACCTTATCAAAGAATTTTAACTAAAGCTGCTAAGCAAATAATAGCAGTTTTACTTGTTTTGTTTTCTGCTTTAGCTAAGTATAGTGCTTGCCTTTGGCATATTTAAGAAGTACTCATCTTTTTAAAAGCCAGAATGATTATAGCATTTTCCTTGTCTGTGGAATTGAGCATGTGATTTTTCTTCTCAAGTCTCCCCTGGATCAATTGCATTGATGGATATATTAATATCAACCTATTCTTGATAAGAAAAGACTCCAATTAGACATATATGGTTCTTTTAACATTTTCCTGGAATTCAATAATCATTTACTTAATGTTGCATTAATAGTCATGAGTCACTTTTCTTGTCTTATTTCTGTTGGTTTTGCTACACATGTTTTAATCAATTCACAGAACTTTGATGTTTTACATGCTTTCCTATTTTCTTCTTTCTTATGCTCTGGGTCTGTTTAATTAGAATTGCAATTATCTGCTTTTTAAATGATTGGTAGAGTTGCACTTAGAAATTTCTCATGCTTATCTTTTCTAATGAGATAGTCTTCACATCACCTCTGAAATCTGTTCTGTTTAGATTTCATATCTCTTTTGTGTTGAAAATTACATAGTCTTATAAAATGTCAGTTTTATTCAGGTCTAAAATACATTTGGTTACTTTGTTTCTAAGGTCATTTCTACTTGTTTTTAATTTTTGTATTTGTTCATTTCCCTTTTCTCTTTTTTGTAAGAGTAGCTAGGGTTTTGTTTTATATTCACCCACAAAGATCCTTTGGATTTATCATCTTTTATCTTTATTAATCTTTACCTTTTCCCTTCTTTTGTTTTCTTTTATTGATTTCATTCTAGCTTTTGAACTTGAACATTAATATTTCTCTTATTGACTTTAATCTTATGATTTTTCTGATGATCTATGCTTTTCTTGTATCTCTTTGGCTTTTATAGTTACTGTCTTCTAAATATTCAGCAATTTTGGCTTGTACTTTCATCTTTGATCCAAGAGAGATTCTTTCTTGCTTTATTATTCCTTTTGTTTATTTTCTATTCTTTTCCTTTCTTTCCTCCTCTTCTTTTTATTATCAAAGTAGTGTCCCTCCTTTTTTACTTTTATAATATTGTCATTAATTTCTGTATTTATTAAACTAAATCAGAAAGTATTTGTAATTAAAAGTGAGTTTCCCCTCCCCCTTAATATACAGTCAATTTTTATGTATGCTGACTCCTAATTTGGTAATTATTAAAAGATTTTCTTCTACATTTACTAATTGGTATTGTACTGTAGAAAAAAAGCTTTCATCTTTGTGATATATATATACACACACATATGCTCAAAAGATATATATATATGTATATATATATATATATGCTCAATAGTCTATGTTTATGTATCTGTTTAATCATTATCAGCAGAGGTCATGTGTGCTTGTTTTATCAGTGGGTTACCACTCCACTTCATCATTTTGATACTCAAATTTCTAGATTCCTAGACTTCACCAATAAAAGCCTTCTGTATGAATGTCCTGTCTTCTTTTGGGTCTTCATCCTTCAGGCAGTTTCTATGCTTTGATACAAAAAATTTTAGAATTATCTTGTAATTTACTTCTCCTAACCCTGTAATTTGCCATTTTTCTGATTTCTCTTGTGAGGAACTGTATATAATGATTCAGTAGTATCAGGTAAAACCTTGCTATTGAAATGTAGTAAGAAATTAATTAATTTTCTCTGATTTTCTTTTCCCATACTTAGCAGCTTTATTTGGGTATATCTATCTCTACATATATTTAATTTGTCAGATCATTTATACTCTGCTCTCTAACATTATTTTGGTGGATATTTAGGTACATTTACAGATAATCATCAAAGTTTAAACACGTTCCTCTCTTTACCAGCTGGATTTCATCAAAAAGAAGTTTCTTTTCTTTCCATTTTAACAGGATATATGTGTATGTGTGTGTGTGATATATATATATCTCATATATGTATATGAGAGTGATGATTTAAATCATGGCCTCTGACTCTCTTGTGGCTGTATTTGCACTGGGAGCTGCCTGTCAAGTGACCTGCACTTGACCTGGGAGTGCAGGTCAAGGTGGCCCAGTTGTTATAGTGACAACAACCTGAGAAAACTGTGCAAAGGCCAGAGTTATCAGTAGAGGCCTTGAGTTCAGACACCAACTCCCAGGGATACAGGATTCTGAGCCAAACGAGATGATCCTAATGTCTTGCCAGTCCTGTGTCCTTCAGATCGCCTGCTTTGCTGAAACTTTCCCACAAATAACCTTTTGATGAAACCTACATAATAAACATATAGAGCTAGTTCTGGATCAGTCTTCCCCCATCAGGGGTTGGCTGAACCACCTGGCTCCACCTTTTACTCTCTATGCATGCCTGTTTGTCTTTTCTTCATTTCTCATCACTGCTTGTCTGGTTTCTGAATTAACAGCCTCAGCTGAGAGATGAGAGGGTCAGCACATGTGCATGTGTGTGCACACACACACACGCACGTACATATATGTGTATATATGTATATATGTATAATTTGTATATACATATTGTATTTCAACCAGTGTGATCTTACTGCAAGGTAGAAAGCAAACATGAGGAAAGTGATAGGAACATTCAGGAGACCAGTAAGAAAGCTATTGTAGTAGTCCAAGAAAGATGGTAATGGGGATTTCCAATAGATTTTGACCTGATGGAAGGGAAAGTTTTCAGGATACCTGTTGCAGGTAAACTTACATGTGTGTGGAAGGAATGGGGGAGATGAGGAAGAGACAAAGGGAGAGATCAGCATTACCACTCAGGTTTTGTTTGAGCAACTGGTTGGATAGTGGCCCCGTGTTGATGGGATGAGCTAGGTTTTAGCAAGTGAAATGCCTAAAAAACCCTCTACCTTAGCATGTCAAATTGGTGAATCCTGTTAGACATCCCAGGTGGATGATCACAGATAAATTCTATTGATCAGGGTAGAAATCAGGGAGATAAAACTTTGGGTGCCAGTGGTCAGCTGGTACCATTTAAAGCAGTAGGACTTGATGAGATTCCCTAGAGAGAAGTACAGGTAGACAGAAAGATCCAGAACCTATTTATATTTCTCAAAAGCAAACTACAATTATAAAACATTATATAGAAACAGAATTTAGGGCGCTGTTTGCTTTATAAGGACACACAGTTGACAGTAGAACACTGATTTTTCTTAGAGATCAAATGGTTTTTCTAAAAATTCAATTTGCATATCACTTCTAATAAATATATCCAGATTTTAAAAAATCAAATATTATTTAGGACTAAATGTGAAATAATAAGTAGTTCTTTCACAAATCTCCTGTTAAATCATGATTACTTAGATGTACGACAATAATATTGGATTTTCCATTACCTTCTCCTATAGTTATTATGCCCAGGATTTCAAATGGAAGAAGTTGATAAGTTCATATGCAATTGGCTTCAGGCAATGTGTAAATAAATAAATTATATGAAATATGAAAAGTTTTAAGGGACTTTATATTTTTCTTTATAAAACAGTGATAGTGAGAAAAATATTCTTTCAACAAAGCCTTTATCTGGACATATGAAAATGTTAAGGTGTTTAAAAATATTCCAAAGACCATGTAGACAGAAAGTGAAGCAAAGAAAGTGTTTGTCCCATTTAAAAAATGGGGCTGATGTTCAGATCTCTGGGGAAATTTCTATTAATCCCCAAACTATATGATTATACTATAAGTGCTATTTTGATTTTCTGACTAGCTTAAACCTGAAAATTGAGATCAAAGCAATAACTGCATAACTGCATATTGGCAAATTCAATCTCACCCTTAATCCATGAGAGAGAGAGAGAGAGAGAGAGAGGCGGGGAGGAGGGGACAGGACAGATGTCATACTTAACTAGAACGTAATAATTCTTCTAATTACTCCATCATGCTACATTCCACCTTTTTGAATCACATAAATTGGAGTTGCTTTATGCTTGGTACAACCATATGATCATTCACTCTCTCGAGCTCATGTATTTAGACGTATAACTTCATGCTTTTAATCTTTGCCAAAGATCATTATATGTGATGTGATAGACTTCATATTTCACAACTGTAGGGGAAAAAATCTTAAATGGAGATACAGAAAATTTGAAACAAAGGTTTTTGTTATCAGAACAATGCCTACAAGAGAATTAAAGTTTTTCTTTTGAGATTCAATCTAGATACAATAAACATTGCATAGCCTCAGGCACATCACATTTAAAATAGAACAACTGCTGATATGGGGATGGGCTGTGATGAATGATAGGCTGTTTGGAAGCAAATGAAAGATCTTATGTTTACTACTAAAACATAGCGTTTGAGAGTAAACAATTTCATTTATTCTGTGTGGGCAATAGCAGTGAACCTGGAAAGTCAGGTAATACTTAGCTTATAGTCAGCTTCACTGTCAGGCAGCTTTCTCATACTATGGGGTGACAATCTAATACTGACCTAGATAAAGTCAATCTTTGGCATCTGTCAAAGGCATGAGTAATTTTATACATTGTAAGACTTCCACACCCGCTTCCTCAAATTCACCACCGGCCTATTCAGTCTAGGGAAGACTAGCCATAAATTCACTGGCACCATGAACTTGGACCAGGTCAAGGTTACAGTTCTATAGACTGCACCGTTCCAGATGTATCCCAATGATTGTTTGAAATCGCACTGTCTTCATGTTCTTCCCCACGTTCGTGTTGGTCTTTTGTAGTCACTGACCACCACCTAGATATCCTTGCCTATGATGACCACCACCTAGATATCCTTTCCTCTGATGACCACCATGTCATTTGCAACACCAGACCAGATTCCTCATAGTCTTCATCATAGTTTGAAGTTTTCACTCCTGTTTTTATTTAAGCTGTATTACCCTCAGGTGACTCCACTATTCTGTCTTCAGCACAACAGGAGGTATTCAGAATTTCCATATTGCTCAGCAAGCTTTCCTTCTCTCATTAAGGAGTTAAGGTTATCACTGATATATATGCAGGTCCAGAAATTATTTCCCTGCCCTTTATCACAACAAAATCTTCTGGTCTTTTATTAAATGCAAAGATAATATTTAACTAATTTATTAGCTGTTTATTGTTATCTCTTAATAACTCAGTCTGCATTAATGTTGGCTGGGGTTTAAGTTGCCAGAGGTAAAGATTACTTCAGTTTAATTGCCTTTATAAAAGGATTGATGCAATGCCATATCCTGTTAGGTGTTTTATAGAAGATATTTCATGATTGCATGCACTTAACATCAGATATGGGTTAGATGCTTTAAAATAGTAACTACACAATCTCTAATGTCAGAGTCCACCAATTAGAATTTCTGATTGATTAGTATTTATACATGTGTAGGTTAAGATGTTATCTTGATAGTCATAAAGTCTAGATAATAACATGGAAAATGTTTATGACATAATACAAATAAACTACTATGCAATAGGAAATTTATGTAAATAATTTCTAAGTTTCACAGTATCTGAAGATATGTACTTCATCAACCTCATGTTACAGGTGGGGAAATAAAGGCTTATATAACTGGGTAGTTTCTCCACAGTTATGTTATGTATATATGCTGTTGCACATTGAAACTAGGGTCTTTTGACTCTCAAGTCCACAAGATTTTACGTCATCACCAATATTAGCACTGCCAAAACAAAAAAAAAAATTCAAAAGTTGCATGTGAAATAATGCATGGTTTAAGAAACAAGATGCAACTTGGGAAGTAGACTCGATGTGGCAGTGAATAGAATTATAGAGGATTTCCTTTCTTTTAAAAATTTTTCTTAATTGTTTTTGCAAGAGTTAACAATGGAGGAAAAAATATTTTTAAAAAGCTTGGAAAAATTCAGAATTCACATACTCGTTTGCTTTTTATGAAAGGAGTTGGATTAATTAGGTGAATTTTGTATGATATAATTTTCTCAGGGGAAACACATAAAGACCTGATCAGGACTAAGTAGGCATGGTTGTTAAAGGAAGCAAACTTCTCGATGACAACCTGAAAAAAGAACTGATAGGAAATGAGATGAGCCTCAAAAGACTGGTATTATTATGTTTTTAATAATGAAGGCATTAGCACAGCAATTGTTAGAATTTTATCTCTCCTATCGCGAAGTAAAGATCTAGACAGTATGCAGTAATTAAAGATTGACTTTGATTTAGATAATCCATTTTAATTGCATTTTTAATTGTAGTGAAAATTTTATGAAGTACCATCTGAAAATGCTGATGTAGAAAGATTAACTAATCAAGATCATGCCGTTCTACTTGAATTACTAGAAAGGGATCATGAGTGGTAGCGTAAAATACATCTCTCAGCTACCACACAAGCCCCTGAAATCTCATCTCACCTTCTGGGAACAATGTGTAACAAATTAAAGCTGGTTCATGAAATGTCACACAATCTGGCAGCAAGATTCTAATTGATGAAGAAATGGCTATTTTAATGATTCTTTAACAAGCATAGAAAAATTTCAATTACTGAGAGCCATGACAAAAACTACCTTCAGGGAACAAAATCACTTCTAACAGTTTTCTTTAACCAACTCCAAGGTCCTGGTGGAACTTTTCTGACCTATTCTCATTGTTTTCCATTGAGTTTGGTAGGGTGGATGGGAAGCTGACTTGTTCTATGAATATTAAAATAAAAATCACGTTCAAAATTAAGAAACATAACTTCTGGATTCGCATAACCTTGATCACCAAAACTCACCCCCACTCCTGTGACTCTTATGAATTCAGTGATCAGTGGTCTTGAAATTTGTAAGTGCATGGGTTTGGGTTATACTGGTTCCCTTGCCATCTGTGTGTCTCCATGATGGCATTATCACACTGTACTTTTAAAATATAAATTTATTTTCTTTCTCTTCCACTAAGCAATGGGACATTGTAGGTGTTCACCATGTATTCTGATGCTGATAGATTGTGATGACTTTCCTCTATTTTGATTAATAGTATGAGGTGTTATAATATATATTTATCTGAGCTTAATATTGTTATATAATCTCAAAGTGTATACACATTTGATTAGTCAATTGAGTATATGCATATAATACATATTCTTATATATATGTATATATAGTCTTCACTTTCTATTTTGCAGACATTTTAGGGTATCCTTGAAACCTGGCACTATGTCCAATCTATGTGAGAAATACATTAATCATACTTTAAGCTTTGTGTTTACATTCAATTTATCCAGAATTATGACACTATTAAAATGCAGATTCTGGTAGAATGAGAATTGGGAGGTTTTTGAAGGTTGCTAGAAAGAAACAATAAAAGAGTTGGATAAAAGATATAATTCAATGGGAAAATGAAAAATAATTCTGTTTCAAAGTTTAAAAAGCATTCTTGTGTAGTTGTAATATTACACTTTCTGTGATGCTGCCAAGGTTAAGGTCGTATTCTGAATCTATTTTGTATGTTGTGTTTCCTTCTAAAATTGATTATTAAAATTGGGAAAAAGCATAAATTCACTTGGAAAATGGAGTTTCAGGCAAGCAAACTCATAATAATCAATAAATATTTCAAAGATTATTTTCCCAGTCTCTAAATAGGTGCCTAATCACACATCCAGTTTCATAAATGAAGGTTAAGAAGTCTTTCCTGATTGTTTTTAGTCACATATTTATTTCAGTGTTGGACAAGGATTCTCAACTTTGGTTTGCACTGAGACCTAAGAGATAACTTTGGTCCACTCCTGGAGATTGTCCTTAAAATATAAGAGTAAAGGTTAATTTCCAGCAAACATTGTCAACTAACAGCAGCACTGTTGTGGCTGCTCAATGAGATGAACCCTGGGCACCCACGGAGGTGCCTCTGGAGGTCCCTTTGGGAGGGGGTTGTGGGCAAGTCGGCCAATTGTATGAGCCCCAATTAGCCCCTTGTGCTGACCTGTCGTGGAGGCCATGAGAAAGCAATCCTTGCTACTTTCTTAAGTCTTACAGCTCTCAGAAATAGCTCTCACATGTCACGATGCAGTTTGTGCTTGGGCAGTATCAAGGTTAAGCAGTGGTACTTTCTTTAGCGGAAGAAAACAGACTTTTTGAGAAAAGGTAAAGCAGGCAAGGTGTCACATTTCACACTACATGTGTCATTCTTTTTTTTGATATTTATTTTTTAGTTGTAGGTAGACAGAGTGTCTTTATTTTATTTTTATGTAGTGCTGAGGATGGAGCCCAGTGCGCCATAACTCCAGCACAAAGTGTGTCATTCTTAAGGCATTAAATACCGTAAGATGAGTTTTTTGGTTTATTTTAAATATTTTTTTAGTTGTTGATGGATCTTTATTTTATTCATTTATTATTTATATGTGTTGCTGAGAACCGAACCCAGTGCCTCATGCATGCTAGGCAAGCGCTCTGCCACTGAGCTACAGCCCCAGCCCCAGTAAGATGAGTTTTGATGAATGATGGTGATGTATGAGCAGACAGGCACTTTGCCTCCTCTCTCATAAAGAAGGTAAGAAATTCCAAAAAAGAGAAAAGAAAAATTGGTAAAATCCCATTAACAAGGAACTATGTGAGTCATTTATAAACTATAGATGACTTTTCTCCACTCCTGGAAGGCGCTCAGTGAGGCTCAACCATCTGTAGAACTGATGTGACATTGTACAATGATTTGATAACAAAATATGAAAAGGAACTGCCACATGGTGTCATAGAGTCTTTCTAATCCCAATTATTTCACCTATTGCAAAATTAATGCAAATTAAATTGTCCTTAAAATACAAAGGTTATTTTCCAGTAAACATTGTCAATTTAAGGAATTTCTGCTCTACTTGTCAAGAATAAGCAATATTGCTCATCTCAGTAAATATGTATTGAGCACTTACTATGTGCACACAGCAGTTCTGCAACCTTTGTAGGTAGTTGTTAGAGGGAACAAGCAGAAAAGCCTGTGTAGGGCCTTTTAGTACTGAATGTGGGAGAATGAAGGGTGCTGTTGGGTGTGAGCCCAGTAGAGAGGGGTCTTGCTACCTGGAGCATGTTTTCCTGCCATGGTTGACATCCCTTGGCACCACTTTGTCTGGCTGGAAGTTTAGGAAAAACTAGACCAAAATAAAATCTTATCACCTCAGGACTGTTTCCTGATATGGTGAGGTCACCATAACCTGAGGATCACTTTCCAGAATTGAGAAATGAAGAAGATGCAAAATTCCAGAGGGCCTGGAAATTCTTTCTTTTCAGCTAAAGGCTCTAGGAAAGAACACCCACCTCCCTCACCCCACATACCAGAGACCATGCACATCAGACAACCACTCAAGCACCACCCCACATACAATTGCATTCACAACGCACACACAACACAACACACATATACACACTGCAAACATATACACACACACATGTACCACAAATATTCACCACACACAAAAATATGCTCCTCATCATATGGAAGATTTTATTTTCTGAAAATGATGTCAGAATATGCATGATTTTCTGTACCTTGGCTTCTTTCACTAAAATACATTGTGTAAATCCTTCTGATCCCCCTAATATAGTAATGATTTTTTTGACTTGACATGACCTCATGATATTTCAGGGTGCATATTCATCATACTTTTTTCTTTTTGCTGGGTTGTTCTATGTTGTTCTATGTTTTATTTGCTCATTTTACTGTTCCTATCAAGACTGCAATAAACATCCTGTGTGTGTATGTGTGTGTGTGTGTGTGTGTGTGTGTGTATAGTTAAACATTTCTTTCTTTCTTTTTTAATGAAAGAGATTCCTTAGGTGAGATTCATCAGTCAAATTTTGTATTAGCAGTAACAAAGCACCACAAAACAGACACTTATACTTTCACAGTGCTAGATATCAGAAATCTGAAATCGAGATATTGACAAGGCATCCTGAGATCTTCCCTTCTGGTGACTGCTATCACATTATGGCATTTCTTGAGCTGTAATTGGAGCAGACCTGCAGACTCTGTCCACCATCACATGGCACTCTCCCCTGTGTGGTGCCCTATGCCTCTTGTCTTCCCTGGTGAGGACACTAGTCAAGTTGGATTACTACCCCAACCCACCCCAGTGTAGCTTCATCTTAATTTACATTTTAATCACACCTACAAATGCCTTATTTCCACATTAAATGCAACCTACAAGGAGTATGCTTTAGAATTTCAACATGTCTTTTTGGGGAAAACAATTCAACTCTGTTTTAGTCAGCTTCTTTGTCATTGTGACCAAACATCTTACAAGAACAATTAGAAGAGAAATATTTTATTTGGCTCATGGTTTCCAAGGTCTCAGTTCTTGGATGGCTGACTCCATAGCTCTGGGCCTGAGGTGAGGCAGAATATCGTAGTAGAAGAGTGTGGCAGAGGAAAGCATCTCAGGACGTGGATATCAGTAGGCAACGACAGCTCTGCTCACCAGGATAAAAAAAACCTCAAAGGCATGTCCCTAGTGACTTACCTCCTCCAACCATACCCTACCTGCCTACAGTTACCACCCTGTCAATCCATATTAGTGATTAAGTCACGACTCATAATTGAATTATTTTACTTTTGAAAATTCTTTCATTGCCTTGCACATGAACTTTTGGGGAATACCTCATATCTACACCATAACAAACTCTGTGTTAGCTTTTAATCCGTGTGATCAAAATACTGGACAATAACAACTTAGAAAAGGGAACATTTATTCTGGTTCATGATTTCAGAGGATTTAGTCTATGGTGGGCCACCTCCATTCCTTTGGGCCTGAGGTGAGGCAGAACATCATGGCAGAAGGGTATGGTGGAGGTGTTCTGCTCAAGGAAGCTGGAAGCAGAGAGAGAGGGGAAGGAGAGGGTTGGCTGGGGAGAAGATCAACCCTTCCAAGACATTCCCCTAGTGACCTGTTTCCTCCATCTGGGTCTCACCTCCCAGTAGTCCATCCAGCTATCGATGTATTGATCTAATGATGAGGTCAGAGCCCTCATGATCCAATCATTACTCAAAATCCCCATCTCGGAACCTTGCTGCTTTGGACACCATGCTGTCAACACATGAACTTTGGGGGACATATTTCTGATTCAAATGATAATAAATCCATGATAAATACATATGATAAATTTTAAAAAATTAATAACGTAGCCAGATTTTCTTCTAAATGACTCTAGTCATTTACATTTATGCTTGTTAGATATTATTGTTCACTTTTTAATACATTTGCAATCCAGATGTTTTCTTTTTATTATTTGAAACTATTTGGTATAAAATATTAGTTGCATTAATTTCTGTTGAGTACTTGTGAGCTTGAGAAGCATACCTCCTTCCTTACCCCCTACTCTGGTTATATTAATACTATTTCTAACAGAAATCCTCAACATTCCTATTTTGTTTATGTTGCTATAATATTCTTGTGTGTTTTACATAACCTGATTTTAATGATATCTATGAGTGTACTTAGGTGACATCTTACCTGAAAGTATTCATCATTTTAAGCATTGTTTTTGTCTGACCTAAAATTTTAACGATAATAAAGTAATATAGCGTATTGTTTTTTGGAGGAAAAAAAATAGCTGGGCACAGTAGTGCAGACCTGTAATTCTAGTGACTCAGGAGGCTGAGGCAGGAGAATCACAAGTTCAAATCCAGTCTCAGCAACTTGGCAAGGCCCTAAGTAACTTAGTGAGATCCTGCCTCAAAATAAAATAACAAAAAATTTTAAAAATATTTTACATCTAAATTTACTCTTTTATGAATTTATGTTCACATTCTTATTGGGTTGTCCTTTCTTAGGCAGATTCCCACATGTTCTTTATAAAACATACCATAATTATCACTATAATATTTTCTTTGCAAATATTCCTCCAAAACTATTTCTCTTCTGTTTATGGTATATTTCACAATACAATCTCTCTCTCTTTTTTTTTCCCTGTGGTGCTGGGGATTGAACCCATGGCCTTGTGCACGCGAGGCAAACACTCTACCAACTGAACTATATCCCCAGCCCAATGCAATAATTCTTAATGTTTGTCTTAGTGATCTCTTTTGCCACTGTGAGCAAAACACCTGACAAAAACAATCAGAAGAAGAAAAGTTTATTTTGGGGTTCTTGTTTTCAGAGGTCTCAGTCCATAGACAGCCAACTCCATTGCTCTGGGTCCAAAATGTGGCAGAATATTGAGGAGGATGTGTGTGGTGGAGGAAAGAGGCTCAGAACATGGCACCAGGAAGCAGAGAGAGACTCCCTCACCATGGACAAAATATGTACCCCAAAGTCATGCTCCCAATGACCAGCCTCCTCCACCCACACCCTACCTGTCTATAGTTACCACTCAGTTAATCCCTTATCAGGAGATCAATGCACTGATTGGGTTAAGGCTCTCATAACCCAGTCACTTCACCTCGAAGCTTTCTTGCAGTGTCTTTTTTTTTTTTTCAAGTGTATATATTTTTTAGTTGTAGGAGGACACAATACCTTTATTTTAATTTTATGTGATGCTGAGGATCAAACCCAGTGTTTCGCACATGGTAAGCAAGTGCTGTACCACTGAGTCACAACCCTAGTCCTCTTGCATTGTCTTAACACATGAGCTTTTGGAAACACCTTATATCTAAACCATAACAATGTCAGATAAGCAAGTATACTCTCTAAATATAAATAGGTATTACAGGGCATTATGAAAAAGAAAATCCAAGTTTAAAGAATGGACACATAATGTAAACAGGCATTGTTAGAATAATTTTCAAAAAAGACAGAATGGATAATAATTGCAAAACTTTGTCCTCATGCATAATCAAATTCATTACAATTTAGACAAAAATGAAATTCTTTTGTTTCTTTTCAAATGAGCATTGATTAAAACAGTAACCTTAGGGTTTAAGGAAACATTCTCACACACCGTTAGAAGTGATTGTAAGACCAGCTTTATTAATTGCTGATTGCAATTTTGAAATGTTTTTAATAAACTTTTATCTATAAATTACCCTTTTAGAGCTGGGCACTGTGGTGCATGCCTGTAATACAAGCTACTAGGGAAGCTGAGGCAGGAGGATTTCAAGTTTGAGGCTAGCCTTGAAATTCAATAAAACCCCGAGTTCAGTCCTCAGCACCACAAACATACAAACAAAACACCCTATCTCAAAATAAAATAAAAAGGGCTAGGGATGTACCTCACTGGTAGAACACCCCTGGGTTCAGTCTCCAGTATGTGCCCCATAGCACCATCAATCTACATAGAATGGGATATTTAGTCTTATAAATAGGTCAGTCTTTTCCTCAATTGACCTATAGCTTTAATGAAATCCTAATAAAGAGCCTAACAGATTTTCCCCAATGGAAAGCCTTGACATACTGATTCTAAAATTAATATAAACCAAAAATAGACACAGTTTCCTAAGAAGCAACCAGAGCTATTCTACCAAATAGCAAGGCTTTTTATAAATTTGCATTATTTAAGAGAATGAGCCTTCAAAAAAGAGACATACAAGACAGAAAAAGTGAGCGAGGAAGTGACTAGGTGGACAGAAAAGATGGTGTTGCATATCAGTAGGGAGGGATGAACTACTCAGTATGTGGAGCCATGAAAAGCCATTTCTATCTGGGTTCAAAACAGACATATATTCTCTACATTGTATTTCTGCTTTCTGAGTCAGCAGTATTTTAAATATATAAAGCAAAATTCTTCACTATGAGGGTAATATTGAATAATTTGAGTATAAATTTTTAAATCTGTTCAAAAAGATCATGTAGAGAACATAAAAAGAATTGGGGAAATATTTTATTACATAATACTAACAAATAAAAGGAAAGAATAGGAAATAGCAGATATCAATAAAAATAAACCAAAAGAGTTAGTAGAAAACATATAAAATACATAGATGGTTATAGAAAAAATGTAAGTTACCAATAAATTTCTATAAAGATGCAGTCTGCTAATAATATGAATTATGCAAATTCCATATTAGCATATTAACTTCATATTAAGGGAACAAAGAGATACAATTTCATTCTATCCAGATATGCAAAAATAAAGTATATTAATACCAAGTACTGGTAAAGATATTGATTAAAGGGAAGATTTATAAAGTGTTTATAATAGCAGAATACTGAGAACAACATAAGAATGTAAAAATAGAATTCAATACAGAGGTCAAGATTGAGCTGTAGCTGTGGACATCCACATACATGACCTTACAGTACTGGCATGAGATACAGTTTTGATTGAACAAGCTGCAAAAAACACTCAAGTTGTATCCTCTCTCCTAGTCTACTTGGGCTGTTGAACAAAATACCTTACACTTGGTGTCTTAAACAGAAATTTTCTCAAAGTTCTCTAGGCTAGGAAGCCCAGGATCAAGGTACCAGCTGAGTCAGTTTCTGTGAGTGCTGCCTGACTTGCAGACAGAGATCTTCTCACTGTGTCCTCACATAAAGTGGGAAAGGGGCATTTATTCTTTTTAAAGTATTATTTGAATTGGTCACATTTATAGGGTACAGTGTGATAATTCAATACATGTACACAGTGTGTAATGATAAATCAGGGTAGTTATCATTCCCATCTTCTTAGGCAGCTTTTTAAGGTTTTTAATTAATACATAATAATCATATATGTTTATGAGGCATAGTATGAAATTTTAAAAACATATATGCAATATGTGCTGATCAAACCAGGGTAATTAACATTTCCATCTCCTATCACCACATGATGTTTAGAATCGTCAAGGATTCTAGTTATTTGTAAAATGTATAAAGCTGACTGTGAATGAGTTACCTCTCTGTGCTATGGAGCATTAGAGCTCTTGAACTCTATCTAACCCTGTTTCGATATCATTATCCAACCTCCCTTCACCCCCACCACACCACACCATCCATTACAGACTCTAATAATCACTATTCTACATTCCCATTGACTTTTTTTTTCTTAAAAAGAAAAAACATGCACATGAGGGAGAGAGAGTGAACACATAGTATTTATCTTTCTGTGTTGGATTTATTTCTTACTATAGTGTCTTTCAGTTCCATGTTTCTGAAAATGACAGGATATAGTTCTTCTTGCACATATATTCCACATATTTTTTTATCTATCCATTCACTAATGGGCATCTAGGTGGATTCCATATACTAGCTATTCTGAATAGTACCTTAGAAGTAATTTAGTAACTTTAAAAAGCTATTTAAGGAGATAGAAAAGCTATGTAAGGAGATAGAAATACAGGTATCTTTTTGATATACTGGTGTCATTTCCTAGGGGGATATACTCAGGAGTGGGAGAGCTGGATCATACGGTAAATCTATTTTTAGTTTTTTGAGGCATTTCCAAATTGTTCCCCACAGAGGCTGTACTAATTTACCCTCCCACCAACATAAAGCCATAATCCTGCCAGATTAGTTTCCCAACCTTGTGACCTCATTCAGTGTTCATTACATCCTGAAGAACTTATGTCCACATAGGTACATTGGGGGTTAAGATTTTAACATATGAATTTTGGGGGATATAATTCAGGTCATAGAATTCTCTTTTAAAGTTTAAGAGCAAGCAAAAATAATATACTATGCAGATATTCATACATATTTTGTAAAACATTAAAGAATACAATGCAACAAGGCCATAAGAAATGCCAGATTCCTGGTGATGCAGGGAACAGGTCCAGGAAGGGGCACAGGTGTTCACTGAATGGTGTTGCTGAGGTTCTGTTTCCTGACGGAGTTGCTGGTGACTGACTGGCTATTATTATCAAGAATTTACTATTTATTAATCCAAATGTGGAAAACCAGACAATCCTCATTTAGGGAAGCAAACAGTGTATTTGTAAAGTCTGTCTGTCTTTCTATGCATAGAAAACTTTCATGAAGCCTACAGAATTTATTTATTTCATTTTCTCTGGATGGTGGGAATATTTTTCTTTCCAATAATTTAATTTTTCAGTTTTCCCTAAAATGTATTTCTTATGTTAAACTAATATTTAAACCAAACAAAGCTAAATAGAGTTCACATCTAAGAACCAAGCAGCAAGCAGAATGAGAGTAAGTGGCATTGACTGAGAGTGCCCAAGGTTGCAGGGCTAGAGAATTGGGGATTTCTTTACCAAGGCTCTTCCCTAACAATTAAATAAAAGTAAATTGTATTGCTACAGAGCTCAGTTACTACATGAGAAATGCAGAAGGCTCTAGCTGCAGGTATTTCTTCATTTCAAGGCGTGACTGCTTAGTGAGTGCCTGTCAGATTAAAAGAAGCAGCTTCCTAGCTTGGCTTTTATTTACTGTCATTATTAATGATCCAGAGGATGGAGTAAACAGAGCCAGGTAAGCCGGGAGGGATTTCTAACACCTGAGAAAACAAAAGAGCACTATTTCAGTACTGTTGTTCTACTTCTAAGGAACAGCTCAATTCAAAATCAGCCATTAAAATGCTGCTACTTTCAACTCTGTCTTTTTGTTAAGAACACACATTTGAAACACTGTGGTTTTGGTTTTAAATGATTACAGAAAAAAGTCCTCTTTACCTATACACCTTCCCAAAGGATCTCAAAGTGTCTGCAAATACATATTGAGGGTGACGAAGTATACTTAGTAGGGAAACATTTCAATCCCAGTGAAATCCATTCAATACATAGTATTTCCATTGCCTGGAGGCTGTCTCTGACTCTGAATTCCCAGTAACTTGTAAGGGACATAAACATAAGTCAGCATAAAAAAGGACCTATGTGTTCACAGGATGTATGTTATATTTCCATGGAGGATGAAAAAGGCCTTCTGTAGAACTTTCCAGCAATGAGAAATTATAGATGGCCAAGCTGTCCTGCATGAACATAGGAATCCTGAATATGTAATACCTGAGAAGAGAATTGCTGGGTGTTCAGATGGTGTGGCACGTGGTATGTATGAGTCCATGTTTTTATAGCTAACAACCACGGGATTCATAGCCAAAGGACAGTATAACTCACCAGGGCCAGGAAGAACATATTGCAGAGGGTAGAGAAAAACGATGAATGGATTTGCTACTGCAGTCTAGATTCTGAACACAAGAAAACAGTAATTTGACATGTGGAAATGAGCATGATGTTGAGAATATCTCTGGAGCAATAGGGAATAAAGAAGAAAGATGGAAACATGTACAGGAGCCTATGTGGCTGTACAGACACCTTGGTTTCCAGGAGTGCACGAACACGAGACACAAGGATCTGCTCCTATGATGAACATAAAAGACAGGGGAAGCTGAAATAATTGAGTCAGGGACAGTAATACCCAACTAAACTGAAATTTGAAATGTGAATATTACAGGAGCTGGGTCCCCAAGTCATCTTTTGAGGGAAAGCCCTCAGCAGAGTCAGCTGACTATATGCACATCAGAATTTGCATGAGTTAGAAATAAACATTGATTATATTCAGACACTGACACTTGGGGGTTCTTAGTAGTCAGCAGCCTACACTGTACCAATACTAAATTAAAATCCCAAATTACAAATATGTCCTTTTAAATGTTTTAATGTATTTTAAAAACTTACAGTGAATTTTCAAAAGTTTTTTTTTTGGTACTGGAGATTGAACTCAGAGGCACTTGACCACTGAGCCACATCCCCAGCCCTATTTTGTGTTTTATGTACAGACAGGGTCTCACTGAGTTGCTTAGCACCTCGCTGTTGCTGAGGCTGGCTTTGAACTCACGATTCTGTCTGTCTCAGCCTCTCTAAGTGCTGGGATTACAGGCTTGCGCCACCGTACCCAGCTCAAAATTATTTCTGTTTGAGAATTATCCCTAGTCCAGCAGTTAAAAGATTAGAATATAGGGTCTTCTTTCAGAGGACTCAAGTGATGAAACTAAATATTCAAAGGCTTGTGGTCTAGTTTATAATCACTAATGGTTAAGAATTCAATGTGGTATATAACTAGATTTCTTAAAACTATTTGGTTTTGATTTTAAGAAAACATGCACTGTGGCTCAATTGGTATTTGTACAATGATTTTACAAAGCACTATATGTTCATTTTCCCTTTGGATTTTTATAATAAAGAATAAACGAGGAGATTGATGTATAGAGAGAGGCAACTTATTGAGACCACACAGGAAGTTGCACCTGGAATAAACCTAGATCTCTGACTCTCAGATTGGTTTTCTGCCCACAGCATCATCATGCCTGTTGCCTGCAGTCAATACTACAATGTGTCACTCACTTTCTCATGTTTATTTCAATGCTAGCCAATGACAAAACAAACGTGTTAGGAAAGATAACTATTGCACAATATCGGAGGAAGGCACTCACTAATGTGATGCTTACCTAATGGAGCTCATTTAATTCAGGGATTGGAGGGCTTGTTTTATTCCATCTCTATCTTGTAGACTCTATCCATGGAACAATGTAAACTCTTCTATGCGTGGTTGGGTTAATTTCAAGAGTAACCAGTTGCCACCAGTAGTATGGGAAAAAGAAATGCACCATTATCAGAGCTTCTACTATCAGAAGTTTTTCTTCTTGGAGGCACTTACCAGCTCCAATCTGTCTCTGCAATTGATTATTACAGAGGAAGACATGTTTGCTACCACTGTGTGAAGGAATGACCTTATTGAGTTCATAAAATTATATTCTGTCCTCACAACTCTGCAACCAATGCCAGCATAATCTATTTTTAGAATAGCATATTTTAAAAGTCTACAACTGGTTTGCTACAGCTTGATCTTTAAACAAAATTGCTGAGATTTCACATGAAGGTAGAAGTTGTAGCGGATAGGTCAGAGAAATAAGGGGAGGACCAAATCAAGCGGGGCACAATAGGTTCCACAAATGACTTTGACTTTTATATTGATAGTGACAGGAATCCATGAAGATATTTAAAACAGAAATAAGTGATGTGACTTATATTTCATAAGATCACCCTACTGCTCTACTGAAAATAAGTGGAAGATGGTAAAATTAGAAGCAGAGACTAGTTAGAAGACTGTTGTAACCATCCAGGCAAGAGAGGATGGTAGTTTGAACCAGGCTTTGAATTGGGAGCCACTCTGGCTCAGCTGTCAGGACGTTGAGTGGGATTTTCGCTGCTGGAGCCTGGTATCCATCTGCTAATAAAGAGACAAGCAATAATCAGCCCGGATGCCGTGCCAACGGAGCATTTTGCTAAAAACAATTAAATCAAATGTTAGTTGCGAATTGTTAGAAGTAGCTGGAGGCAGTGTCACTTACATGGCCTCAAATAATGTCTCCGGTGTTGCAGAAACAACTATTTTCTCTCTGCACTAGATGCAAGAGGGTTGGGTTTATTTTTTTCCCCTTCTCTTCCCTGAGCAAATCCCCATAACAAATAAAGTTACACTTCAAGACCGGATTACTCAGACTATTGGCTTTGCATGCCAATGTTTACTTTAAGTAAAAACGATACTTCTGAGAATTCAAATAATATGTTTAAGTATTTCCAGGCTATAGTTCTGCTTGCATTTGTCTTGGCACCAACTCACCATGAACATGTCAGTTTTAAGAAAGATGACTTTGAGTCGTAGGAGGATGTCTTCATCCAGCACAGTGTCACATCTGCTCCTTGACTCATGCCATTTGATGAAAATTTGCCATCCCATTGGCTACACAAGTTGCTGATGGGAAACTGTCCCCTTTTCCAGGGACACTGTCATCTTCTTTAAGAGAGAAACTTGTCAGAAGAAAATGAATGAGAGAAAAAAGAGAGGGAGAGGAAGGAAGAGCCAGGGAAGGAAGGAGGGAGAGAATTTAAAAGCCCACTCACATAAACAAAGTGCTATACAATTTATAATGGAAATAATCAAATACTACCCCCCACCAAGGACTCCTGCTCTTCCCTTGTTCTCATTTAAGTAAGTCCATTTTACAAATATCAGTGAGTGACATTTTGTAAAACATACAATAAATAACATTATCTTAAAGGTTGCACTAACTTATTGTAATGAACTCCACATTTTCCCCTCTTTAACTTACTTTCTCACTCAGCTCTTTCTCTCCTCTCTCTCTCTCTCTCTCTGAATCCATGTTCTCTAATGCATATCAGATGACAATAACACAGGAAGAGTTTGCATTTCTTCTGGATATCTATTTCATGGACTGTGTGATGCTTATCCACTTAAAGAAGCATATTACATATATTATGGTCCATCCATCTACAACATAAGAAAATATAACTTTTTAAAGAAGAGACATTAGTATCCTTCAGATAATACACCTTTGTGTTATCTGAAGCTCAAAATTTTCTTTACTCTAAGCTGGGCATGGTGACACACGCCTGTAATCCCAGCACTTTGGGAGGCTGAGATGGGAGAATCGTGAGTTCAAAGCCAGCCTCAGCAACAGGGAGGCGCTAAGCAACTCAGTGAGACCTTATCTCTATATAAAACACAAAATAGGGCTGGGGATGTGGCTCAGTGGTCCAGTACCCCTAAGTTCAATCCCTGGTACCAAAAAAATTTTTTTTTCTTTACTCTAAAGGAAGCTAGTTAAGACAGTGGTCAAAACAAGTGGAGAGATTTTGGTAATGTCAGAGGTTTGTTTCACTCATTCATTTCATAACTTGGGAAAAAACAGTACTAAAATAATGTGTGACAGCAGGTATAGATTTTGTGATGCATGGTAGCTTTTCTCTTATCCAGCAAGAATTTAAGCCATAAAACTTGCGTGGAAAATGACTGGATATCACACAATGGCTAACAATATTGAAGGAGACCTGCGTTGCAGGTGTAACTATTTTTCAGCCTTGTTTGAAATATAACCAACATTTTTCACAAAAATTTCTTAATTATCTTACATAATCCTCTAAAAGATTTCCCTAGGGGTTAGGAAGTTCCTTTTATGTTTAATAGAAATTCCACCTGGGTAAGTCTATTTCTCTTTATTTTGTTCTCAGTTGATATTGAGGACAGCTATTTACTGTTGCTTTGAAATATATGTTTATAAATTTGGGGGATCCATTATTTTGTTTTTATATGCACTAGGGATGCCAAGGGATCTAAAATTCCTAGGGAAAAAAAAACCAATATTATAGATACAGAAAGCAGATCAGTGACTGCCTGCTGCTTAGAGTATGAGCAGAGGATGAATGCAAAGGTTCAGATAAAACTTTTAGAAGATTATAGAGTGTTCTAAAAGTGGGTAGTGCTAATGATTTAAACAACTATATAACTTTACTAAAATTCATTAAACTGCACAACTATAATGAGTGACTTTTATTGTACATATTTCTTAATCAGGCTGTCAACACACAAACACATACATAAGTTAAGCATAAACGCTATGAAAGACTGAGGTGTCATACAATTAAATTAACTATAAATTTCAAAAAATACAGCACTTTTTCCAGTCAATTTCACTGGCATTTATGTAACCTTACACTTAAGAAAATATGTTGTTTTATGATTGTTTCAAGCTATGCATTCAAAAGATAAAGAATATCTTGGAACAAAAAAATAAACTATTCACAGTGGATTGATAAACTTAAAACTATTTAAAAATAGTTTTAAGAAATAGTTTTAAGGAATAGAAAATAGTTTTAAGGAATAGAAAAACTGAAAACTATTTGAAAAGTTTTGCTGTTATATCCAAAGAACAACTTACCTTTCTTTTCTTGAATTTAAAACTGAGAAACTTTTATTCTCAGACTGTTCACCAAAAATATATGGCTGTCTGCCTTCTGGGCATATGCAAAGATCACTAGTCCTAGCATGCGTCTGGTTTGCTAGCTATGGCCAGAATTTGAGAGCAGACTTATGCCTGCCACTTCCTTCTGGAGCTTTAATCTCTGTTGTGAGATTCATTAGAACATTCCCTTTTCCGTGGAGACTAGTTTATGAAATTGTAGCTACTCCAGCAGCTTGGATCTCAAAGTCAAGAGGCCTGGAGTAGAATCCTGAGCTGATCTGTGATAGGCATGTAGGATAAAAGACAAAAGAATGTGTGTGTGCTTAAAACTATATATAATATTTATATGTATTTATATATGTAGTCTAAATAAGTATATTATACACACACATGCATAGTTTTATGAGAACATTTGGCAATATTTGTGGCTGCAGTATAATCTGGCCTACTCTGAATGGTTGAGGGCAAGCCATAGAGAAAGGGAGGTCAGTTCAGAGATTAATGGAAATTATCCATGCCCCAGAGGCAATGTTGCCTTAGGCTATGATAGTAGTCAGAAAGGTGGTAAGATCTGGTCAGATCTGGGATATATTTGAAGGTAAAATTTTAAAGGTGTATTTCTTACAGAAAGTCATTATGTAAAACTAACAAAATTCCACCAAAAGTATGGCATCGTTTTGCATTGTTACAAATCTCTTCAATGTCCAGTCTACTGAGAAACAGCTGAATTTCTCTATGTGTTTCTACAGTCAATATTTTGGGATATGCTGTTTTGACTGAAATATTTGAAGAAAGATGTAAAGAAAATCCAATTTCACAATAATTTCTTTAAAAAAATTAATTTGTTTTTGGTTTGTTCCAATTACAAGTATGTAATTAGAAAAGAGCAATAATTTTAATAGATAATTTTAGATAACTATTTATACTATTTTTATTACAACCTCCACACTAGACAAGTGCTAGGTTATTGAAGGTTATTTAGAGTGTGATATATGAAATCATATCCATTTCACTGAAATTCCTTGGTCTACCTTTCACTTTCACTCATTCATAATTTTGTAATACCAAGTATTATTCCATTTGGAAAATATTGTTTCACTTAGTTATATTCCAAATGATTACTCATATTGAAAATTCATATGATTATTATTTTTGTATCTAATTACATCAGAAGTCACTAAACATTAAGGATCTATCAAGCTACTGGTGCTAGAAACAAGTTTTTTAAAATTCTTAGTTTTACTGGAAAGCCAATATTTTGTTATTACAATAAGTATTGTTAGTGGTTTCTTAAAGTAGAAGGCTTAATTTATTCTTATTCTGAGAAAATGTCTAACAAGACCACGTTTTGTCTATTGGTCATTCTTTTCAGTACAAATTGTTTTCTATGAAAAAATGTGGCAAGTTTAACTCGCAACTCAAATGATCATGCACAATCTCCTCCGTGATACTACTGTCTTGTTCCAAATGAGCTGAGTGCTTAATGGATATATCCCATTCTGTCACACATGTTATTTAAAAATAGATACACATGGAAATTTTTAAATAAAATTAAAACATTTTCTGCTTTATCTAGGACTATCTGAAATGAATTCCATGTCTACCTCAGTTTAGTACAGGCTAAAGCTCCAGCAGTTATTCTCCATTGCTTTGCACATTTAGGGCAAATATCAAAACCATGAAAATGGTAAATGATATTTCAATACCATGAAAACATTTCTGAACTTGAGCACACTTGAGGGGTTCTTAGAGAATCCCAAGTTTCAGAGGACCATAATTTTTAGAACCATTGACTTATAGGTGGGCCTGAGAAATTCTAGAGCTTTCATGAGTGTAAAAGGCACAGCTGAAAAGCCTTCCAATTGTATTGTCTAAAATTTCTCCCTATTCCTTGGGAAGTCAACTTTTCTTCATAGAAATATGATCATGTTCCTTTTAAAAAATGGAAAGTTTCTGAGTTTAATCATATTTTCATGAGATAGAAGACTATCATATATATATCAATGAGCTATCTACATAAAGAAGTTATGAATTAAATTCTTCATGTGATCTTATTCTGTCTTAAGTAATGAATGAAAGCAAAATTGGCCAAATTAATTAAGAGTTAAAGAATAAAAAGTGCATAATGATGGTTTTAGGAAGGACACGACACTGAGATTAAAGCAATAAGTCATTAATTGGTTATCTTGTGAAGACTATGGGCAGAGTCTTCACAAGGTTACCATGACTTTGTTGGTGACCACAGTTATATTGCACTCAGGAACTTTAAGGGAAAAAAAAAAAAACATATGAAGGAAGAAGGAGATAAGGAAATTGGATAGGTAATTATGCAAAGGTCTTCAGTGAGGGTCCTGTGATTTCTAAAAGGTTAAAAGGCAAAGTGTGTAATCAAATGGCTAAAATATTAGTTAACCCTAAATGAATTGTCACTTTTCAAACTGACATCAAAGAAAATTTAAAAGACTGATAATGGTTGTAAGAAGATAATTAGAAGGATAGCCATAGACCACATTAAATGTGACTCGATAGCAAGGCTAATTAAAAATGTATACAATCTAGGAATACAAATGCTACGAAGAAGAGCAACACAAAAACAATGCTAAAACATCAAGAAAATGTAAAACTGGTCCTTCTGAACATGATTTGAGTTTACTACAAGTCAATATGAATATCACACTTTGAAATCTTTGGGGGTATATTTCTTAAATTGTCATCCTTTCTCAAATAACATTTCTTAAATTTCTAATATATGACCATTATTGGGTATTGGTTGACTTTTATGATTGTTTAATGCCTGCTAAGCTCGTGCTGTCACTATATAGAACATCAGCAAACATTATTGATTTATGAAATATTAGCATAAACTTGACCTGAAAACCATATTTTGCTGTCTCAAGTCCTAAAATGATGAACCAAAAGAATTGCAATCTTGTTTATTAAAACATGGTGCTACTCATTTGCCAAACCAATAATGTAAAAGCAAATATGCTTGAGGCTCTTCAGTAATTAAATCCCTTGGGACAACATCCAAACAGCATGGCACGACATTACAACCTGATCCCTGCTGAAGCCAGTTATCTTTCCAAGCACTTTTTTTAATCAGAAAGAAAAGAAAAATTTGAAAACCATATACAACTCGCTGATAGTTTAGGTATGGATTTATGTAAAAGTAGAATAATCGACTCATCCTTCTCAACAATTATAAAACATATCACAGAACAATAGGTTTGGAAAGTTTTATATATTGGAGACAATCACTAATTCTTAAGGTTTCAGGAAGTCTTGAAGCATAATTATATGTGTGTTTAAGGTAATAAACATGTTTGTTGGGAGGATTTTTTTCATAACTTTTTTTATATTTACATAGCCCTTAATATTGAAATTTTCACATCTAATTCCATTTACTAATCAGCTGACATAATTTTGCTCATTTATATTATGCTATTACTCTAAACTAAGACTTAATTTCATCTCATGATAAAATAATTGGTATTCTGATTTCATGCCAGGATGAAACAATTTATACTTCTTTTAAATGTCATTTAGGTAAATCAAATAAAATTTACAGAAAGGATGTTTGGAAAAGGATTTTTCTTAAAAAGCATTACTTCTACATCTGTGATGATGTTTTTGATTCCTGAAACAAACTTTTGGAAAGCAAATATAAATGTTCACAAATCCCCATAATTTCAAGAAAGGTCTAGATTATGATAACCCCTGTTGTTCTTTCTCTGATAGAGCAAATACTTAATAAGTTATTTTTCAAAAAATAAATCTTGTTATAATCAAATACACATAAAGTATTTTGGGGAGATCATACTGAAATATTTTGTCAAATGTCAGTTTCTATGTCATACTATATCATTTATTATACAAGTTTTAAACTTTTACAATAAAAAGTTTAAAACTTTTATAATAAGCTATTCAAATTAAAAACCACTGCTTGATTTCAAAATTAAAAAGACATTTATCAGGCTAGGTTGAAAAAATGTAGGCTAAAAAGAAAATATTGCTTTTAAATTATTGTGAAGGCCCAATAGTGAACAGGAATATATAAAGTTAGGGTAAAAAAATATGATTTTCTCCCTAGTTCTTAAATCACAATTGATATCTGGTAACTGAGTAAACAAGGCAAGACTAATAATATTAGCTTCCATAGTTACTAATTTTCAATTCTTCCTATTTATACCCACAGCATCAAGGCCCTTCTATTAAAGTAACATATTCTGTATATTCCAGTATTGAAATTTCTACTTGGAGGGATGAGGAAGACTATAGCACGTACCCACCTGCTTTCTGTGAGGAGAAATTGTTCTGTGGTTTTAGATATTGTGAGGATGGATGAGGAGAGAGTTTATTAAGTCTGTCAGGTAAAGATGTTGCCATTCCTCCAGCTACACAGGATTAAAAGGAGTTTCTGAAGGGGAAAAAGGTAGTGAAAGAAATGGCATTTCAAACTGAGGATATGATGTGTGGCTAACTTTTTCCTCACTCTGTAACATTCACAAATTACTCTTCACTGCCCTCTTGGATTAAATAAAGCTGGTTCCCATAGAAACGGACTGTCTCTGATTTCACAGTCTACAGCACACAAATAACTCAACTTTCTGGAAGCAAGGGTGATAGCTAGCAAGGGCTCAAGGACAAGTGGGAGGCTGTAGAAGCACACCTGGACTGGGGAAAATTACTGACCTCTATGCTGAAAATCTACTGCTTGAAAAGAATTTCCCTGAATCAAAAAAAAGTAATGCTAGCACCTATCAAACTACTTTACATAGCCAATTGAGTTATCACAGGCAAGGACGAAAAAATGTAATTTATAAAACCTTGTCAGAGCTAAAATTCCTCAATTGACATGCATGCCATCTTACGGATTGCAGCCGGACTTCATTACGGTGTTTGGGAGCATGGATGTTGGAGTAGGCTCTGGGACCCAAACCCTGGATCTGACATGAGTATCTAAGAACTGTCCCATCTCTACTTAAGCCAAATGGTTGTACATGTGATTAGACTAAATAAATGTAGAAATCAGAGGAAAGGAGCTGATGATATTAAAGGATAATTATATATATGGATTTTTTTTCAATTTTTTATATGCAAAAATGTTTTTAAAAATACATAAACATATACATATTTATAATGTAATTTGGCATCCTGGATTTTCTCACTCAATGTAAGTATTTTCTATGTTATATGCAAAATTCTATCATGTTTAATGCCATTTATGGAGTGAGAGTTCACCTTTTTAGTAATACGTCAAACAATTTTAAATGATTAAACATTATGCATGCCTGTGTGTATATAGGTGTGTGCCTATGGTTTTTCATTTACTTCCACTGATGTACCACTTTACTCTTGCAAGAAACCCTTATTATGTTAGTGACCATAGCTTTGGGACATCTGTTAAAATTTTATATTGTTATACTTTATCCCTCTGGTATTTACAAACATGACCTAACATGTTCTCTTTTCTTATTTCTTCCACATGATTCATAAGCAAATTTTATAAGTTCCACAAATATAACAAAAGTTCAAACAAAAGCAATAATGCCAGTGTTGGCATTTTACTTCAGATTTGTATTGATTCACATTCATTTGTGGAGAAAAGCATATTTATCATATTGAGTGTTAGCATCCAGAAACCACATATTTATCTGCATTAATTAAAATCTGTTTTCATGCTTCCTCATAAATACTTTGTAGTGTTTTTCTCATTGTTTATATCCTCCGTGTTTTTTTAAAAGTGAAAACTAAAGTTTTGTAAAGGTAATGTGAAAAGGCTTTTCTTTTATCTTCTAACTGTAATTTTTTTAATAAAACATGGTTACTGACTTATTTTTGATGGGCAGAACTGCTGATGTTTTTACATGTTCATCTTATCCTCAGATTATTCTGTGAACTTGCCAGTTAACTTTAAGAACATTTGTCAAATTTTAAAATGATATTTGTAATAAACTTTATGTTTTACAGTGGTTGACGGGGAATAATTTTATATTTTCTACAGAACTAAAAGTAATGGAACTTACAGAGGTTTCCCATCTTCCCGACGCCCACTCGCCCCAGCCTCTCCTGAGGTATTTTAAAGAGTACCTCAGCTACTTTCCTCAGCTGTCTGCGCAGATGTCTCTGACACTGAGGAGCCTGTTCTGCTAACTCTTTATGTGGCAGTTCAGAGCTTGTCTGCCTTTAGACCCATGACTTGTTCTTCCTGTGTTCTGCTGCATGTCATAAATGGGATTCTCATCTACCAACTCCTCTCAGCTGGGGACGTTGGTGGGGAACCCAGGGTAAAGAGCATGAGGAGAAGATGATCTATCTATGCATCTCTTCCCCTCTGCTTCCCAGGACAATGGGACAGTGTTTGTGCCTCTTCTGTGACTCCGCCTCTTGCCTAGCAGGTTCACCATGGTGCCAGCCCCTAGGGCAGCCCTGGGCCTCTGGCTTCACTGATACCACATCCTCCTTCTGTCCTTGTAGCCTGGAGGTGATGGTCACTGCCTGCTTTGTTAAACTCCAGGTTGCCTCACTATTCAGGTTTGCTTTTTAGCTTTCCTATCAGCGTGTGAAAACTCCTGAGCCTAATATCTATTTTAATCTCTCAAGTAGATTCTGTTTCCTGATTAGTCCTCCACTGATCTCCCACTCCTCCTCCCAACTTCTGTTTCCTTTTCCTCTTGAGTTATTGCAGGAAAAAAAAAGAAAGCTTCTAAACCAGCTGCTACCTAAAAATAGGAGATTTATTATGATGACCTAAAGGGACTTTTACAAGAGCAGCAACATCGGGTGACAGTGAAGGAAGTTGGGGGCCAGTGGTTGAAGCATCACAATGTGTCTTTTTCTTGCAACTTCAGCATCTTTTGCAAAAGTGTCACCATACTCAGATGACACAGAAATGTACAGGCTTGATCCCAAAAATTTGGTGGAATAATTTTATTATGTTTTCTACAAAACTAAAAGGATGCCACTTAAAAATATGACTGAGTGTCCATTTCTTCACTGGCAAATTTTCTCTGGCTAATGAGAATATGAGAAAGAAGGTGTCTTTCACTGGGCCATTTTCCTAATGTGGCTTGGAATTGAAGCCCTGGTTTACTACCTTGTTATAAAACCAATTCATTAAAATTGGTTGTGCAATTTATATAGCCATTCCAGATATTCAGAATGAGAACTGATAACCTTTTAGGTTTAGGAGTCATCATCTTGGCAAAATGCTACATCATACCCAGACTCCAAAACCATGAAGCAGAGGCCACCTCTGCACTGTTGGCTGTTGTATCTCAGCCCCTAGAAGGCTGCCTCACATGCAAGAGCTACTCAGTAAAAATAAATCCCCAAGTTGCTCTGAAGAATCAATTCTGAACCAACCTCACGATTGGTGCTGGGACTGGGGGAGGAGGAAGCTACTTGGTCCACAGTCTGGAATTTGTCCTTCTTCACCTTTAATTTCAAAAGAGTAGCTAATTTACCTCGGTATGTCTTTTTCCTCCCACTCCACAGACACATAGGAATATACATTGTATATTATCAACAAAAGTTTCAGAAAGAGTTTTGTTTTGTAAGCACAGAAAAAAGAGGAAGCAAAACCAAAACAAACTAAATCAAGACAAAATGACTTGAGTGTCCTCCCAATACAGTGGTCTTTTGTTGAAGGGCTGTCACAAAGGAAAGCATTTATTGCGGATGAAGAGTACAAATTCCTCAGAATGAGAAAAGGACGCCAACAGGTAGGGCGTTCCTTCTTTATTCCTCCTTCTGAGTCTATTTTATCCTCTTCCACTTTGTTAAGAAACTTAAGAGGCACTTGGAGAATTAGTGGACAGAACGTCCAGTTTCCACCAGGTGTATATCCTTCTGGATGGCAAAAATTGCAACTTGAGATTTATAGCAATATAACTCTTCCCTGTTGGTTTATGCACAGGAAAATCTGAGAAAATCTAAAATAACTCAGGCATTCACTTCTTGATAGTTTTTTTCTTAAACACATTCTTTAGGCTTTTCCAATGCAAAAATGCTGACTTTTGTGTGTGTGTTGGAAGATTGCCTCAAAAGCTCAGCAGCAAGTGTGCTGCTACCATAGTGGAGCTTCTATAATAACATTCTTTGCCCTCCATTCACTGTCTCCCTTTAAGACATCTCTTGGTCACCCGTTGAGATCTACTGTTGCCTTACCTAGGCCTTATTAAATAGTAGCAAAAGATATTGAATCCAGCATATTGCAATCCTTGCCTGTCAACAGAGGGCATTGTGAGTTTCCTCATCCATAAAAGAGAGTTAATTAAACCTGCACCCTTTCTAATCACAGGGATGTGTTTCGAATGAACAGAATCATATTTTTAAAACACATTGGGATGCATAAAGAAAGGATCTGCATAAACACAAGCCATTATCATTATTAGTAGGTTGATTTATTACTGATTCCACACCTGCATCATTACTATAAACAATCTACCTGCTTTTTTCAATTCTTTTATTTTTTTATTTTATTTTATTTTTTGCACTCCAGTCTCATGCTCTCTTCTGCATTGCTCATCTTTGGTGCTGCTGGGTTGAGTAACATTTTGAGAGGTGCTGCCCAACGCTGCATGCAACTTTATAGAAAAACAAGAATGAGTGATTTTATACAGCATGTGTTTCAATCGTTCAGTTCAAAATAAATCCTGCCCTGACATTCCTTCTCTAACTGGAGACTTCAACTACTTTCACTTAATACACTAATGCATTTTTTTAAATGAAATTAGTGCATGCTTAAGACAATAAACAATGCTGGCTAACCCTTTGTGGCTTGTTTTCCTCCTTTAAAAAGATGTTGTTACCATTCTTTAGATGCTTTAATAATACTTATTTGAATGGAGGTGAATATGAACTGACCTTTGTGAACTAGAAAAAGCAGAATAATTAATAACAATGCTTCCATAAAAATATATATCATGCATATGTAGTTTCTTTTGGAATGGCCAAATTTGCTAAGAAATTTCTTCTATAAATTAAATTCATTATCAAAAATATTTAGTGAGCCGGCTTTTAAAATTCCCATTAAATTTTTTTTGAACAACTTTAATTAAAATCTTCTGAATTCTTAGTGTGTTTCTCTTTCAATTTATGGAGAAAATACTTTAGACTAAACCCTCAGGATTACTAGCCTATAACACCATTTATAATCATAGGGCTGGAGATATCTGTCACAGTTTTAAAGTCATCTCATCTTTAATACGATGTTTTAAGCTGACAAAAAATGGAAATGGTTCCAATCAGGAAAATAATATTTCATAGAAATGGTGACTTATTCTTCCCTGCAATAGTGTTAATCAGATTTCATTTATTTTTATAGCATGCCAGGCATTAGCATTACCCTCTAGACACAGCCCCCTTTCTGTTTGTCCTTGGATAAGTTATCTGTTGTATTAGGATAACTTTCTTCCCCAAGATAAATGTTTCCTGATAAAACAATATTATTAACCTGTAGCATTTGGAATGTGAAATAAATGCAGTTGTCAAATCAACTTTGAAGTGGGGGAAGAACGGTGACAGATTAAAAAACTGCAATCTTGTTCTCTGCTTTTCTTGAGTTCATTTATCTTCCTAAGTATCGTATATGATTGAATGGTAGAGGAGGCACCTGTGAGTGGGAGCCAATGACAAAAGATGTATTAGCATTGTTCCCTAATCTGGACTCTGCTGCTTTTGGGGTACTAATAAAATGGCATTCTGGGTAATTCTGGGAACTTAACTTCATCAACTGAGAGAGTGTTTAAATCAGGTGGCTAATGGTTTCTTTCCCCATGAAGCAAGGTGAAAGAATATTTTCAGTTCCAGTTATTCTTTGCAAATTAAATAGTGGTGCATGCCCAGGCCTTCCTAAGCCACCAGCAGAGGTAACCTCTCCATGTCTTTATGTGAAGGAATACCTCTCCTTTGGCTTTGCAGTTACATGTGAATTACCCATGTGAGTGCCCATTACATCACAGCATGGCATCATTGCTGAGAGCCAGTTCTGTGCTATGAACTGTGCTAAGTGCATAAGCTAGATGAATCCTTATAGCAAACACACAAGATGGGAACTGATGTTACCTTGATTTTAGAGATGAACAATCTATGTGCAGAGAGGTAAGGTAGTTTGCCCACGGTCACACAGCTGATAGACAAGTTCAGTTCTTTAGCTATTAAACATGGTTCCACTAGTTTGATGTCTGCCTTCACCAGCCAGTGAACTTCTGGAAGACAGGAACTGCAGCTTGTATATTTTTGTATTTGGTTTTCTTCATCGATGGCCATCTGCACAGTAGTCATTGCTTGCAAGGTGCACAGTAGGAGGTTGTGCAATGAACGTGCACATAGGCTCTCAGAGGCATGGACTACTACCCAGTTTTCATTTGGGTAACGTTGGAGAGCTTCCAGGAAACTTAGCAAATAGCTCTTCCATAAAATAAGAGCAAGAAGATGTGTGGGATGCAGAAACAGGACCTAGAGGTTGAGGGATTGATGTTCCCCTTAGATTAGGAAGCTCTTTCTACCATTAAGAGCACACTGAAAAAGAAAGAGAAAAGAAAAGAAAAAAGTGCTAAATGGCTAGCACCTTCATGATGCCCTACTTTTAGAAGTATTCTTACTTCACTTGATTAAGAAGGCAATGACTTCAAAGAAGTAAAAGGGTGGGGCTGGAAAAGAACAGATGCTAAGTTTGTGCACGCATTAGCAACCATAGTAATGTAGAAGCACATTGCATAATCTGAAAACATGTCAGTCAGCTGGAGACCTTCTTTATGAATTGGATGCAACACAGATTACCAAAGGTAGAAGGGCAATGTTACTGGGAAGACTCTACATAATACTGCTTTTTGGGCAAACAGACAAATCTAAACTGAGGTCCATAAGCAGTTACACAAGGAAACCGTGTAGGTGATCTAGGATAGAGAAGAGTTCTGAAAAATAACTCCAATCTTACTAACCAATGATCATATATTAAATATTTCAATGTCTGAACCATCAGAATTGCAATAATGATCTGCTGAAAGAAAATGGTCCCAGAAGAAGTTGGATCACTTTTCAGAACTTTATTGTTATATATCTCTGTTTTCTCCATGATTCTTTTCTTCCTTTTAAAATAGAAGTCCTTAGCTGGATTATTTTAAAATTGATAATAACATAAAATAAAAGGTGAGGACTACCTTGATTTGAAATTCTACACGTTTCTGATTTTTTTTGTTTATTGTGAATTCACATCTGACATTATTAGGTAGATGGGGAGGTAGATTGGTAGGTAGATATGTAGACAGAATCTTCATGTTAAAAAAAGATAAAGAAAAGACTACGGTAGATGTTTTCCAAATTTACAGAGCTTATTGGTATGTTTATATGGTTTTTTATTTCCTTTTCCTGGAGGATCTTTAGTGTAAATATGTCTTTGCATCATAGACTTGTTGTTTACAATAAAATTAACAAAATGCTTAAGCTCTACACAGCTCTAGGTTTTCACACCTATGATCCTGTGCTACATATCACAATTTTGCCATATTTAATGTATCATTTTCCTTGTTTCCTGACTTTTCACTTAATTCTTTTGCTAAACTTAATTCATTCAAGTCTTCCTGATATCAAGAGAGAAACTCACATGATAAACAAGAAAAATCTCCATTAATCTACTGTTGAAAGGGCCACTTCCATATGTTATGGCTTTGGATACCCAAAGGGTGGTTGGGCTCCATTTGCAATTATCTAAATGTTTCCTATAGTTTCAGATAATCATTGCTAAATGTATCTTATCTGTCTAAGGGACATCAAGAATTCCTCATAGGCAATTTATTCCTATAGAGGGACCTTGACCGAACATCAACCTGTTGGTAGGATCACTTAAAAAACAGACTCCTTTTCAAGTCAGAACTGAGCAATTTCGTTGATCTGCAGAGTAGGACACAGGAACTCCTGCCCTTTTGCAGATCAGAATGAACTGAGAGGCCACAGCTACGAATCTGAGCCATTACTTTCTTCTCTGAATAAGGACACATCTCTGGATAATAGACTGACTAGGTGGGCACAGCACAGTTTAGGGGAAAGACTACTGTTTCCATTAGAACAGAAGTTGCACAGTTCAACAATCACCACAGCAGCTAATGCTGGGATTTTACAATATGAATTGACAGCAGAAGAGCCAAGGAAACTCCAGCAAGAGCCTCACTTGGCTGCTTACCAAGGGAGTAGACGAAATACTTTTGTTCTACTTTCTTCCCTTTCCCATCTCTTTCTGCTTCTTTCATGTGTTCAGACACACCTGCTTATTTCTTAATTCTGTCCACACTTGGTATGTTCACACCGGGCCTTATGAGTCAAGTCCCATAGGTCTGCAATATTCAGTTAAGAATTCCTTGTTTTAAAGTACCAGGAGGATTGGCTTAGCCATTTCCTACATTGACTATATGCATCTCCAACTGGGAAACTATGGTTTCCCTTGGTGCAGCATTTTCCCAACTAAGAAATGGGTGGTCCTGGACATTATGAAGTCCTGGATATTAGCAAAACCAAAATGCATTAGTATTTACAAGTAATTGAGCATGTACTTAGTTTTCTCGGTTTTCTTGTTCCTCTTCATACTCTCTCTAATTGTTTGCATAGACATGTGTGTATGCTTGTTTTCAGTGTTCATTTCAGGTAGTGTTTTTTTTTCTTTTTTCTATAAATTTTAACAGAGAGTTAATCATGGGGTGATGAGGTTCTGCTGTTATTTTCTAAACATTTTATCTACTGTTGAGTAGTTTTCATTACACAGTATTTAAACATTTTATGGTTTTATACACTACACCAAATGGCAAGATTTTTACTCAGTTCTTTGTAATTTTCCTGGCCTACAGTAAGGGCTCAGTAATTATTTAATAATTCTCCTTTGGAGATACCTCCCGAAACATTTGTGTGCTACCAGATTTCTGAAGCATATAATTAACAAATGCCACAAAATATAAAAATAAAAATGTATTTTTAATGCTCTATTTTTTTTGTGAATATACATGTGTATGTATTTAATCTGAATTCATTTAACACAAGTAAAGAATGCCATATCTAGTATCTGCTGCTGATAATTCACTTCACTCAGTTTTCTATACCTTTGTAACAAAATTTGCTTCTGTCCATATGTTTCAGTATTCAACACATGTAGCATTGTGGCAGCTCGCATCTTTTTAATTGATTTGAAATTGCCTTGAAAATTACTGAAATGTAATTTTCATGCCTTCTGTTCAAAAAGTAAGAACTGTACTAAGATATCAGACTGGTATTAAATATTGTAATATTATTCCTAAATGATATGATTTTATGTTATGTTGAAATAATAGTTCTAGTATATATATATAACTTAATATATTTAAATAATCAAACATATATGTACATATGCATATGTTATATATTCTCTGTATCCCTCTACATCTCAATGAAAATCTCAATTTAAATAGATATATTTCAGACTTGAAAATTATAATAATAATAAAAGACATACCAAATATAAAAGTAAATTGGTTGAATAGTTTAACCAGCATTATAGTTTGACTCAGCAGTATATAGCATGGAAATAAAAGTGGTTACAAAATTGGAAATCAACTAGAAGAATTGCCTACTAGAACTATTTTTTGTTTGCTTTAATTAAGGACTATTTAACAGAGATTCTTCTTTTGATAAATTTGCTTTGGTTTGTCACTGAAACAATCTTGAATACTAGTTCAACATTCTACTAAAATAAACTACAGGAAGAAGGGCTTGTAGAAACACAAGTACTCAATTTTGCCCTTTTGAAAGGTAAGAAGTGAACACACATACTTAGGACACATTGATGTGCCTACGGATGGTTTAATTTTAAGTTGTTCATTAGAATTGGGTGACTTAGTTGGACTTGGATATTTTATTTCCAGATAAATCGGAGTCTGACTTTGTTGGTATGGTTGTTGGTAACTTAAACTTTTTTGTTTTATTTTTTTTCTTTTAAGGATTATTCAAATTGACTTCCTTCTTTGCTCATCCTTCCTTTCCTTGATTGAGCTTTCAATTAATAGCATTTGCTCATAAATGCAAGATATGTGATAGATTCATTTATATCTTTACTCATTTCATTGTGTGTAATCCAATTTACCACTCCTTTGAATAATTCTCTCTCTAGTGGGCAAGAAGGTAATCATTATTAGCATCATAGAGCAACATATTCTGCATTAATTCTGTTTTTAATATACTAGGGTATAAGGACATTGTGGCCAACTTCCATCTAAAACAAGGGCATCTTTATGAGATATGCTAAGGAAGAATGATCAGCAAGATTCCTCATGCCTGCTGCTCCTCACAGCTTTATTCTTCTGATCCCACAAAACTAGATTCAGTTTTCCTTCTAGGACCTAATCATGGGTCTGTTCCTTTTATGCAAACAATGAAAGAAACGAGATATGAGTAAAGAAGAATAAATCTAATGCTTCTATATGCAGGTTAGGGAAATTTATATACTGACCCCTCTTCTCTTTTCAAATGTTTATATAATACTTTGGAATACTGAGAAATCTGTCCACCCATAAACTGTCAGTCAGAGGTAGAAACCCTACAGCTTCTGTGAATATTCTTGAGGACTTGTAGTGAGTGCTATTAGCTATGTGGCTTCTCCTACTTCTGCTGTGGCCCCAGGAAAACATCACCTTCTGGTAGCTTCAGGTATTGCTTCCTTCCCCATCGCTGCTTGTGAAGTGGAATCTTAGGTTAATTGGACAGACATTACTCAGCAAAACATTTGCTTTCAAATATATCACATGAAGAAATCAAAAGAAGCATCCTTGCCCCTTAAATAAATAAATGATCTTCTAAGACCAGAATATCTTATGTTCGTTATTCTCTTTCTTTCTCTCCTTATTTTATCTTCTATTTGAATATGGTACTGTAGAAAGAATTTAATTCCTCTGGATTTCTTTTCCATTGAGTAAGAATTTAAATGTCTGTTTTCAGGATGAATTACCCAACTCACCCAATCTCTCTGCTACAAAAGTAATGCAGAGACTCTTCAGAGACTGGTTTTTAATCACAACTACCATTGATAGATCTTTTAATCTCATTAAGCATAGATTTTTATGAAAATTCTGAATCTTTTTCCTTAAGTCAAATCACTATAAAAACAAAAGACTTTATTGTGGTATTTATCACCCATAGTTCTCATTATAACATTGACTTCCTCTCATTAACCTTGTAGGATAACAAAATGTGCCAATTGTCAAAAACAAATGAAATAAGCTGTTCTGCACTTCAGATAAGACTAAATTGGGTCACTGTTTCTGAAGTCAATAAAATTTAGTTTTCCTCCATGCAAAAGAAGCCTTTTAAAGTTATATATTCCTGAGATTCTTTCCCAAGTTCCCAACCTGGCACCTCAGACCTCTCAAATTTGTCTATTAAACCTGACATACATAAACTTACTACTTGTCATGTTTATTAGGTCTTAAAGATATATTTTAATCCTATCCAGTTGAAACATACTATGCTTTGTGATACCCAAGTGGGAACAGATCTGGCCACAATTAAGTTAAAAGATGAAAATGGCTATTGTCGGTTTTCTTTGGGTGGTGGAAACAAGTATCTATTTTAAATTAATGTTCTTCTCAAAAAAAAAAAATACTGATACTGTGAAATTCTGAGGTGCTCTTTTCCAAGGTACCTTTGTCTGTAGTGAAGTGTGAAGTGACTCTCCTTAACAGGATATAGGCTTTGGCAGATCACATGAAAGCAATACCAGCACAGTGATTCCCCGAGAAAAAGTGCTCTTTCTTGACATCGCCAGGCAGCAGACAAGCTGTCACCAGCAGAGGCATTGAAATGCCCAGACAGAGTATCCTGATAACTCTGTTTTATTCCAGTGGAGTCACTCTGCCACTTCATGATTGAGTGTCTCCCTCGAGTTTAGAAAAGAACTGAGTTCCCATTACCACTGTAAACTCAATACCTGGACATATCACCTCACCCTAACAGTAGAAAATGCAAATGAGAACGCTTTGCACTTTATAAAGAATATTCCAGGAAAGACTGTCAAAGCACTTCATAAGCGAGGACTATCTTTTCTGAGGTTAAACAAAGGCACAGAGTTTCTCTTAGTCAACAGGTCATTTCATTGAAAGAAGAGGGCCCCAAAAGAAAAACTGTAAAAGATATTATGACAAGGGGCTGGGATTGTAGCTCTGTGGTAGAGCACTTGCCTCGCAAGCATGGGGCACTGGGTTCGATCCTCAGCACCACATAAAAAAAATAAAAACATTGTGTCCATCTACAACTAAAAAAATATTTAAAAAAAAGATATTATGACAAATTGGTGTTACCTTTACAGAAGTATTATGAAAAAAAAATAATGAAAAACATGTGAAAACCTGACTTCTTCTTAGCAGAGAAGGTGTTTTCTCTAAAATGAAAGATGAATCACCCTCAAAAACTGTTGAAATGTTGAACATCAAATCTTTGCATGGTACGTGTTCTCAATATTCAAGTTCATTGAGAATATGGTTTAATATTAATCTGCGCTTAAGAGACAGTACTTTTGACTGCCATAGCTTTTGGTCAAATCAGAGTCCCTCTGTTTGGGAACTCATGCTGCCAGTAAAATGGTGATTATATAAACTATCTCACCATCCAATCAGTTTTGTAGAATGTTCTCCAAGAAATTATTCTTCATCCATTAAAAGTCTGATAAAATGGAGCAACAGACTAATGGCAATATTTGAAAATGAATAGCAGTAACATAAAGTTGTTTGGAAATAATATTCCCATGTTTCTGGTTCCAAAGGGATTAGTGATTCATTTAGTTAAATGGGTAAAGACTAGACGACCAGAAGGAGATAAATTAAAGCTGCTCAGCAAGGCTTCATTGGAATATACTCTCCCCACCATCAGAGTGTGTCTGGGAGAATGGCGCTGGGACTCCGGTGCACAGAAAATTTGAAAAATCCTGGTCAGGAAGGGGAGGGTCTGGGGGCAGGAAGAGAAGGCCTGAGTCCTTCCTGGATAGGCCAGGAAAACCCGCTGATTGACAGGAGGCGTGTCTGCTGGTGCCCTCAGCTTCTGGCTGGCAGCTCCGCTCTGCAGCCACTTACAGTCCCCCTAATTGGACATCCTGGACCCTGACCCGACCTAACAGGTATACTAAATGGATATACCAAAAACAAATGGAAAGAGTACAAAAGCAACATAAAAGTATCTCATCTGGCAGATCTCTCAGAAGAATAAACCTCTGCAGACTTTTAAGAACCTAAGAAAAGTACTTAAGAAACTACTGCTGGTCTCCAAATGAAATGGTCAAGAATTCCATTGTCAAAACCCAGAAGCTCATCTATTGTCTATATAGCACCATTTTCTGTGATTGGCTGGTTTCAAGCTCTTTTATTTTTGCTTTTCCTTTAAACTGTCATTTCTTTGATTCCAAATTTTAATTTTGAACTATTATTCCTCTTTTTTCTTTCCAGTTCTCATGCTTTTTAAGTGACAGTCTTTTATTCTAAAATAACTTGTCCATTGGCTTTCTTGTGAAAATAATAATTATGTATCAACAATTTTTCCTTTTTCATTCAATCTCTTTTCCCAAAGGGAAATATACTCAATATATAATCCACCTTCTATTGCTCTAGTAGGATAAGGAGTCATGTAATCTCTGTTTTAACAGATATATTTGAAAGAGGACATTGCTTCTTGTGGAGGGTCATCCTGGTTTCCCACAATCCTGCATGCCAGGCCAACACTTCAATGAGGACTATGGCGGGGAAGCTAATTTTCAAGATTGACACATCTTACTCATCTCTACCATGAAGAACGAAAGAGAGTGAGCCAGAGATGTGGAGAGAGAGAGAGAGGTTAAGGGAGACATTAAATTGAACAATTTAAGCTAAGTGCACATGTTGTCAGTACAGAAGGCATATCAAATGAAGTTAAGACAACATAATTATGTAGAAAGTATATTTTATAAATACAAATGTATAATGGTTATTTATGTTACAGATCAAAAGGAGAAGGTAAAACTCAAGTTACACATTTTTGACTGAGTCACAGATCCCTCAGGACAGATGCTTTGAGGGTGATTCCAACCTTTCATTACAAATGTGATAGTTTTCATCTTCCTATTAGTTGTTTGAAATGCTTCCAAGAAAGGATTATTGGTAGAATCTTCCCCTATAGGATATTAAGTAAAAACATGAGAATAAAAATATAAAATTTTCATTTCCCACTTCATAATAAAAATGATCACTTCTTGTGAATATAGTGAATATGTTAATATTTTGACTATGTTGACCATCTAGCTTGATAAATGAAGTGAAGTGACTATAAAGAGACAGCTTCAAGAAATCTGTAGTCCAAGAAACACTCAGGCTTGTGAATCAATTTCTGCCAAGAAGAATCTCAGTTGAAGATGTGGTTAGTATTTGCTGGGTAAACTACTGGTTGCTTTGCTTTTCTGTAACTTTTAACATATAATTTATGAAAAGCTAATCTGTGTCTTTAATCAGAACCAAGGTACCATCATAGACCAACAGTAATAGCGTCATATACACAGAATCATATATGCACAATGTTATTATTTGTAATATTCACCAGACTCTTTATATCTGATGTTGTTAATTCTCAAAACAATTTGAATACTAATTATTTTACATATTTTACAGATGAACAAGAGCTTAAGAGTAATTGCAGTTGAAAATCTAGGTCTGTCTCATTATGGTGTTATTAAATTATCTGGTTTTCCATGTTCCTTTTATCTAAAAGTATATAAAATATCTCTTAATTTTTATTATCTGGTTGAAATCTGTTTAAAATGAACTGAAAGGATAGCAGGGTTAGGCTGTGACCCTGGTTAATGGTGGGAGAGGATGCAAAGGGGTTAAGGACATGAAAGCCAAGCTTGCGGACCCGTCACTGCCAACCGTGGGCACACACCCGAGAGGTTTTTTTGAGTTGTCACAATATTTTTAGGGAAACAATTACTTGAGTCGACAGCTCCAGAGTCTCATCTGTGATAAGTGAATGGCTGTGAGTTGGCAGATTCTTTCAAAACTACTAAGACTCAAAAAATAATTCTATTTCCATTACACCTGTTTGACATTTAGAAGTCAGCCTCTCTCAATGTTTGACACACGTGATTCTTTTAGGTAATTGTTTTTAACATTTCACCTATTAACTAATTTTATCAATAAAATTTGAGATCCTTTTCTCTATCTCCTTAATATGTTGTTTCTTCACTTACATTTGACATTTTCAGATTAAAAAAACCGGAAAGTAATTTTCTTTACCTCTCCATATTTTGATAGTAGCATAGTAACACAGAACAGTGTATCTTGATACTTTAAAAGTGCTGCATTTGGATTTATATGACTTTAGGCTTCATGTTAACCACCACATCCTCTTCACATCTAAAATTAGCTCATGTCTTTCCAAATGGGTACCAAACCTTCTGATTTCTTAGAATTTGTTTTTTCCCCCTACTTACATTTGAAGCCACCCACCTGTTTTTAATTTTTTTTCTCTACAGCTAAACTATAGTATTCTGCAGAATGTTCATTCATCTTCCCTAGGTACCAAAGTTCCATTACTCCAATTACAGAATGACTTTGATATGCACTGAGTGAGAGGGCAAAAGAACCAAAGTCAGAAGAGGTTTGAATGTGTGGGGTGTGACATTAATTTGCACTTTGAATAATCATTTCAGGATTTGTATACAGGATGTCAGCATATCTGCTTCAAAAGTGGGGAAAAACCCCTGAAGTCAATCAACTCATTGGTCTACACAGTTTTAAACTACTGACTTGGATTCTTTTATTTTTTTTTCACAAAGTTGATTATGATTTTGTGTGATACAGATACAAGTCTGCTTGGCTATAAGCACATAAGTGTCCCATAAATCTTGATATGTACACATTTAAATCATGTGTTCCTAATGAAAAGCAATGACCTTTGCCAGAGGTGTTGATATTCTCAGTACTAGAGGGGGACCATGTACCATGTAACCAGCCTGCCCCAATGATCACCACTTGCAGAATAGTAGTACATCACAAGCAAGACATTGACACTGGTACTTCAAGATACAGACTTTTCCACCTTTCCACTGTAGGGTCCCTTTTTGCCTCCATTCCCACCTCAGCCCTGTTTTCCATTTCTATAATTATCTACTTCAGGGACATTATATAAAGGGAATCAAAAAGCATGTACCTTTATGAAACTGGCTTTTTTCAGTTGGCACAATTCAATGGAGATTCATACAGGTGGTTGAATATATCAGTAGTGTGTTTATTTTATTTTATTTTATTTATTTTTGTGGTGCTAGAGATGAAACCTAGAGCCTGTGCATGCTGGGCAAGCACTCTACCACTGAACCACATCCCCAGCCCAGTATGTTCCTTTTTAGTAAGTAATAAATCATGGTAAATTATATCAAAATTTGTTCAACCATTTACCCACCAAAGGATATTTGGGTTGTTTCCAGTTTGGGACTATTAATATGAAACTGTCATGGACATTTGTGTACAGTGGTTTTTGTAAATTAAGTTCTTATTTATCTGGGTACATGCTCAGGGGTAAAATTGTTGGGTCATATGGCAGTTGTATATTTAATTGTTTAAGAAAATGCAAATTGTTAATGGTTAGGGAAAAGTAAATTAAAACCACTGTGAGATGTCACCACATACCTATGAGAAAGTTCTAAATAATAAGAATCCCAAATATGGTGAGGATACCGAGAACCTGCATCTCTTGCTCATTACTGGTTGGTAGACAGCTTGAAAAACCACCTTTTACATGTATTTCCTGAGGCCAGTTGTTCTCCATTTCAAATCTACCTCTTGGATGCCACTTGGAATCTACTTGCTGAATCTAGTTTTAACTAAAGATGCGTGTTGGAATCAACAAAAGTACTTATAGTCAATTCTCATTATTTATGGATTTCGTAGTTATACATTTGCCTACTTTCCAAAATTTTTTTTGTAAACCCCAATCAGTAGTCACCACGCTTCCAAGTTTATTCAAGAACATGTGCACGGCAAGAGAAAAACTTGTCTCCTAAAGTGCAAGTTCCCTGTTGAGGTTGAACAAAGCAGAATGTCTCCTTGCTCTTGCCTTTTCCCTCAAACTGCAAATAAGTGTGTCCTTTATGTGGTCCATTTAGTGCCACATTTTCCTCACTTTGTGCTCTTTTTGTTGCTGATCTTACTATTTAAACTGCCCCCTAGGTACAGAATAGTATACTATCTGGTATTCTAAGGATCTAAGTATAAGAAGGCTGTGATGCATCTGATTAAGAAAGGATGTCTTTGCTTTGCTCAGGCATTGGCACACGGTCAGCTGTGAATTTGACGGTAAGAAATCAGTAAATATTAAATGAGGTGTCATATACAGAAACACGCATAAAGCAAAGATATGTGTTGATTGGTTGATGAAAATGTGATCGTGGGCTCTGTAGGAAGCTGCCCTGCAGCTCCACTAAGAGCAATATATTTGTAGTCACTAATTCAGTGTTCACGGTGACATCATAGAACATGACCAGCATAAATAACAGGAGTTGATGACATTGTTAAATATGATGGCAATGACACAGCCTTCCGCCCAGCCCACGTGACAGCCCCCTCCCCAAAATACTCCTCACTCACAAATCACTTTTATTATTCCCACCAGGTAGTGTTAGAAGAGCACAGTTTGGGGAAGAAAGCCCTGGTTTACTATCATTTTCCTAGGTCTGTATTATTAAATGCTTCATTTCATTCTCGAAATATCTGGTTTGAATGATAAATTATATTGTCATTTTACTTACTTCATAGACAATTAATAGGCACGAACCTGAGAACAGAGGTCCTATCCTCATGCTTACTCTTTTTCTTTTTCAGAGGGAACATTGACTAGGGACTTCTCTCTAACATGCATTGTTCTCCAAAACTTTTGATGAACCCAGTGGTGAGGGAGAACATAGTGTCAGCTACAAGATGCAATGATGTCCCTGGTACATCATATTTCAAACAGCAATATCTGTAATATCTTTGGGACTCTCTGGCTCCCAGAGGGTAGAATTAGAAGGCAAGTGCTCATTAAGTCAAGACTTTGGTCTTGAACACTAGAAAGGTGAACCCTTTTTCACACACCCACTGGGGAAGGCCCAGTGGATATTCCCATGTGAGTCAAGGGGCTACTAGTGAAGGTTCCCTCAGGGATTCCTCTAGAGTGGTTGGCCCTGGGGATCTACCAGGAAAAGCAACAATATAGAGACCAATTTCAGTGACCAGAGTGAACCCATAATTTAGAGCTGGGTTCCTGACTTCCAGCCATGAGAAACAGAATGACAGTATCTGATGGCCTGGCTGTGACTCCAGCAAGCTCAATCTGTCTGTTGTGAGTTGCTCCAAATGGCTACATAGAATTAAAGTTATTGATGCCACTGAATAAAAAGAAGAGGAAGAATAATTTTCCTTGCCATTTATTACAGTAAATAGATTATGACATTGGGAGAATATTTTTCAAAGATCTCATGGGAAGCAAAAATTGGTATTTTTCTATGTTATTGAATAGCTTATTATATAAACTACTTTAAGACTTCACAATGGGGGTAAGAAGGAAAGATTTTCATAATGATGGTATCAGTAATGTAGAGATACATTTCCAAAACTACTTTACTTTTTAAAGATAAGCATGAATTTTCATCGTTTTACTCTGAAAGAAATTCCTGTAAAGTTGATTAAATAAAATTTGAGTTCCTTACTTCACTTGAATCCTCAAACCATACTCTTGTTTTGGTGATGTTTAAAGCTAGGAAGCTAGTGACAAATACCTGAACTAATCCATTGCATTTGGAATAATATTTGACTTTTCATTGTTATGGACACAAGAAGTTAGTGAGAAACAATCCCCTATTTCTAAAGAATTTTCATGAATGTAGCTATATACCAGAAAAGATTACAACTCGTTAAGTGTATGTTTTACAAAACTCCTGTTAATTTCTTCAGGAATATTTGAGAAATGTTGATATTGTATAGAGAAATTTTGTTTTAGATGTGTTCTAAAATTGTTCTTATCTTTCTCATTTTCAATTTTGGAGCTTGGTTTATTTACCTGGGTATCAAAATACCTATATTTGCACATTTTATAATTGCTTAAAATCACATTTTCTCAGAAGTGGACCCAGGGAGAACTGTGAATTATTATTATTTTACAAGGGTACTATTGTTTACTCTTAAACAATTAAAAAATTATATGCATTATTAATTTTTAGTTTAGTCATTTATGCAAATGTTTAGAGCAAAATTTAAAATTCATAGGTAGAGATTAGGAAAATGAGTCTTTAACTCTTTTTAGGTCACTTGGCTGATCACACTCTTGCTAAGTACTTAGCAAGACTCAAATGCACTTTTTTCTTTTTTAAAAGTAATCGTCACATTTCTTTTTACCTCTATTGTATAAATCCTTTTCTTCCAGAACAAGTGGTCCTTCCTTCCCATTTTCAGTGTCTTTTCTCTTGGTATTTCATATTGGTAAGTTGCTTTATCTTTCTTATTAGAGAGAGAAACAAAAGTAACTGACTCCTCCAGCTTCCGGGTTCCCTGTGCTATCACCAGTGGCTTCGTAGGCTGCATCTTTAAAGAGGGCAGCTAAGTAGCAACACTTTGCCCAAAGAAGAATGAGTGCAACCTAGATGGTTACCAAACTGTAGGTCTGCTCATCTGGCTGTGTAAATCAATCTGTTGAAGATTACTTAGATTGTGAATGTCTAGGTCATATTGAAGCAAGATCCTAATATACAATTTAGGTTAAAATTCCCATAACTCTTAACATTTCTGACACTGTTGATAATGTAACATTTTCTTATTTTTTGGCAAAGGAGAAATGGAGGAAAGGGAATGAACAATATAACTTCATATATCTGTATTTCTTCTTCCAAAAGAAAAAGGTATTCATGTAGGAGCCACCTAAAGTGACTTTGGGCTTTATGAGTATGCTTGATGACACTCTAAGGGTTGGAAGAACATTTAATGAGGTCTTTCAAACCAGATGCAATATGCTGACTTTTATTATGGGTATTCCATCCCCTCTCTTTACTTTGATATTGACCACTGATTTATTATTATGAAAAAGTGGAGAGCTGGCATCACCACTTTCCAGAGGACAGTGGTTTTATGAAGTGATGCACAGAAAGTATAGATGCTCCCTCACATAACCTTTCTCTTTGTTTCCCCCTCCCATCCTCTCTCCCTTCCTCCCTTACTCTCCTCTCCCCTTATCTCATATTCACAGAGAAACTTTACTCTACTGATCTATGAAAAATGCCTCAGTAAGGTAGAGGACAAAAAGAATATTCCAGGCAAAAGGCAGGCTTTGGGAAGGTTGGAGGTGAGAGAAGGAAATGAAAGAACATTATGTTCCCATGAAATGCACAGAAAAAGATGCAAGGAAATGTGGTCAGTGTGGTGGAGGGATGATCCTGGGGAAGCCTGTGAGCCATGTTCAGGATGTTAATTTACTCTGGAGGACACAGGGAGCCATTAGAGCCATTTTTGAACAATTACTCAAATAGCTGTGGGAAAAGCAGACTACATGGAACTAAGACTAGAAACAAAGTGAAAATTTGGCAGTTATTAAAGTAATTCAGGCATGTGTGTTGGGTCTCACTGGTAGATTATAGCACTACTTGGGAGATAGAAGTCCTAAGATTTCATTGTGTGGGTTATGTCCAGAAGAAGTAGGAGTTCCTCTTCCCTGCTGCCATAACTCTGTAATCTTGGAAGCACTCAGCTAGGTTGATGGTTGATAACATTTCCCAGGTTAGAAAACTGCAAAGAAGGAAATGCATTCTTTGGAAAGGGATGGGAGAAGAGTGTGGGACTTTTTGGAGGGAAAGGAGATGAGGCTAGAATCAAATCAGTTCTTTACACTGTCATAGTATACTTGAACACCCCAGTGGAAAAGTGCACCAGCCAGCTGAACATTTTGGTCTAAATATTAGGAAAGAGATAAGGACTGTGGATGGGCTTTTGCAATGTTTCTTTATGAAACTTCATATAAATGGAGATACAGGGTTTACAAATTCTCTTCTAGACCTTTAATCACATTTTTTATCTATTTGGTTAGCTATGAATCTCCGAAATACTATTTAAACATTTAAACTTTAATGTGCCTTAAAAAAAGAATCCAGATAGAAATGATTTTTAGTTAAGTATAATATCTAGCCAAGTGTAGTATAAAGGCCAAAACCACACCCCAAGTGTAAGCATTTGATTTTTTTCCCCTGAGCAAAATATAATGATCTATTTTCAAATAATGTGTGTATGTGTGAGTGTGTGTGTATGTATGTGTATGGGGAGGCATTGGGTTTTATAAGCATATATTAAAGGCTCAAAGGGCTTATAGACATCAAATAGTTCTTCAAAATAACAACTTAGTGATTGAAGTGTAAATGAATCATGAAATATATGGATTAAATATGCCTGGATTTATTACGCATAATTAAAAATTTAAGACTTGCTTTGGGCAAAGTATGACTGAGGTTTTCTCCTGAACCCCAAACACCTAGAAACACTGAAACATTATAATAACAAATCTTTCCAAGTTTGTTGAGCCTAAGATTTCTGTAGATTACATTATCTATTTTCCTATAGGAACATATTAACCCTTCATTTAAAAGGTCTAAAATACAATCTCTAGAAAGAAATGAACTTTTTTCCTTGAAAATCCAATTCAAAATGGGCTGGTTCAGATAGAAAATGTTAAAATTAAAAATGTAAGAAAAATTGGATCTGTTTGATCAATTAATTTGCAACCATGAACTATATGTAATCAGCTGAAGAAATGCTAAGCTCAGGATTGAAAAGATATAAAAGCAGCAAACATCCTAAACAAAATTTAGGATTTTAGTTAATTAAGAATTCAGTAGAAGTCTATCATATGCTATTACAGGGCATAAAAAACTACTTTTGTCTTGGACTGAATAAAGAATTAAAGTATCTGAACACCACTCCATTGCTGTTCAAATCATGCTCTAACATTGTGTTCATCACATTCTTTATGACTTTGGGGAAAACTGTCTTCAATCACAGTGGACTCCACACAGCACTTCATGTAAGAAAATGAGCAAGCTCAAAAGAAAATAACAAGCTCTAGAGGGATATGAAAACTACTGGAAAATAACCAGCGGGGAATAGCCTATCCAAATGGGCCACATTTGCGTTCATAACAAAGAAGTTTCCATTCATTAGAATTATCCAAATAGGGATGATACTGTTGTCTCCTGTTCAAATCATAATCATTTTACTTGGTTATAGGTTTCCAAATAAATAACTAGGGTTGTTGTAAATATAGTTCATTATTACCTACAAATAAAAAGGTCTTTATATGTGGATGCATGAGTCTTCTGCTTACCTAGTTTTTAAGGCAAGCAGTTTCCTCAAATAACCTTTCCCATTCCTTACCATCCATATTTTATTCACAAGTCACAATACATTTGAGATTCTTGTCTTAGAAACAAGCAAGACATATGACTGAATGCATTTCAGGACAATATTTGCAAAGCTTTTTTTAATATTTGACCCAAGAATCAACTTATATTCTTATAATAAAAACAAAAACCAAACAACAAGAAGAAAAGTTCTCCCTTACTTCTGCAATCTCACTGTTAAGAAACAAAGCTTGTCTTTCTTGAATTTTGAGATATTCTTTAAATAACCAATACATTTTCACCCAGTTAGCACCTAGATGTTGGTATTCCTTAGATGATTCTGGAGATATGTTTTTCACAGTTCATTATCCAAGGTTGTTCATAGCACTTTGAGCTTATAGCATTTGAGAAAGAGAAGGGCGTGTGTGGCTAATAAATTATTGCTGTAGACATTAATCACCATTTATGCCATCCTAAACTCTGAACCATTTGTCATTATGTTGAAATCTCTTTTGCTATTAGGAGGTTGCTTTGTCCCAAGCCATTCGCCATTTTTAGATATAACTCCATCCTCTGGTCAAGTCCTTGGCAGGAGCCTGTCAATTAACAAGTAGATTATATATCAGATGTTTAAGAAAATGGCCAGAGGGTGATAAAAAAATAGACATTTATCAAGTGTTTATTCTATGTTCTAGATACTTTTGTTCTCATGTGATCCATAATTTTGCGAGAGAAAAATTATGATCTTCATTTATCAAAGCAACTGATCTTGAGAGATATCAAGTAGATTGCACAAGGTCCCAGTTAGGAATTTCATGTGAATTCTCTTTCCCATACTGTAGCATAATGACCATATGTTCTGGTTATCTATATTTTAATACATTTTAAATTTGTTAATTTCCTTAGGTAGAATAACTTGTTCCAAAATCTACTAAAGAGCAACTGAATAAGGACTTATTTAGCTTAATTTGTTCTTAGAGAACTTTGTAAAATTCTTAGCCTGACTAGATGTCCTAAAATTAAGAATTAGTGAATGAGGATGCAGTTAATTGGTAGAACATTTGTCTTGCATGCACAAGGCATGCAAGGCCTGGGTTCAATCCTCTGCATTGAATTAAAAAAAAAAACAATTATTGAGTAAGTAAATACATGAATTAAAAAGTATTTGCACCTATATTCAAGAGCCCCCAAAAGAATATATGAATTCAGCAGCTGCATAGAAAAGTTTCATACTGTTCCACCCCTACACTTCTATAGTAACTCTAATGGCAGTTGTTCCATTAGACTGCTATTAACACCCCCTACAGACACACACACACACACACACACACACACACACACACACACAAAGAGGAGGTGCACATGTATGAGTATATATGTGTGTATATCAGAAAAGGTTGGGGGTTTCTTTTGTTCTGTGTTCTAATCTAACTCATCAGTACAGAATTCCAATCACAAATTGTTGCTTTACATTCTCACTGTTGCTCTTTTTGTTTTTGGAATGAAACATTGCCTAATTTTAAATTAATACCCAAATGGGCCTTTTGGAAGAGACTGGGTACAACAAATCTCTTAAGACATCTAAGAAGTAGTTTTATTAATGGAACTACTACCTGAGGACTGGAAGCTGCCTGGAGACCACTGCAGCAGCAATAGTACTTGTGTCTCTGATGACGTGGTCTCCTGTCTCTCCTTTCCCATCCTCTGTCTCTCTCCCATTCTTCTTTTCTTCCTTCTTCTCTAAGGATAAAAAATTAAAAGAGGTAATTTTAATTTTTATCTTGAGTGTGCTGTGAAGTACCTCATTTTAAACCACATAAGCATTTCAAAATAACTAAAAGAGGGGGTAACCTACAAATCTAAGAATCACCCTAGGCAGTGGAAAGTGGGGAGGAGAAAGGCCTCCAGCAAACCAGAAAGTGAAAAACTGCCCCGGAATCAACTGCTACCCAAATTACAGAGCCTTACATTCACTTTCCACAAACGTATTTTCCTTCACAAAATATTTAGCATTTAAAGTAGTTTCTACATAAGCCACACGCCTTGCCTTGCTTTTTGACACAGATCTGTCTATATTTTACTTCCTTAATTTGATATCTAATATAGGGATAGGGATCCTCAGGATCTCTAGGTTTTATATTATGGATATATAGGTTTTTATATAATAGATATGCAAATTTTACGTAGTCATTAATCTTGCACCTTCATTCCCCATACATCTGTGCTCAAATGTAATCTGGAATTTTATGACCAAATAATTTGTAAAATCACAAAAACTCCATGTGAAAAATAAGTACAAAGATTCCATGTGAAAATGTCCATAATATCATGGATATTATAAAATGAAGAAAATTATTCTAGTAATTTCATTTTGCTTAAAAATCAATGTGTACGAAGATTAATAATGATGATACAAACTTATCTTAAGCAGCAGCTAAACTATAGCTGCACTGTATAGTAGTCTCTGCCAGTTGGAATAACACATTCCAATTCTACACAGGTATTATTTCCTTGAACAAGCGACCAAACTAATAAAGTAATTAAAAGTATTGTTTACAGATTACTTTTGCTCATTCAGATTTATGAAAACAAAAATTTGTGTTTCTTAGAAATATACTTACATTTGGTTACATACTTAGCTAATTTGATTCAAACTAATGCATGTTTCCATATGTAAGTAATATGTTTTTTGCTCTTTATTTTTCTTTTATCTATTTAGCATCTCCCTACCTACTTATGTATTCATCTATCATTCCTCACTCATAATCTCACCTGACATATCTTAAGTAAATAACATTAAAGTGATAGAGCAATGAATTGTTAGAAAAATGGAGATAGAAGAGTAAAATCACATTTTCCCATAAAGAACTCGTAATAAACATGAACATGTTATTTATATTACAAGTTAAACACGAGAATATGTTATTACGAGTTAGTACGAGTTAAAGTTATTACAAGTATGTGTGTCATGAAGTATTTAGTATAGTTGAAGGTCATGATCATTTTCCACAGTCATATGTTCAGCAGGATATCACTTTTTCAATAGGAGTAATGTGTTTATACCTATGGAGCTCTATTAAAATTTTCATCATGAGTTCTTACAAATCTCCCACTTGGTGATGTAATGATATGTGGGCACTTTCCAAAAAATCCCTATAACTGCTAATTATGTTTATACAGCTGCTGAAAATGCACAGAGAATATAATGTTCAAGAGAATGAGAAATACTTTTGTAGCACAATGCTATGCTGTGGGTGTTGCTAAATTAAGCCTAACACTGCTACATGTTTCTTTTATATTGAAGTGTCCTATCTTGGAGGATATTGAGAGATTACACAGAGCACACAAATAAGCTGTATTACAGTTTTTTAATAGGAAGCAGCTTTTATTACATGACAGATGTGCCAATCTTTGCCATTTCTCAGTTCTAAAATGCCGATTGGTCAAAGAAATCATATTTGCCTGTAGAACACTTGAACTATCCCCTTTCATATGTATTCATGCAAGCACATGCACTGAGCCCAGACCAATATTACTTTAAACTGGCTCAGTGTCTTTCCTCACCACCTCGGGACTGAGGGTGACTCCTCAGGACTGCTGCTATCACACCTGAGCAGGATGACAGCAGGACCTGGGAGGAGCCTCTGGAACTGAACTCTCTCTACACCTGGTTTCTAATGTGCCACTTATTCTCACAAAACCTTCAAAAAACCAGGAATGAAACCATCATATGACTCAATTATCTCACTCCTTGTAATTTATCCAAAGGAAGCAGCATACTATAGTGATACAGGGATGTCAAGGTTTATAGTATGATAGCAAAGCTATGGAACCAGATCAGGTGCCCAATAACAGATGGATGGATAAAGGAAATGTAGTATAGATACACAATGGAATTTTACTCAGCCATAATGAAGAAAAAAATGATGGCATTTGCCAAACATGGATGGAACTGGAGAACATTATGTAAGTGAAATGAACCAAACTCGGAAAATCAAGAATTGAATGTTTCCTCTCATATGTGGAAACTAGAGGAAAGTAAGGGGGAAAAGGTGTGGTTGGATATCATAAAGACAGGAAAGATTAGTGGAGCAGAAGAAGGAGATTGAGAGGGAAGGAGAAGAGATGGAAATGCAGACAGAATTTGACAAAATTATGCTAAGTGTATGTTTAATTATACCACAGTGGATTCTACCTTTGCGTATAGCTATAAAGCACCAATTAAAAATAAACAAATGTGTGAAAGAGCAGAAGAGCAGAAAAAGAGAAAGAGGGAAGGGAGGAAGACAGGGAAAGTGGGACACTAGGGAGTGAAATGGTATAAATTAAATTCCATGTACATATGATTTTTTTAAAAAATGCAATCAACTGTCATGTATAGGAATAATGAACTAATAAAAGCCAAAAATATTTTAAAATTAAAAAAGCAAAATCAACTAAGGGTGAAAAATCAACATGGTTCAGCAGAAGCAGTGGGTAATTTAAATTTACACAGAGAAGCAAAGGGCTATGGAGAGCAGGTAACATTTTCCAAGAAGCAGAAAGTTAAACAGGAAAGACTAAAGCACTTAGGATGAAAGACATGGGTCAGCTCTTCCTCAGGCCACTATGGTCAGTGTGTTCGGTCCAAATTTCAGCTTCCTCATCTGTAAAATAGGAATCAGAACACCAATGATTTTAAGAAGCTCATAGAGATGATGGCACTTATAAATTATAAGAGGCTAACCGGTTCTGATTCCTTGGCTTCTGATAATCAATTTGGGAGAGTTCTTAAGAAATGGGTCCTGAAGTAGTGGGCGGAGTGAGCAGAGAGGAGAATTCACTTGAGGGATCAAGGTGGGGAAAGAACAAGGAGAAGACCCCAGACTTTGTTCTAGGAGGTTTCACTTTCTTCATGGTTTTCATAAAGCATGACCACATTTGGACCTGCACAAGAAATTCTATGTGATCATAAAAAATGGACATTTTTATCCAGTGGGGCAACCAGCATGTAATGCTGTCCAGCTATACGGTGACAGCCGAAGATGCTGACCAAGCCTGAATATCTGGGCTCCAGCTTCTGTAGCATGATGTAGAAGCAGTCAACATTCCATCATAGAATATTATAAAATTCATTCCATTAGTGTATAATCACACTTCTATGAAACATGCAGTGTGCTCTGCATGGGGAGTTGGGTTAGATTACAACACCAAGGTCTTACAGAGTCTTACCAGGGCCTAAATTCCCTGAGTTGTGGTGTTCGGTTTTTTCTGAGACGTACTTTAATAAGAACATGAAAGACAATGAAACCAAGACATCTGCTTGCAGATATCCAAGATACGTTGGTTTATTTAACACAGCACCTCTGTGCAAAGTACAAGCAATAGGATGGTTAGAACGTAACTATGCTTTACTAAATTTAACATGCACTGCAAACTGCTGGGAATCTTGTAGTCCAAGTCCACAGTAAGCTGGAGATTGTTTTTAATATGCTTCAAGTGATGGTGTTGCTGTTGGTCTGGGAACACACAGACTTCTTGCACCTATCATAGCAAAGTGTGAAGGCAGAAAAAAGAACAGAGAGTAAGGATATGACTGTGAGTTGATGACAAAATGATAAAACTGGCATGGGATATAAATGCTGAACAGTTACTTTAAGCAAATGAAGTAAGGCCACAAACCAAAAAGTCAAATAAAGGTTGGTGGCAACCACATTGTCCATGCATGTATTTGGCTAACAACTGTTATCCAGTTTGTTGAACTGTAGATATATTTATACAGATATAAAAATCAATAAAAAATTAAAATACACTGGTACCAATTGTGACTGTATGTTACCTGCAGAAATATATATACATGAGGAAGTGTGTAAGTGTGTAACACACAGCTCCTTAGTAGGAGGTAGGCTACAGGCAAGTATATTGAGAAGAATATCCTGGGCCAGTTTTCTAATGCAGTAAGATATTTATAGACACACTGAGAATTTTATTAAATCTGTACATATGTATGTGAGAGTGAACAAACATAATTGGTTAAGATGAAAGATAATTGAAATCAACACTACATTTAACAGATTTGCTTTATAAATCCATGCTCATTGCATGTAACTAACAGACCCTTTGATGAAAGGGAGATTAACATAATTAGGTGACCTTCTATTAATACTGTAATAAAGCAATTTTTACTATTGCCATGATAATTTCTTGTACAAAATTTATTATTTTAATAATTTTAAGTAAGTGTCATAAAAAATAAACCATGTGCACCTTTCTTCTCTTGGACATAATTCAGTTATTGTAGATTTCTAAAGCAATAAATATATATTTTTGTTGACTAGTGGTAAATGTAATTGAATAATTGAATACAATTTTTATATCTACTGAATTTCTGAAAGACTAAAAACAAAAATGTGACTGTTTTTGAAATGCTTATGAGGTTCTTTTTGCTATTTTGGCCTTTTAAAAATTCTGTCTTGGAATTTAGTTTTAATTATTCAATTCAATTCAGTCCAATCCATTCTAATGAAATTATTCAGTATGTTCAGGCACAGTACTTAAGAGTTGAGACAAAGCCTAATTGATGTATCAGAAGGATCTGTCTTAGAAACAAAATATTTTAGTAATATGAAACATTAAATGTGAAAATGTGACTGAATTAAAATATGCACAAATGTGACTTAAAAATGAGTTTTCTTTTAATCTTGACTAGCTTTAGACATAAATACTTTGACTCTAAAAGCCTTAGGCCATCAGCAGAAACTTTGGGATAATCTTTAATTTGTTGTCAATGCCACAGTTTATTTAAAACCGGAAATCATCTTCTACTTGTGAAAAAAAGTAAAAAAAAACCAAAACTTAATATTCTTATCCAATACTAAAATAGTAAACGGAGTGATTTCATTTCATTCTCATTATTCAGAGAAGGAAGTTTCTGAAAACTTAAACCCTGCTAATATTATTCAGAACTGAGAGAACTCTTATTATATAACTAGATTATATTTAGTAAAATGTTTATTGTCAACACAGCTCACTGGAAGTGCAACTTTATCAGGACAGGAACTATGTTTTGTTCCATCTGTTTCTATTCTTATGACACATTTATTAACAAATAATAAGCACTCAATTATTACTGAAATGAATAAATGAAAGTATCAGTGTGACAGATTCAGTGTGCAGGTGAAAAACAGAGGTTTGAGAGTCATGGGTTTTTTTATGCTTTCATGCTAGATGAGAAAACAGCAAATATCATCATAAATTAATGAATGGTAAAGGAAAGAATTAGAGGAAAATATCCCCCAAATTTAATAGCTGTGTAGGGGAAAGAAATACTATGTTATTTTTCTCTCCCACACAATTATATCTTTCCACTTTCCACATTTTCCTCAGTGGCCACTGATTATTCTTACAAAACAAGTTTTTAAAACATCTTTCACTTTTCAAAGTAACTAGCAATATGAGTGGTTGTGGCTACTAACAATGGCAGTGGGAACTTGAGGTAATAGGATTTTTCTTGTGTTTCCTTGGAAAGGAACGATGAAGGTGAGGTTAAGAGAAAATGGGCCCTTTGCTGGGCTGACAGGTAGATGACAGCTGTGCCCACTGGAAAGAAGGTCGACTGCACTAGGTTAGAAGAACCCAGAAGTATGCCTTTCTGGATTTGAATTTTCTTCTGCCTCTTGTAGGCTTATGTGAACCTGAGAATCCATAAACTCATCTTGTGTTTCATTTACCTAAATGGAAGTGAGTTAAGCTTTATTTCATTGATACTCACTTCTGATTGTCCTCACAATAGGACCAAGTTAACACTTGTACAAGCACACAGGATAGTGCCGGGCATGAGTGAAAAGCAATGAGTGTGAGCACTTATTATTGACTGTTATTTACCATTTACCATTTACCAGTCGTTGACACAATGAAAAGTCAAATACAGACATATCCACTCCGTCTCGATCTTCTAACTTTACCAAACCCCCTTCCTGTCTAGAGCAGCCCTATCTGTCCCCTTGTTTTCTCAATGCTATAATCAGGTTTGTGACACTGAAGATCCCCTTGCATATGGTTTTCACGTCTATATTCCCCAGAAATACAATTTAGGAATCCCTGATGCCCAACACACTTCAAGGCCAACTGGTAAGTTCCACATGCAATTAGTCTTGAAGGTGTTGTGGTGACACTCCTAAATTCTTCTCTGTGTATAGGTTTTGCTGGATGTAGATTTCTATATATTCAATTACTCAGAGAAGCTTCTCAGGTGTTCTTGACATCCTAGTGAAAAGATGTAAAAGGAATAAACATATTTCCTTTTATATTTTGAAAAGTATGTGTCTTCTCTAACCAACAATATTCTTTTGGAAAATAGAGGAGGTGGTCCTGGAATCAGAGAGACTGCCAACCATTTTCAATAGGCAGACCAACATCAGGTCTGTTACACTATCAGATGCCATGAGACTGCCCAGGTTGAGACAAATTAAAGCACAGTTGTTTCCTCTTCTCAGAAAGAAGGACAGAGTATTAGCTCCCAAATATTTATTAAATCTTTTATAACATCTCATGCAAAGAAAGTGTACTATGCTCTTTAAAGGAACACCCTCCAAATTCTTATCAGTATAAAATATTCTTAAAGTATTCCTAGTAAATGCAAAGCCAGGACAAAGAGAATGACAGGCTTTGACTTATGATTGAACTAAGTTTTTTTTTTTTCCTAGTGAAAATTCTTCCTCTTTTAGCATTAAGAATCAATTAGGAGAAGAGATGCCTGGGCAGGTAAAGACACCTGCACAACCCAACTGAATAACTAAATCTTAGTGATCAGTGAAAACAGTGAATGTCATCACCATTTTTCTCTATCCAAAGCAGAAAAGGGATCTGTGGTTAGTTTCAATGAGTCTATGGGTAATAGTGATGCTTCAATAGGGAAAAAGAAAACAAGAAGCTAGGTGTCTAAATATGTGATTCCCCTAGGGTCCTATTTCTAGGATTGAGAAGCAAACTAAAATACTTAGAAATCGGGTTCAGATCATATGAGCAAGACATGATGCTTCAATAATAGAAAATAATCTACCAAAGTCACCATAATCTCTCTTCAGAAATTGATGGCAACATTACAAAATACACCTCAATTTAGGATGAGGGAGGAAACAAAGAAAATAAAGTGAGGCCATTCATTGGATTTTGAGAAAACTCCATCCTGAAACCTTGGGATGCAGATGGTGAACTACGGGGTTAACCCACCTGTCTTGTGGAAGTATTGCTCTTTCCTATCCTGAAAGCAAATCATCTGCAAGACTCTCTGATGCTCAGAAAATAGCCTGTGTTCTTTTTTCCAGTTTATCTTATGTTGCATATACCATTGAAAGAATAACCGAGGGAAAGAAAATCTAAGAATCAACCAATGAGAACAAATTTTCAATTTTAGAACAACTTTCTCCTTGGAGAATTCTTCCATCTCTCTTATTCTACTTCTCTAAGTAGTATCAACATCTTTTAAATCAAGCAAACAGCAATGAAACCTCAATTGTTCTGTTGCATAATTGATTTTGGAGGATGTTGTTCTTTGAATTTTGGGAAAAAACATTAAGAATGTGGTTCTTCAATAATACAAATTTTGAAAAAAAATCACCTGTTGTTTCATTTCAATAATCTGTTTGAGGAATTTTTGTATGTACATTGGTATTGCTTGTGGAAGTATAATTCTTTTCATTCTGCACTTAAAAGTACTGTTTTTTCAAGATCAGGAATATGCATTTCATTCTTTGTACAATCATACACAGATGATCATCTACAAGATTTCAGGGTTTTTTTAAAAGTCTTTTCTATGCTCTGTAAGGGAAATTTTTTTAAAGTTGTGGCATTTTACCACGTAGCTCTCAAAGAGAAAAGTGAAACACACACACAGTATTGCTTTATAACAATCTCAGCCATGTTTCCACTTCCTGCTATGAAGCAGCGCGACCAAGTGTATCTTCCTGGTTCTCAGCTTTATTTTCTTTAAATGATACACAGAGGTTGAGTTTTCAATGACTGTTTCTGTCCTCTCTGAAACAAGTACTGTTTTGTTGTTCCAGGGTATTAGTCTATACTGGCTCTTGTTAGATTTTTCCCTTTGAATCAGTTCATCCAAAAAGTATGTACAAGTCTAAATTTTTGCACAGGGAAGTATCAGTCAACCATAGGAAATTAATAAATATCTATTGATACTTATAATTCTCAGAATGCTTCTAATGATTATGGTGTTTAGTAAGCCTACTAGACCTAAATCCTAGGGCTAAAGGGAGAACCTTATACTTATTTACCTTAGATATATAAAGTCACATTCCTAATGATTAGTATGATAGTTTATAGCTTTAAAATAATCAAAATTTTATGATTATAGTTTTCTAAAACAAAATCTGTAAGAAGTTTTAGCGTCCTATGATTTGAGTTATTGTAGACAAAAATCAAGATAGGACCATTCCTTTAACTCTAATATTTTCTAAACTTTGAAATTGTGTGGTTTTGCTGAGTTTAAGAATGTTTGAATAAATCTATAAGCTTATTTATTTGATTGCTTCTGAAGAACGTATATATTCAAGGCAATTCATTTCAGAGTTTACATGATAATAAGGCAATTTTCACTCATAAGTAGCATAGTATGATATGGGGCAGGGTCATGGCAAGTCCGCAGACAGCTCTAACTCCAGCTTACCAGGGAAGTAACCACAGGAGGGGCAGATCAAAGTGCTCTGAGTGTCAGCTGAGTGGGGAGTCCTGAACCACAGTTAAGTTTTTCTCATTGGTTTAAAGTACATTTATGAACTTTAAGACTGTGTAATTTGAAAATAGCTATGAAAATATCTTCAGACAAACTGAATGTGTTAAATAAGCTTAACTCCACATAAATAATATAGTAAACAAAAACAAAACAAAACAAAACCCCCCAAACAAGTAAATATTTTACCTGGGTATGATTTAGTATGAAAAAGAAAAAGAATAGCAGAAAAATGAAAACTGAATGTAGATTTTTCCCTCTAAAACCTATTTCTATTTCTATTTACGAGCTCAGACAGGAGAATTTCAGCTGAAATCCTGTATCTTTTATTCATATGCTATTCCACCCTTCTTTCTGTTTCCTGATTTGATTAAATGGCATTTTTCTCCATGTTTTTTGAAATTCTATTTGAGTTTAATGTACTTGAGAGGTTTTCTTAACTATATCAGTACTTCGGAACCAATTTACCTCCAAGAATCAGTAGTCATCTCTATTATTTAATGTCCTTTTAACAATTACAGTTTTATTTTCCTACACTTTAAGATATGATTTTTTTTATGAGAAAAGTAGATTTTGGCAATTCATTCCCATTTTCAACTTTACCTCTTAGATTAAAAGGAAGTCAGTCACTTAAAGAGAACTCATCTATTCTGGCTTAAACAATGCAGGGAAAAATTGTATTTAGAAGTATCAGCCATCCCACATGACCATCTATTAGTTCTCTAAATTGACACCAAGAAGCATAATATGTTTTATTCTTCAAGGATTTGGACACAATACAAGAAATATTCTAATAATTCTCTAAATAATAAAAAAAGGAAGAAAAGAGAAAATGCATGACTACAGGAAACAAGTGGTATGTCTTATGTTTTTCTTCTGAACATTTGGAACATATTTCTACTTTAGTCATCTTCACATATGAGGGTTTCAAAAATCATCAGATGGTTTTTTGAGTTCATTTGTCTACCTCTAAATGTAGGAATTCCAGGTGGTCTGTATACTTTTCTTCAGAACATGGAGGTCTGATGCCGCATAGTTTTATAGTAAATGCTACAGTGACTACTAAACATGCAACTTCAGAACTTTAGGAGTTCATGTTTGGGGAACTACTTGTTGGGAACCACATGAATACAATATACCAGGTAATAAGTACTTTAGGCTGTATTCAGATGTTTGGGGAATTGGTAATGCATAGAGAATATGTCAAAATATGTAATGAAGAAATATGTCTAAGGTGTGTTGAGGATTTTGCCACCTTAGCACTAGGATATTTTACAAAATCCTACATAATGTAGAGCCTACCAATGAAAAAACAGAAGTCTTAATATTAATGCTTATTTGAACTTACATATATGATCCTGTATAAATAATTGTAATACAAATAAATACATATATATTTCAAAATATGCAGAAATTGGGCTTTTGTCTAGATAAACTACACAAAGTTCACTGAAGTTAAGACTTTCTGGAGTTGGTACTATGAATACCACTACTTAGGCCATGCCAATAACGTCATCGGATCATCAGCCTCTGCTTTGCTCCTGCCCAGTCTCCTTTTTGGCCTTAATCATTTCAATGGGGATTTCAAATTTATCAGGTAAACTAGTGATCACACAAGAATAATCCCAATCATTAAGCAAGAAAATCAGCTTAAATATGGTATATATTTTCTAGAACATTCTGCAATTTTGACCTATACCAGAAAATACATCAGTTTCCTATGATGTGAATGCAGGGTGAGCTGGTGAGAAGAAGGTTATTAGAATCTTTTCGGTTCTATATCTTTCAAATGTTTACTTTCTCAATTTCCGTTGTTACAAGCATTAATTTCCACTGTGAATGTTGTAATGAGTGTTGGTTGGTCTTTTCAATTGTCATTCTCTAGTTACCTTTTCACTTTAAAGCAAGACGTCTAGAGGCTTCATCCTAGAGTGGTTTTACTCCAGAGGTTAAAAATTAGCTAGCTGAATCTTCTCAGGTCCAAGTAAATAAAGAAATGTCATTTAATTCTACAAACAAATATGCATGAATTTCTAAGAACAGATGTAGCAGATTCACAAACTCAGCATACTCTTATTTTTAAAAAAGTCACTATCAAACTTTCTAGATTCAGAATTACTATAACCTTCTCTATCGTCCCGTTTTCATCTAAGAGCAATATGTAAATCTGATTTCTCAAAATATCACATAAAATAATTTACATCAAATTATCTTAATATAAAATATTTTATCAATTGCACATGATTGCATATCTGTTGTTATAATATAATGAAGCAAATTTATCATTCCTAATTGCATTACCACAATCTCTCGTTAAGCTGACAACTTTTGTTTTGATATTATACATAGTGACATATCTGAGACAAAGTTTTTCGATATTTGCATATGCTCCCTTTTGTCTAACATTGTGTTTTTGTTTAAATTCTCTTTTTACTCATACTTAACTTTCTTATTCCCTCTCTTTTAGAAGGAAGTTTGACTTTAAAATTCTGGGGAATTTTTAATCTATTTAAAATAGAGGAAAGAAGCTTAAAAATAGTTCTTTCCCTTTCTTTGGTGTGACTTGAAAAGCTAAATTTATTTACCTCCAGAGATCTGCATAGAGTCTAACCTTGAGTACACTTGAAACATACATAAAATTTTCAGAAATATGTAAGTGACCAAGAGCATGGAAGAATAATGAAAGTCATTTTGAAACCTTAAATATACTGTTTCTTACCACAGACATTTTAATTTATCAGCTGGTGATGCAGCCACGAAATAGTCATTTTCCTTTTAGATAAAATTTAACCTTGTAAACGTGAATCTGTCCTGCATGCCTGTCTATCTTTCTTTCTTATCAAAGGAGTTTAGCTATCATCTGTAAAATAGATCTCTTACATGATATGTTGGATCAATTAAAATTTTAAAAGTATTTAAATGATTTGTCAAAAATGTAGAACACTGCAGATTTGCATAATTGTGTTGGAAGAATAAGAAATAATCCTCTAAAATTGAGGAGCTATTCCCCTGCCATCCTTGGGCCTTATCATTTAATACATGTACCAGTGTTAAGAAGATGGTAAAGTGAGCTAATTTTCCAATATAAGTAAGGATTTTTTAAGAAGCTAGTGGGACTTGTATGGTCATTCTGGGGGTGAATCACCTCTAACCCCAGTTTAGTCTTTTGGTTGTTAAATATGAAATTCTTGGCAGCTAATTTTCATTTTTTTTGTTTAGCCCAGGACAATTTAATATAAACTTAGAAAATATCTTTGAAGGCTTTGTTTTTCTCTTTTTCACCATCAGTTACATCATTATGTATTAATCTCTAATCCTTGAGTTGCTGGTTTGCTGAAAGGTAAGTATTCTTTTTTTTTTTGGTACCCGAGATTGAACTCAGGAGCACTTGAACACTGAGCCACATCCCTAGTCCTATTTTGTGTTTTATGTAGAGACAGGGTCTCACTGAGTTGCTTAGTGGTAAGTATTTTTTTACTAGTTGAGGTTATAAGTTTGGGCTCAAATACAAGTGAAACTGTTGCTACTCAAAGCCCTAAAGACTGTCTCCACACGTATATATTTGAGCAGTTTCCTCTCTATCATAACTGCTTTTCCATCCTTTTCTGTTATCAACAAAAAAAGGATCTGTTTTCGAGATTCGTTCTCATAACAAAATGAGGTGAAATAATTTTGGCCAAGAAGCTAAGCAGTTTGAAGAGGAAGATGTAAAAGTCAACACTATCAAACTAAACCACTCTCTGGGGACATAGTCTCCTTTTGAGACACTCATAGGATTCATTATTTCCTCTGAATTTCTATGGGAGATCTGTGGGCAGAACCAAACCAGGAAATGGTTGACTCCAAATTTTGAAAATTCCAGGGGACAAGAGTTGACATTGGCCACTATGTCATTCCACTGACCTTGGGTCCTCTCCTTTTATCTCCCTAAATGAATCATTCCACTGCAGTTTTTAATGAAGAAAAGTCATCTTGAGGGCAGTGCAATGATCTGGGAAAGATAAAATAAAATTTAAATTTCTAAACCATGGTATGGCTTACAAACACATAGGGTCCTTTTTCTGTATATTGCATTGACTAAATTAAATTTTATATATATATATATAAAACATATGACATATATAATATAATTTAATATATATATATATATATATATATATATATATCCTTAAGGAGAGTGGAAAGACATTGGTTTTACAAAGCTGTGTTCAATTAAAACCCTAAAACATTTAATTATTAATTTTATCAGAAGTATTAATCAATTCACTCTGGGTAATAATCATCCGGAATTGTCAAACACTGTCTGAAGTCCCCTGATCATTTAAAAAATAGTTTCACTTCTTTTGAAGCCCTCATTTTCCTTTCCTGGGTACTGTAATGGAAATCAAAAAGAACTGTTATTTTCTTAGAATAATAAGAAGCTTTTAAAACTTTTAGTTGTTTTGTAGCCATTATGGTTTATCTGCCTCTAACACCATCCATGGTTTTAGAAACTGAGTTTGTCACTCAGAACTGTGGAGACTATTTTAAAGGATTGAATATATGTCAGACAAAATAATTAGTTGTAAGGAATTTCTTAAGCTATAAATGTGTAATAAATTTTTATAGAGCAATTTAGTCAACCCTGACCTCCTTTAACAGTTTGATGTTAAGAACTGAGTGAATCTGGGAAGATGGGACAGAGTTGAAACTAACTTGTTCAACAACAGAGAAGCAAAAAATGGAGGTATGGCAAAAAATACAGTTATTTTTACTGAACTATTAGAGTTGAATGTAAATATGTGATGATTGATTGAAATGAATTTAACTGATTCTAGAAAATAGCCTTTGAGTCTACATCTAATATTTCTATAGTATATCAGATATTGTTAAATGGTCTTATATGAATGCAATTGATTATTAGAAGTTAAGTAAAGACATTTATTTGGGGAGGTCTAGCTTTGAAAGTGTGTATCATTTAAGTAAATGACTTTAAAAGAAAATAGCTTTTATGCTTTTTTCCCCCCTAAGTTAGGAATATATACAAACACTACATTTTAAAACTGTGTATATAAATCTATTTCTCTCTCTCTCTCTTTAAATTTTTATCTGACATCAGTGGAAATTTACCTCTGATGCATGAACTTAGACTGATATATAACGATGATATGATAACAAAGGGCTTTTTTGTATAACTAGGAAAAAGTTCCTCATTTTATAACAATAGAGGTTGAATCAATTGAGATGCTTAGTGCTGGATCATTAGTTATTTATTTTATCTTGTCATCAAATATTTTCTATAAGGTGCAGTGTTAGATGCTGGAATGTTGTGGACACGATGTAGAGAAAATTGGAATTATGAGTGGGCTAATGGTCTAATAAAATTCAGTGACATTTATATTCATGAGTCTGGCACACTATTTTTCTATGATAAATAAAACTGTAAGAATAACAGAGCATGGCATATCCTTAGAGGTTCCTTACTTGAAACTCCCATCTGACTAGGAAGATGAGGTCCAAAAATGTCATGTGTCCAGAGTTGTATAGTTTTTTGATAACATGCTGGTATTCAAAGCCTGGTTCCTTCAAGTGTAAATTACGTGCAAGTATTTTTAAATGAGACAATATAAGAGTCTGTTCTTAACTCATTTAAAAAATAATTGCTTAAATACTTGCACTTCAAAAGATACCTTTAAAAATGAAAGTAATAAGGCATCTTATGGCAGTTTTTCTCTGATGTAGGGTGTCAAGTGAATAGTGTCACTGATGGTGGCCATGCAAATTAGTGATATGGCAGACTAGGCTATTCTGGAGGCAGCCAAGGGCCAGGACTTAAGAGAAGTGAAATAACCCTACTGGCCTACAATTGAAGCGAGTGTGAATTTTTCACCAGAAGATCTGGGATTAATCTCAGACATAGGTTATTTGGAAAACAACTGAAACTCTCCTTTCTCATTTGCACCATGAGGTTTGCAGTTTCATGGTTATTAGGAGAATCATACATCCTACAAGTTAGTATAGAATGTATACTGTAGAATGTGATATAAATACAAGAAGGTATATAATGTCCCTAAGTGGACTGGACTGCTTATTCCTCCATAAGTCTTTAGATATACTGAATCTGCCCTTTTCTGATTATCTGCCAATTTAAATACTATAAGATATTTTATATTGATTGAATCTCCATGGAAAACTTCTGATACTTCTTTGAGCCCTAGGAAACTTTCAGAGGAACACTTAATTTTTCAAGTTAGCAATGAGCAGGTACAGAGAATTTTAATTCCTTTGGAGTATCTCTGGGTTATACATATCTGGACTATGATGAATGATCAAGAACTATTGCCTTCTCTTCATATTTGTCTCTCTCAATTTTCATAACATCTAAAAAATCTAGTTAACCAATCACAGAAACATAATATATCAGAAAAAAGTCAATATAATGTATATCTTGAGGTATCCCTAGACTTATTTTCAGGGTAAAATGCTGGTAAAGTAAAAAACTATCTGCTATGCAATTATTCATTCCCTTTATAATTGAAAACTTAAATATTAGTTGCTTTGTGGGAAAGGAACTCCAGAAGGATTGAAATAACTCCATGACAACTCATATATAATCATGTCTAATTTTTTTTCTCCTTTCCAAGAAACTTCCTTACAGTTTCCAATGGATAATTACACAATTACTTGCTTTGGTACAAAAATTGGGATATCGAGTCATCTGGAATTTTAAACTAAATTCAAGTATATTTCAACCCTCAGTTCACAAATTAAAGTAATTATTACCATCAAACCACTAGTGAAATATTCTGATGGTTTGTTTTCTTGTTGTGCTTTTGTTCTTGGAAAACACTGAATTAGCCAAAGTGGTGTTTTAAATTTGAAAACAACAGCAAACACAGTAAATTTTGAAAATAGTGCCCCCCCCCTTTTTTTTCTACTTCTGGGAATTTGAACCAAACCAAATATGATAATTTAAAAAGAAATCAACTTGATTTTCTACTTCATGAGTTACAGATTCTAACTTACTCACCTTTCCCACTATTTCTTTGAGTAAGTGACTGAGCAATCTAAGCTCCACACTGGGAATTACATCTCTTCTAATCTTTTGTAAATACTATGAGTACACATCAGAAAATGCCTCATCGATACCCCTAGGTTTTCAGACAACCCAGTGTGGCCATGGGACCGTAAACTCATTTTCCTTATATGATTGGTATTTCCACAATTGTACCACAAAATGTATGTGTCAAGCCCTCACAAATCACGTTCTCAAAGTAAACCACATAGAGTTTTAACATTGTGTGGCTTGATGACTTTTGATTCCCCTTACGGGACATATTTCTAATTTTTGCAAGAGTTCCACAAAAGTATAGAAAGAGATAATTAAGTTTTATCATTTTAGCTTTTGTAAAAATACTATTGTGGGCTGAATAGCAAATTAAAATGAGAATTCCCAAAATTTTGACCCTAGTGGGGAAAGCATTGGCTAGTTTGAAAGGACTGCATATGGTACTTACACTGCACTCCTAGGGGCCTGGAGAGCTGATGTTCTGAGTCCTCCTGAAGAGCAATTTTAGGTTGTTTCACAGAGAACAAGGGCTCCTTCTTAATCTGAAAACCGTGGGCAGAAACAGAGGCCCAAGGCTAATTTTTCCAGTGCTCATTCTAGAGTCTCTGCCACTGAAGTGCAAAGATACTCTCAAAGAGTACCTTTGTTTATAGCTAAAACATTAAAATATCTTAGCTGATCAGTTGGGTGAGATTAGTTTCTTTTCTGAATCATCCGATGGAGGTGAACAAGGGAGAGAGCAAAGTAGCTCTCTAAGGTCCTGAGCTCCCAACATTGAAAACAATGATGTTGCTATCGCATCCTGATATAAAACTCTTCTTAGCAAGTATTCTTTACTGGATAGGAGGAAAGTAACAGCAGAGATGGCAACCACAGTGAATTTGTTATCATTTTCTCCATTGAATTTGATACAAAATTTGTAATATGCTACCCTCAAGTTGATTACCTACTCAAGTTTGTCAGCAGCAGAGAACTTGGCCTGGGCTAGGCCAATTCAACATGGTTTAGGTCTTGCCCTTGCTTATAGAATGGAGAAATGTGATGTTGTAGGGAGGGTGGGGAAAGGGTTATTCTTCCAGGAAACACTCATCTCTGAATGTGTGAATGAACAAGGGTCAATTTATCTGTTGGATCTTATGTAAAAGAGGGTAGGTAGAAGCTTTCTTTAGGTTTCCAGTAGCTAATTCTTATTTAGCAAGAATAAGGGAAACTTTGTTGTTAATTATAAGAACAAAGACAAATGTTGTATATGTCTTTGGAGGAGAAAGATGTCTGTATGATAAGATTTGCTTCAATGGTTAGCTCTGAAAATAATTTTCTATATACCAGAATATTCTACTTAGTTAGTCATCATACAGTATTATTTCCAATGATACAATTATTTTATGTCCCCTTTTCCTCTTTTTCCTTTATCACTCCCATTTTTTTTTCTGATTAGCTCATTGGAAATACAGTAAATGATTTTTTTTTTCTGTAGAGAAGCAGATATGTATGAGATTTACACAGTAATTTCCCAAGGGAAAATGTGTTTTAAAAGTACAGAGGATGGTACTTTTAAAAGTCTAGTCATTCTTCTTACTACAGTACTGAGATAAGCAGGCTAGGCCTGTTACTCTCACATTAAAAGTGATTAAACTAAGATCTATGGAGAGATGATATGGCTTGTTGAGTTTATAGGGCTAGAAACTGCAGAACCATGTAGGAACCATATCTATCTGCAGCAACATCATTCTCTGTCTTAATAATGGCACCTTGTACGATTTAGTGACCCTGCATCTCACTTCAAATGTAGCATGGGCCTCTAGAGGTAGAAGGTGAACATCAGGCCTTTTGATAATTAAGATTTGTATGCTATGGTTCAGATTTGCTACCTTCATTCCAGCAATTTTCCAGGATGCTTCAGAGACAATAAAATTTAAAAAGTTCTCTCTGTGCCTGGTACACATGCAAATGCTTGCTCATTACATTCTAAGAGCCTTTTTAAACAAGTTTGCTAAAGCAAAGTCATTTTCCTGCAGCAAGACAGCTTACCTGCCAAGCCTGACATTTCTATAACCAAATCAATATTTCAATAGCCTCCAACTATAAATCTGATGTTGATTTGAATTCTAAGGAGTAAAATGAATGATCCAATTAGAAAACAAACAAAAAAGTAAAAAAAAATTAATTAGAGTGTTTATTCTTCCTCCATGATAAGGAGTCCTTGACAAGACAGAACGCTGTTCCCAGCAAGGCTCCTTCTATAGGTATAATTGATCTTGGAAGTTAAAGGTGTGTTTGCATTTTAAACGCTGGGAGTTAAATATATTGCATTGATAGAGCTGTTAAGTGGCAGCTTACCTATCCCATAGTTTATTACTCCTTTGTGTCTGAAATGTGCAGAAATTTTCTGCGAGAAAAGATATATTTACCAGTGAGCACAGACACGGTAACAAAATACTCAGGGGAGTCCCTGTCATGTAGAAAGATCCACTAAATGTCTGTTGAGTGAATAATAAATGCTGTTGCACTTTTTTTCTTTTTATAAGTTTCTACTTTGGGAAGCCAACGATTTAATAAACAGAACCATCCATAGGCTGTTTTCTGTTGAAAATGTATCCATCTTTCTCCACCCATCTCCATGTACTCGTCTGCCCATTCAGCCATCTTCTCACTAATGCATTTTTTCACTCAGTCTGGTTTATTGTGCATTTAATCTGATAAAAACTGTGAGAGATAGAAAATGAAAACTTAACAGACATAGACCATGATTTCAGTGGACCTAGTCTGCTAAGGAAGATTGGATGAGCAGATCTCTTTCTTTCTCTCTTTTCATAGATTTATGTAGCATCTATCTTATATGCTATTGCACTTTGTATTGACAAGGTACCCTTTGACCTTCTCTTGGCAGTGGCAACTTACAATGAATCTAAAGTCTGAGCACCAGATTTGTCTCCAGGGAACAGATATTTTTTCTAATATTCCCTCGATCCTTACGATTTCTGAATGCTATCTTGGTCCTACATAGGGAGTGAAGGTTGGCATGGACTGGGTCTGCTTGAGTGTACGTCAACTTCTCATTTATAAAATGTACATTTTAAATGCTAAGAATATAGTGATAAGTGCTCAGGAGAGGTACACAATACCTATGAATCATTTCCTTACTGGATAAACCGGCAATTTCTATGGAAAAGCTGGACCTAGAAGGTTCAGGAACGTTTTGTCATGCTGAGAAAGTAATTATTTGATTCACAGGAATGGGGAGAAAGTGGAGATAGGAATGAATGAGTCCTGAGTTTCAAAGCCATCATGATGTGCTCCAGCTTTCCTGGGACATTAGGAAATGACGTGATGTTATTTAAAGAGGTCATGAATGCTAAGATGGGGACTTTATTCCACAGGCAAAGGGGTATCATTGAAGATTTCAGTTGATAATTTGCCTGAGAAGACACATACTGTGATCAACTGAAGCCAGGAAAGAGGCTAGAACAAGGAAAACCATTCAGGCTTTTGGAAAAATCAAGTTCAAAGTGTGGAAAGGACTAGTATATGTAAGCTGTGGGGAATGAAGGAAGAAAGTAGTTGTAGGAAATAAATCTGGATATGGAATTCAAATGCATTCATTTGCTCAGCAAACATGTTTTATTTTTCATGCTAGTTCTAATGACTCTACAAGGTGCTATGACATGTATAAATAATAGACATAATACAAGTATATCACAGTACAATCCTCACGGGGCTCAAAAATTTTATCATTTGTTTATCTTCAGACAAGAAAGCTAAATAATGGTGCTGGCAAAAGTATACAATAATATCAAAGACATGTCTGAGGTTTCAATATCAGATGTTGAAGGTGATTTAAAACAGTCTAATGGTCGCTTCAGAATATAGGCCTTGGAATCAGAACCACCTTAGGTTTAAATCCCAGTTCCCTCACTTGTTACTGGTCTTGCTTTGGACCAGTTACTTAACCTCTAACTCTCTGTTTCCATTTTTTTTGTAAAGCAAGAAATATAATGTGTCCTTTGATGTTTGCTGGAAAAATTAAAATGGCAATGCTTGTAAAGTGCTCATAATATAATACACAGTAGCTGGTTAATATGTAATTACTATTATGATTGGTTTTACAAAGTAAAATTAGTGGCAGAAGTTAAAGAACAGAGCGTGAGTTTGATTAGATACATATGCAGTAAACATTTAGACATGCAGGACCACAGGGAAAGAAAAGAAGGAAAACAAAGGTCCTGAACAGGGACTGCTGTGATCCAGAGATGGTAGCTGAATCCATGAATATGGGTGATGGAGCCTTCCAAGGAGGGCTGTGCAGAAAGAGGACTCAAGGGCAGATCATCCTTGACTCTAACAGGTAGGAGGAAAAGCTAGGAACTTTTTCATTTCTCTGGTTGTACACGATGTAGAGTCTCACCATTTGTGCAATCGTACATGTACGCAGGGTAATGATGTCCTTCTAATTCCACCATCTTTTCCACTCCCATGCTCCCTCCTTCTCTTCCCTCCCCTTTGCCCAATCCAAAGGTCCTCCATTCTTCCCATGTCTCCTCCCCCTTTATGGATCCGCATGCACTTATCAGAGAACATTCGGCCTTTGGTTTTTGGGATTGGCTTACTCCTCTTAGCATGATATTCTCCAGAGAAATGAAAAGTTGTGCTCCATTTGTGTACAATAAAAAGAAATGCATTCTGCTGCCATGTATAACTAATGATAAAAATACTTAAAGTTATAATTAATTAATTAAGAAAACAAAACTACAAACAGAATTATGATGTGATCCAGAAAAATAAAAGGCTAGGAAACAATGAAGAACTGTTAAATGTGAGATATTTATATTTTATATTCTTTAGTTCAATCAGAAATAAATTACTTTGCTTAAGAACAAATACAAATTTGAATTTCAGGAACTTCATATTTGATTTAATGTCATCATGATTCTCTTTGATTATCTTCCTCTCTCTGCCCCAATATTTTTTTCTGATTGGCTTCCTTAATGCTCCTATTGTGTATGAACATATTATCCTAAGCTTAGGAATTTCTACTTGGCATAGTAAGTTTTAGCACCATGTGATTGAATAGATGCTCTCTTGGATCTTCAGTAGAAAATTTAATTGGTACCATCACAAACTTAGTAATTCGACAAAGTGCATGTGGGGAGGGTTCAAAATTGCAGTGTAACTACATATGCCTCAACCACACCCTTTTGTGTTTGCTCAAATTTTCAGCTATGAACAATTGCTGGTAACGCTGCAACCTGATGTAACTAGCCGATGACTAGATCTCTAATAATTCATTCACTTTTCTCCTATGTAGGTGAATCAAATCATGTCAGAGCTCTCTATGTGATAAATTTGAGCCCTAAGTGGCCTTAAATACAAAGTATCCAGGCTTTCCCAGTGAAGTTCTCAGTATATAAGTTCCAGAAAACAAGCTGGGTTTAAACAAATCTCTCTCAGTGCATATCCACAGCATGCACGTTAAAAACAAAACAAAGTCAATGTACTAAAATTGTAAAGTCATAATTAATTTCAATTGTATGCCAAAATTGTTTACTTTTCTCTTTCTAAGAATTCCAGGATCTATAGCGTTTGAGGTGATAAAGATAATAGGTACCTACTTAGGTATTTATTTAAGATAGAAACTGCATGGTGACCACACCTAACTTCCTCTCTCAAATACTGTCACTTACAGGAGAAAAAAAACATGAGACAAAAAGAAAATTTGGTAAACTAAAATGACAAAATAGTTTTTCCTGGCACACACACAGAGTTTAAGCTACACTATAATGTTTTGTGTTAGGATGTGTTTTCTTGTTTCACAGCTTTCAGGTTAAATAGCTTCAAGAAAATAATAACATGGCTTTTAAATAAGTGCTATAGCACCATGAAATGTGGCTCATGGCTAAAAGATGGGATTTCATCCTCAGCTATTTCCCATGTTTATGAGTCTCTTGTTGCTTTGAAAAAGCTTTTAAAAAGACCTATGATGATGGAAACAGCTGGATTATCCTCAAGGTTCTGCACCATCTATTTTTTTTTCTAAATATTGCTCTTCTTTCACAGAAAGAGGGATGAAATTAAAACTAGAATACTGTAGCCTACCTACCCCAAGGAGTTCTGAAAGGAAAGATGGGGCAAATAAAATACATTTCTTAAGGAATCAAGCTCCTAACATATTTTAAATTGTTGATGCAACTTGACCTCTCTTCATGATCAGGTAGAAGCGAATTCATCAAAAGGGATCCTTCTAGATGAGGATGATTTAAAAAGACTCCATCAAAGAAACAACACTCATTTATTCACGTACTGACTATTATTACAGGTATTAAAGTGGACTGATTTTATTTGTGAATGCATCAACCTTATATAGAAGAAGGATAAAACCACTGGTTGAAATGATCCTTTAGAATCATTCTTAGATATTTTTCCTTTCTCAATGCCAGAAATTGCCACTTAGTAATTAAATAACAAAGCATTTGCTTCACACAATATTGTCCCAAGACTGGCTCCTGAAAACTAGGATCAGCTGAAAAATGAATAGATACTGAATTGAATTAAGTCAGGACACCTGGTAATATGGTTTTTTGGTGCTGTTTGGAATTATATAAACTTGGGTTCAAATTCCAATCCTGGTCCTTCCTAATTGACCTTTGAGTGTAGGTTGATCTTATAGGGAGTTATGAGGATTGAAGAATCTCTGTGGCATCTCATACAGTACATATATTCAAGGACACTCACTTGATTTTATAATCTCCTCCTTTGTATAGGAGTTTGCTTTATGAAGTTATAGTGAGGGACAAAACTGTATTTGGTTTATTTCTACTAAACCAGTCATACATAAACTAAAGAGCATATTATTGATTCAAGAGTCCTCATAAAAGCACTATGAAGTAGATCTTCTATGGTTAAAAACACTAGTTTTAAAACTATGGAAAGTCATAAATGAGTCATGGCACCCTTTTGACAAAAGCACAGATTATACAGAAATGTATGATTCATCTGTGTTTTCCTTAAACTTTTACCTGAGTGAGAGGGGAACTTGAATTGATTTGCACATCTCCTTCTAGGATTATTAAATATATGCTTTCATTGTGAAGTTTATGTTCAAAATAGAGAATTATAACTGTTATAAAATCCTGTACTTGTACGAGTAAAATATTTTTAGTTTTCCTAGTTTGCACATTTCTCTATGGAGAATGAATTTCATGATTTAAAGAGTTTAATAAAAAATGATCAATTATCTATAATAATAAAATCAACAGCATTTTTGAATATAAGGAGTAAGCATATACAGGGAATTTAGAAAAACAAAATCCCTTCTCATTCCCAAGATCTTGCCCTTCAATACACATTACAGTACATGAGTTCAATTATAGTAACTGATTTCCATTCAATGGGAATCTTTGAATTTTTCTTAAATATTCGAAAAGTATGGAAAATATTTTCAGTCTTCTATTTTATGAAATGTTACAGTAAGTAAACTGGCATAAGCATAAACTCTTGCTTGTACTAATAAGTTGATAGGAAAAATGTCTGGAATTGTGTTTGCTGAATCGCTGGATAGAAACTTTAAAATATTCAAATATGACAAGTTTCTCTTAAATTTGCACTAATGGATGTTGCCATGAAGGGTATACGAGTGTAAACATTTCACCACATCCTTACCCGTGGTAGACTGTATCAACCACGTTAATCTTTATCAATTTGATAAATAAAAATGACAATTTTAAATTTAATTTGCATCTCTTTAGTCATGAGTTAGCTTTACCTTTAGCTTGTGATTATTAACTTTGTGTAGATTTTTCTCTGGATTTTACCTGCTCAAAAATTTTGGCACTGCTCATAATTGCAATGAATTCTCATACTGATCCTATGATATGTTATAGGTAGTATTATTGTGCACATTAAAAAAAAGATATCTGCAACTGATATTTAGCATCATGTTTTTGTTATCAGAGTGATAAATGATATAAGTGAGGTTTGAACAGCTGCTTGTTGAATGATTTTATTATTTAAGCCTCAGGTCCACATTTTCATTTATCTAGAAAATCATAATCATATGGCTTTTTTGTTTTTAATTATATTGTTTTATTTCAGTTATTCAGCCATTTAGCCCAAAAGTACAAGCACATATTATGTGCCTGGCACTGTGATAGGTTTTGTATCTGAAGCAAACAAAAATTAATAATTAATATATAAGCATATTAATAAATACATATTTTTCTCTCAAAAAGTTTACTATACTAGAAATTTTGAAATATTTTTAAAAATAAGTATTTAATTAGAAATGTAACAAGTACCACAAAGGAGACTTATGAAATTGTGTGTGTGTGCATAATGGGGCTGACTGGCATCATAGTTAGGAGTTTGGCATAAATATAATCAGTATTCATGGTTTGTAAATAATAGATGAAAGACAGGTTAGAAATGCTATGATAAAATGTCTCAAAAATTTCATTTATTCTAACAACATATGTAATGCAATATCTTAACTTGCTTTTGAAAAAAAGGCCCTAACAAGTGTCCAAACTTGTTAGGACATAACAAGAATTTAAGTGACCACTTAAATTCTTTTCCTAAATCTTCATTGATCTAACAAGCACTGAGATCTGGAGAGAGGTGAATATGAATATTTTGGGAGACTAGGAAGGTAGTAGACAAAGAAGTTGTTATCAGAGGAATTAATCTTGGCTACAAAAGGACCAGACCAACACAGAGCCCCTTTATATGCTCCTCATTGTATAATAACTTAACATTTGTAGTTTATTTTTTGTTTGTTTGTGGTTTTTTTGGTACCAGGGATGGAACTCAAGGGCACTCAACCACTGAACCACATCCCCCAGCCCTATTTTGTGTTTTATATAGAGACAAGGTCTCGCTGAGTTGCTTAGTGCCTCGCCGTTGCTGAGGCTGGCTTTGAACTCACAATCCTCCTGTCTCAGCCTCCCAAAGTGCTGGGGTTACAGGCCTGCATCACCGTGCCTGGCTGTAGTTTTTTTTTTCTTAAAAAGTTCATTTGCTCAGTAGCATCATGCCTTTTCTAATTGAGATAACCAAACCAGGAGATAAAACATGAATCAACTTTGTAATTCTAAAAAGCTCAGAATATTGAGTATAGTTTCATGAACCATAAAAAAGATGAAATTATTTTATCATCATAGAACCCCCATGGAAAGATATCTGTGCTCTATTAGTTGGATTACATGAACTTGACAATACTTCTCATTTTAACATACAGAAATTGTACCCTCATAAGGCTTATGTATGTTAGTAAAACGCACACATCAAAAACAAACATTCATTCCTCAGTATTTATTTATTAGCATTGGGAATGAATATAGGAGATGTGATATAGTACTTTCTTATATATTTATCTCTGTTATTCCCTGATGTGAACACAGTAAGATATTTTTTTTAAAAAATAGAGATACAGAGAAGGGATAAAAATGTTTATGTAACTGTCAGATATGTAGGAAAATAAAAAGAAAATCAGAAATATTTCTAACTTTGCTACTTAGGAACACTTTCTATTTTTGTTTTTCTAAGCATGAGAAGACAGACTTTATTCAGGACTATCACATGTAGGTATAGAGACCATGGCAACTGTGTCTTGGTTGGGGAAGAGAGATTGCATTCAACTCCAATTGCAGTGTGGGAAGTGGGAATTCATAGCCAAGGAACATGAGGTGGGTGGGGACAAGTGGTCAGTGGATGGAAAATGACTTACAGCAAACATCCGGGATGAGCATGACTCTGTCTAAACTGACCTGACAGAATTTTTTTGAAGATGGGCTAGGGTAATCAGACATCGGCTACGGGATGATAGAAGATGAGGAACCTGATCAGAAAAAAGGGTGATCAAATTATTAGGAAGAGAAGTATTCTTACTAAACTGACTTAGTAGGGTTCTTTGCTAACAAGAATTTTATAAAGAACTGCAGAGATGGGCCTACAGGAGCGGGTTCAGGAGCCTTACTAAAAATTGGCTAAGCAGAGACTCTTTGTCATTTCCCCCTCTTGCTCAAGAAAAGAAGAGAATTTCCTTTTTCCTTTGAATAATACAAGTTAATTTTCTCATTTGGTTGTTTTTTGTTTATCAAGGACCAGCTCAATCATCTGTTGGGACTTGGTAATAGAAGGTATTTTCAGGATAGTGCTAACAGGCATTTAATAAGGAGAAATTTCCATGAAATAATAAAACTATAGTTGGAAACTGTTCCAACTATAGTTGGAAACCCAGGTTCTAGGTTATGAGTCCAGAAGGAAGCCAACTGTAATTTCTCAATGCTGGGTTCAATGATGAACTGACAATCCAAGAGATTTACTGGTTTGCAATTTGAATGTCTCTGGTGATGGCATTGTGTATTCTGGTTAACTGTATGAGTGGTACAAAGAGTAGCAGGCTGTCTCCTTTTGTGATCTCTGCACAATCAGAATGAAGCTCAGATCTTTCTTCTACTGTGAGTAGCTACTGAACAAATCTGTTCCCACTGCTTTAACTGATATGTTCTATTTATCTTTGAAATCACCAGAAAAGGAAATTCAGCAGACAAGCAAAAGGAGTGAAGGAAACCACTTCGCTAAGACTCTAACCTCCGCACTCAACCACTCCAAGCACTGCAGTAGCTGGGGGACCAGGCACAGCATACGCATGAACAAGCCAGGTTCAGGGTGGCCATGTGCAGGCACATACTTGAAAGAGCTTTCCTGACATATTATCAATGTGTCCAAGTGCTGGGCCACAGGCTGAAAATAGAAGTCCCCATGAAAATCTCTGGGAACTATAGTCTTTGAAAGGGAGTGACTTTTCCAGGAACAGGCCCTATTTAGGATAGGTTTTAAGAAGTTGAATACTAGCACCATAGTGGCCACTGCCAAGGTGAAGAGAATCTGTGGCTCAGAAGCAAATTCCTCAGTGATATCTAGGATCTGAGATCACAAGACTTCTAGGGTCAATGTGAGTGATTCTGGGTAGTATAGTCCATTCTACCTGCACATCTCTATGTGCAGAATGTGCTGAGAGCTGAGACCCCCAAGGATTCTGGGTAGTGGAATCTAAACTTAAACCTGAACTTGCCCTTGACCTTGACTTTGAACTGACCTTAGCTATGAACTTGACATTGAACTTGCTCCTTAACCTGAACTGAACCTCAAACCTGAACATGATCCTGACCTTAAATCTGAACCTAAAGCTGATGTTGAACTAGAGGCAGCATATCCTTTGAGCTTGGGGACTCTAGGAAGTTGGTCCCTCCTCTTGAAGCTCCTAAGGATTGCCAGAGATGCACCAGACTGTAGGTGAGCATTATAATGCCTGTTAAATATTGAACTCTAAGTCTTAGAAGCACCATTGTCATATATATCAGAATATATATTGCAAAAGATGTATAAATGTGTGCATAAAGTACACATGAGTATACATATAGATGTTTTTTATTTTAATTTTAAAAATCTTAAATGACTTTGATTGCCAATAAGATACTTTAATTGATTTCATGGCATCAGAAATTACTTGGAACAACCCCAGTATTGGAAACTAAAAATTAAATAATTGAATTATTTATATACTATTCTTTTTTTTAATTGGTGGAGGGTAAAAGTTGAAGCCAATCAACCAAATAATATTCCTTCTTATTTTTTTTTCCAATGATGCTAGGGCTCCAACCCAGGGCAGGGTCTCACACTCTACCACTGAGCCACGTTCCCAACTATCAACTAAGGGATATTCTAAAAGAAAAGTTTATCTCTACAATGTTATACACAATGGAATTGTTTAAAACATGAAAACACAGATTTTCATAGAGCACGATTGAAAGACCTCTCAGAACTGTCTACTGGCCAGTTATGGAGCCTTTACTTCATGCCAGAGACTGCACTAGGTCACAAGGAACAAAAAAATGTTTTTATTTTAACAAACCCTAGTGAGTTACCCATGAATTTCTGTACTTCAGTAAAGTTACACGGAGATCTTTCTTTCCTGTTTTGGTGTATTCCAATGTGGCATGGCATCTCCACCATACTTATTAAGTCCATAATTATTCATAAAGATTTACTGAGCTCTACCATGTCATGTACAAAGAACCAGATATGAAGTGAAATTCAGACAGTGATCCAAATAACAAACTTTAGGGTCAAAAAATAATAAATGTTGGAAGTTTTGAATTTTTTGAGATTTACATATTTTAAAGATAAATCAAATTTGATTGTATTAAATTTAAAAATACTAACATCCCGATTTTCAAGTAAATGTATGTTTTATTTAAAAACTCTGAATAACTAATTCATATTAATGCATTATAAAGGTTATCTTATTACATTATTATAAATTTAATTTTCTATAAAACTTATTTGCCTGGAGGGTTCAGATTTTTTCAAAATATTTGGAATTCACTAGCTATGCTAATTGCTCCTGTAAAATCTGGCAAGAGAATGTGCATCAAGGAGAAAAAATAGTTTTTCTGAAGATTAAGGGTTAAGGTAAGAAGGGTGGTATCAGGGGGAGTAATTTTTCCCACAGGGTCATTGACCCTCATAAAATCTTATTTACCTGTGTTCTGATCTTGCACTGTAACAGTAAAGCACACATTTTAAATCTAGAGGAAGTTCTAGACATATCACAAATATAAGCACAACACATGTATAAAGACATTTTGCCTCTTAAACTTTGAGCTCCATGTGAGTTAACACTTTGATATTTGACTAGTTTGTGGAGAATATATTGATGCACATTCATTAAGAAAGCCATGTGTTCTGGAAGAAAAAAAAGTGACATGGGAAAAAGAAGTATTTAGGATTTAGTTAGATCTCAATATTAAGTTTAGTTCTTCCACTCATTGACCTTTACTTTTAGATAAGATGTTAAACTTCACAAATGTATTTAAACTCCTTGAGCTTTATTCCTTCTTGGTAAAATGGGACTAGTACTACATACCTTACCATATTATTCTGAGTATTAAACCACCTGGAGCATGTTACTTTCTTAGCAATGAATAAACTTTGCATATGATTATCTCTTGCAATTTTTTTCATAAATTTTTCTTTAAAATATTTTCAGAGAGTTTTTAAGCTTCTGGGGGGCAGATTCAGATTTCTTTTTCTTTCTTTCATTTTTTTTTTGATGTAAGAGTTAGCTACTTATACTTTTAAAAATAGTTATATTTCATGACTTACCAATCCTTGGAAACATTTGTTTTCTCTTAGAATGTAAATATCTCAGGAAAAAATCCCATGCCCAGTCCATGGCAGTCTAGGTCCTGTGTTTATGTCAGTCTGTGAAAGGACTAGAGAATCATTTTCTCATGTTACTTCCTTGCAGTAGAACACACATAAGAAATTCTCAAGAAATATGACTGAAATAATTTGAAGGGCAACTTCTTAATAAGTGCCACTCTGCTCTTTTAATTTTGTTTTTTTCAGAATGACAAAAAGAAATCAAGATCTCAAAGTGAACAGTTCTACATGACTCATTTACAAGGAATTATACAGTAGAAACAGTAATATTGAATAAGCTTACATGTTTTATACCCAATTTACAATGCCATGTTGTTTTTACTTCATCAGTATCTCTGCATTACTGTAAACTCATGAATTATAGGAGAGAAATGAACATAGGGTCGGTGATTGCATAAGGTCCATATTCAGGACTAAAATAAACTAAACTCAAAAAATAGAGGTTCTAATTCCATCTCTGCTACAAAACGTTTCTTTCTTTTCTTTTTTTTTTTTTTTTTCAGTTTCGTTTTGGTAAAGGGATTTAGAAACTCCTCCACAGTCTATCAAAGAGTGTATTTTCAACTTATTTCAGCAAATGAAGAAAAAAGACTTCTTTTTTTTTTTTGGTGATACAAGAGATTGAACCCAGGGCCTTGTTTATACAAAGCAAGCACTCTACCAACTGAGCTATATCCCCAGCCCTCAAGAAACTTGTTTTATACAATGAAAACAACATTGACTAATCACCAAAAGATGTTTACAAAAGATGTAAATGTGGGATGAAAGTATCCTCTTCTCCTATTCTAATTTTGTTCTATAAAACCAATCTGCCTTTCTGGAGCTAATTGCTGCATTAGCCTAATTATATTTACCTTTACAGTACGCATGAAAGTCAGTCTAATGTCTTGAATTATTTTTATCTTACAGAATACAGGACTTTGAGGAGTTAATAATATACACAGAATTCAATGATTATTCATTGATAGGGATGAAATACAAACCAAAAGCCATTTCTGACCTTAAAAGATGGAAGTGTTAGCAGAGAAATCTTTACTCACCAATTGATCACTATTTTCTTAATACCATCAAATGTCATAATTGAAGTATTGTATGTTCTTCTAGGTAGACTGCTGGTCTTTGGTATGTCCATTTAGTCCCCTGGGATTTAGTTACAACATCTAAAACATAAAAAAATTAAGCTATATAACTTGTGAGTTTATTTCCATCTCTATTATGCTATAATTTACAATTATGAAAACCATAATTATGAATATTATGATTATATTTTTATTATGAACATAATTAAGCATGTCAGTTAATTTCTTGAGCAATGGCAATTAAGTTACATTAAATATTTAATACCATCTTATTTTGCTATGCTTGTACTATGCAATATTTAAAAGAATCTGTGAATCTACCATCCAGTTTTAGAAAGCTTAACTGTCCCATTCCATTAAAAAATTTACAAATATATTTTAAAGACAATTGGAATTCCTGAATAACATTTTCAAAGCCTTCCTGAGGTTACTATTCAGTAATAAAGTGTTATCATCATAATGTGTTTTTATGCTGCTGTAATCTGTATACTCGGAGTATATATTCATTTATAAGTATTTAAAAATGTTATATAAGTTATATTGTATCATATTATTGCATAAAATTATATTTTAAGGTAATGTTTTATTCATATAGTAACTTCCATTTTTTCATCTTAACTGCTATGGTATTTCACTGTATTGAAATATGTGAATCTATTTATCAGTCCTTCCAGTTTTGAACAAGTGCATAAAGTGCTGATAAATAAACAAATAGGCCCTGATTTGTAGCAATGGCTGAGTAATATACCAAGAATGATTTGAATCTATCAATGGCTTATCAACTGGCTTATGATTTATGAATATTTATCTGTTGGTTTTCTGGAATAAAGGATCATACTACCTATGATTTCTCCAGAAGAAATATACAACATGATAAGTAGAGATTCTCTCTCTCTCTCTCTTTCCCATCCCATCTCTCTTTCTTTGGGAAAACACAGAATAAGTATTCTACTTTTGGAAAATGTATTATACTTCTGGCATCATATCATTAAAATTTTTTCCTAGGCCAAAGTCATACAGAGTTTCTTTTATGTATTCCTTCAAAAGTTTTATAATTTACCATATATTTTCATCAATGATCTATTATAATTATTTTTGATATGCCTCAAGGAATGAAGCGAGCCTAATTGTTTTATTTTTCTGGCACGGACATCTGATTTATTTCAGCACCATTTGTTGGAAAGAATTCCTTTGTCCACTGAATTTGTTTGTACCTATGTAAAAGAAGTCCAACAATGGGAAAAGGGTAGTATCTTCAACAATTAATAGTGGGAAAACTACATAGCCACATGCAAAAGAATGAGGCTTATCTTTCACCACACACAAAAACAAACACAAAATGGATAAAAGACAGAAGTAAATGTAAGATCTGAGACTATGAAACTCTTAGAAAGAAATTGAGGGGAAAATCAGGGATGTTAGCCTTCACAATGATTTTTCGTGCACCACACCAAAAGCTCATGTTACCAAAGCAAGAATAAATTGAACAACTAAAGCAAAAAGTTTTAGCATGTCAAAGAAAACAATCAAGACGATGAAACAAATTGGGAAAAATATTTGAAAACCATATATCTCATAAGAGATTAACATTCAAACTTTATTTTTTAAAAACCGTATAAAACTTAACCATAGAACAATAAATAACCCAGTTAGAAATGGTCAAAAGCCTTGAACAGGCATTTCTCCAAAGAAAACGTGAAAATGTCCAAGAGGTATATGAAAAGGTGCTCCACATCACTAACATCTGCCAACACAATCAGAACCACCATGAGATATCATCTCACACTTAAGGTGACTATTATCAAACAGTGCAGTGTAACAAATGTTGACAAAGGTACAGAGAAAAGGGAAATCTTGTCCTGAACATGGTTGGTGGAAGTGTAGATTGGTGCAGTCACTGAAGGAAACGTCATGGAGGTCTCTAAAGAAATGAAAATCATATATGTCCCAGGGATTTCTCTTCTGGGTTTATGCTCAAATAATATAAAATTCCTTGTAAGGATGTCTGTGCTCTCAGGCTCATTGAAGTTATTCATAGTAGTCAAGATTCAGAAACAACTTAAGTGTTTATTGATGGATAGAAGGATTTATATCATATCATGTTATATTATCTATACACATATACAATTATAGATCTGTATCTGTCTATCCATATATCTATAGCCAGTACATGAATGAACTTGGAGAACTTTATGCTAATTGAAATAAGTCAAACATGGAAAGAAAAATACTGCAGGATATCATTTATATGTGAAATCTTTAAAAATAAAGTGAAATATACAGATAGAAATTAAAATAATAGTGGTTACCAGAGATAGAGGGAGAGAAGGAAGAGGTAGTGGAGAGATGTAGATCAGAGGATACAAAGTATCGGACATACAGCATGATGACCATGGATAATTGTACTGTAGTAAATTGTATGGTAATTGGGGGTCCTGGAAATGGGTGGATTTTAGTTGCTCTTGTCACAAGCACACACACAAAAAAATAGGTAGATATGTGAGATAATAAAAATGTTAATTTGCTTCAGGATAGTAACTATTTTATTATCTACACTTATCTCAAACATCATATTGTATACTTAAATATACACAGATGGGTGAAGAGAAAGACTCAACTACAGCCCCTTTTAAACTGCAAGAAAGGGAACACACAACTCCAACCCTATTCAAATGTCTCATCTCACTAAAGAGGTAGGAGGAAACTGAAAAGCATTTGTGAAGTTCACTTTCCAGGGGGCCAGACTCACTGAAAGGTTCACAGGATTATATCATACTTCCCCTCCTCCACACTTTACTACCTCATTACTGAAGGACTATTTACTGTTTCTTTCATCCAGTATATCATGCCTACTTTTCGACAAAAACTTACAAGACTTACTAAAAGGTAAAGAAATAGAATTTGAAGAGACCAAACAAACACAGAATCAGAGTTAATTATGATAGGCATATTGGAATGATCAAATTAGCAACTGATATCAAAATAAACCAAAGTGATGAGTAGTATGCTAAGGACTTTTATGAAAAAAATAGATAACATGCAAGAATGGATGAATAATTTGAAAGAGAAGAAATAAAAAATGCTAGAGATCAAATACATTGTTACAGAAAGATTTCTTGACAGGATTATTGGTAGACTGGATAAAGCTGAGGAAACACTATCCAAACTTCAGCACAGGACAGTAGGAATTTCTAAAACTAAAAGGTAGCTAAGAAGACCTAATAAAACAAAACATAATATCCAAGAACTACATAAAATAAAACATATATGTAATTGGAATATCAGAAGGAGAGAGAGAGAAGAAGAAGAAACCAAAGCAAAATTTGAAACAATAGTGCTGAGAATTTTCAAATCAATGTCAGACTCCAAGAACTAGACCCAGGAAGCTCAGAGAAAAGAGAAGAGAATAAATGCAAGAAGAAAAAGAAAGAAAGAAAGAAACTACATCTAAGAATATGATATTCAAACTTCTAATAATTAAGAAATTACTATATTTTTAGAGGAACAAAAATAAAAATCACGTCTGGCTTCTGCTCAGAAACAGCGCAAACCAGAAGAAACTCAAGTGAAATACTGAACAGTGTTGAGAGAAAATATTCCTACTAGCCTAGAATTCTCTACTCTGTGAAATTATTCTTTAAAAATGAGAGTTACATAGAGGAGGAATAAATGAAGGTCTAACAGATACCAGTTTGATCAAAATAACAATAATATATTTGATTTTATTGACGTATTATAGATTTGATTTTATACACACATGTATATGTGTGTTTCTTCATGTAGTTGAAATAAATGACAACAATGATAGAGGAATAGGAAGAAGGAATTAGGGATGTTTTGTTATATGGTACATGCACTATCCATGAAGTGGTATAGTGTTATTTAGAAGTGGATTTAGATCAGTTTTATAAATGTATATTGCAAATACTAAGGCATCCATTTAGAAAAGTTAAAAAACAGAACAAAAAAGAAAAAGAAATATGAAGGCTATGTTAAGAAATCAGGAAAAGTGAGATCATAAAAAAGGCCCAATTGAAACCACAAAAGGCAGAAAATGTAGAAGATAAAAATAGAACATAAGAAGGGCAGCAAACAGAAAATAGTAATAAATACAGTGGTTATTAATCCAACTATTCCCATCATCACTTTAAACATCAAGGTCTAAATATTCTAATTAAAGGCAGAGATTGTGAGTGGATTACAAAAACGAGATGCAAATATACACTGTCTGTAAGAACCTTTGCCCTTTGGATGTTTGACAAATATCAGTTAAAAGTAAAGGGGTGGAGAATCATCTACCAGGCTAACACAATCAAATATCAGAAAGAGCAGACTGCAGAGTAAAGGAAGGTATCAAAACTACGGAGGCAATTACAGATGATAAAGGGGTCATTAATCCAAGGAAACATGATTTCAACATGTTTTTTGCTAACAACCCAGCAAAAAGATGTGTGAGGCAAAAACTGATACAACCACAAGGAGAAATAGATGACTCCACTATTGCAGCTAGAAACAGGAACACCCCAGCCCCCATAAGAACGGACAGGCTCCACAGGCAGAAAGCAATGAGGACGGTTGAACTCAACATGGATAAAGTGGACATCTGTAGACCATTCCTCCAATAACAGCAGATTACACATTCTTCTCAGAGTTCATATGGAGTGTTGACCAAGACAGATCACATTCTGGTACATAAAACACACCTTACCACATTTACAAGAGTAGAAATTACGCAATGCCTTCTCTTAGCGCACATGGAATTAAACTAGAAATCAAGAATAGAAATAGAGCTGAATGCTATGAAAATATTGGAGGTGAAACACCCAACCTCTCAGCAACACATGGGTGGAAGAAGAAATTTTCAGAAGTTAAAAATACTATGAAATAAATTAAAATGAAATGTAATTTACCAAAATTGTATAATGCAAAGAAAATGTGTGCACTGCCTAGAGGGAAATTATATCAGTAAATGCATATATTAGAAGATAAGAAAGATCTAATAGCAATAATCTAAGTTTCTTCATGTAATTGAAATAAATGACAACAACAATATAGGAATTGGAGGAAGAATTAGGAATGTTTTGTTATTACACGGTACATGCACTATCCATGAAGTGGTATAGTGTTATTTAGAAGTGGAAACTCCAGAAACTAGAAAATAAAGCACAAATTAAATTCAAAGTAAGCATGGAAAAAAAAAACTAGAGTAAATAGTAAAAATTAGAGTAGAAGTTAATGAAATTGAAAACAGGAAATTAAAAAAAAATTTTTTAGTTGTAGATGGACACAATGTCTTTATTTTATTTATTTTTATGTGGTGCTCATGATCTAACCCAGTGCCTCAAGCATGAGAGGTAAGCTCTCTGCCACTGAGCTGCAATCCCAGCCCGAAAACAGGAAATTAATAGAGAAACAAAATCTGGTTCTTTTAATAACAAAACAATAAAAACTTTTCAACAGGTGAATTGAAAAACCAAAGAAAAAATGTCACAAATCACTAATATCAGAAATTAAAGAGGGTACATCATTATGGATCCTATGGACTTTAACCTAGATGAAAGGGACCAATTCCTTGAAAGACACAATCTGCCCAAACTCAACCAAGAAAAAATGAACAATCTAAATTGGCTTAAATCTATTAAGTATGTTGAATCAATAATTAATGACCTTCCAGGACAGAAAACCTGAGATCCAGATAGGGTCACTCACTGGTGAATATTACCAAATATTCACGGAAAGTGATCTCTTCCAAAAGAGCAAATGTATCCCAAAGAGCAGTGATAGAATGCATGCCTGGGCCACTTATCACTTCTCCCAATGGAAAATACATAGGGATGAGAAGGGCAGATACATAGAACACAGAACGGAGCTAACTAGCTATCCTGGCCCTAGTCACTCTTTTCTCACCTCCAGAAAGCAAAGGAAGAGAAGGGCTGGAGCTGGTGCACCAAATGTCACAAGCTCTATCAGCATTTTCTGTGAAGCCCTGGGCCCTATGAAAATCTTCCTAGCTCATGCTGAGGCCAGTATTACCTTTATGTGGCCAAAGCCACATAAAGACTTTACAAGAAAAGAAAACTACAGACTAATATTTCTCATGAGCATAGAGGCACACATCCTCAACAAACGGAATTTGACAACCCGTGAAAAGAATTATACACCACAACCAAATGGGATTTATTCTAGGTATGCAAGACACGTTCAACATTCAAAAAACAAGTAAAATAATCCATCACTCTGACAGGGTAAAAGAGTAAACACCCATGATCATATCAATAGCTGTGGAAAAAGCAATGGGCAACATCCAGCACCCACTCATGATAAAAACTCTCTCAGTAGACTAGGAATAGAGGGGAACTTCCTCATCTGAATAAATGATATCTGCAAAAACCCTAGAGTAAGGCATAATCAATGGTGAGAAACTTGAAGCTTTTTCCTGGAATCAGGAACAAAGCAAGCATGTTGCCCTCATCACCACTTTTCAACATCATATCAGAAGTCCCGGAGAACTTCAAGCTTGCTTACAATCAAATTTCCCCACAATCTAACATTCCCTCTCCCTTAAGTTTATCACACATCACACATGCTGGTCTTAAGTATCACCCTTCACCCTCAGCTTATTGAGCACTTCGTACTTCTCCTGGCACTTCTCATTTTATAAAGTGTGTATATATTTAATGTTACGTGACTCCTGACGCTGCAAGCATTTGGGAAGACACAACAGTCACATCACATAGAAGTGCCCAGGAAGTGGAGAAGGTGGTTGATTTTTAGTAAAAATATTATCGAGTGCCCAAGTAGTGTGAGGCATATGGTATGTACTCAATATTAATTTCTTTCCTTTGGAGTGTGTTTCAAATGACTCAATAAGGTATCTAAATTGATTGTGGGCAAACCTTTTCAAATGTCATATTATCTTTAATATACTTTTCCAAAAAGTCAATATGATTTCATTAAAATATAATCAATTCTAGTAATAGATAATCTGGAAGAGCAGATCTTTTTTTTTTAAATATTTTTTAGTTGTAGGTGGAAACAATATCTTTATTGATTTATTTGTATGTGGTGCTGAGGATCGAACCCAGTGCCTCAGGCATGCAAGGCAAGCGCTCTACCACTGAGCCACATCCCAGCCCCTGGAAGAGCAGATCTTATATAGCCATTGGAGCAGAGCAAATCTCTGAGTCAATGTGTTTTAAAATACATGCTTATGTATTCATTTTAATATTCTCAGTTTTTGTTAAACTTCTTAGATATATTTCAATATAATTTTTTCCTTTAATACATAGAAAAATTGAAAAATTTTTCCCAAATAAATGTTTTGTGAAAGATTTCATCAAATAATTATCAAATATTCCTTCCAAGAGAGAATCATGATCAAAATAGGAAAATATTTGTTTAAATAAAGTTTTCACTATGCTCATATATAATACAAAATGCCAACAATTTTATATGAGATTCTCTTTATTCCAATATTTGCAGTGAAAGCCTTTGTTGTTTGAGAGTTTTCTTTTTCTTTTTTTATTTCACCTGCTAATTTTGCTTACCATTAAGATTGCACTTTGAAGCTGGGCGTGGTGGCACTTGCCTGTAACCCCAGCAGCTTGGGAGGCTGAGGCAGGAGGATTAGGAGTTCGGAGCCAGGCTCAGCAACTCAGCAAAGCACTAAGCAACTTAGGGAGACCCTGTCTCTTAAAAAAATGTTAAAAAAAGGTTGGGGATATGGCTTAGTGATTAAGTGCCCCTGGATTCAATCCCAGTACCCGTCCCAACCAAAAATAAGACCTCACTTTGGAAAGTATTGTCATAAAGTGTCAAGTTTTTTAAATCAGTACATAATGCAATGGATTTTAATACAAAATAATTTGAAAAGTTCTTATTTTTACCATAATAACTGTTACCAGTTTTAATGGGCATGAACACATGGGATAATGCCATTAAAAACATTTTGTATCATTTTCCAGTTATTTTTTTGTAAATACAAATCACTTGAAAGTTTATTTTTTCATTCTGATATAACTTCAGATTTCTAAGGAAATGACAACATTTAAACACAACATTCTTATTTGTTCAAATGAAGTTGTCAAACTTTGAAACTGTTAAAGGTCATGACCTTTTGCAATGAACACGGAAGCCAGAGAAGAAAGAAGCACTACAAGTTCTAAATAGAAGAGAGGTCACAGAGACACAGATCGCTGGCTGTTAGAACAGTGGGACCATCGTGTCCCATTTAGTTTGAGCAATGATTTTGGTGCTGCCTTCTAAATTGACACTAAGTTGAACAATAAAAAAAGTTCTAGCATATTAATATAGGAAATAGAAATTCCCTTTATCTATTTAAATAATCCCAAACATCAAATACATATATCATTTCTGCTGTCTATTGAAACTAACCATGGAATGATTCCATTAGTCACACTAGGTAAAACAACAATAAATGAATGTCTCCTTGGAGGTTTACTGCATCATTTGCACATGTATGCAATAATTTATTATATCCTGGAGATTACTTTCAAGGAACCCAGAGGAATTCATCCATTTCATCTCTCTTCAATTCATGTGGTAACTACAGCAATTTTTATTACTAAATAAAATACTGTCATTAACTCTTTTGCCACAATCTTATGGGACTAAAACATAATCCATTTGGATCTTTAACTAATTAAATTATGGTCTCTTGTTTCATCAGTTCTAGCGTTTAGTTACTGTTGTTGGTGTTAAGTTCCTTAAAGTAGATTTTTAAGATCAAAACAACTTGGCTTTTCAGTGCCCATTAACATTGCATTTAGAAATTCAAAATTTGCTTTTTTGAAATAATTTTTCTAGCATATGCTTTCTGCATTTATGAAAAGAAAAAGAGATAAAGGGTGGATGAGTAGAGATGAAGGGAGGGAGAAAGAGACCTACAAACAAAGACAGGAGAGAGGGGAAAATAAACTCTCCAAATCCTACCATATGTCTTCCTGGAAAAAGAAAATACTGGGAAATACTCAGAAACTCTGTGAGGCAATACTTAAGTCATAGGAATGTGAAGTCAGTCTTGATGTACCATGTGACAAGTGCAAGAAATGAGAGTCTTGCTGCATTTGATGGCTCAGTTGACTTCTAGTGTATCTACTGTACCCCTAAATGATAACAAAGCATCTTGAAGGTTCTTAGAGGTGCTGCAGTTAAATATAGTGCATTTCTTAGATTGAATATCTTCAAGTTTAATGGAAAAGACACTTGTTAATGGAATGAGAGGCAGATTCACAGTGGCCTGGGCATGAATGCATGGGTCCCTCTCTTGGCTCTGTCATTTGTTAGTGTCTTGATGTGAAAATGATTCAATGACTCTTACATCCTTCATTTGTAATGTTAATCTAATCATATACTTCATGAGCTTGTTTTTTTCTCAATTTATTTTATTTTATTTATTTATTTTTGTACTTGGAATTGAACCCAGGGGTACTTTGCCACTGAGCTACACTCCCAACTTTTTGTTTTTTATTTTATTTTATTTATTTTTTTGGTACTGGGGATTGAACTCGGGGGTACTTGACCACTGAGCCACATACCCAGCCCTATTTTTGTGTTTTTATTTAGAGACAAGGTCTCGCTGAGTTGCTTAGTGCCTCACCATTCCTGAGGCTAGCTTTGAACTCACAATTCTCCTATCTCAGCCTCCCAAATGCTGGGATTACAGGCATGTGCCACTGTGCCTGGCTTAAATTTTTTTTAACTTATTTTTTCTAACTAGGTATACATGAAAGCAGAATGCATTTTGCTTTATTGTATACAAATGGAGCACAACTTTTCATTTCTCTGGTTGTACATGATGTAGAGTCACACAGTATGTGCAGCTGTACATGTACTTAGGGCATTGGTGTCCATCTCATTTCACCATCTTTCCTGCCTCCATGTCCCTTCTTCTCTCCTCCCTCCCCTTTGACCAAAGTTCTTCCATTCTTCCCATGCCCCCTCCTCCATTATGGATCAGCATCCACTTATCAGAGAGAACATACAACCTTTGGTTTTCTGGGATTGGCTTACTTCATTTACCATGATGTTCTCCAACTCCATTCATTTACCTGAAAATACCATAATTTTATTCTCTTTTAATGCTAAGTAACGTTCCATTGTGTATATATAATTTTCTTCATCCATTCATCTATTGAAGGGCATCTAGGTTGGTTCCACAGTTTAGCTATTATGAATTGAGCTACTATAAACATTGAAGTGGCAGCGTCACTGTAGTATGTTGTTTTTAAGTCCTTTGGGTATAGACTGAGGTGTGGGATAGCTGGGTCAAATGGCGGTTCCATTTCAAGTTTTCTAAGGAATCTCCACACTGCTTTCCAGATTGTTTGCACCAATTTGCAGTCCCACCAGCAATGTATGAGTGTGCCTTTTCCCCCACATCCTCTTCAACACTTACTGTTGTTTGTATTCTTGATAACTGCCATTCTGACTGGAGTGAGATAAATATTAGCGTAGTTTTAATTTGCATTTCTCTAATTGATAGAGATGTTGAACATTTCTTCATATATTTTTTGATTGATTATATATCTTCTTCTGTGAAGTGTCTGTTCAGCTCTTTAGTCCATTTATTGATTGGGTTGCTTGTTTGCTTGTTGGTGTTAAGTTTTTTGAGTTCTTTGTATATTCTAGAGATTAGTGTTCTATCTGATGTGTGTGTTGCAAAAATTTGCTCCTGGAATGTAAACTCTCTCTTCACCTCATTGTTTCTTTCGCTGAGAAGCTTTTTAGTTTGAATCCATCCCATTTATTGATTTTTTAATGTTATTTCTTGTGCTTTAGGAGTCTTGTTAAGGAATGCCTAATATGACACTTCATGAGCTTTTCTTGAGGGTGAAATGAGTTAATGTTTATAAAGAACTTAGAATAATGACTAGAACATAATACATTTTCAGTCAGATGGTAAGCTTTGTTTTTTCGAGAAAGTAGTGTTTCTCATAACTTATTTTATAAAACATTGCTCTAGAGTGTACAATAATTTATGGGTTATAAACTAGGAATATTCTGGTTCATTTTGAACTCATCTTAAACTATTTTATTTTTGATACATACTATTGGAAGCAACTTTGTGTATAGATTATATAATTTCTAGAACAGTTTGTGTCCTAAGAACACTGAACTTAGGGCTTTGCTTCACAGGAATAGCTTAGAAATTTGAAGAATTTTAAAATAATCTCTTCCTTCCTCTCCTTTTTCTACTTGACTAATATTTTTTGCCTTATGAAAGGGAATTAAACTACTGCCTTTAGGCTTTAGTTAAAATATACTTTCACCAGAGAAAAATAAACTAGGTATAGCCTATGTGCTTTATCATATTTTCTTGAATAGCTTTCTGGGTGTTCATGATACAAAATAAGAAAAATTTTAAATAAATTGTTGTGGTGACTTTTGTCTTGAGAGCATGCTCTAGACTTAGTAGCATAGGTAGATTAGAAATCCAATATAAAACTAATTATTCTTGACTTAAAATTTAAAATATTGAATTTGGACTCCCTGAGCATCTGAAAAGGGGACAAGCCACAACTTGGAAGGTTGAGTGAGATGAGTGTAGATTTCTACTGCTGCTCAACATAGACTAAAGAGTGTTCAGAGTTTAGCGTTTAGAGCTTAAATCCTGTCAAGTTAGACTTGGCAAACATTTCTGACTTTCCATTAAAACCCCAAGAGATCCACACATTGGAGGTGAAACTATGTCCAGGATGAAGGGATTCACCCTAGGAATAAAAGTAAAAGAAGAAAGACTAAACTTAATAAAGCTAAAACCAGACCTTCACAAGTTCAGGGTGATCTACCTGGAATTTAAATGCCTGTAGAGAAAAACTCAACATTGTTCAAAGGAAGAGAACAGAATCTGTAGTTTATTTGTAACATATCAGTCACAAATTCCAGCATGCAATAAAAGTTACCAGACAAGAAGAAAAACAGAAATATTACAGAAAGTCCAGAGAACACCAGTGAGTCAAAGGAGTCCCACAAATAATTCAGGCATAGGAGTTAGTAGGCAAGTTCTTTTAAATAAGTATAATGAATTTTTTAACAAGTCTGAAGGAGATATAGTTATTGAGGTCATGGAAAATTTCAGAAGAAATGTGAAAACATAAAACAAAAATATATTGGGAATCTCAGAATTATAAGAAAGAATGTATAAAGTTATTCATTGGATGAGAATAACAGCAGATTGATTTTGACTGAAGAAAGGAATTAACACACTTCTATACAAGTTATTGGTTAAAGATGATATCAAAATAAAAATTAAAAACTTAACTGATCATGAAAACAAAACATGTAAAAATTGTAGGATATAGCTCAATTGTAGGTTTAAAAATGTATGTTGAAAAAGATGAAGTTAAACTTAATAATTAAAGCTTTCACTTAAAGCTAGCAAGGTAGAGCATACAAAACTCAAGGTAAATAGGAGAAAGAAAATAATAAAGATAAAACTAGAAGTCAATAAAATGTCACATAAAAAACAAAGACAATATATCTAAATCAGAAATATGATATTTTGAAAGATTAATACAGCTAGAAAAGCCTTAGCTAGACTAATCAAGATAAGGAGAGAGAGCACATTATTGGGAATGATTGGGTCATCATTACAGATCATATAGACAACACAAAGACCCTAATCTTGATGATTTCAACAGCATAGGCAAATTAACTTTTTAAAAAGCACATCCTACCAAACAAACATTAGAGGACATACAAAATTTGAATAGTGCTATCTTTACCTTAGAAATTGAATTCTTAGATAAAAATCTTATTAAAACAAAATATCCAGGCGCATGTTGTTGTTGAATTCACCAGACTGTCGGTGAATTCTATCAAATATTGAGGTCAGAAATATTACCAATTCTACATAAACCCCCAAAACAGAGGAAAGAGGGTAGGTTCTCAATTCATTTCATGAGGTTAGAATAACTTCTTCCCCAAATCTGGCAATGTCATTAAAAGAAAATAACGACAGACCAAAATGTGCCATGAACATAGATGCAAAGACTTGAATACAGCAATATATAAAGAGGATAACAAACTAAAGTTACATTTCCTATTGCACAAGATTTTAAAACTCCATCAATATAACACATTTTACCAGCAGAAGTTTTTGTACAGGTCATTTTATTTTCAAAAATGGCTTACTTTATAAGCCATTTGAGATTATCCCTATTTTCTTTGTAAGACCTATTTGAAATGAGTGACAGCTGATTGAATAAGCATGGTCTTTTAAAATTAACTCTACCAAGGTATTCAGCTGCTTATGTAACATAAAATCTTGCTCCATTCCCATTACTGACGAAATCAGATGAGAATCATTTTCATGTTATGTAATATATTTGTCTAAAGTCCTTAGTCATATATAACCAAACTATCTGCCACTGAGTCTTTTTAGGTCACATTGCCACATGAAAAATTAGTGTATTCCACCTCTTATGCCAGGTTCAGAAGTTTCCAGTGGAAAAAACCCACAAGTTCAGGCAGTTTGTCACAGTTATCCAGGGCTGCCTAACCAGCATTGCCAAAGAAGCAGGTAATTGTGAAACCCAAGGCAGCTGGCAGCAGGTAAGGGGCCAGGCAGTGTGACAGCATCTGACCAGTGGATTGCCAAATGCTGATCGAAGGGTAGATTCTGACTTACTTATTCAGTAATGTGCAAGAGTGAAATTATGTTTCCAGTCTCCCTTTAGATTAGATTCTGATATCACCATTCCTGAGTGACCTCTAGCCTCTTCTCCTCCTTGAATTGGGTAGTTCCTTGAGTGACTTAGGCCAGTCATTAGAGTTGATAGGTGGGAAATAAAGCAAACATATCATTCCACTTTTCTTTTACCTTTGCTTGTGTACTATATACAGAATTTGCTGTTGAATTATAAATGCAAGGTGTGTTTAAACAATTATATGACTAATAGGTCAAATATATAGATAATCTATATAGAGAAGGACTTACATATAATGTGCAATGTTATGCATAATATATGTATATTTTATGAAGGAGATTACAAATTTCTCACACTAATTTCTAAATCATAATTTTTAAGTAAATATCTTTTCCATTATCTATCTTTTTATCATTGCATTATAGTTATGCATAAGAGGGTTCATTTCAACATATTCATAAATGCATGTAACAAAATTCACCCTATGTCATTCCCCAGTACTTCCCCTTTTCCTCTCCTCGTCCCTCCCCACACCTTTCTTGTATTCTAGTGGTCTTCCTTCTATTTATTTATTTTTGATTGGTACATTGATAAAAGTGGAATTCATTGTGATATATTCATCCATGCACATAATTTGGTCAATTTCTTTCCTCTGCTCCTCCCTTTACCATTCCTCCCTCTCAATTCCCTTTCTCTATTCTTCTGTTCTCCCTTCTATTTTCATTATATCTTGATTTTTTTCTTCCTTACATCTCTAACTTTTGCCTTTGAGAGAAAACATTCAAACATTGACTGGCTTATTTTAATTAGTATGAAGTTCTCCATTTCAATCCATTTACCAACAGTTGAAATAATTTCATATTTATTTATGACTAAACTATATTTTGTGTGTGTATGTATATGTGTATATATATACATGTATATCACATTTTGTACTCAATTCTATTGTGTATGTGTGTATATATAATTCTTTATGCATTCATCTGTGTGTCTATATATATAATATGTGTGTATATATATAATACTTTCTTTATGCATTATATATATTATTATATATATACACACATTTGTGTGTGTATATATATATATATAATACTTTCTTTATGCATTATATATATATAATACTTTCTTTATGCATTCATCTGTTGAAGACTAATTAAAGATCATGCCATTGGTCTTCCCACACTTGTGCAAGAAGAGATATAGGAAAAGGGCTTACTTGGAAGGCCTTTATGAGCTCACCAGGACTAGCTGACACTGGACACTGGACACTGGGTACTGGGACTCAGAAACATCTCAATGTCATAATGTCACCTGAAGGTTAAATTCTCTTCCTCCCCTCTTGTTTTTGTTTTATCTGAGTGTTATGACCTGTGGTGCATCCAATCAGCTATGGCTGCCCTAAGTGCAGCTATGAGGGCAAATCCAAGTTTGCAGGATTAGGTTTGCCATGCTAATTCTCTGCTGCTAATTTTCCTCCAAATAAAACTTGTTTTTGTGTTGTTTTCTCCATCTCTAGAACAAATCACACAGATTGGATGGCTTAAACAGCAAAAACTAACTTTTCTCACAGTTCTAAAGGCTGAAAGACCAGGATCAAAGTATCTGCAGGGTTGATTTCTCTCCAGGAGGCTTCTTGCTTCTTCCTCTGTGTGTGTCTGTTTCCAGATTCCCTGTGTAATCGAATACAGTCATTTTGATTAGAGTCCACTCTAATCATCTCATTTTAACTCAGTTGCTTCAAAGCCCTACCCTTAAATATAATCACATTCTGAAGCACAGAATGTTTAAGACTATAAATATGAATTTGAAGAGTGGTTCACAATTCAGTCCATAACATGTACCCTATTGTCCCAGTAGTGAATGCCCATGACCCATTTTCCTAAAAGCAGACAAGTGATTATGGAATACCACATTCCATCTATGACCTTGCTACTGTTTCTTATACAATTTCATTTCCTTATTACATCATAATTTAACTTTACACATATTTCCTCCTTATCTACAAAACTGATTTGCAAACTGTTTGAAGAAAGTATCTGTTTAGATACAGCAGATATGCAACAGTGATTAATATAAAATGATATCTGAAAAAAAAAGCCTAGAAGATATTTTTCCCATCCTTGTCCATAGGAATTCTAGAAACATGTTTTTTTTGAAGCAAATATTTTACAGTGATGAAAAACTGGACAGTTGAAGTCATTCTCTTAATGTTAAAACAGGTGTAAGTGATCCATTCATTTCCTTCCCTCCACCTCAGACCTCCTCTGCTCCCCAGCATGCTTAAAGTTATGGCCTTCACTAGAGAGTGGCATGCAGGGGAGAAAATTGAAAATCCATCATTTTCTAGTATGGTAAGACTCATTTATTCACTCAATAAGGATTTATTGCTTTGCTGTGATGTGCCAGGTAGAGGGCTTGGTGCAGGCAGTACTTTACTGAATAAGACATAGATATGCTATAGAATAGTAACTGAGTTTAGATTTTTACATCTCAACCACTTCAGTGCAGATTAGCATATGAATGAACTATACAACTTACTTTCACTCACAATTTTGGTCTAGTCTTTGATATTCTTCCTCTATCATATGAAATAGCTTTTCTTTCATAAGCAGAAGAGGAGCAGAATGAAATAGAGAATTCTGCTACTCCTTGGCCAATTTCTTTATGAAATTACATTTGGAAATTTCTATTTAATTGGTCCCTCCAAGGCCTGTGAGCTGAAAAATTTATGGGTTCTTATATGGTGACAGAGTGAAAAGTAGTCCAAGTGATTTTTTGAAATAATAAATGAGTTTCACCAGTGATATCTCTATAAGGTCTCCTGGTTCATGAGGAGTGAGGAATTCAGGGATTTACACTCTATTATACAAAGGACACCCCACTAAGAGAAAGCCATATGACACTCTCTAGGCCAATTGCAGGTTCCTGTGACACTTTTCTATCAGGAAGTAGACACTCGATTAAAGAGTGAATTCTATGGAGTGGAATACGTTAAGAACTATTTGATCATGTGGGAGGAAGTTTTTCTGAAGTCAGTTGTGATAGAGAATAAGGACCATGCAGAGACTACAGATTATACTTTTCTATGATTGTATACAAAACTACTCAGCTTAAGATGATGACAAGATGTCACCACCTCCATGATTTTTCTCTGGTTCAAGCCAATATTTCCTTTCACCTGCCTACTAATCTTTCTCTTTGCTCTTACCTTTGCCTCTTTATAGTCTCTGCTTATTAAATCATCTACAATAACCTTTTTTTTTTAGATTTAAAGGAGAATATGCTACTGCACAACTCAAAGCTCTGCAACACTCCCATTCATGATCAGTAAACTTTGAAGTCTTTGTTAGAGACTGTGAGATCTAACCTGTCTGAACGTATTACCTTTCTGGATTCATTTTCTACAACTTCCCCATCTTAGCATTGCAGTCTAGAGTCCTCCTTGCTCTTCAGCATATCACCCCCACATAACTGAGTCAATCTTCAGCATGTATGTATCTCTTCTCACAGATACATACATGACTCTCCTTTGCTTAGTTCAGGTCTTGGGTCAAATGTCTCTTTTCAGAAATCTCTGATCTGGATACCTTATTTAAAATTTGATAACTCTCTGGCACTTCATATCTCTCTTCCTTTCTTCTCTCTACACCAAGTTTCACTACATTCTAATGTATAAATCTTTACTATATATCTGTATTTTTGTTGTCTGTCTCTACCATATAAAATATGAATTCCCAACCCTAGTGTCTAGGCCAGTGACTGGCAGGAAGATAGTAACATTAAATAGTAGTAATAATAGTCATTCTAAAAGTAAATCAAAGTAAAGGTGTGATCAGGTCAGGATAAGCATTGGATTGTATTAAGGGTAACATTTGGAAACCAACCAGTTGAAATTCCTGGCATATTCAGATAAAAGGTACACCACCAATGGACTTATGCCATTGCCTCTGAAGTGTTGGAATTTTAGCATAATTGATTGACAGGTCAGAGAGACAGAAGCATTGATTGAAATGTCTTCAACTCCAACACTGTGAATTTGGTTAGAATGAAAGTCATGGATTTTGAGTGGAAACCCAGATTTAGAATGTAAGTCTTCACTCAATTAACAAAGTTTAAAAATATATTGTGTAATTTCTAAACTAAAAATGAAATTTTATACTGCTTTCTTCTGATGCCTAATTATTGGTATTTTAAATAAATTAGAGAATTTGGAGTTCATCAAAAGAGGGAGAATAGCAGGCATCTTTGGATATTGTCAAACTCAGCTCTGCTTCCAACAGACACAGGGATTTCTGCAAATATTACTATAAACTTCTAATCAACTATGTTTTGTAATTACCATGTCAGACTTCTTAATTTTTGTCTGCATTAATGCATCATTTGGTATTTTTTAAAAATATTTACTTTTTAGTTGTAAGTGACAGAATATCTTTATTTTATTTTTATGTGGTGCTGAGGATCGAACCCAGTGCTTCATGGGTGCTAGGCGAGCACGCTACCACTGCGCTGTAATCTCAGCCCCTCATTTGGTATTTTGATAATTAAAAATTTTCTCACCAATGTCTATGGTTATACTTGCTCTTGCAATGAGTTGCACACAACAGAAGGTCCCCCATTTCCTGAGATTCATTAATTTCTATTACTTCATAAGTAATATGGTAAGCCCCACCCTTAACCCCAATGCCCCACGCATGGTGTAACAAGTCATATGATGGCATGTGTCTTTTATTTCACAGAAATTATTAAATCATCTCCCATTCCTAAAGCCAAATGCAATTACATCTAAGGCTCTAGAATTAAGAAAAAATTAGAATAAAAAGCAAACGTATTTCTCAAATAAGATTCATTTTAGAAATCTCTTTGGTTTGACTTTGAATAATAATTTTTGTTCTGAACTTTCTTGAGCCATCATAGTTCACATAGTACTTTAAATTTCTTTTTAAACAAAGACCATTCTAAAAAAAATTTAAAAAGCAAAAGAGAAGAATTCATGAAAGCAAATGTAGTTAAAATGTGTTAACTAACTGTTAAAAATACAATAAAACTTTGGTATGTTAATTACTGCAGGACCATAACTCTCTATTATAAACACCAAAATCCACACAAATAAAAGTTTGACGCTTGAGCAGACTAACTAGAGCAGGGTTACATTCAGCTAACTTCCACAGCTTCCTTAGATTCTGACCATGGAATATGTAACAAATTTAGGAATTGTTGTTCATATAAATGTAGTGAACAATTATCAAATGCCCATTATGTTTCAGGTGCTGGTATGAAGCAAGATTCTGTCAGTGTTCATTTATTGGTACTACAAGAAAGTGATCTGTGTAATGTGCTTCTGCTGGTGCTGCAGGAGCTAACGTGAGCCTGTTTAGCCTTAGCTGTCATCATTGCTATTGCAAAGTCATAAAAGAAAGTCCTGGTTCCTGTGCCCAAGGCTGAACAGAGAAGAGAGACAACCAAGTGAAAGTTAGACTGTGTGTTTAAATAGAAACCTGGAAAAGGCTTGAAATGTATTTAGTCTACCAACAGTCTTCTTTATGTTTTTATTTGGGTTCCATTGGAATGGATTTCTCTGTGGGAGCGTTGATGCTTTAACTACAGGGAAATATATGTGTTTTCTTTGGCAATTTTAAAAAGAGAGCCATGCAAAGCCTCCAGACAGATAGGGACAAATACTGAAGTAGAACATTCTAATGAAATTTATGTAACTCTAACAAGAGTTTTAAAAAATTCCTTACATAATTTCCTATATGTAATACTGAAAATAAATAATATTACTGCTTTTGCTATTTTTAAAAATTTCTGAAATATCTAATAAATGGTAATGATTTGTTTTTAACTGAATATGAGTGTGAATATGAGTGAGTATTAAATAAATATAATGTGGATTCAAAGTGATATCTCAAAAGCACAAACTGAGAACAGATTATCTAGGGGTGCCCTATCATATAGGCCAAGGGCTAGCCATTTAAGGAAAATAAGAAATGAAACCTTAAATTATATCTGTCTTTTATTCATGGTAGCTCATGGTTATTTTTTTTTCCAGCAAGATACCAGGGCTTCAAAATTGGGAATGATCCAGGCACGGTGGCATATGCCTCTAATCGCAGCAGCCTGGGAGGCTGAGGCAGGAGGATCGTGAGTTTAAAGTCAGCCTCAGCAAAAGCAAGGTGCTAACCAACTCTGTAAGACCTTGTCTCTAAATAAAATATACACAAAAGGGTTGAAGATGTGGCTCAATGGTTGAGTGTCCCTGAGTTCAATGCCTGGTACCAAAAAAAGAAAGAAAATTGAGAATGTTTTGCTAACTATAATCTAAGCATTTTTCACAATCTTTTCTTTTTTTGTAAAGCTTTACATAATCTGCTTATTATAGCTTTTAAATATAGTAACAATCTAGAGTTTTTTTAACATATGTATATTTACACATATATAATTTTGATTGGTGTTAAATGTATTTCACTCTAATTTTAAGGATAAAAGTAATTATGATTTCCAAATTTAATTAAAGATCCAATTTACATTTTCCCCTGTTAAAAAAGTAAACCACTTTCCTATTAAAAAAAAAGGAAAGGGGGGAGGGAGAAGAAGAAAAGAAGGAGAAGAAGAAGAAGAAAGAAGAAGAAGAAGAAAAGGGAAGGAAAGGAGAAAGGACAGAAGGAAGGAAAGAAGGATGGAAGGAAGGAAGGAAGGAAGGAAGGAAGGAAAAAAGAGAAAGACGGAAGGAAGGAAAGAAGGGAGGAAAGAAGAAAGGAAGGAAGGAAGGAAACAAAACTTGCCAAGGTGTCTCCATACCTATGAGATAAAGCCCGATGTCCTAGGCTGGCAACCTGTGTGCTGGCAGCTCTCTCCTCTGCCTTACCTCTTCAGGTGCAGCATATCTGAGTGGGCTCAGGCCTTCACACCTGCTACTGTTATTGCTGGAGAATTTAGGACATGCTTTCTTTCACCACTTCTCATATAGCTAAGTCTATATTGATTTTACTCACGTGTGTAGTCTGTAATGAATACTATAACTTTGCTAACCTAGAGACATATCTTACAACTGTATCTTTGATTTTGTAATGATTAAATCCTATTCCTCCTAGAAGAGGGTTTGGAGGAGAGCTACCTATCCATCCTACATTTATACCTTAATATATTTTCTTTCAGCTTTTGTCAATTCTTACTTTATTATTATTATTATTATTACTGTTATTCTTTTATCTAAAAAATGAATATCAACTTGTCAAAGTTTATATCTATCAAAATTATGCATCTGTTTATCTTTTAATCCAGCTCGTCCATTTCTAGAGGTTCGTCTAACATATGTTTTGAAGCACATGTAATTTGACCTATTATGTGACTATTTGTTTAATCATTGAAACCATAGTGTTTGGCAACAAAAGTGGATGTCCAACAATAAGGTTGAATAAATTGTGACATACCTATATCTATAGCTAGCAAAAAGAATGAGAAAACTATATTTTGGCATGCAACATATTCTAAGATATGTAAAGTGAAAGTAGCAAAGAACAAAAGAGTATGTGCAATGTGTGAAAAAGTGAATAGATTGCATAGGACACCTGTATTTACATTGTTGCAGAGGTTCTTTGGAAGAATACACAATAAATTTCCAATATTTGTAATCTTTAGGGAAGGGAGCTTAGTGTAGTAAAGGTATTCTTTACATATTGTGAATTTTGAAACATGTAAATCTATTAACTATTCCTAAATAATGAAAAAATTAACCTATAAAGGAAAGTATTTCCAGGTAAGATGGCAGACAGAATATGTGACTCTGCTTCTGATCCTTTTCTGAATCTCTGTGGAACAACAGCTTTATGTGTTTACAATTGCTTCCATAACACATGACCCAAAACTCAGTGGCTTTTAACAACACAAAATCACTATCTTAATGTTTGTGGTCAGAAATTTAACTCAGGTCTCATAGGATCACTTTCAAAGTTTCAGCAGGGCTGTATTTCTTTGTGGAGTCTCTAGGGGATTCTTTTTCTTCTTTTCGTCCCGGCTAAAGACTGTTCACTTTTCCTGCTTCCTTTTGTCCCTCTTCAAAGTCAGCAACTTTACTTCACTCTATCCTACTTCCATCCTTACATCTCTAACCACAGGATGAGAAGTTTCACTCCTTTCAAAAAATCATGTAATTAGTTTGGGCCAACTTGAATAACACTGGATAATTTCTCATCAAAGGCCATTAACTTGATCAAATTTGCACCATTCCTTTTGCCTTATAACATTCACAGGTTCTGGAGATTAGGACAGGGACATCTCTGGTGAAGGAAGACATTATTTACTACAGATAGTAAATTTTTTTCCTTCCTAAAAATGTAAACAATGATACATTGGGAAACCTGGCAAAGAATTTGGAAGTCGGAATACACATAGAAGTGAGATTAAAGGACCTAAGAGAGAACTAGGTTCTATACGTTGCAATGGGGGTTATTGAAAACTAAATCTATCGACATCTTTAAATCCTTAAATTATGAAGTATGTAAATACTCCATTCCCCTCTTCATCTCTACAAAGTTGAAAATATTTCTTTGCCCATAAGATAGAGATGAGAAAATGATTTTATAGATAGAGTATCATAAATGGGCTCCAGACAGAGGACTAGCGGACCAGTTGAGTCAGAAGTATGTGTCCCTGAAACAGGGATAATTTGTACATGTTATATCTGGGACATTTAGTTCTCTTTTCCCTCTGAATGCCTAGCATCTTTGCATCAAGAAATTGCTAGAAATTGTTAAAGTTATTTCTGCCTAATGGTTAAACCTAGGGATATTGACAACACAGGTTCTACAATTCAGTATTTTGGCCAGTGTTCTCTAAAGTTCACAGTCAGACCCAACTCCCATGCTTAGAGAACCCTCCAAAGATAAATTCAGCCCCCTTACTCTTAATTTCAAGAAAATGACATGGAAATAATAGTTTACTGATTGAAACTTCTAACTTGAAACTAGAGGCAATAGTGAGTAAATGGAAAACAGCAACTTAAGAAAAACAAACTCTGTTGGGAGATAAAATCTTAGGAAAACAAGTTTCTAAAATTATCAATAAAACAAGAAGTCATACTATATCTGAAAAGCAAGAATAGAATGCTAGACAAAAAGAGAGTTCCAATAACCGAGGAGGAAAAAAATCCTTAAGTAGACATGAAAACCTCAAATTCAGTGAAATGATTCAGAAAACATTGAAGGTATCCTTAGAAGGAAGTGCAAAAGAGCAAAGCAATAAAAAAGAGGGAAAATAAATTTTTAAAAAAGTAAAGTCCAATTCAGGAAGTCAACATCTGAATAAAAGTTGTTTACCTTTGTATTTAACTTGGAGAAATAAAAAATATATATATAAAACCAAAAGGAGCCACAAGTAATAAATATGTAGTTAGACTGAAATGAGAAATTATATTTTGGTATTCATACAACTCTCTGTATTTTTTTGTTTTTGTTTTTATTGGTTGTTTTTCTTTTTTTGTTTATCTGTTTGTTTGGTATCAGGGATTGAACCCAGGGACACTCAATCACTGAGCCACATCCCAGCTCTATTTTGTATTTTATTTTGATACAAGGTCTCACTAAGTTGCTGAAGTTGGCTTTGAACTTTCAGTCCTGCTGCCTCAGCCTCCAAAGCCCCTGGGAATCCAGGCATGCACCATGATGCCTGGCTGAGCAGACACTCTTAAAGTGACATAAAAGTTAGCATATAAAGAATGCAAACTAGCCAGGCGCGGTGGCTCAAGCCTGTAATCCCAGCACTTTGGGAGGCTGAGACAGGAGAATCGGGAGTTCAAAGCCAACCTCAGCAATGGCCAGGCCCTAAGCAACTCAGCGAGACCCTGTCTTTACATAAAACACAAAATAGGGCTAGGGATGTGGCTCAGTGGTCGAGTGCCCCTGAGTTCAATCCCCAGTACCAAAAAAAAAAAAAAAAGAATGCAAACTAACAACATGTCAACCAAGACAAGTGAAAATCACGAGATAAAGACGAGAAGTGTGGGATACTTATAATAAGAAACGAAGGGTGAGACAACGTGTTTGTAAACATCAGTCTCATAACAGCAGGAAGCAAAATAAGTGATGGTTCTTTGAATTTTGAAAGATGAGAAGCAAGTGATTTAAACTAAAACAGGGGACTTAGGTTCAAATGCAGTGGAGGAATCATTAGTTTGATGAAAATAAACAATCAGAATTGTTGAGAAAAAATATTTGTAGGTAAATCCTTATGGAACTGGATTTAAACACGTAATTCATTTCAATCCATAGGGATAAGAGAAGTGAAGACCTTATTTGTACAATGAAAATGTTTTAAAAATTGATAAAAGAAATTAAAGAAGATACATATAAATGGAGAGATTTTGTGTGTTCATGATTGGAGGAACTGATGTTAAAATGCCCGTCCAGCCCAAGGTGATCTAGAGATTTAATACAATCTCCTTTAAAAATCCCAGTTGTGTGTGTGTGTGTGTGTGTGTGTGTGTGTGTGTACTGGAGATGAAGTCCAGTGATATTTTGCCACTAAGTCACATCCCAGCTCTTTTCACATTTTTTTTTAAATTAAAAAAAAATTTTATATTTGTAGATGGACACAATGTCTTTATTTTATTGGTTTGTATGTGGTGCTGAGGATCGAACCGAGGGCCTCACGCATGTGAGGCAAGCACTCTACCGCTGAGCTACAATCCCAGCCCTCACATTTTATTTTGACACAGGATCTCACCAAGGTGCTAATGATTTCCCTAAATTGTAGCAACTCGGGATTATAGCTCAGCCCCAATAACATTTTTTTATGGGAGAAAATTTTCAAATTTGTATGGAGCCACAAAAGACCCTGAATATCTAAGGCAGTCTTAAATAACAACAATGATGGAGATATCACAGTTCCTGACTTCAAAATATATTATCAAGCTATAATCAAAACAGTATGGTATGGTCATCAAAATATACATCTAGACCAAGGAAACAGAATAGAATCTAAACATAAATCCATATATCTGTGGCCAAGAGAATAAGAATACATAATTGGAAAGCATAATCTCTTCAGTAAATGTTGCTGAGAAAAATGAATATTCACAGAAGAATGTAGAATGAATGTCTTGCATTCTATTCAAATTAACTTCAGAAGCCATAAAACTATTAGAAAAAATACAGAGAAAAACTTCTTGACATTGGTTTAAAAACTGAATTCTTGGATAAGACACCAAAAGCAAAGATCAAAAATAGACAAGTGGATGGGGCTGGGGTTATGGCGCAGTGGTAGCGTGCTTGCCTAGCACGTGGGAGGCCCTGGGTTCGATCCTCAGCACCACATAAAAATAAAATAAAGCTATTGTGTCCACCTACAACTAAAAAATAAATTAAAAAAAAATAGACAAGTGGGATATCAAACTAAAAAGCTTCTGCCCAGCAAAGGAAACACCCAAGAGAGTAAAAGGCAATTCTCAACAGGGCACAGTAGCGCATGCCTATAATCCCAGAGCCTTGGGAGGCTGAGACAGGATGATCATGAGTTCAAAGCCATCTTCAACAGAAGTGAGGCACTAAGCAACTCAGTGAGACTGTCTCTAAATGAAATACAAAATAGGGCTGGGGATGTGACTCAGTGTTTGAGTGCCCCTGAGTTCAATCCCTGCTACCAAAAAAAAAGCAATCCTGAGAGCAAGAGAAAGTATTTACCAACCATGTATCTGATAAGGAGTTAATTTTCAAAATCTATAAGGAACTCATATAACTCAATAGCTAAACCCAAATAATTCAATTTAAAAAATGGAGGAGGAATTGAATAGAAATTTCTCAAAAGATATACATATGGATGACAGGTACAGAAAAATGTGCTCAACATTTCTAATCTCCAAAGAAATGCAAATGAAACTAAAATGAGATATTACCTCATACCTGTTAGAAGGATTGTTACAGAAAAGACAAACAGTAACAAATATTGGCAAGGAAGCAGAAGTAGGAGATCCTGTACTCCTTGGTAGGCATGCTAATTAGTATAACTTTCATAAAAAACAGTACGGAAGTTTCTTCAAGAAAGGGAAAAAATACTACCTATGAACCAGGAATCTCACTTCTGGGTATTTAAGCACAGGAAATGAAATCACTGTATCAAAAAGATATGTGTAATCCCAGATTCACTGCAGCATTATCACAACCAAAATACAGAAATGAACTGAATATTCACTGAACATGAATAGATAAAGAAAATGTCATATACATAAACAATGGGGTATTATTTAGCCTTAAAAAAAAAAAGAAAAAATCCTGCCATTTGCATTAATGGGATGAACAAGGAAGATAAGCAGTGTGAAATAAGTTGATCACAATAAATAAATAAACAAACAAATAAATAAATGAATGAAACTGCATGATCTCACATACTTATGTGTAGATAGAATCTAAAATAGTTGAATTCATAGAAATAGAGTAGGATGATGGTTTCCAGGACCTATGGGGAAGGGAAAATGAAGAGATGTTGGGTATAAAGGAGTATAAAGATAAATAAGTTCTGGAGACCTATTGTACAGTATATGGCCAATTATATTGAAAAGTACATTAAACAATGTGTTCTGTAGGAGAATCTTGAAATTTTTTGATGAAATCAAGCTAAATAATAAAAACAGTATTGCACATTGTGAACACTTATACCGGTTACACATTTCATTACTTATAATTTTATTTCAGTTAATATATACAGTACCTATACAATATGCTAGAATGAATTAACTACAATTTGTGCAAAAACGATTTTAATCATATTTTATTATGAGTATCCATTTTGCGTCTTATCTCAAATACACTTAAAGAATGCTATGCCAACCCATTTGTTTTCTTTACAAGTATCTCAGTTTATGCATTTTACTACTGACAGTTTTCCATGTAAAAAATACTATGTGCAAAGAGAATTACATAGTTGAGTATAATAAAGTAAAATACATTCAAAAATATTTATAATATATTAATAAGATTTTGTGGTGGAAATGGTTATAAGGTAGTCATGCTACATTTAAAGCATACATAGTTATCTCAACAACAAATGAAATGGAAGTCAAAGGGTAAGCTCTGTTGTTCTTCCTATCTGCTTTGTGTGAGGTTATTTAATCATGGTTCTCATCATTGTAATATAAAATGTACATGACATCCTAAAAAGGCTGCATTAATCCTTCTAGACTCAATATCAGATAATTAGCTAAGAAAACCCTTCCAGCTACTTCCTGTGGTGAATATTCGCTGTGCTTTCTTCCTTTAACAAAAGTACACTCTTGGTTTCATTAATTAATTGTTTTAAAGTATCATAGTTTTTAGGTTTGTCTTTGGTCAGTCGCTGTCACTAGTAGTGAACAAAACTTCAGAGGGTACAGGGGACTATTAGGATGTGTCTCTGACTTGGGCAATATGATTGGTCTGAGCAAAGGTCTATGTTCAACGTTACTTTCACTGAGAGAGTAGACCCACATTTATCCTTTACCTAAAACCAAATTTTCTTTTCTTTTCTCCTCATTTTAATTGTTAAGCCACAATCTAGTTCTAAGGTAAAGATTCTGCTGAATGTATTTATTTTAAGTAACACAAATATCTCTGAATATCTCAGTTCAAGTTTAATAGTCTATTCTCATATTAATCTGTTTATCAATTTTATTGTCCACACCCCTAGTCATAAAAGAGAGAGATGTCTTTGGGGAGTTTTCTGGACCAAGTCAAATAAATAAATGCATTTCAACTTATAAGCTATTAGCTTGTTTCTCTTGGAATGAAAAGAATTATGCTTTCTCAACATTAAAATTTGGGATATATTTATGTTTTGGTACAATAGAGTAGGATGTGCATAAATATTGTCATTTAAACTAACCCTACCAAGACAGAAAAGGGAACCACTTCACTGTTAGTTTTGTTTAATTTTATAATTAGCAAACAAAAGTAATTCATTTTAAATAATTAATATAAACAAATTGTTTTTTGTATCAACAGTTTCATGCAGGGTAAAATAATATTCAAAATAATAATATTAACATAAATTATTATCATAAAAGAATTCTCTCCCTTACTGAAGAAGTAGCCTTGGAATTTCTAAAATCAGAGGTCAGTTTTTTTCATTCAAAATTATTAAAATTGGAATAGCTATTGAATCACAATATTTCAGGCCATGCTCATGCTATAAACTGAGATATTTCTGCATAGTTTACTAAATTATAAGATCAGTGCGTTCAAGGCCATCAATGATATCTAGATTTAAATTCTTCCCTGGTTTTACAATTCTTAATTTCTCCCAATCTTGTTTAAAAGTTTTCTTTCATGCAAGGTTATTTTCTCCATTAATTTAGTATTCTGCCAAACAGTATTTCTATTGGTAAATCAGAGGGTGTTTGATGGTGGAGATGAGTATGGAGATAAGGACATACCTCAAAAAAAGGAATTATGGAATACAAATTCGGCGGACGTGGTGGAATATGCCTATAATACCAGCAGCTCAGGAGACTGAGGCAGGAGGATTGCAAGTTCAGCCACTTAGCGAGGGCCTAAGCAACTCAGCAAGACCTTGTCTATAAATAAAATATAAAAAGGGGCTGAGGATGTAGTCCAGTGGTTAAGGGTCCCTAGGTTCAATTCCCAGTACCAAAAAGAAAAAGAAAAGAAAAGAATACAAACTCCATTTAAAAGCTTCATAAGCCCAAATCTGGCAGCCTTGGTATGCAAATAAAATCACATTACCTTTAAGTGGAAAAGCAACTTAGAAATTATTGTTCAACCAAGGAACGGATACTACCCTGAGGCGGACATCTATTACTGCTTATTCTGTAGGCAGGATTCCTTGAACTGCAACTGAAACAGGTAATGTTTGTAGAGAAGAGAAAATAACCAGTAGTCATTAAGCACTTAGAGTTTAGAAATGAAACATTCCACACCATGATGGGAATGAAAACATTGAGCGACATATATTACAAACACCTAGCCATTTCCTTTCTCTAGAATATGCTGCTATTATATAATAGTGAAAAGGTAAAAATGGCAATGTGGGAAGTGGCATTTTTCAAGGATATTTATCACTGGAAAGCACTCCTTATGACTCCAGTCATTATCAACTTTTTAAAATAAATAGTCGCTCACAGTACTAACTTGGCACAGTAGGATTGACAGAGAAAATGCAGTGTTTTGGATGTCTGGAGCCATGGACAAGAGCAGAGTCCATCTTATGCATGTGAGAAAGTGTTAGCCGCCACCCACCGTGCTGACTGGGACCCCTGTTCCTGCTGGCAAGCCATCTAAACTTAGCCTTGCATTTTGTAGGCATGAGGGACACAAATTCTTTAATATAAGATCTTCAGTTGAGTTTCAGGTCATACCCTATACATTCTACCCACTATTAAAATGAAAATCATTTATTTGCTAATGGAGAGTGGTAGTATTTAAACAAATTTAAACAAAATTTAGATTAGATTAAAAGGAACTATGGCAGTTTTCATTGCATTCTCCCCCCGCCACACACACACCCCCCAGACTTGCAAGGGGTTGAACTCTGAATGTGAAACACAATATTAGAAGCATTTGAGGTATAGTTTACATTCACATCAATAAGCACGTATTGTAACTCTAGCCACAAAATATGCCATAAAGATTCTGGAAGCAGAATATGAAAATTTGAATTCTATACTTTATGAATTAATTGTTTAATTTACTTACAAGTACTTAAGTTAAATAGATCAAACTCATGATCATATTGATGCTATGGCTTTAGAGTCCTCCTTCATAATCTCAAATTTTATGCATTGTCCAGAAAATCTTACAGTCTTAGCCTCCTAACTTCTTCCTTTCACCAGATGAATTAATTTCTACTTCTTATGTACTTACATATTTTATTTATGGCACTAATTTGGCACTTGTTCTATTGTGATATTATTACTGATTGTAAATGTATTAGTTTTTCCACGGATTTTGAGCAATGCAATATCAGATTTTATGTGCTTTACTTTGCATACCTGGTATAAGACCTGATTTACGGGATTTATTCCAATACAATTTGTAAAAACTGTCTTCTATTCTATCCCAGCAAAAGTTCATCAATTTATACTTTTATTGTCCTTTTTATTTTCTTAAAGTTCTTTCAAATATCAAATAATAGGAAATAAGTGGACTACTCAAGGGACTTAAAATCAGAATTAGTAGCTATATTACTATCTTCTAGCTGTTTGATCTTCAAAAATTTATTTAATCTATTTAGTTCTCCTTTTTCCTTTCCATAAACTGGAAACTGTGGTATTATGTGTATTCTCACAAGAATTGAGCAATATAGTATATTAAATATTTTTTAAAATATTTTTTTAGCTGTAGATGGACATAATGTCTTTATTTGATTGCTTTGTATGTGGTGCTGAGGATCGAACCCAGGGCCTCACGCATGCGAGGCAAGCGCTCTACCGCTGAGCTACAATCCCAGCCCTATTATATTAAATATTAAATAAAATATTTTTATCTTGTTGCTACATGCTTTAACCTACTTAATTGTTGTAGTTCTCTTCATATACATTTCCCAATTACTTAACTGATATCTGCTTTCCTAAGATGTTAACTTACTAACATTATATAAACAGCACCTTTTGAGAACATTTGGACTACAAAGCTCATACTAAAATGCCGTCATATGTTAATTAAATATACTTCATCTTGACTAATTTTCTAACTAAATATTTCTTAAACTACTGATCAAAATGTTTGCCACAATTTGTTGAAGAATCAATGACTATTTTTACGTAAACGTACTGATGTGTGTGTGTGTGTGTGTGTGTCTGTGTGTGAATATAGTTAATTTAGGCTTCAATACTTTTTTCCCCCAGATAAAATGAAGTGAAAAGTAGGACAATTATGGTCCCCAAATTCAAAACAGTTTTTTTTCTTTATCTTCCATTAAAATTCGAAGGACAGGAAAGTTGTCTCAATTCAGATTCCAAGTTCCCAATTTTGTATTTCATTCAAATTCCTGCACCTCGAACGGTGCATCTAAAGCACATTCTGCATGAACATGAACACATTACCTTTCCATGTGGACCTTACCCTTCTGAAACATACACATTTGAAAGTAAATGAAAAATAGCTTCAGTTCTCTGAAATGTGGCAGCTAAGTTCATTTTTTCATGTCCAATAAATGAATCCCATTAAGTTGCTGAAATGGTATACAGTATTTACATGCATTTAAATTCACTATAAATATTTACAGAACTTCAAGATGAATGCCAGTAATATAAGCTAAATGTGTCTGACCACAATTACTTTTCATGAGCAAATGGGTTTTACCAAATGTTTTTTTTTTTTTTTTTCTTAAAAACTAAGTATTTTGGAATTCTGTTCAGATGACAACAATATGTAGATAGATTCTGCAATAGCTCTCAGGAAGTTGAAAAAAGCCGCAGATCTTTAAAGAGATTCATTGTTAGGAATCCAGGCTTCATGCTTCCTGAAGGTATTCTTTAGTTTGTATATTTTTTTTTAAGTGGAGAGAAATGGACCTACGGAAATAATAGAGTAGTGAAAAGGGAATAGGGTGACATATAGTTATGGTGTGCAATATTCTATGAGGAGAACTGGGAGATTGGTGATTCAAAGAATATTTTTAGCAGAAATTCTTGGGAGATAACTAAGTCCAATAGTTTATTAGAAATTATTTTGATTGTACTGGGTACAGTGACTCACATCTGTATTCCCAGTGACTTGGGAGGCTGAGACTGGAGGCTCTCAAGTTCCAGTACAGCCTCAGCAACTTAGTGAGACCCTGTCTCAAAAAATAACAAAATGAAAAGGACTGGGGATATAGCTCAGTGGTAGAGCACCCTGGGTTCCGTACTTAGTGCCTACTCCACCCTCAAATTATTTTGTTTGTAATTACTTTGAAGCAGTGCCATGGGTAAATTTTTAGAACTTGGAATATGATGTGGATGTGTATAAAACACAAATACAGGGCCAGTGGCCCTACTTTATCAGATCAGTATATGATAGTAATGATAGCTACCATACCCAGTTACTCTTGCCACTCTATCAATGAGACATTATTGTTGCCTTGACTTGAGTAAAATCATTTTTATGACTGTTTTCACAATGTAATATGTGACCTATACAAAAAATGTGCTGTTCTGAAGGCCATACTTACATTGAGTCAGCTAGACATTCTAAATTAGAACTCAATAGAATTATATAATATAGACATATACCAATTGGCAGGGAATAATAAAAACAAAACTGTGAAAAATAATTTTTAAAAGTTTTTATGTATAATTTATGATTCTTTGCATCTGGTCTTTGGGAAGACCACACATAAAAACCCCCAACCCAGACCCTTAAGTAGCTGGGATAGCTTTTCTCTTGACCACAGGAGTTCTGTAATCCACTTCTTTTCCAGCACTAACTAAATATATGATCTCAAAAAGGTCACTTTGAGTATCTGGGCCAAGAATTTCTTGATTTGAATAATTAGAAATATACTGGAGTCATTCCTAGGGTCCGTTTTAGTTTAATGGTGAAATGAGTTATTTGACAACATTAAGGAGTCATCACTAAGGAAGGAACTAAAGGCATTTCCTGAATGATAGACTTGTCTGTTATACTGAGAGATGTTCTATGTATTTTGGAACCCAAATAAGCTTGCCATTTGGTTTCCCGAACAAAGCAATGTTCTTTGAACATAATGAGTACTTGATAAATATTTATTTAGTTAATAAAATAAACATATATTATAACTGGCAGAATTAGAAGGAAGGAATCTTCATATAATAGACATTTTGCTAATTTGACAAGTAAAGCATGGATTTGGAGCATATCAGAGTTTTAATATTTTTTCAATTAAAGATTTAAAATGAGTGAGTGAATTATGATATGTTTATTTATAAATTAAGAAATTTGTACAGAAAGAAAGGGTACTTTCCAAAGACTTTTAGAAATTTGAGTAAAAAAAATCTAACCAACCTGCCAATGACAAACTAATAGCAAACACAACAAGGTAAGTAGCAAGCAGTCTGCAGAAATATTTGAAGAAATATATATTTGGCCAACCTTCCTTTCACCAGATAAACATTTGTTTTTCCTCATCAATAGAAATGATCAGTTTCCAAACAAACTCATGTAACTGAAGCAAACATGTGAGTAATTATTATTCATCCAGAAATGACATTGCATACTTGTAAAGACATTTTATTTGGACTTTTTATTTCATCATAGTTATATTCTCTGTAGAACAGATCCAGATGTTGAGTAATGCATGTTGATTTTTATGTTTTGTATTTGACTGATGATCAAAAAAATCAAAGAGTTTAAGGACTGAAAAGAAATTAACCAAATCTCTCCACTTTACCTAACAGATAAGGAAACTAGAACACTGATATTTATTTACTTTCCCATGATGGCAGAATTAGTAAATGGCAAGATTGCTCCTAGAAAATAGTTCTGATTTTTGACCTCGTGTGCAGATAATTATTCACTGTGTTTGTGAATATACCATGCAGACTTTGTTAGGTGTGAGGATGTTAGCTATGCAGGAATTTCAGAGAAGAGAGTTCCACATAGAGACAATAGTTAAGAGGAAATCCTTAGAGTGGGAGCCCTCTTGTATGTTCACAAAAGTTTGCACAGCTAGAGTCGAGTGAGGGAGAGGATGCAACTAGAAATTAGAAATACTAAAATTTAGAAATACTAGAAGAATAGCTCACATGACCCTGATAGGCCATTGCAAGATTCTTAGCTTTTGCTCTGAGGAACATGGGGAGCCTGGCAAAGCTTTGAGCATAAAAGGCCCTTCATCATGACTAATTGCTTAAGCAAGAATTGAAAAGTGTTCTCTGTAAAGGGCCACAGAGAAAGTATGTGGTCTCTGATGTAATTATGCATCTCTGTCACAGTTATATGAAAGCTGCTATACATTATATATAAATAAATGAATGTGGTTGTGTTCTAATAAAACTTTATTAACAAATAGAGATGCAGGAAGATTTGCACATGGCTGTTTACTAAGGCTTGCTTTAAGGGCTCACTCTGGCTGCTTTTGTTAAGAATGAACTGTAGGGAGATGATGAAGGAAGCCAGGAGGGCTGAAAGAGGTGGTTATGCTTGCACATTTCACTGTCTGTTGTACAGTGCCTTTTTGGATACGTCTCTTCACTTCCAGATAGACTTTAATGGCAGGATTGATAGGGAGGGAAGAGGAAGAAATGAGAGATCACTCAAGGAAAAAGAAAAAGAAGGACCGTCAAGAGGCACATTTTAGCATCATTTATTTTTTCATGGCAAATAAATGAAAATAAGATACTTTAAAAAAAAACCTGACTATGATTTATTTAAATTAACAAGTTGGATGGTAGGTAGGTGATTTGGATATGGCAACTGCTTAAAAAATACAGCTGATATAAGAAGAAAAGGCAAACACACATGAAAAAGAGATCAGCTATAGGCCATGGACAGTTCAATATTCCAGTCACTCAACTATAAAGAATTGTAAAGTCAGAAAAGTGATTTAACTTTCCAAGAAAGGAAATTTTTAGAGAGCCAAACCCTAGATCTCCAAGAAAATAAGTGATCTGCTTGTCTAAAGACACTTCCAATATACTATAGCTGCCAATATTGTAGCTTTGAAAAGTACAGTACTGTGCCTTTAGATGTTAATATTTTTAAAAAATCTTAATATTTTAATATAAATCAGCAGCAAACATACAATATTTTAATGTACAATACTTTAATGATAAAATAATTACAGCTTTGGACAATGATTAAAGTAGTTTAAATCTAAGATAATAAAAATATTAAAAATGTACAGCATTAATTAAAACTTTCTATTCTGGGGAGGGAGTGGGTGAGGGGGAGATGGTGGAATGAGATGGACATTATTACCCCTATTTATGGGTATGATTGCATGAATGGTGTGACTCTACATCATGTACAACCAGAGAAATGAAAAATTATTCTCCATTTCTGTAAAAAAAATTTAAAAATTAGTAATAAATGTTTTTATTCTTTCACAATAAAATATTTCATTGGTTTTTAATATATAGTTGTTCATCATAAAAATTTCAAAAATGCATGTAAAAGGAAACACATTTCCTTGAATCTATTACCATATGATAATCAATGAATATTAGCCATTTTATGCATATCATTATGTATAGATATATGTTTCTTTTCCTAAATTGGATTAGATCATATATAAAATATTTCTTATTAATTTTTACAGTCATTTTTCTATTTCAACTTTACATCTCATCTCTATACATCTACAATTGCACAGATACAATTGTATCTGTGCAATTATAGGTCAAGCCCAAATTTAGCACACACAGTATAATTGCATAAGAAATATTACTGTTTTCTTACTAAATTTTAAAAAAGAGATGAATTTAAGAAGGAATAGAAGAAAGGACATTTTTATAAAGAGGGCCAATAATGAAACAACACGTTTCTATCAATCAGAGATTGAATATGTCCTTTGGCTGTCTAGGACAGGTCCATGCACCCCGTGGAGATCAGGATTCTCTCAGCTTTTTCTTCTGTTCCATTGAGCATTCATCCCAATTCTAGTAGGTTTCTAGTTAACCCTGACTCATTTCGTCACTTGTACTGCGAACAACTAAGTTCTTGGTAATTTCACTTTTCTAATTTGATAGGTAAAGATTTACACAACTTCAAAAATAGACTTTCGATAATTAAAAAAATACTTAAGCAACAATAGTTTCTATATGATTAATCTGATAATTACACAATTTCTTGCTTATACAGATAATCAGGTTTAGCTGACAATGTAACAATACTTTTATTAATAGTTTTGTGCTGCAGTATGCATAAAGAGGTGTTGTAATTTTTATTAATTTTTAGTTTTTAAATGTATTATTATTATCATTTTGAAGAACTTGGAAACACTTCTCAGCGGTCTCAAAGCAAAGATTATAAAAACAATTATAGACTTTTTCATAATGACTGACTTGAACAATTTTAAGTGACTGACTTTTCGGATGAGAAAGTTTGCTTGGTCGGCATGGTTAACAAACAGTTCTGTGTCAAACTCAATTTTGTGTAGGTTTGAGGCATTTGCAAGAACATGTTTGAGAAACCAACAAGGGACTCAAAATTCACCGAGGGTCAACTCTTCCCAAGTGAGGTTTTTTTTGCAGCACACCGCCTCGGGTGTGTTATAGATGGGGCAGTTTTCTAAATTTCTATCTCTTTAAGCTGTATTACCTACACTCTTGCACTGTGAGATCCATCAACTAAGAGAAGGGCATGGTGATCTCCACCTAAGCTACAAATTTCCACAGAAGAGAGAAAAATAATATTTTAGAATCAGAGCCTACTTGCTCTGTAGTAATGAGGCCTTTCTAGATAGGCCATTGTGCCCTTTGCAACCTGAGAGATTTTTCAATTTTACATCTCATCTATCATCTTCTTCTTTTTCTATTACAGGTGTGTGTGTGTATGTGTGTGTATGTGTGTGTGTGTGTTCTGCTACTAAAAGGTGACAAGTGGAGTCCTGGGGGGAATAGGACTATGGGGGAATATGCTACCTTCATAGCCATGAGCAATCACATTGACCACTGCTACAATTCCAGTTTTATATTCAGCATCTTGAGCCCCAAGTGAGGTCTTCATCCTACTCTGGAAGCTTCTCCTTAGCTATAGCTCTTATACACATAAACACATAAATACTGGATCTAAGCGTTTTCTGAAACTTAAATTAATGTCACTTCAGGCATTTGTGCCTGTGAAGATACATTCCTATCATTTATTCCTTACAGATTTAACATTCATTTGTAAACTACAATTTCTAACTTATGTAGATATTATTAAAGACAGACATAAGAGTCCAAGTGACAAAGAAGGTGGCTTTCACTAGGTATTGAATAACAAACATCTTTTGTTTTTATGCTATAGAGGCTGTCATTTTTTAACAAAGCAGAAAAATGCAATCTTTTCCTTTATTTATGTATTTTTTTAACCATCTTTAAGGGAAGCAAAGGAAAACCAACCTGACAAACTCCTGCCTGGGGTGCAGGATGGATTGTTCTTTGTCCAGTGTCCACTTGTTCCTGCTTTCTACCACAGTTTCCCAGTTCTTGCCCAGTGGATCATGACCGAACCAGAAACCTAGTTTGAGTATTTGGGTGCTATGATATCTTCCATTTTTGAGGACCCCATTCCTAAAGTTCAGCATGGGGGGAAGATGTGCATATAAAACTTGGTCTTGCCACCATAACCAACAGTTAGGGAGACAAATCTCTTTCATTTTGATGCAGAGAAGTGGGCTCCCTGTAAAGATAGCTTTCTATATGAGGATCCACACAGTCAGTCCTTGACCTTCATCCTAAACCATAAAAATATGTGTTTATTCATGTACATTAATGTCATTCAGATGATAGATGAAATGTCAAATCAAATTAACCCAAAGTACAATATTTTTGAAAACTAAAATGATATATGTATTCCACTTTTACCCAGTAATGCTGTGTATGAAAAAGAGGTGTTGTTAAGCCATTAAAAATTAAAGGTCTTCTTATAAATTAAACAAGTCTCCAGTAATGTGAGCGATCAACGTGTTTACTTGCTTTGTAAATTCTAACTTTATGAATTGTTTTGAACAATGTAACAGTCCCTATTTCACAAGGCAAAAGAAATGGCGTTATTGAAGCAATTTATAAGATCAGTTCCATAATTCTTTGTATTTCTTACTTTAAATCCTTTCAAATTCACATAAATGAGATTATATCCCATATATATTAACTAAATGTGAAAGAAGATAAAACAAATGAACAATCTTCAATGTGATAGAAAAATAGGCTAGGAGGTATAAATGTGGTACAGTGCTTGCCTAGCATGTGTGAGGCTGTGGGTCTGACCCTTTGCACTGCAAAACAAACAAAAGATAGAAAAATATATGTATTAGAGGGCTTTTCTGTGTGTTTCAGGAAGTTAACCACAACTTAATGTAGCATTGTGGAAAGAGGAGAGCTTGGTATTTTGCAGTATGAGAAAGGAAATCATCACAGAGTATGTTTTCTGAGTATTGGAGAGATTTTCTAAGTTGCATGTAAACCTACAGCGCCTTTCAAAACTTCTCCCATGATTACTGTAACTCACAAAAAAATGCATTTTGTAGAGTGTATTTTCAGTGTGTGGAAATTCTGATACTTGCATAGACCCATCAGTAGCAAAAAAATCAAAAGATAAATAAAAAATCTATTAAGATAAAATGGAAACTTTAAAGATTGAGCATTGAGCAATTACGAAGAGAAAAGGAGAAGGCAAATGAGGAAGTTAGGAGGAGCAAGAAGGACAATTTCTTTCTTTAAGCTTTATTTATTTTGATTGAAAAAATCATCAGTCTGACATGATTAAGCATGGACTAATTATGGAAGAACCTCACCAGAGTCATAGAGCACATCGGTGCAGATTTCTGATCCAAAAAAGATGACACCAAAGATATGCCTGCCCCATGGCACTCTTGTTCTTGATCACCATCTCTATCAGCCTCCCCTTCAGCTGCACTACCATGGAGTCACTGCTGACTATCCATCACCACTGTTGTTGCCCCACCTGAAAATAAATTTTAAAAACATAATGAAGTTTTGTACAGAAAAAAAGTTTAGAAATTGCCTTATGAATTTGCAGGTTTTACCAATGTCCGTAAGAAAAAAATTATGGGAAATCCCCATTGAATTTATGGTGTGTGTGTGTGAGAGAGTGTGTGTGTGTGTGTGTATGTGTGTACATTTTGCTAACCCTTTGGAATTTGTATTCATTTTTTTTTGTCCAGCTGATTAATCTATGGACCTTTGCATGTCCAGAGTTGAAGGAAACTCCTCCCTAACCATAGACTGGAATAACTGAAACATTGGCTGCCATTAGTAACTTCTACTCATTATGAAAATGTCTGGTTTAAGTAAAGAAAACTGCACCCTGAATGGGTATTATTTCTTTTCAAAGATAAAAACAATTTTTTAATTCTTTATGTCAAATTTAAAATGAAATAATTGGGTTCATAACTAACTGAGGTGACTCTAACACCAACTATTTATTTTAAAACAGGCATGTATCAACTGTATTAATTATTTTGCCTTCTTTATACTAAGAAAAACAGTAGTTACTAAAGTTTGCCACTAAACTGAATGGAATTTAATTGGAAATTGCTTATTTTGAAATTGTCTTATATTCAGTTTTACTTTGTTCCTTAAATAACAAGATCTTGCACCCCCTTCCCCATTTCCAACTCGTGTACTAAAAGTCATGAGGAAAGAATTTTGCAGAGTACAGAATTTCCTTCATGCTTAAGGTTTAGACTTTGTTTAGAAAATCTGAAGAATTTATTTGTTTTCCAAGACTTTAATCATTTTGATAAGTAAAGTTCATGGAAAACCATGTAATTGGTACAGAACTTTTCACTTGAATTGAATCACTTAATCCTTCTGTACTAGAATACTTTTGCATCTTGCCTGGAGTAAATTAGTTTCTTTAAGTTATAAAAAAAATCCCAGAATTATATTTTTCAGTTTGAAATTCACTTAATATCAAAGCGACTATAATTAATTCTTTTTTTCTGATGATCTGAAAAACGGTAATAAGAAATTACAAATAACATATCAAAGAAATTTCATAAAGTATACCTGATAAAACATTTCAAGTGTGGGCTACTTTCTATTTTCCCCACTAAATTTGGTTTTAAAACACATAAAAGGCATACAATTAGTGCCATCTAGTGCATTAATTCATCATGCTAGCAATCTTATCAATTCATCACAGGCTTGGTTTTGTAGGAGGCACTTTGTAAAGCTATACAAGTTCTCAAGACCATTTAATTTGCGTTAATATTAAACAGTTGATTTAATTTTAGTTAAGCATTAATCTATTTACATGTTACAGCTCTTAAAGGGAGCTCAAAAATCAGATAGATCATTATTTTCTTATTATTCTAATTGATTAGGATTTTCGTTGAACATTCTGTGAGCATGACCTACACAGTTCCCCTTAGATTAAACAGAAGAAATCATTGCTTCAAAAAATATCATTTGCAGCCAGGCGCAGTGGCGCATGCCTGTAATCCCAGCACTTTGGGAGGCTGAGATAGGAGAATTGTGAGTTCAAAGTCAGCCTCAGCAATGGTGAGGCACTAAGCAACTCAGTGAGACCCTGTCTCTACATAAAACACAAAATAGGGCTGGGGATGTGGTCAGTGGTCGAGTCCCCCTGAGTTCAATCCCCAGTACCAAAAATAAAGTAAAATAAAATAAAATATTTGCTGCAACTGGAAAGTTCAGCAACTGCTTGTGTTTAGTTGTCAATTAAATGTGAAACAGCCATCCTCTTATGTAGATACCTGTATGTATTAAAATTATGAATATTTCTGAGGTCATTGTAGATTTCCTTCCTCAGACACTAATGTTAATAGGATGAGGGGGAAAAAAACAAAAACAAAAGAACGGCAAAATTCCATATGGTGTACTTAAATTAGGAATGGGTACTCCCACGCTTCTTGACTATTTAATTCATTAAGAAACTTTTCAGTACATTGAATGCCTGAGAAAATTTTGAGTCAGAAAATCTGATGACTTGAAAAAAAATCAAGCTGATTAATAATAGTAACTCAACCCACAAAGATCTCTCCCCACGAAGGTTAGTCACACAAAATTCAGCTTCAACTGTATTTCCTGATAAGCAACCCAACCTAAGGGCAATACAACTGGCAAACCCATGGGCACTCCCTGTGAGCCACGTTCCCTTTCTCACCACTGTTTTTTTTTCTAGCACTTCCAAGTTCTTTTCAGATTTTTCACCAGCCGCTCCTTGCTCTTGTATGTGCTTTCTTCCTACATGTAGCAATGTCAAATCAAGGAAGGGCAGGAAAGTTCAAAGCAACATAGTTTCTGACAAGGTGGTCTGCTGCTGCATACAACCAACATCAGATGAATTGAAAAAGCAGAACATCAGAGTTTGCATCCTCCTATTGGTCAAGTAGCCCTGGATCCAAACCAAACTATTCTTATTTATTTTTGGCTTTGATGTCCTGACTCAATTTAAATTACCCTGCCAACAAATGTGGGTAATGGAATTATCGGATTGATAGCCTATTAGTCTGAAGGCAGACCAAGATTTATTTCTTTGTTAAGTATTTATATAAAATGATAGGCACTCATTTAACCAATGAGATATATAGCAAAAAAGAAGAAGTAGAAAGGTCTCGTTGTCAGAAAGCTTACCAAAATAGCTAACAATAAAGTAGATAATTTATAATGGTGGCATGTACCATGAAGACTAATGGAATATAGAGTGGTTGGAATGGGATGATTTTACAAAGGCTCAATGTGTTTAAGAATATTTTGACGTGCAGAATACTGAAGAGAATATTACTAGAAGTATAACAGTTGACCAAAGTCAGGATAATGTGTCCTCTTGCCTTCTAAGCTATGCAGAAAATCTGCATGTAATACTACATGCAGTGGAATTTCAATGGACAGTCTAAAGTAGCCAAACCACAATTTCTGATTAAAGCTTCAAAAACTGCTGCTTTGTGGAAGATGGGCTATATACAGGCAAGTGTTCAAGTGGAGAGACCCATTAAGAAGCATTGCAATTATTTGCACAGGAGAAAGTGGAAGATTGAAAAAGTAATCTTAGGGTTGGATAAATTGAGTGGTCATTTATAGGAGCTTAAAAATATTATTACTGCTCTACCCCTACCCTATAATCACACATACATATATATGTATACACATGAACATATATATATACACACACATTCCAATGCCATTGTATATATTCACCATATATAATATATATATATAACACAATAAAATTTTAGAAAAGAATCACGGTGGTTGAAATGAAGCTTCTTGGTAAAAAAATACTTAGCAACTGTATTCCTGATGTGTCATTAACGGTCAGTAGAGTTCATGCCTATTAAGCACTTGTTTTTGTCATTGAGTTGGTTGCCTACAACCTGATATCATTTAGAAAATATTTTCCTTTAATATACACTACTGTAGCATGGACATGAGAGCTATTGTCTTTTGATAACAACAACAAATTTATCAAGGCTCTGTAAATAGTGAACAATATTATCAACTGTAAGTACTGTATGTTTCTTCTCATCATGAGCATCGATTATCCTCAAGTCAGCTCAGCAGAGAAAAGATGTTATACCCACATGCAGCACTTTGAATTCTGTTTTCTGTAACATTATTGATGTAAAGAGCTGTCCACATAGTCTGATATTTGGATTATCGGCTGTGGACTCTATATCACAGGTGGTAACAGTAGTATAACTTGAAAATCCAATGGTTTTAAAGGGTTCTTCATCTTATTAAAATATCATCATTTCATGTTGATGCCTATTCGTTTTATTCTTGTAGAAATTGCAAAAACTAAGAGATAGTTTGGAAAGATGATGATGAAAAGGAGGAAGAGGAAAAGATGGAGGACTGCATAGGTTTGCTTTTTTCTGGGTTCCCATATAAAATCACACAGCAACTAGATAGTGAAGCCCAGGTCCTATGGACAATATTTAAAACAAAATAAAATTAAACTTTAAAATATGAGTATATCCAGACAAACCACCAACAGCCACAAAACCTCATGGTTTCAGTCTGTGAACAGAGGAAACAAGTGATGTGCCTGAGGACAGAAGCACCTCCAGCTAGCCAAGAGTCACCTATTGAGTCAACTGAGATCAGTGGGTGGAGCAGGGAGGGTTTGCACAGCCTCACTGGCTGTGAGTGCAGTGGTGGTCTCCTGAGGTCCGAAAGGGCCAGAGAATCTGGCTCCCAGGGATTCTGAAAGAGAATCAGCCAGGTTGCTCATCCTGACTATGGCTCCACAATGAAGAGAGGTTCTAGAATGCACCCAAAACTGAGCAGAGAAAAGAAATGGTTCAGATAAAAGCAGGAGGTCAATGAACAGATCTCAGAACACAGACACTTCTGACTGCATTAAGACATCACAAAGGGACCTCAGTGAAACTGGAAATAATGTGTTAGATCACAGGTCCTCGTAAAAGTTCAGAGAAATCAGATCCACACAAATATGAAAAGATATTAATGTCAAAGCTCATTAAAACTTATTAAAGACAGAGGAGGTATAGCAAACCATGAATGTAGGAGCACTCCCTATACCTTCAACCCCTCTCTTCCCTCTTTTCCCATTCTCCTCATTGGCTGTAACCTCGGGGCCATGATTGGTTCAAGGACCCTATATAAGCCTTTGTACTTCCTGGATTAAATGGGTTCTGCGTCTCCTTCAGGCAGAGCAGTCTTACCTACCCCCGGAGTCTGGATGGAGTGATTCCGTGGACCGTCACCCCTAACTTCATCCTGTGAGACCCCACTTCGTCTTCCCCAAAGACCCCTCTTTGTTTCTTAGGACCCCAACTCGTGAAGAAGACCCATAAGGCACAACCTCAAACAATACATGAAAATATATAAGAAATACATGCTCATAGAAATGATAAACTACTCTTTCAAAATAAGCTAAAAAAATACTTAACATGAGAAAAAGCACAAGATCCATACAAATCAAAATTACTAAATCCCAGAAATTATGTAACAGCTCTTAAAGAATCATACACAATACTTTAAGAAACTCAGAATCATAAAGAAAATAAGAGCAAATAAACCCAACAGTTTATATCTTAAAATAAATGAAAGTTTTTAAAATGTACTGTGAAATGAAATATTTTAAAGGGATTTGAGGAAAATATAAAAGCAGATCCAACTACAATGTTAATAAGAATTTCTGAAAAGGAAAATGAAAATAATGAAACAAAATGAATACTTAGAGTTACAACTGAAGGAAACTTTCTTTTTAAAATACCCTAAACCTCAGGATATGATGCAAACATGGTCAAGACTAAAGCACATGCCAGTGAAATTACTGACTTCCAAAGGAAAAAAAAGTTTTAATTGGGAATCTTGGCATTAAAAAAAAATAAGAAGAAGAAGAGGGAGGAAGAGGAAGAAAAGAGGAAGAAGAAAGAGGAAAATAAAAAGAGAAAAAGAATATGGCAAATGACTTAAAAGGGAAAAATACATAGTCATAGACTTCTGGCAACAAAATTTGTGTCAGAAACAAATGGAGAATATACCTAAGAACACAGAACAAAGGAATGTGAACCAAAGATTTTATATCCCTAGAAAATTCATATGCAAATGTAACAACCATAAGCAAAATCTTATCTATCTGCAGCAATTCAAGGAATATTGGGGATGAATTTCAGACAATCAGAATAATTGAAGAGATAGATACTAGAATCAATATATTCAGCACAATGCAAAAAATCATAGAGTTTTTTTTTTGTAATCTTTTGTGTCCTCACAAGAAAGAAAGGAGAAAAATAAACCTTATAGTCTTCCTAAAAGACTGAATTTGAATGTGATCAAATCTCTGGATCCAGGTCCCAATTCATAGGAAATCCAGAGGATCAAGGATGAACTGCACTCATGAGTTATTCTAATTGCAATCCATTTCACAAGAAATTTCATCGATTTAATGACTTATAGACGGTTCAACTGTAAGAAAAAGAAAGGAATAAAGGAGAAACGTGAAGATTGAAAAAGAACTTAAACATACACTCCACAAAACAAAAAGTTAAATGCTGGAATCTAGTGACAAATATTTGGATGATGTGTCTATTAAAAATGCAACAAAGTAAATATTGTAAAAATGGAAATGTAGATAGAAGGAGGGATGGTGATACCTGGGTATTTAGCTATGTTTGGATGGCTGCCAAAGTTCCATTTTCTGACCTGGTCAGTGGTTACCAGATGTTTGCCATGGAATTACACAAGAAGCTATTCAAACATTTGGGTAGTTTTATGTTTCTTATTTTATAATAAAAAATTTTTAAAAAATTTAGTTTGACTTTTATTTTCAGCAAAAGATTTCTAGACCTAAGTAATTGAAACATAATATACAAACATATGTCATCAATACTTATCAATATCAGCAAAGTCAAAGAACGAAGAGAGGATGTGAATATTGTCAGAAGGAACTCAGGAATCAGTACTGTAAGGTCCCTCTCACATGCAGCTATGAACAAATATCTGAGAAAGCTGGAGGATGGGGTACTATGCCCAGTGAAGGGTCAAAATGAACATACAAAAGAACAAGATCATGGTTGCATAAGACTAGCACATTCTCTCTTTCCATTTTGAGAGTGCTCCTGCTTGGTAGTCTAAACCAGGCTCAGTTGACTAAATTTCAAACAGATAATGCATATTGTCAATGCCGACCTTAGGTTTTCTGATAATTTAACTTAAATAAGTAGTTAGGTTTTTTCCAAATGTCCTCACTTGTGACCTTAGTTTTTATCTGTATTTTTTTAATTGACTTTTTGTTCTATGAAAAAAGAACTGGCAAGTTTGGCTATAGGTTTAAGTTCTTCTATCATAACCATCAGTTATATTGATTTATCTGATATTCTAAAATTCTTACATTGGATACATTTGTATATATGGATTTTTATATAATTTATTTTTTCCTAAGATAATTTTCCATAGGTAGAATTACTTTCTAAAATGATTACTACAATTCATAAAATGATAGCATACAAGTATCATGTTAAGAGATTTAGCTTTTTTCTAACTTTGCCTAAACTTTTTTTATCTTCCCTCTAATGAAATACTTCCTCAAAGTTCTAAATATTAGTCCTTATTGAGTTTGTTTCTGCATTATCCAGATTCTGTAAGAAGGGGCTAGTTGCCAAGTGGAGGGAATTTGCTATATTATAGTATGTAGGGGCTGTCCGATCATCAAAGGTAGTGCTGGTAAGCACCAAACAGAAGTTTACATTATTGAAATATGTAAAAGAGCCACAGTTGTTCAATACGATTTGTGTTCAAATGCATATTTAAATATCTTGATTCAGAAAATCACAGCTCTGTGATACAGTCTTCCAAATTTACATCATGTATTCATTTGCAAGTACTAGCAATTCACTAGTGCAAGTTTTTGAAAATTAAAATATGTGGGACAAAGAGCTGCTTCACAAGTACAAGTCACAACTTCCCTCCAGACAGAGGCTCTTAGAGGTCAGATAAAGGAGAGTCAAATTATTTCTACATTTAAGTTATGGAAATAGTTTATTTCTCTTTACTTGACTCAATTCATCATTTAAAAAATATTGTCATGGTACATATAAAGTAAAACTTCACCAGTTAAAAAATCTATATTTATAATTTTGTGCAAAGTTAGAAAAATTATGATTGTAACAATTTTTTTCTATTTGCCTCAACAAATGTTTTCAGTGAATAGTGTGTACAGCTTCTGATAATTTGTTTTTTTCTGTTATGTTTGCCAACATGTATTAAAATGCAACTTTTGGGAAAAAAAATAAAATAATTAAAAAAAAATATTTTAACCAAGAAAAAAAAAATCTATATTTTTTTTTACTGAGATGAGAATAAGACACCAGTAATCCCACTGAGTTTCCTATTTTCCCTAGTAGTTGTAGGTCCACTTCAAATCAAAAGCAACTGATTTTTCACAGTAATGCATGAACATTTTTCATTCTCTCAGATTTATACATATTTTAAAAAGTATGGCTGTGCATGGTAGCACACACCTGTAATCTCAGCAGCTTGGGAAGCTGAGGCAGGAGGATGATGAGTTCAAAGCCAGCCTCAACAACTCAGCCTAAGCAACTTAGTGAGATATTTTCTCTAAATAAAATATAGAAAAAGAGCTGAGGATGTGGCCCAGTGGTTGAGCATCCTGGGATTCAATCCCTGGTAAAGGGGGGGGGGGGATAAAGTATACAGGGGGGAAATGCATATGGATATTGTCCTTTTCCATAAACTTTAATCCAGCTTTTCCCCCACCTCCTCTCATAATTTCCTACTTTTCTTCTTATATTCCCAATTATCTGCTTGAAATTAAAATTAATCATTAGCAGCATTAACATTACATGAACGACTACTCTAACTGAAGTCTTATTCTGTGAGGAAGGGCAGAGGCTTGAAATAAATAGCTATGGGGCCCAGGAAGGCAGGGGAATAAATTTTTCTCTAGAATATAAATATTTATAAGCAAATTAAAAATAAGGTAAGCTAATTTATTTAATCCCTTCTGCATTGTAGCTCCCTGCTAAAAACACTAAGAACTTGCAGAAAAGTGTCTACTTTCACATAGTTTACATAACCTTGCACACTCTCCCTCCCACACACATCCACCTTACACTTATCAGAAAGTTTTCTTGGGCAGCAAAGGGTTAATGTTTTTCATTTCTGTTTGTGTGTGTTCTGTGGTTTTATTGCTTATTAAATGTAGTTCAGTATCTTTGCACCAGAGTGGCACGTTGTATCAGCTTTACTCAACTTTAACCAGAATGTCACTGGCATGGTGATTCATTACAAGGTTATTACTTCTTTTCTCAAGTTCATAGGAGTTGTGAACAGAAACATCAGCTGGAAGATTACAATCTCAATGTGGGTGTCAGGTGGATCTTTTCAAAGCTTTCTCCTATGGTATATGTACCACCGAGCTATTATTTGTGAGAAAACCTGAAAGTAGTCCATCTCTCCATGGCAAAACAAAATGTTTTTCCCAGTTTTCAACTCCCCAGTATCAAAAAATAAAATAAAATACCTTAAAGGAATCCCTTCTGAATAGATACTTCATCTTCCCAGTCTTCCAGAAGAGCTGATCTGTACCGTATTGTTAACAAAGTAATTTCTATCAGCTCTGCCAAAGGCTAATAAATTACAATCTCTAGGAATCTTCCTCACACTCCTTCCAAAAAAAAAAAGTTTTACACAGGAGCAGCATGTGTATTCAACACCATATTGAAGGATGAAAATTAAAAAAAATTATTATGATTAAATTTGGTAAATTGAAAAGTACCAGAGAAGATGTTGTCAGGTTTTTTTTTGATGTACACTTTGAATGTTAATTCTCCTCATTGCAGAATTTATCTATGAAGTGTTGTGTGCTGAGCAAGGTGCTAGCTGGGCATTGACAGGTAGTAGTCAAAAATAGGCTTATTCTCTTACTCTCTTCTTATCTGGAGTTTAGAAATTATAAGTGTGATGAGGGAAGAAGACCAAGCATTTAGAATATGGGCAAGATTGAGTGGTCCTGAAAAACATCTCTGAAGGAATGAGTCAGGCAAAGAGTTGTGGGGAAACTCTTCTAAGCAGAAAAGATTCCAGGAACTTAAAGTCCAGGTGTGGTTGGAACTGAGAAAGAAAGCTGTGTGAGATAAGGTTGGGGAAGCAGGGAGAGACTACACCAAGCACGAGCCCCAGAGCAATGGGCAGCCTTTGAGAGGTTTAGAAAGTGATGGGATAAGATCCTATTTACTTTGCTGAATGATTAATCCATGTGCTGGTGAGAACCGATTGAAACACAGCAAGAATGGGAGCAGACAATCATATTGAAAGGCTCTTTAGTCATCTGAGAAACAATAGTTTTGAAGTTGCAGTTGATGGAGTCTAGTGATAGACAAAGGAGGTGAGGGAGAGGGAAATGTCAGACACAGTGTTCTCTTGCCTGGTCTGAGAGAGTCAGTGGATGAAGTAGAAAAAGAATAAAACCGTACTTGGAGTGAGGGAGAAGGCAAGGCAAAACATTATTTTTTGGAATATGATAATTTGGAGATATGTGATAAGGATAGAGGTGTTAAATAAAGAAATACAGGGGTCTGAAAGAAGCTGTACCTCTCAGTATAAAAATCCTGAGCGATTTGGAATATAAATAATACAATGGAGACATTAAATGAAGAGAGTATAGAATTAAACAAATACTAAGGCCAGACATGGTACTCTAGGCAACCTCTAAATGGGTTTATGATGACCCTTGACTTCTGGTTTCCATGTCGTTGTGGACCACCCTCTGCTAGAGTATGGACAGGACCTAGGGACTCGCTTCCAACAAACAGAACAACTAATGTGGTTATGGTATGTCATTTCTGAGGTTATAAAATACCAACCCGTTTCTGGCTGGTCCTTTCTCATTCTCTGGCTTGCTTCTTGTCTTAGCTACCCCATGAAGAGGCCCATCCCACAGGGTGGTTATGAAAGGCCACCAGTTACCAGCCTGTGTGGAACAAAATCCTCAACCATGAAGATGAGCTTGGAAGATGACCCTCCTCCAGTTAAGCCTTCAATGAGACTGAAGCCTCAACCATAGCCTACCTGCAGCTCCATGAAAGAACCTGGACCAGAGGTTCCCAACTAATTTCACCTGGGTCTCTGACTTACAGAGTTGTGAAATAATAAGTATTTGCTGTTTTAAGCTTCTTAGTTTCAGCATCTTTGTGTGTGTGTGTGTGTGTGCGTGCGCACACGCGCGTGCATGCGCGTGCCTCAAATCAAAAACAAAATCACCTGATGAACTCATATATTTAGAACAGGAAAGCTTGGTGGATACTAGGAAGAAATGGTCATATTGGTAGCTGGGAACTCAGGAGAAGTTGTATTATGGAATCTTTTTTTGACAAAGAAAGAATGTTTGGACAAAAGAGTGCACTGAAAGTGATTGAGAGACTTAGGATGATGAGGACTGAAGAAATTGAATTTGGCAATATGGAAGTCATTAGGACACTGTAAGCATAGTTTCACTAGAGTATTAGAAAAGGAATCCTGAGAGAGTTTACTTAATAGTAAAATGAGTGTATGTTTAATAGTAAGAAGTAGAGAAGAATCTGTGAACAATTTCTTTGAAAAGCTTGACTGAATAATGGCCAATTTTTGGTTGTCTTTGTCATTCATTTCAAGTTTCCCAATTATCTCCTAGTTATAGGTTTTAAGGGCCTTGACCTCACTGCTAGTTCCAGAAAATATTTTGATGACTTAATCCAACTAGTTCATCCATCTTTCTGGCCATACTGATTAGTGCAGTAATAATCACATGACACAAGTTATATTAATGAGAAATAAACTGTATTTGACTACACCTAGTAAAGCAGTGTGCAGTGTGTCTTCGACATCCACTAGAAAATATTAGAAAGAAAGTAATGTGTGTGGTTGTTGCAAGTTATTCTGCTAATGTTTGGGAAGTTACAATCTTGAAGTCAAAGTGGAATGAAGGAAAGAAATTAAATCCTTGATAATGTTGTTGAATTATAGCAGAAAACGTCAAGTGAATCCCATAATTCCTTTGGAAATTTAAAATTCCATGCAATAATTAAGACTATTATTTACATAAATTTTGATTTGGGTATCTATACTGCAACTGAAAACATCCTAATCTATGGAGAATGCAAAGAAATGGGAAAGGTCAATTCAAGATAAAGAAGAGCTTGAGAGATTTGTTTATTTATCTTTGAACAAAAGAATATAGAATATTTTAGGTGATCATGAGAATAATTTGGAAAAAGTGAGAAAATGGAAAAGAATGTAAAAAATAATTCAAGGGGCAAAACCTTTGAGATGCTCATTTAGGGGAAACTGTAGATCACCTGGAAACCAAAGAAGATGAAAGGAACAGATGTGGGTACTGGTGTCAATCTTGTAATGGGAGAATGAAGAGGTCTGCTGACTTCTATCTACCCTTCTTTCAATAAAATCTGAAACAAAGTAATCAGCATTTTGGGTTGTACTGGAGGAAATGTTAGGAGGCAGGTGATATAAATAACAAAAAGGGGAAAATGATCAAATATTTAGTTTGATCTGATTTTCAGAATAGGAAAATACCATTGGAAAGTGAGACACATAGTCCTGAGCTCCCTGGTTAGAAATTTATATTGAGTTAAGCCCTTCTGCAATCTAATAATTGGAAGTGTGCAGTATATTGAAAAGACTAATTTTTATATATGAAAATTAAAGAGCAGGGAGGGAGCTGTTGAACTGTGGACTCACAAAGGCACACAGATTCTTTTTTTTTCCTGGTACCAGGGATTTAACTCAGGGGTACTCAACCACTGAGCCACATCCCCATTCCTATTCTGTGTTGTATGTACAGACAGAGTCTCACTGAGTTGCTTAGTGCCTCGCCATAGCAGAGGCTGGCTTTGAACTTGCGATTCTCCTGTTTCAGCCTCCCAAAGTGCTGGGATTACAGGCGAAAAGGCACAGGGATTCTATTCATTTGAACCTTTTCTTACACATGTGATGCTTCCTTACATCTCCTATACACTGGAAATTATTTGCCAACATATTCTCTTATGAATAATAACTAATAGTATTATATTTGATTTCTTCATGTTACATCATTTTCAGATTGGAAGGACATGATGTGACATGTATTTATTCAGACATTGTCAAATCTCCAGTCTTCACTAAAACTCCCTTCAAAGTGAGAATCCTTACTTCAAAAATAAAAACTTTTCCATTGAAAATTATTTCCTCTTTTCTTTCTAAGGGCTCTATTTCCTCAGCTTGCCAATACTATCAAGTCTCCCACAAAATTACAACCAAACAAAGCTTCCTTCCATTCTTTCTATAAACCTCAATTTTTGTTCAAACACTTGACCACTCCTGTTATGTCTAATTTCTGAATCTTCCTGGAGATTGCTTCAGTATATGAGCAGCACAAACTATGTCTTTGAAACCACTCTTGCAAAGATAAAAATGATCTTATGGTTACCAAGTCCCATGGTGACCTTTTTGTCTTAACGGAACTTCTAAAAATGCTGACTGCTGGCTCAAGGGACTTCCCTGAAGAATGAGAACCCAGTGCTGAAGAGGCAGTTGGGAAGCTTAGGCTGAATACTGAGGACACTTAAAGATTCAATTTAAAATGACTATTCACGTTCTTGATTATTTCCTTTGTATGAAGAAGCTTTTTAGTTTGATACTGTCCCATTTATTCACTCTCAATTTCACTTCTTGCACTTTAGGAATCTTGTTGAGGAATTTGTTTTCTAAGCCAACATGATGGAGATTTTGGCCTACATTTTCTTCTAGTAGGTGTAGGATCTATGGTGTAATGCCTAGGTCTTTGATCCACTTTGATATGAGTTTTATGCAGGTTGAGAGATAGGGGTCTAATTTAATTTTGCTATATATCAATTTTCAGTTTTCCCATCACCACTTGTTGAAGAGGCTATCTTTTCTCCAATGTACATATTTGGCACCTTTGTGTAGTATGAGGTAACTGTATTTATGTGGATTTTTTTCTGTGTCTTCTATTCTGTTCCAGTGTTCTTCATGTCTGTGTTGGTGCTAATACCATGCTGGTTTTGTTACTATAGCTTTGTAGTGTAATTTAAAGTCTAGTGTTGTGATACCTCCTGCTTCACGTTTTTTGCTGAGGATTGTTTTGGCTATTCTGGGCCTGTTATTTTTCCTAATGAATTTCATGACTACTTTTTCTATTTCTATGAAGAATATCATTGAAATTTTAATAGGAATTACATTAAATCTGTATAGCACTTTTGGTAGTATGGTCATTTTGACAATATTAATTCTGCCTATCCAAGAATATGGGAGGTCTTTCCATCATCTAATGTCTTCTTCAATTTCTTTCCACCCGTGTAACTCCACATCATGTACAACCATGAAAATGGGAAGTTATCCTCCATGTATGTATGATATATCAAAACAGATTGTACTCTCATGTGTAAGTAAAAGAGAAACAAATAAAAAATTTTAAAAAATAAATTAAATGGCTCGTTAGAGATAGATACCAGATATTAGTTGATAAACCTGAAACTAGAGATAGGTAAAAAACATAGGCTTTACAATAATCTTGACACTCTTAATCACAACCTCATGAGCTTTCTGACCACATTCCCTATTAATCTTCCCCTTTTTTCTTCCTCTTCAGCCATGTAAACCCACTTATTTCTCAAATGCATCAAGGCTGTGATAGCCTTTTGACTACTGTATTTGCTTTTCTTTCAGATAGCTAAGTTTAAACTCATTCATATCCCCAAATTGTTAGCTGAAATGTGTGTATTTTTAATGAAATCTATTGGAGCATCTTTAAAATTAGAACCAGCCCTGTATTGCCAGAACTTGAATTCTCTAGCCTGAACTACATGTTGCCCATTGTACTTGTGTCTTGCAACATACCATATAATTTTCTTTAATGTGATGCTTATTTTTATAGTTTGACTCCCTCTACTTGAATGCCAATCTGACCAGATATTTGTGTAAGTTTTATGTACATATTCATTGCCTGATGAAGCGTGGCCCTTGCTTCTTACAAACTTCTTCTGTAGTCAATCACCCCATCCTACCTCTACTAGAGTGGTGTCCCCAGAGATAATACTAAAAGACATAAACAAGGCAAGAGCATGACTATCGCTACATCTTAGTTTCAGAATAAAATTCTCAGATGGGCTTTCAAATTATTATTACTTTTATTTTTATTTTTATTTTTTACTTATTTTTTGGTGCTGGGACCCAAATCCAGGGCCTCACATGTTAAGCAAGTGCTCTACCAAGACAATACACCCCCAGCCCCTCAAATCATTTTCTTAAGCTAAGCACCTGTTACCATTTTATTATTCTAAACAAAAAAAATTATTGCCTTAGAATTTATAGAATGACCACCCTTTAAACAAAGTGAAGCTTGAATAGATCACAGAGAATGTTTCCTGCTATATTGTACATTATATCATTCCTCTTGTGGCACAGAAAAGAAAGGAAAACTTGTTTACATTCTAGTATCCTAGCCATTTTTTAAAACAAACTAACAGACTCAGGATGGAATTTTAAGAATACTTCAAATCTCAAAATAAATGGCCATTTTTCAGTGAATAAGGTATAGTTTTCACTTTGCACCTGTATAAAAATAATTCCATATTTTCAGATTATTTATTTAAGCATTAAATAACTTTGGAAACCATATAAATAATACAGAATTAGAGGTAAGATAGACTTGTGTCAGTTGTATGACTAATTTATAGTTGATCTCCTTAGACTACTTTTATGGTTTGGATATGAAGTGTCCCCCCAAGTTGCTTAGTTAATGCAGGAGGTGAAAAAATTACATTCTGACAGCTGTCACATATTAATGGATTAATCCATTTGATGGGTTAATAATTTAGATGGATTACTAGATGGTAATTTTAGGCAGGCAGGACATGGCTAGAGGAAGTGGGGTCACTGAGGCATGCCTTGGATATTACATATTGTGCTCTCTCTCTGCTTCATAGATACCAGGAGTTGAGCAGTTTCCCTCTGCCACCCTTTCACCACAGTGTTCTGCCTCATCTTGGGCTCAGAGCAAAGGAACTGGCTGACCAGGGACTGAGACCTCTGAAACTCTGAGCCCAGAAAGTACCCCCATCCTATAAGCTGTTCTTCTTGTCAGGTATTTTAGTTGTAGCAATGAAAAGTTGACCAATAGCTACATTTTTCTCATTTAGTTAAAAACTTTCTCCTCTAGAAAAGAATTACTGTATTCTTTTCTAGTTCTATAATTCTATAAAAACATTTAAAGGTATGGGATGGCTTTAAAATGCATTTGTTAGTTTTAAAATTTTTAATCTAAAGCATATTGTAAACATGGATAAGTGAAGAGAAAATTTGGCTGCCTTCTTGTTTAGATAGATCTGACTTTTTGTACCAACTCAACCTGAACTAGGTTATTTGGCCTGAATTACAAAGGATATATAGTCTAATTTCCTCCACTTTGCTTTAGTTATGCCTGTGTATGTGACTCAGAGTTTCTAGGTTTCTTTCAACAGACAATTCAAAAAGAGTAAAATGAGACTGTTCTGGATAACAGCTATTACAACTAAATCACATTTATTCATCTCACAAAGTTAAACTCCATGATTTTTGGATTACTGGAACATAGGTAAAGATTTGGCCACACATTAAAATTGAATTATGTGTGCCTCTGGTACAGTGAGATCATAAGCTCCAGAATGGGGAATGGTGGACTCACTGTGAAGGCACAGAAACCCCATCACAATGCTCTAACAGAAGTCTGTAGGAGGGTGCTGAAAGGAAAGCCAGAAATTAGATGTTAAAGACTTCGTGTATAGTCCCACAATTATCATTCTATCTTAGTACAAAACATTAATCATTTTGGCCAACAATCTCCTCTATTAAAAAATAGAGATAGGCCTTGTCTGCAAGCCTTCCTCTCACACTCCAGGAGTACTTCTAGAAGCATCTTCAGTGTCCTCTCATGGGGTCACAGATGAGACGTCTTTACGGAATTAACTTACCATTTCTGGGCCAGTTTTCACGTTAGACTTTCTGTCACACTAACATGGTCATGTTGATGGTATAAATGCCATAGTACCCACCATAGTACCCATCCAAACTCTGTAATGCAAAATTTGAATTTTAGCAAAAACAATGTGGACTGTTGGAATACAGAGCTGCATTGAAAAACGTGGTAAATAAAATATAGAAAGCAAAAATAGAGTCCTTTCTTTGGATATTTTTAAAAGTCAAAACAGCTATTTTTCACTTCCTCATTAATTGATTTTGAAATATCATTTATTTTATGATAATTGATGTATACTATTGGGAATAAAATGAATTTAAGCTGGAGAAAAACTACAAAATATATTATACAACTAAGCAGGTGGAAAAAAAGTGTAGCACATTTATATACTCAATAATTAATGTACTCTCCATTTCCCCCTAGTAAATAGTCAAGGGGTTTGAAATGCTTTTTTTTTTTTTTTTTTTTTTTACAGTTCACCCAAAGCAGAAGTTTTAAGATTTGTAAGATCATAGAACTTTTGTACTTTTACATTTTGAAGCATGGTCCTTATCAGCTAAAGACCTATTTTGCGTATAATTTTAGTTATTAAACTCTGCTAGAAACTATAAAAAACACAAGTTGTTTCCTGAAATTTTTACTTCACGTAGGAAATTCATTAGAATTCTCTTCAGCACCTAGAAGACATTATGTGGTACTGTTTTCATTAATACTGAAAGCATAAAGGAAATGATGGGTTAACTCCCTCTACTTGTTTTAGTAGATTGGTTGCTTTCTAAAATGTGAAAGTGGCTTGTTATTGCTTGAATATGATATCTCAAAGACCTCAAGATTTGTGTCATTCAGTGAACTGGGAAGTGATTCATATTTCTTAGGTACTTGCAAATAGAAATTTGATTCTTAGAAATTTAAGTTCAGTTGTGTAGGATGATGATGTTTAAGTAGCATGCATGGATTTGAGATGACTTCAGTACTGTCCCCGCTAGTGAAATTCACTGTGAATAGCAGGTGATGTCTCAGATAAGAAGGTGGGACATTAATGACTGAAACTCAAAAATTAGTAGTTTGACTTTTATTTTATCAGAATCAGCAGAAAAATATAGGCTGCATTGGTTTTTGATACTGCAAATGAGAAGTTCCCTACATTGTTTCACCTTAAGTAAATTGATTTATCTGGTGGACAAAACGGATTGTTCTACTCAAATGTATGTGGAAACCATTTAATCGAAAAGTTACAGAACACATTTGTTTTTCTGTGAGCTACAATTAATTTCTGCAGAAATTTGCAGAAATCAATCTGGATATGTTTCAGACTAAATGACAATGACAATAATAATAATGACAAAGACAATACCAATGATAAGTAACACTTATTTAGTACCATGTACCAGACATTACTCTAACCAAGGGATTTATCTATACTAATTCATTTAAGCCTTAAAATAAGCTTAGTGGGTTCTATTATCATTCTTGCCATTATTTCTACTGTCAATTGAAGCTTCATTTGGGAAAGTTCCATGAGACTCTAGGTCTACCATTTCCTCTAATTTTAAAGGGTTGGCTTGAATCCAGTTATAGTTTCACAGTTCTTTACTTTGCAACCAAAGTAACTCTTTTTAGTATAGGATAGTTTATTTCTAGATTAATAAAGAAAAGTCCTCATAACATTTCATTAATCAACTAAATAATTTCACAGGAGCCTTTTGAGAATAATTACATGTATTGAGATTTCTTTTGAGAATTTCTTATATGTACTTACTAACAAAGTTTTTTCCCTTGGTTGAATTCCTCTACTTCCCCATTTCCTCTCCTTGAATTCAGTTGTAATTATTTTTTCACTTACTGTAAACTCTCATGGATATGTAATAGTTGTTTAGCTCTTGTTTGATTTTAGTGTCTCAAACTATTTATTTGAGGCTCCAAACACATTGTGGTTTGAATGTGTCTGCTCCAAAATTTAGGTGTCACACATTTGACAGCATCAAGAGGCACAGAGCCTTTGTGAATGAGATTAAAGCCTTTATAGAAAAGGTTTCATGCAGTATTTGAATGAATCTCTTGTCCTTCTGCTTTCTACCATGTAAGCACACAGTCTTTCTCCCCTGTGGAAGCTGCAGCAACAGGGTGCCATCTTGGAAGCAGAGAGCAGTTTTTAGCAGATAATTGAACCTACTGGTGACTTATCTTGGTCTTCTCAGGCTCCAGATTTGTGATAAAATAAATTTCTATTCTTCATAAGTCACCCGATCTCAGATATTTTGTTATAGGAGCACAAATGTACTAAGACAGGGGAAAATGAATTATTTGAATAAGCAAAACATGAATAATAATGCAAATTTATCAAAGCTTTTTTGTCTTCCCTGGTTATAATTCTTCATCTATTAAACATATCCAAAGAATTAGGGAATATTTACTCCATTTCTTTATTTTTTGGATAAGAAACTGAAGTATCACAGGTTTATGTGAGGAATACAAGCCTATCTGGTAGGCAATAATAGAAATAAGACTTGAATCCTGGGCATTATTTTGTTCAGTGCAGTGGATTTTCCCATTACTTAATTATTTACACAAAACAAAAAAGTGGGCACTTTATGTGTACCACTTACTTCCCTCAAGCCTGAGCTATTATGATTTAATGCAATGAAAACTGAGCTGAGCATCAAGAGCCCTAGGATCTCATATTTTTGCCACCACTAAGTGATGTTACAACTTTAAAAATTTACTTCATTATCTCAAACCTAAAATCTACAATAAGGATGTTTGAATTATTCTCTAAGTGCCAATTTTAGTTCACTTAGTTCTCTGTCAATTTTAGTGCTATCATTCTTATTTGTACAATGTGCAGTTGTGCATATTACTGATTTTGTTAAAGAATCAGAATATATAGCTTCTTTCCTCTTTTTCTTTGATAATTAGCTCTCCTGCACTGCTAGAGACATTGTGACTCCCTTAAATAAATATAAACAAAATTCGTAAATACATATCAAACCATATATCAAGTAGACAATGTGTTGATATACTTAGACACAATATAAAATATATAAAAAGTAATGTAATTCATGTGTAACAAATGCATCATATTTTGTTTTACATATGTGATATTTTTATCATGTTTAACTGCAACTTAATTATTTATAAAGCAATATAATGTCTTACTTTATACTTTCCTGAATCTGTATGTACTCTGTATTATAATTCAAGCCATATATTGTTTATTTCATGAGAATACAATATTTTCTCCTTGTTCATATTACTATTTATTAAATCTTTTCCTTGAAATTTAACTCTGAACTACTTTAATTTTTTTGTTTTTATATGTAAATCATTATTTTTACCATGTTAAAGCAATCCATGTTTACTTGCCTCTTCCCATGATGTGGAATAAAGATGGTTGCTCCACTGAATTCAGTTCTAGCCATTTTCTCCTTGTATATGTGTGGGGAGGGTGGGAGCTGTTCACGTGCATATAAAAATCTCCTCCTTGTTTACTTTTTTTCAAAATAAGAATTAGTCCTGTGTTTTGGTTTGCAAGTTACATTTCCCCCCTGCCGAATCATTTATTGTGAAAATATTCCTGGGCTGGGGATGTAGTTCAGTGGTTTTCTAGCCTGTGTGAGACCTTGGTTTCCACCTCCAGCACCACAAAAGAGAGAAAAAATAATGATTGAACATTTCCTTGTAACATCAAATAATATTTAAGAAAATAATTTAAATTATTCCTTAATATTCAATTGTGAGACTATTCCAAGATTATTTAACTTTTTCATTTCTGTTGGATACTTCATTTCCTGTTGCTATTAATATAAATAATTCTGTGATAAACATCATTGTACATAATCTACTGTATCTCAAATTGTTTCTTAAATTAGATTCCTAGAATTGAAATCATTCAATCAAAAAATGCTCCCCTTCTTAGGTTTTTTGCTTTGTTTTCTTTAGTAACTGAATTATTAAATCAGTGAGCAAAGATTTGTTTCACATAGCTATTTAAGAGTCACATTTTGTTGTTGTTGTTTCAGGAATTGAACCCAGGGGCACTTAACTACTGAGCCACATCCCCAGCCCTTTTTTTTTTTTTTTGTATTTTATTTAGAGAGAAGGTCTCCCTGAGTTGGTAAGTGCCTGGCTAATCTGCTGAGACTTGCTTTGAACTCACAATCCTCCTGCCTTGGGGTCCCCACCCCCACCCCCACCCCCGAATTGCTGGGATTGCAGGTGTGTGCAACCGTGCCTGGTTAAGAGTCACATTTTTAAGTTAAGAAGTGCTATTTTGGGCTGGGGTTGTAGCTCAGTGGTAGAGCACTTGCCTCACATGTGTGAGGCACTGGGTTCGATCCTCAGCACCACATAAAATAAATAAATAAAGGTATTGTGTCCATCTACAACTAAAAATTAAAAAAAAAAGAAGTGCTATCTTTCATTCTCTATACATCTTTATACTTACAAAATTCTTTGTATGTCTCACCAAATTGCCCACAGACAGATCCTACTGCTGCTCTCTCTCCTCACATTTTCTGACCTTGACCATTTCTCAAGTCCAGATACACAACCTTACTTTTGAACTTTTTCTCTTCACCTATATATAGTTCCTCCAGTCACCTGTCCTCACAACCCTATAGATAGAGCCATTTTTTTCGCTATAGCTTCTATTACCTCATTTGGATGGAAAGATGTGTGGCACACCATGCACTGAAGCATTTTTCTTCCTGAATGAAGTTATGGGGTGTCCATCTTCCTAAATAGTATTTTTTAACAAAGCTTTTTCTTCTCGTTCAAGAATGAAGCTATACTCTTCACATTCATGTGTTCTTTGAATAAAAAATACCTAGTATCCTTCAGTATTCCACAGTTTATAACTACATAACAATCATCCTATGTCTGTATAATCCCTTTCTCTTTCTCCTCTTCTTTCTATCTGCCTGTCCATTCAGATTTTGGAAAGCCTTAGGGTGACAGACTTATGACAATGTCTGTCTGTAGCATCTTTCTTTCTTTTCTTTTTTTCTTTCTTTCTTTCTTTCTTTCTTTCTTTCTTTCTTTCTTTCTTTCTTTCTTTCTTTCTAATACAAACAGTATCAGTTAGGACATGATTAGTGGCTGGTAACATTTGCTTATATGACATAAACTGCAATGTATCATTTCTCATAACTGGCAGCTGTAAGTGTATCAATTCCATCTGCTCTACTGATTTTTGTCTATTAACCTAAGCCAGTAGGTTCTTTTCCTCTTTGTAGCCTCATGGTAACAAGCTGGCTGCAGTCATCATAAGGATCAAGCCCTCACACATGATGTCCAAGAGATGAAAATGAGCTTTCTTCCTTGAGTCTTTATGTTTCTAATACAGGAATCATTTCCCACCAGGTCTCCCTAAATATATCACTGTCCAGAACCAAGTCTTCTTCTCCCTCCTAAACCAATATCTAGAAGGGAAATTGATCCAATAAACTATTTATAACCAATCATGAATCACCCTTGAAGCTGTGAAGGGCTCATCCATCACTGAAGCACAGTTTCCATCAGGAAAATTTTGAAAGAAGGAAGATTCGGGAATGATACAATATGATCAGGGAAGTTGATTTGAAGAAAATGATAAATGGGTAAATTTAAGACTTCATAAATGAATAGACTTCTTGAAGAGGCAATTAGTCAAAATAAAATTAGATTTCCATTTCTTCTCTATCAAACATTTACTGATCTCTTCTGTCTTGTCTGATTTGCGAACAATTAATATTAATAGGCTTCTAAAACACAGCTCTATATTCTATTTACCTTGAGGGTCTAAGTCATGCAGAAGAGATAAGCAGGTTTCTCATTAAAAGTGTACGTTATTTTCAAAGGGATATTGCAAACCAATACATTTTCTGAAAAGGTGTGTACCAAATATGGGTAGCAGGATTGTAATTACTTTTTATTGGCTACCAACTATTAATTGTATTTCAGAGATTAAAAGAGAGAAAATGAAATATACTGTGTTTCTTCAGTTATTTATGTGCATGCAACAGATAGTAAAAAAAAAACAGCAAGATGAAAAGAATTGTCCTCTAAGTTAACTCTTGGTTCTGTTTAAGTGACAGTTTCAGATCGTATAACAATTTAAAAAGAAGAAAAGAAACACAAAAGTTTTCACTCAAATATAACAAGAAGGCACATTAAAAGAGAGAGAGAAATTTATTTTCCAGGTAACAGATATATAAGAGGATAACTCAATGACAATAAAGACCATGCTTAGTTAGGTAAATACCACGAAGCTTAATCCTCCTTTAAAGTCGAGATTACAGACCTACTCAGCAAGGAACAGTCAACACACTGGCAGATAAAGCAAACTTGCATTAAAATAAATGAGTATCTAACAAAACACAGTTACTGCATAATGGGCTATCAGTGTAGTGCAAATCTTTTCAAATTGCCAGGAAATAGACCATAAACCATAGTATTTAAAGGGAAATTCCACCCACACAAAGCATCACGTAATTTGGGCAGCCCTGAGTTATCACTTGTCTGCTCTCTTCAGTGTAGAAGCTCTTAGGGGAGTCAGGCTCAGGGGTGAGCAGATGGGCAAGACCCCCTTGGTTTAATCAGATAGGAAAAGTTGTCAGGACACAAAATCTCTCTTTACAGGAAATTTATATTTTGTTTTCTGTCCACACAAAGTTTAATCCTCATAATTTAACAATTCCTTCTTCTCAAAGGTTTCATAGTTCTACTTTTATAAATACTTTTAAAAAGATTTTCAGAACTTAAATTAGCAAACTCTCCTCTCATGTGGAATATAACTTTGCATTCCTTTGAAGATTGTTTTCCAGCAACTTTTATTTTTATTTTTTTTGGGGGGGTGGAATTTAAAAGGTCAATCTCCTGGGTCAATCTGTTATAGCAGAAAAAATGCCTTTTGGATTCAGATTGCTATCTGATCAATCCCTTTCTAGCAATGTGATCTGCAACAAGTTATTTAACCTCTCTGAACTTCAGTATACTTAATCTATAAAGCAGAGATATGAAGGCCTCCTTCATATAGAGAGTTATAAGATGGATGCTGTTAATGCATATTTTCTGAGCGCTTAATACACAGAAGACACCGAATAAACATTAACCTTCCCCCCTTTTCATTAGAGCTTCCATATAAAAAAGAATGAAGCACAGAAAGTTGTCTTCCAGGCCACTACCTTTCTATCTGCCTTCTTTTTCTCCCAAAAGGAACTCCATCCCTCCTTACATCATCCCCAGTGGAAAGGATATTCTGCACATGCTTGCCCTTCCCACAGCTTGCTGAGTATAGAGGAAGAGGGCGTTGTGCTGCTACAATGTCATTCCATACATGTATTCAATTTAGGAGAGTCTAAATGAGTAGGTTGTATGTGAAGAAAGAGGAGGAGGAAAAGCAGACAAGACAAATGCATTCCACTGGGCTAGTTTTCCATTGGCGAGTGGTGGGAGCAGCCATGACTGTGGGTAAACGCCAGGCTGCTCGCCCTGAAGGAGTTGACAACACTTCAAGCACAGCAAAGGAAATAGCACAGAGAGAGAACCACAGAATGAAAGAAAGCCTTATGCCTACTCTCCCAACAGAGGATTAATATCTAGAATATATATGGAACTCAAAAATGATAAAAAAATAAAATGATCAATAAATGGACAAATAAACTAAATAGAAATTTCTCAAAAGAAAAAAGAATTAGAAATACAAAGAAATACATGAAAAAATGATCAACATCTTTAGCAAGCAGAAAATGCAAGTTAAAACTACATTCTCCCAGTGGCTCAGGAGGCTGAGGCAGGAGGGTCACAAGTTTAAAGCCAGCTTCAGCAACTTAATGAGATCTTGTCTCAGAATAGAGAGGGCAAGGAATGAGGCTCAGTGGTTAAGTGCCTTTGGGTTCAATCTCTGGAACAAAAGGAAAAAAATAAAACTACACTATTTCATATCACTTCAGTTTGAGTGGCAACCAACAAGCTTGTAAACAATAGTAAATGCTGCAGAGACTGTTGAGAAAAAGAAACTCTTTTACACTGTTGGTGGAATTGTAAATTAGTCCAACCACTAAGAAAATCAGTATGGCGGTTCCTTAAAAGACCAGAAATGGAACCACCATATGAGCCAGCCATACCACTCCTTGGTGTTTATACAAAAGAATTAAAGACAGCATAGTATATCTGAATATGCATACAGAAAATGTGGTTATGTACATAATGCAGTATTATTTAGCCACAAAGAAGAAGAAAATTATATCATTTGCAGAAAAATCGGTGGAACTGGAGGGCATCCTGTTAAATGAAATAAGCCAGACTCAGAATGTCAAGGGTCATATTTTTTTCTAGAGCAAAATAAAGATTTGGAAAAAAATCTCATATACCAGGTGTGATGGCACACATCTGCAATCCCAGCAGCTCCAGAGATTGAGGCAGGAGCATTGTGAGTTCAAAGCCAGCTTCAGCAAAAGCAAGGTGCTAAGTAACTCAGTGAGATCCTGTCTCTAAATAAAAAACACAAAAAAGGGCTGAGGATGTGAATCAGTGGTTGAGTACCCCTGAGTGCAACCCCTGGTACAAAAAAAAACCACAAAGACCTCATGAATCTATTTGCCTCAACAAATGTTTTCAGTGAATAGTGTGTACAGCTTCTGATAATTTGTTTTTTTCTGTTATGTTTGCCAACATGTATTAAAATGCAACTTTTGGGAAAAAAATAAAATAATAAAAAAAAAAAAAAAAGACCTCATGAAAATAGAAGGGAGATCAGTATAGTAGAGGAAGGGAATCGGTGTAAGGAAGGAGGAGAGAAAAAGACGAGGTACTGGGGAATTAAATTGATCAAAGTATGTTATGAATATGTACCAATATACCACAATGAAACTCACTATTCTGTATAATTATTATATACTAATAAAAATAAATATAAAAATGATTCTTGCTGTAAGTGCTATCTGATTTGTGTCTCACCTTCATATCAGAATCAAGTCCACCAACACAGTTAACACCTGACTCTGGATTTAGCTTGCTCTGACCCATCATTTCTCAATTGTGTGATATAATGTTTGTTAGCTAATTTCTTTCTGCCAGTTTTAGATTTGTATATTAAGAACAATTACAACATCCAACTACCATAACAGAACCCTCATAACTGATTAAAGGCAACATGCTTTTCACAGTGCCTGTACAAAGTCAGCTAGCTATACTTATCACCAGGTGGAAATGGCCACATCAGACAACAATGATTGTGGACATCTGACCCCACTGGGCCTTTCAAATTCTTCTCCCAAGGTATTTCAAACTACAGCTGGGAAAGAGAGATTATTTTACCTTCTTGCTCTGGAAGATTTAAAGATTTGAGTTGGGGTTCCTATAATCACCATTTATCTGAAACAGTGATGTTAACACAAGGCGCAAAAATGAAGTAGAGAATCTTCCTCCCCTTTCCCCTTGAGGGTGGGGCACAGCAGGACCTTTGCAATACAGCCTCGTTTTGCTTACACCTGAGCTGTATTTCTATTTTCTTCAATCAGTATAGTCCCTTCTAAAGCACGCATTTTGAGCAATAATGCACACAGACTTCAACTCAGCTGCACAAGTCATCAAGTATTTGAATGTATCTGTTTTGCAGGTAAATTGGTGTGCAAATAGCCTCTGCCTCACATTTAATATGTAACCTTGAAATGGTCATAAGTAGCAATTTAGTTTCCAGTTCACATCAATGGCATCATTAGAACATGCTACCTATTAATACTTCCAATGTCATTTAAAATTGAATTTATTTGTTTGAAGATAATAATTTTTTCTGCCATTTCAGCACTATAAGTTGATCCTTTGAAAGGCAATTAATTGATAATATAGTGACCTATAATTCCTACTCATCAAGTTTATTCGATATATAATAATTTAGGTCTAGTCTAGTTTAAAGATTTTTGCATTTTAGCTTTTTATTTCTGTTCTTCTTTTTAACAATCTCAGAAATCTCATGGTGAATTTATCTCAGGGATACTGCTTCACAATATCCAACAATAAATCTGAAAAGGAGAATTTTAGAAATAGCATGCCAAAACCAGAAACAGGAATACAGACTTAAAAAAACAAACATTATCATTTTTACTATTGTACTAACTAGCAAAACTTGCAAGGGTAGATGAAGGATTTTGCTCCTAAAATTGAAATGAGAAAAATTAAGTTTTCACATTTTTGCACATAGTAAAATAAATTCTATGTAGATCAAGAAAGTGACATATAAAAATTGTGCCACAGGAGCTATGAATAAATCATATGTCAAAGTCTATATTTACAAATAGAGAAACATTGTCTAGTTATAGACAGCAAACAAAGGCAAAAGTCCTCTGAATTTAATTTTTAAATCCATGAGAAAGAAAATTGAGTTTCATGTCCCTGAGAGACTCAAAGAGTAGTGAGACAGCGAGACTTACGGCCTTTTAGCCACCACAACTATGGATACAACTGAATATCCTGATAGAGAATCCTTGCATTCTGATAGAGACTACAATGGTCATGGAATTTCTGCAAGTCTGTCTTCTAGGTTGAAAGACCTAATATGAGGACTTTGTGTCAGAACATATTTTCAGGTGCTCATTTGAACAATGCCTTCTATCACATTAAAAAGTCACAAATTCTGACAAGTAATTTTTATTTGTAAACACATTAATGCATTTTACAGGTTCTGAAAACCATCATGGTAAAACTTCATGAAAGTTATCGTGGTAATTTGACATGAACTTAAGGCACAGAAAAGTTACTAAAAGAAAATTATAAATGTTTGAGGAGATACATATGTTTAACCTGATTTAAACATTGCACAATGTATACATGTATTGAAACAACACATGCTACATTACTATGTATAATTTTTATGCTCCAGTTAAAAATAAATTTAATTTAAAAAAAGAAAAGAAATATACAAATAATAAGGCTCGAGTGGAATACAAATCTCAATTATAACTTGACTCAGAGTCACTCAACACCTCAGTTCAAGCATAATGATTCATAAAGAAAGAATATGTACCTGGAATCTTTAACATGGCCAAATACAAATTCTGCTCTAAGTTATTATGCATTATGTTATATGTAACACATACAATTGTAGCACAAAAATCTCCTTATGCATCAAATAACTCAGAATGACGGTTCAATGAATTACATGTAAATGAATCAAAAACATATGGGTAAAGTTTATCTTGAAATATAGAACTTGACCAAATGTGTTTTGGGTTTTCACCTACCCCAAATATCTGAAAGATACTGTCAGGCCTTGGCCGTCCTAAGCCTCTGTTGTGGCCCCTCACAGGCTTTTCCTATCATTTCCTGACATCCAGGACCCTCACTTGTATTTGTTGCTGACTTTCCTTAGTGATTTGTGGGGACTCATTGAATGCATATGGCATTTAGCAAAATCTACTTAGTATGTATCAAAATGGAGTAAAATTAGCATGGAATACAGAATATGTTAAATGCATGCTTTAGTATGTATATTAAGAAAATTTCAGTTTGTCAAAGTCTATAGAAAATATTTTCAATATATTTCAAAAATTATAAAACTATGTTAGGTTAAAATAGTCAAATATTGGGGATTGTAGCTCAGTGGTAGAGCGCTTGCCTTGCTTGCGTGAGGCACTGGGTTTGATCCTCAGCACTACATAAAAACAAATAAATAAAATAAAGATATTGTGTCCATCTACAACTAAAAAATATTTTTAAAAATAGTCAAATATTTTATAAGGCTATGGAGTAAAAGTTAAAATCCACTCTGCTTACCTTAGAAATGGACATTCTTTATTTTAAAATGTATACTACATAGTCTATGTCTGTGTGTTCTCACAGATGTATATATTTGCATTTATGCTGCATAGAAGTATGTATCAATTTTCCTATGTATACACCAATACTATATATTCTACTTTAGTTTGATTTTTTAACTTAAAAATAAGGCATCTAGTCTTTATAACATTGTGAAACGTATATGAAGCTTTATCGCATTCTTTTTAACAGCTATAGAATATTTAGGCAAAATCACAAGGGCTTTTTTCTCTTTTCCTTCTCATATTAAATATTGATCAATTAAGCTGTTTTGTTTAAAGTGTTTCGTTTTAGAAAATTGTAATTATTGAAAGTTAAGACAAATGAGCTCAAAAGATGGTGTCCATACAAAGCAGATTTTTTTGTATATTTATTTATTCATTTTAAAAGAAGACAATCTCTGGGCAGAAGGCTGGGTTTATTCTAACACTTTAAGATATGTTATGTGATCCATTTCAGAAATGATAATCTGGCCTGAAAACCTTTTTCCTCAATTATGGCAGAAGCTGGCATTCTTTTGCAGTAAAGTCAGCAAATGGGAGAGATCCTGAGAGCCAATCTCTTGGGAACGTGAATTTGGGATTATGTCACCACTTAGCAGAATAACAACACTGATGGGCTGAAATGAATCCCTCTCCTGACAGACTGAACTTTTTAGCCTCTTTCATATCAGCCATCTCCCTGTTGTTGGTATATGGTTTCAGTAAAGTAAGAGCAAGTCCAAGTTCAGAAAAGACCAGACCACAACAACAACAAAAACTTGATAATGAATAATAGCAATTCGTACTTGGCTCCTTTTATCTACCAGTGGTGTAGAGTATCTTTTACCACTTAATTCCTCGGTGAAAAGATTATACATTTAATAAATAATGACAGGGAAATAGCCTAGGAATGGTTATTTTTCTCTACAATCTGGGTAAAGACACGAAAACAAAATGATCTATGATGTGATTTGAGAACACAGGGATGAAGAAATGTTGATGTTTCTATGTTTAATAATTTTATAGACAGTTATCTTAATAAATGCCTATGTTACAAAATTAAGGGATTATTTTTTATCTCAACTACCTCACAGCTATTAAATATTTAATTAAGCAAATCTCATTTCAAAATTAGAGATTCTCTTTAGAATTTAATAACGTTTGAAATGTAAAAAATTGTAGCATCATTAATAAAGTCTAAAAAGGGCCACTGGAACTGTTGCATAGGATTGAATTATTACACGTATATAACACATCGATGTGCTGAATTTTTAAATAATTCAAAAATATTTAGCTTTACTCAGAAAAAGAAAGTAATTCTGTCCTCATGGTAGATTTTTCTGTGCTAGATAGCATATGTATATATGCTTTCATATGGGCAGAAGTTTTTGTCCCCATGCATAATTTTGTCATCAATGATCTAAAGAAAATCAGTCAAGACAAATTTGCAAGAACTGTACTAATGTCTCTGCATTTGAAAGACGTAATGATAATTTTGAATTCTCTACCACTAGGCTTCATTATTTATCATGAAAAAATCAAATGAAATCAGTTATATTTTCATTACATAATGATAATGATTCAGTTATACTATACATATCCAACTTACCCTCAAGATCTAAAAATCATGTTTTGACACTGCCTTATTAACTTGCCCCTTTCTTTGATTTTCATTGCCATTTAGTAGACTTGATCTCAACACCTTATATTGATCAATTATGAAAGTGTCCTCGGTTTTGTCCACAGTCATTCCAAGAATGCTAGTAATAATTCACTTAGGAAGACACTTACCAGGTAATTCACCTGCTTCAATAAAGCTTTAAGATTGTTCATAAAATAAATCATCATTTTTGCAGAATGAGAAATGACATCAATGCTGTTCTAATGCATAGAGTTTATAGCTGTTTTTTTCTGTCTCATATAGTTCAACAGTAGGTAATAAGAAATAAAAGCCTATACAATGATCCAAAGTACATATTTCTAAGTAATCAATTTTAATTGCATGACTTACAACAGGTGAGGGTTTTTGCTTTCTATTTTCAAGTTTTATAGAAAGTATCACCATGTTCTTAAGAAAATTCTGAGCTCCAACCAGGATGATTATATCTTGATCATAAAATTCTCTACTTTATCTTCAAGTCTTAGCTCTTATTATTCATTAGGTTTTACATATTTGCTATTACTTATTTCTGCTTATTTTATTATGCTTAATCATTTCCCTATGCTCTACATATTTAAGTCAGAAACTTTTATTACTTATGATATCACATTTTTATACATATTTAGCCAATCTCAAGGAAGTTTCTTGGTTAATTATGTATCCCCATATATCTCTTGATTAATAAATTTTGCAAAGAAATAAGAATCAATATCTCACTCAACTCATGAAACTTACAAAGTGTTTAAGTCTGAATAGTCTACACGTGGAAGATCTCACTTGAGAGTTGCTATCTTCCTAATAAATCAATACTTTTTTGTGCTTATGAAACAAAAAACATCATAAATTTTGTGACCTATCTCTATATCAAAGGCTTGTAAAAGTGAAATCTCTGTTTTGCACAGAAATACTGTTTGTAAAACTGTTCAATTTTGCCAAGTTGGATTGTAAGTTTTAGAGAAAGCAAATTCTCAAATTTATGAAATAATCATATGATTTCTTCCAGGATTTCAAAAAGCTTAATATATACTGAAGTGTCCTTTGAATAAATGTATATTACCTATACAGGCTAATTTTAATAAAGTAAATTTAAAGCAAGAAGTGACTCTACTGAGTGAAACTGAGTCATCCATAGAATGAAGGATACTCTCAACATGCATTATCTTTTGTCTTCATTTGGTGTAACTTGTCCATATCCTTTTGCCTTGAACTTACTGTTTACATTTTCTTTGTGCCTTGGGGTTTTCAGTAGCATAGTACCTACTTATGGTAAATCTTGAATTAAAATTTAAACACATTCTTTTAAAATAGCATTTTTGGGGGAGGTAGCTTCTTTCAGTTTAACTCATATATTAGAGAATTTAGAAAATTAGAGAATTCAAATTAACATGACCAATTTCAGGAATTAAAGGACAAGTCAATAATTACATAAAAGAGAACTTTCTGTACTTTTTTTTCCAATTTTATGGTAAGTCTTCAATAATTGCAAAATAAACAGTTAAGATGTGCAAGTTAATTTGGTGACTTCTCATGAACACAGGGCCATTTATGCTTCCCCTTATTTTTTTCCACATTGGTGAAAAAAGAATTGAAGAACTATAAAACATTTACTTCAAGGCAGCTTTGTTTAAAAGCTTGTTTATGTCTCAATAAAATCACTATTATCCTCTTCTTTAGTTATTATTTGTCTTTAGTACACATTCCTTGAGAATATTTTATTGGATTAAAAAGTTGCTTTTTGATGAAATCATTTCATTCAAAACATTGTGGTATGGTTTATTGAAGATTAAAATAAACTAAATGTTTTAATAGTGTAGTATTTTTAAGTGAACAAGTTGTTTATTTGTGTTTAGCTGAAAATCCCTATGGTGGATCTAGGGTTCCATAACTCCTTATCCTTGCATGAAGAATTTTTAAATTAAATTTTGGAAGCTATTTGTTGAAGTTAGTGTTATTTAACATGGCATATAGCAGGTTGAATGACAAAGTCACCAAGTTCAGGACATGTTGTTTAAATACATCACACACACACACACAGACACACACACACACACAAGCCCCAATCAAATATATGCATTTTCTTAAAGAGATCTATTAAGTTCAATTACATTGTATGAGTGGAGAACATCAAATAAATAGGTGAATACATAAGTACATTTAATTACTTTAAAATGCTGATCAGGTGCCCAAATTTTAAATCATTTTTTCTTAATATTTTATACCTTTTGAGAATGTATAGTCTTTTTATCATTAAGAACAAATATTTATTTAACAAAGTTGAGCCTCATCAGGCCCAATAGTGAAGGTTTTTAGGTAACTCTGTTGCGCCCCAACATTAAACTGATGCATGCTATAATAGTCTCTTATCAATACTCCTTGTAGTTAATCTGTGACTTGAAATATCATAAATTGATACACTATACCATCATGACATAAGATACTGAATTTACAAGAAGAAGTGGAGAATCTAATGGGAGGGGCCATCTCTAAGAAGCTCCTGTGTATATGAGTGGGTTTTGCACAGAATCCTGATTTGGGGAAAATGTAAAGGTCAAGGAGGGTAAAATAGGGAAAAGAAAAAAAAAGATAGCAGGAAAGGAAGAAAGAGAAATTGAGGACAAGGCAGAAAAAATAGTTGCAAAGTTAAAAAGATGGCATTTGTCATTTGTTATCTCTAAAGCACTTAGGTCATTAGAAACCATAATACTTAATAGCCCCTAGGTTTTGTGAACACTAGTGTGGGAATCTGGTTCTGAACTCAGCTAAGTGAGATGTGGGTCTGGAGGGACTAAAGATTGACAGGTTGCAAGGAAGTCAGCCTATCTGCAAAGGAAGAGCCCCATTTAAGTAAATTAATGTTTCCTTATATTTAAAACAAAACGAGGCTTTGAGGAAATTCACACACCCACATACAATTCTCTCTCTCTCTCTCTCACACACACACACACACACACACACATACACAGCAAATATCTAGATAATTAGGAAATAATTTGGGATCTGGGTAATCCATGCAATTATTTCAGTTAATTTCGAAATTCCTAGAAGAAATTCTGGCATTACAACACAGTGTTAAAAAGATATATTTGTAGGTTTTAGGGAAAAAACCAGTGATGAATAGTGTTGAATGTGTTTGGGGAAAGAGAATCAGCAGATTGAATATGCTGGTGAATCCTGAAAGGCATTTTTGGCTAAATGAAAACTTGTGATAAGTGCAATAGGCATGTGACTGAGGAATCTAATCGTTTCAGGACAGAATTCCTTTCAGATAGTCTTTGTGGAAACAAGTACAGTTAATATGTTTGAAAGTGGAGAGCAGATAAAACGGTCAGTAACACTGAAGCTCATGGATTCCCTTTGTCCTGGTAAAAAACACTTTGGGGAAGAGGAATGAATACCTAGAAGATATCAAGTGTTGAAACTGTGTTTTTTTGGAGTGTTTATAGCTTCAAGCATACAATATTTAAGTGGAATTTGGAGTTGATAAGAATGGATTAATACTGCTCTTCTTTGATAAGAGAAATTTGCTCAAGAGTTTCTTCCAAAGCATTCTTGGGCACACAAGATTCTGTAATTTATTCATGTTGTATATCCCAAGCGAGATCAGGTCATGTGCTACAATGAGATGTATTGACACTTTCTTTCTCACATAATAAACATACACGGAGACAGAAAATTAATTGTTCATTTCTGAAGAACTGTAAATGTAGGCCTTTGTCTAGGTGCAGATAGGGGTAGATGGAGTTGAGGATTTTCATAAAGCTAAGAAGGCTAGAAACCTCCATTACTAGAAGAGGCAGTTCCAAGCCCTTCTTCTTTTTTAAAATGTCCAGTGACATAAGGATGGAAGTTGCATTAAATAAGGCTATATTTTATAGGTTCCTGTAAAATCTGTGACTTTTTCTCTCTACCTTAAAAATGCACTCAGAGATACGTGGCTCTGGCCAGAGCTGAAGTATGTTCTGCAGATCCTGCTCCACCAGCGAGTTGAACCCTTAATAACAAGCACATGATTAAAGGGATCACTGAATTCTCAACCAGAAGAAAACAAATATGTAAAAGGAGAAAACTCCAAGCCAATTTTTTCCTAGCATTATCGTAATAATTGTATCATCTACCTTGGAGGTTGTCCATGGTTTTTCATTAGACTTTCAAGGGGTATATAACTCAAAAGAAGCAAAACACGGCCCTCATTTACAGTCTTTAACATTGTGTGTGTGTTTTAACATTCAACTATTATAAGAAAGTTAAAAATAAACGTGTAACAATACATTTTACAATTATCAAAACACAATTCATTCTCAGGCAAAACTCTTAAATCAAATGCCATAACAAAATATGTCAAAATGCACTCTATGCTCATGTATATCTAAAAGGAACAAATGAAAAAATGGAAAAAAAATTCAATAAAAAAGCCATAACAAAACTTCTTTATAGAAATGTATGGGCTGAAGTACATTTAGCCCCAACAGATCATTGAATTAAGGCAAACAATCTAGTCATCTAAAAGACAAATATGTTCATTTAAAAAAAATAATTACATTGATCCACCTCATTTGATAGCTTCCAATATAATGATGGTAGTGACATTTTGCAGACATTCACATTTAGACCCTCATCAGTCCCAAAGCAGATGCTGACTATAATAAATGATTGGTAGTCTAGCACAAATAATACCAGTGTATAGAAAAAAATAGGGAATATAACTTTAAAGTGAAAATAAGAAGCAATTCCATTGAAAACTAACATTTTCCTTCCCTTTGAGCAATAAAAATATAAGAAAAGCAAGAACTTTACAATCAGAGATAAAAGCACATTGTTCTTTTTTTGGAAAACAAAATAGATGACCATTTTCTTTGGTGGCAAAATATTCATGATTTATTTTAAGACTTCTATTGGATAATATATCATCTAAATAAACATCTTAACTCACTGTGATGCATTTGAAAGTCAATTAGAAATTGTGACTGGATTATAATATTATGTTAAAATCATCTATGGCCCATTTGTGACTATAGTTATTTCCTAACATCTTTTCCTAAGTGATTGAAAAGACACATATGTTTAGTCTATTAAGAGAGACAGCAGGCACACTCTGGGAATACCAGAGAGTTTCAGTTACACCAATTTGGGAGCTAACTCCAATCCCGGTCACGACGTTGTCTGTTCTGCTAAGCTGAGTTCAGCCTTTGGTGTCTAATGGCAGTCTGACTCTGCAGAGGGCTTTGGAAGCAAAAAGAAGGAGTTGAGCTACTGACCATCCCTTCTTCCTTACATCAAATATCACATTTTAGGACAGTACCGCGATGCATTTTTCATTTTTACAAATAAACTGCTTATTTTGTTTATGTGTTATTTCACCTTTTAAAAATATGGAACAACTTTTTAACCATTAGGGATAAATTTTAAATGACAAAAAAGAAGTTTTGATCTTTTTATTCTAATGAATATATAAGTAAAGCTCTAAATAATGAAAAAGTTTTCGGACAGAAGTAACTTGAATACACCCTCAAATCAACAAAAATTTATAGTGTGCAAACTGTCCAAGGCAGTCTATTGGAAGGAAGGAAAGGAAGAATAACTCTACTTCATAGGATTGATCATTTGTGGTCAGGTACATGCTACATACATACACACACTCATGTATATATGTATATGTTTATATGTGTATCAATTAATTCCCTTCTGCTTCTTTCCTTAATGAGTTTGCATATTGAGATCTTTGCTGCCCATAAAATACCTTGAGGCATCTTCTTGAATTCTATTGTTTCTATAACCAGCCATAATGACATTAATGCGATTGTCACCAATGCCCAATGACCACAAAGCTGTAAGAATTGCCCTCTGACATCAACTTTGAAATATTTCTGGCTGGGTGCTCCCCAGCATTCCTGTGTACTGAGATTGGGATACTCAGTGCACATGCTGTATCCTAGTGGAGAGAAGACTTTTGTGCCCATTCATAATTTATTTCACTATGTATAGGCAGTCCTCTGTATCTCTGGGTGCCATATATGTGGATTCAACAAACTGAGAATAGAAAATATTTGGAAAAAACTGTGCCCATACTGAACACGTACATTTTTTTTCTTATGATTGTTCCCTAAACAATATAGTGTAACTATATCGTAATAAATAGTGTAACTATTTATATAGCATTTACATTACATTAGGTATTATACAAAACCAAGAGATGATTTAAAAATATACTGGAAGATGTTCTTAGGTTAGGTAAAGAGTCTTAGGTAAGACTCATTATTATCAGGGTGTCAGTTCTTGTCAACTTGATGTACAAATTCTGCAACCCTAACCAAATTCCAGAAAGTTAGCTTGTGATTTTGGTACCTGTGGCAAGTCCTGAACAAATTCCCTGTGCATATTGATGAATAACTTTAGTTACCAAACATGCAACCAAATGTTTTCAGGTTTCAATGAAACCAGTCCTTTGCATTTCTCCCCCCCAACAATTGTCAATTATTCCTAAAGCCACAGAAAGCTGAGCATGGGCAAAATTCGACTATCAGTTACCATGACTTATCCAAATGACTGATCTCTTCTGATTATGAGGATTTGTTAAGAGGCTAGGCTTGGCAGCTTGATCCCTTCAGTATTTTAGAATAATTTGACAGAGTTTGAACCCCATCTATAAGTGGTTAATAATAGGCTAATAGTAAATTCAAAAATTTAAAAACTACATAGAAAGTAAGTTATTATCCTGTGGTAACCCCTATGTGAGGGAAGGCCAGTAGAAGTTTGGAGACAGCAAAGGGCTTCAAAGTGTCAACCAGGTGTCAGTTAGATGTGGACAATCATCTTCATAATTCTTCTTACTTAATATATTCATATGAATTTTTCTAAAACTATTTATATACAGCTGACAACAATGAGAGTTAATACCAGTGAAATCACAATTTTACTGAACATCAATGATAAGGAAATTTGATTTAGAGGACCAAGGTGTGCATTGGTGACTGAACAAAAAATGAATTCATAATTTCATTGATTTCATGTATAATTTTATTCCATTTCCCTGGATAAAAATTCTAATTATCCACTTCCATGTAACATATTTTAGTGCCTGACCACAGATGTTCACACTTCTGCAAAGCCATCACCAAAAAAGAAATAATATTCGCTGGTGAAACAGGTGAATTTGAGTTTCACATTTTTGTCATTTCATTTATATTGTATAAATGTTAACACTCTAGGAGTATAAAAGTTTAATTCCCCCTCCATCTTAGACTTAGGAGATGATAATTCATTATATTTTTAACATGTTCAAAAAGACCAAAAAAAAGTAACTATTAATATAAGACTTGGTAGAATATATATAATTAACAGGAATGCCTGATCAGTTCAAACATTCCTATTCAACTTAATCAAATATGAAATTGTTTACATGTTTGTGAATTTATTTCTGAATCAGTTTTTTCTAATCTGAGAGAATTTTAAATAACTATAATTATGAATCATATTTTACCCAGAGTTGTCTAATATTACTGCTTGACCAATCTGCATCATAGTCAGGGAGTTATTATTATTTCACTCTTCTCCCTATATGAGGTACAATAGTTTGAGACCTAGCTTCAGTCACTGCTTTTCTACAATAGAATTTCAGAGTCGCTGGAGTTAATTAATTTAGACTTGGCTCCAGCTTGAGTTCATCCTTTCTAAGCCTCCCCTTTACTCGGTCTCAGCAAAACAGTATTACCTCATTTACTGTAATGGCATCCTGGTCATAAAAGCCTTGGTGTTGTTTTACCTGTTAACCCTCTATGCTCTGACCTGGTAGAAAACAATCTCCCAACGTGTACATAACTTGTTACTAGATTTTTCCACAAGTCTTTTCTCCCAGAAACCCAGATGCAAGGAACTAAGCTTGTATGTACAGACATACACATACACACACACTCAGAATCTCATAGTACAAAATGTTTCAATTTCTCTATGATTTAAAAAACAACAGACCTTTTCTCAATTACATCTTAGAAGCTGATAGTTTGACATTCTTGGTTCTTTTCTGAAACTGCTATAAAATGCACACACTTGTCTTTGGAATATAAACTATAAATCATTATTAAGATAAACATTTACAGGGAAGTTATTTTTTCATTACCTATAACCGCTTTTTATAGTTTCTCCAAAGAATCTGTCCTGCTCTGCAGTGCTCCTGCTCCAACAATGAAATTTTCTGAATTGCTGATCAAAACCTATCTCATTCTCATCTATTGAAATTTGTCTCTCAGTGCTATAGGGATTTTTCCTGGTAGAAGTCTTTAAAATACATGTACAATTGTGCTATGCCTGTGGATCATGATGCCACAATGAATCTCATCTATACATATTTCTTAATTAATAATACATATTTATTTATAATATATTTATAAGGCACTAATTAAAATAACAACAATAATACAAGGGAAATCATTAGAGGAGAGTAAGCAGATTGGGGGAGGGTTGGGAGAGGAAAATGGAAAGTACTGGGGAATAAGATTAACAAAATTATGGTATGTGAATGTATGAATATGACACAATGAATCTCACTATAAGATAGAATTATAATTCACCAATTAAAAAAAGAAAGACAAGTAAAACACACATGTACTCTCTGCGTCTCTCTCTCTCTCTCTCTCTCTTCCCACTCTCTTTCTCACTCCCTGTCGTCTCTTTCCTTATGTAAATATACAGGACTTTAAAGATTTGTATATACCTTGGCACCATTTAGTGCTGAGTTTTTGACCTGGTGGATCCATTGGTGAATAATACTGAAGATGTAATTTACTAGACTAAATCAGATAAAATATAAATTTTAAATATTATAAAGATGTCAATCTCCTCGTCATTCTGTGACTGTGTTGTGTACTTCCTCTTCCCTATTTCAATTGCTACAGTTTTTAAACACTTTACGGATGAGTTAAGGTCTTCTCTGGAGTCCTCGTGGGAGGGTTTATTGTGTCCAGAACTGTCGCTGGGGTTGAGCACACAGTGACAAGTAGCACATGACCACTGACCTTAGGAGAGTCCCATGTCTACTGTCCATGGCCGTAAACCTCCCAGATGGCCTCTAACCCATCCACCACCTGGTAGTCACACTCTTGTGTAGCCATTTTAACAGGGTTGGTCTGGTGAGCAATAGCGTATGGCAGAGAAGATTTTTTATCCGTTCCAACATCAAGTCATAAAGACTCTGTGGTTTCCATTATGGATTTCTGGTTTTCTTTCATTCTTGGATAATTCCCACTGAGCTTACAGAGAGCTACCCTTCGAGAACACTACAGAGAGACTTACTTGGAAAGGAACTCAAGTGTCCTAAGAACTCGTTGAAGGAGCTGAGAACCAGAACTCTCGGTTCTAGCTAAGCATTAGAAGATGGCAGCCTAGGCCCACGAGACACCCAAGTCAAAAGCTGAGTAAGTTACTCTTGCCCACATTCTTTTTTTTTAAGTTGTTGACTGACCTTTATTTATTCATTTATTTATATGTGGTGCTGAGGATCTAACCCAGTGCCTCCCACATGCGAGACAAGCGCTCTACCACTGAGCCACAATCCCAGCCCCATTGCCCACATTCTTGACCTCAAAACTGTGAGATAATATTTTTGAAGTCAAAATGGATAGCTAATACAGAACAGAACACTGACAAGTAAGCAAAGTTATATCCAATGTTATGCTTGAACAGATTTTACCAATATTTTCTTTCTCTTTTTTCTCTCTCTCTACACTCTCATCTCTATAAATTTGATTTTTTTTTTACTGTTTTCAATGACTCATACAGAGCAGGTACTCATACACTAATATGGACTAATAACTGTTTCTAATAAAGTTGATAAGTTTAATTACAGTAGACAAAGATTAAATTTCTAAGAGAAAACTCAGATGATTAGCTCTTTTCTGTTTTGGTAGTATTGAGGATTGAACTCAGGGTGTTACACACACTAAACAAGTGTTCTACCACCAGGTTACATCTCCAGCCCTAATGATTAGCTCTTAATATTTCCCTTACCTATTTTTTATCTGTTTTTTTATCAAATAAATCAAAGCATCTGTTATTAATTTTCCTCTTATCCCTTCAAAGAGGTCAAGCAAGAGACCACTGCTCTAGCTTCTGTAGTTTTACTTACAAATCAACCAAAAGCTTGAACTTCTTAGTGTTACTCAGTTGTTTGATTTCTAGACTGTTCACAATGTACAGGATGCCTTCTGATATGTCATTTTAATAAAAGATTTAAGTTTGTGTCCATCATTTCTTTAAAGGCACACTAACTTTCTACAAATATTGTCTGATATCGTTCTTGTTCATGGCATTATTTGGAAAAAAAACACTCATAAGGAAGATATAAGGTGATGGAAATTTTAAAGTCTTTTTGGTATTCTAACTAATATTGAATACTATGTAGTAATTGTCAACTAATGGCTACATGTCATGTAGATAAATAATTTTTCATTTTCTAAGGGGCAGCTGTGTATACTAATGAGAACATTTTGCTACAGAAGATTAATAAGGCAGCTAGAAAGTTTAAGCCTAAATTAAGCTCAACTAAAACTAACTGGTAACTGAATTGCTATACACTGGAGAGTTAGAGAATATAAAGTGTTTAACATAGCGTCTGGCACATGATGGCTACTCAATTGCTATATTTTAAAATGCTGACATTACACATCTGTGGATAACTTATTCAGTAGAAGGACACTAATTTCTCAAAAACTGTTTTTGCCTTTTATATCTTAGAAGACATGTCTTATTATTAATTTTGTTTAAATTAATTTTCATTTTGTTTTATTTGATGGTACCATTGTTTATTTCATTTTATGTATTCTGTTTTTGTGTGTGGTACTGGAGATTAAGCCTAAGGTGTCAGACATGCCAGGCAAACACTCTACCACTAAACCACATCCCCAGCCCTCATTTTATATATTCTAATAAATACTCTAATATGTTAACAGATAAGTATATATGAATTATATACAGAAAGAAATATAACTACATATTCTTTGTGCATGTGTACATATGTAAAGAACACTGATACAAATCACATTATTTACACAGATAAAATATAAATTTTTAGTATTATAAAGATATTGATCTCAAGTCATGAAAAGTGGCTTCTTTTTAGGCTTTTCAATTACTGAAGACTCACAAAGAAATAAGAGTAAAGAAGAGAAGCCATGGTTTTCACGAGTGAATTTTACTATGATTTCAGCTTAATGCTTTTTTTTTAAATGCACATTGCAAAAGATAGTAACTAGAAACTGTGGAGATGATTATTAAATAAAAGGAAAAGTTCAGATAGGTAGTGGCAGAGTTATAATATAGGAGAAATTTTAACTAAATTATTTGAATACTGAGTTAAGAAGATGACTAATACAGACATAAAGTTTGGTAAGAAAATTACCTTCTGACATTAGCAGCTCAAAGCTAAACATCAAGAATGATCTTATACCAATGTTCAATTTTATTTAAAAATTGTTTTGATCACAAGCACGTGTTTAAAATTCATTTGAAGAAAAACATTTCTAAACGTTCTTTTTCCTTTTGTCATCAAAATAAGTTGTCATAAAATACAAATTTATTTTTCATTTTTGTCATAACAAGTTAGAAACATAAAGACAGACTTGCTGTCTTTTTAAAAGTTTCACTCTCGGTATGAAATTTCTGGAGATTTGATTCTATTTCCAATAGGGGAAGCCAAGCAGCAGAGATATGAGTACTCACCAGTCCCAGCCTCAGGGTCTGTGTGTGCAGCTTTACCTTTGAATATGCCCATGACCCTGCCACAGCTCAGCCCAATTAACTCAAATGGACAAAATTAAAAATATGGTCTTCAGTAAATGCTGCAACAGACATCTCTCAGAGATGCTGAAAACCGAGTGACTAAAGTCGTGACTAATTAAGGGCAACTAAAACCACCTAGTATTAAAAACAATGTATTTTAGTTTCTATTAGTGAAAATTTCAAATTTCATGTCTTTAACTGCTACCATGCTATGAGATAATTAAATGTAACTAATGATCAGATTCATATGTTTATAGAAAATTGAGTAAGAACATAAAAGATAATTTTTAAAAAAATGCAAAGCTTCATAAAAATCACCATCTGTATTCAAAACTTATTATAATTTGGGAGTCAAATATTGTTTGGGAGATAAATTTAAACTTCAAAAATATTCCTGAAGGCTAAACTCTTTATTCTTAAGAATAATTGAATCAAATACATTGCTATGAAAAGTTCATGTTTTATTCTGTTTAAACATGCCATCAAAGAGATCCATGATGGAATATTTGATATTTCCAAAAAGTTGCTGTTTGAGTAAA
>CM053410.1:12653675-12681478 GCA_028644305.1 Xerus rutilus
AGGTCAAATATTACAGAAAAGCAATGATTAGACTCAATCACTAAAAGTTTTCAAAGAGAATGAATCTTTGCTTACAAAGGAATGATCAGATTGACATCAGACTTCTCATTGACAGTAACTCTAGATACAGAGTTGTTTCTATAAAGAAATGTTTTCCAAGTTCTGAAGAATCTTTGGAAAGTTCCACTTGAGTTACAATGTATCACTTCTATGGCCTCAAATACAAATCTTGATCCTGCAATATCTAATACATCAAGAACTAGTTATTAGTTTTCAAGTTGTGAAGTCGATCACAGATAAAGCAGAAGAGGCTTAATTAACAGCATAATTAACATACCACAAAACCCTAGCCATGGTGTGGCAAACAGACATTGGCGGAAAAATTGAGGGAAAATAATACTAGGAAAAAAAGAGAGAATAATTGCTCACTTTGAATAATGGGAAGTTAAAATATCCTAAGTAGATTATGTACAGTTAGAGTATAAGCAACATAAATTGTTTCTTACTTTTAAAATAGGACTGTCAGAAATTTGGACCTAGACAAAAAAATTACCTATAATGAGTAAGCTTCATTCATTGTCTATCAAAAAGAGAAATGAATTTTTAAAAGTTTATCATACAAAAAAGAGGAACAATTGCAATCTGGAATAATGAAAGTAACTAGAGAATGAATTAAAAATAAGATTTTAGAGTTATAAGTGGTTATTTCAGAGAAGTGGAAGTGAAGAGAAGGGGCAGCAGGTCTTTATTTATAATTTAACATAGACACATAAGAATACACCATGGTCATTTCTCAGGTGAAACTGAAGGGCCCAGGACATGAGCAAGGGACATTTGCTCTCTACTTGGTATTATTGTGAGCCTGTTTTTTTTCTTTCAGCAGTACATAAAAATGAGATCCTTTGTAATTAAAATGAAAATAATTGTTGGAACATGTTATTAAAATAAAATCATTACTAAATATTATAAAAACAAAAAATGAAATCAGTAGTCTCCAGTCTTGGCTTTGCCTCTTATGCTTTTTGATAATGAACAAATCTCTTAATCTCTTAAACCTCAATTATTTTTTTATTAAAAATAGGATATTAATACTGCCCTCATCATCTGTGTTATTACAAATAGTGAGATATGATAAATGAAGAGGGTTTGATAAATAGGAGTCCAAGACACATGTAAAGAAAGTCTTGGAAAGTCTTTTCTTTTGGTGAAGAATCATGATATTATTTAATTAAGGTTCTCAGTTTGAAAGAGAACACTGATTGCTAATTTAGAAATTTAAAGATTGTTATTTTAAGAGTGTTGAGTATTGTATCATATATTTTAGAGAAAAGAAAATGATTTCAAATTCAAGCTATTATATTTAATTCCTAAAGGGAAAAATTACATAATTTCTTTTCCAAATTCTCTGTTCTTTACTTTTCTCAAGTATTTTGCTCAAGCTCAAAGCAATTGTCTAAGTATGTGACTTGAAATTTGGAGGATAGTGAAGACTATTCCTAGCTAAATATAAATTGTACCTAAATTCCAACTTTTATTTTATATTCACAAAGCACAATTATCAATAATTTATCAGAAAATATGGATTCAAATTCCAGAATAGCTCTATGATCTTTGGGGAAAAAGTTTAATTTATTTTGAACTTGGAGTTTCTTCCTTTTTAATGGGAGAGGGGCACACTACACCTACACTACACATGCTATGGAGATAAGTGAGAACCAATTATAACAATTCAAAATAATCGGTAAAGATAAGTTTAGAATCATATAAAATATGAATGTAAGTACCTAAATGATTTTATATATTTATCGTTTTCCTATTAAAATAATAATTATGTCACAAAAGTATCATATTTAAAATCATAAAGGGAGTTACTCAGTATTGGCTACTTTAGTTAATCATTCTATTGTTCTTACAACTATATGAGTTGGTCTCCATGGTCTTAGAATTCTTAAGAGAAAATCTGCTTTAAAGGTAAGTAACACAGGGTGTATTTTCTCTGTTTCCCACTTTTGCCAAGGCCAGGATTGCCACTCATTTATCCATAAGGTAGTCTCAAGTATTTGCAAGAATATTTCAGCAAAGTTTCTTTCTCCATGTAAAGAAGGAACAATAATTAGAATAAACTATGTTCATCAGAATGTTAAATTGCTAATTTAACTATTACAGTACTAAACTTTGAACCTAGTTTTGTTTTGTTTTGTTTTTGGTACCAGGGATTGAACTCAGGAGCACTCGACCACATCCCCAGCGCTATTTTGTGTTTTATTTAGAGACAGGTCTCACTGAGTTGCTTAGTGCCTCTCCATTACTGAAGCTGGCTTTGAACTCGCAATTCTCCTGTCTCAGCCTCCCAAAGTGCTGGGATTACAGGCATGCGCCACTGCACCCGACTTGAGTCAAGTTTTATATTTTCTCACCAGCTAATTTTCTCTGTGTGTCCAGAAAGTTCACTCACTTTTCCTGTGTCTCAGTTTGCTCATTTGTAAACATAAGAGCCTATTAAATGATTTAAAGTTTCTTTCACTTCACACTATTTAGTTTTACACCATGAATTATCTTATCCTGGGTCATATCATATAGTTTCAACTTGTGGGTAGGAAAAAGAAAAAAAATAAAACAGCTGATGATCAAATTAATCTGACATTTACATTAATAACTTCAGAGTCAAGCTAACTGCCATTAGAATTGAAAACCATAAATCAATCATGACATTACATCAAATGGAGTAGATACAGCTTTAACACAACTCTACAGACCAACTAGACTTTGACTTTCTTTTAGAAACAAATGCCTTGCTTTTTTGAGTAGGATTCCTGTCCTCTTTGTTTTAAGCATTGACTTCAGCCACATTTTATTTTGTATAAAGAGAGCTTTTAAGGGATATTAAGGAGAAATTCTACTGACCAACTTAATGAAGTGAATCTTGACTGTCTTTTTGTGAGCTTTGCCAATGTGAGTTGTATAGGTAAGAGGAATTTGATATTTATCAGGTAACAACAGATAATACAGATTCTTACATGATATAAGAAAACCATCTTTGGTTTTGACTTGAGTTTCAGGTTCTTTAGCACAGAGAGTATAGAAAGATATTGAGAAGAAAGTTGCAGAAAGAACAAGGCTATTTCATAATGCCTTTCTTTATTGCCTAGGGTAATACATGTATTTAAAATTCTGTTTGACATTTTCACCCAGAAAACAACAAAATTATAATGAACTCTTCTCCACTGAAGAAATTCTTTGGATTATTTATATAATATTAGAAATGTGCACTATGCACATTAAATCTTAAATCCTTATCTAGGAGTCCTAGATTGACATAATATATTGACTGACATAGTCCTGAATAACCTAAAATAGCTACACATTCCAGAAAGTCAAGTTTTGAACTAAAATAAATTATGTGACCCATTACCTTAAAAAGGCAATTGGAAAAACAACCTATAGCCTAGAATATATCTAATGGTAGAATAATCAGAGGAGTAAAATTAACAGAATATTTATGTGACTTTATGAGAGTCATTAAATAAATATTTTTCTCTCATAAAAGAGATGTTTAGCATCAAATGGATTTATTTGCTCTTGGTTATTAGTTATTCATTAATATTCTAATATTTTACCAAATAGTAAAACTGATTAGTTCAAATTCCTGAATATAACATGCATAAATAGTTATAACTCTCCTAGTATGAAATGCTTGTTCATATGTATGTACATTGGCATACACAGAGGCCTAAAAGCTGTCTTCAGCCAGGTATTCAAGGATGTCATTATTCTTCAGAATTCACCGTTTTAGATCCATTATGCAGGTTCTTCTCCCTGAGTTCTCCTTCTTTTCATGTCTACCCTAGAGAAATTAAATTAAACTGAATTATTCTTAGTTAAGTAGTTGAATGATTCTAAGAGATGGAAGGATCGAGATCCATCCTTGGTGTCTTCTTAAGCAGGGAGATACCAGTTAGAAAGAGAGATTCTCTGAGGTGTTTTATATGGTGCCAGACAAGACACCTTATGTTATTTCAAGATTCTTATTCAAACTCTTCTTTTAAATTGGGCAAAAGCTAAGTGCCAGTCTCTACACTGAGCATTTTTATTTTATCTTATATAAGAATCAGGAAAACCATAAGAAGTGGGAAATTATTCTCATACTATCTATGCACAAGCTGAAGTGCTGGAGATTAATGCCATTTCTAAAGGCCCACAAATGGTAAATGATAAAGCAGAGATTTTACCAGGTATTAATTAATATTGATGGTTATACTATGTGCATCATATCACCTTAAACATCTAAAAGTCCATTGTTTTTTCTTTTTGGTTAGTTCAAGCAGTTATCAGACTTAGGGCAAACCCAACAAGGCAGAGGTGATAGCTGAGTTTTCACTATTGGCATTGAGTGAATGCTCAGTATGCATCTTAAAATAAATTCAAGTCACTTAGTACTGCTGAGCTTATGTCTGTATCAGTAAAACCAAGATCATTCGGGGTTTTGTGCCTAAACCTGAGGATTGTTGGAAAATCAAAAATCACACTGCAGAAGAAAGCAGATTCCAAAAAGTTAGAAAATTAGTGTGGAAGTCTTTGTTTTCATTCGCATTCACTGCTCGACAATAGTGCTATGTTCAGAGAAATGCATTGCTAGGCAATTTCGCTGTTGTGTGAACCTCTGAGAGTATATTACACAAATATGGATAGCACAGACCCATCACCTAGCCTGGTATCTACATGCAGTCAAGAGATGCATTAAACATGCTACACCAAGCTGCACTGGAAAAACATGGCATAACATGGTTTTATATAAAGTTGTTTTTATAAATACAAAGGATATGCCATAACATAACAATTAAAAGTGTTGTATAATAAATACATAAACGAGTAACATAATCCCTTATTATTATCATCAGGTACTCTGTGTCATTCATAACAGCATGCATTATACTTTTCTAGGACTGGCAGCAGCATCGTGGGTGCACACACACCAGCATCACCATGCATGTGAGTAGTGCTTTGCACTGTGGTGTTAAGAATAATATAAGATGACTAGATAATCTGAATTTTTTTGCTTATGGGATGGCCTTCAGTCATCAATATGGCCAGTTCTTGACAGAAACATTATCATGCATGACTATATTTATTACTGATAGTGCATATTGTATTTATTACTAATAGGAGCAAATAAAGAGAAATAATACATTTATAGTGAAAAAAATCACCAAGATTGTACAGTTGGAGCAAGTATCACTATTTCTAGAGAAAATATATAGTTTCTTATTATATGGTGGACTTGAATTGTCATGATAGCAGCAAGCTTATAATGACTAAGAAAATTTTAGAAAATAAATTAGGACTTCTATGAGAAAGAAGATAAACAAAAAATTAATGGGAATGAAAAGAAGACTGCACAATGAGAGAATCAACCAATTCTGAATGCAAATACTTGGCTAATAAATATTCTAAGACTAGAAGAAGGAAATGAGGAATCAAAGTTGCAAACAGAGAAGGCAGAGAAGTTGGAGGGAAAACACTAAAGTAAATCAGACAAAGATATTTCTCAGATTGAAAAAAGATGCAGACTTACAGCATGGAAACACCAAGTGGATGTGAAGACTCATACCAGGTCACTGGGCATAAATAGATTTTAAATATTTCAAAAGTTAAAATGTCTCATACTCCAAAATGGAAATCAGAGTAATTTCAGGTGTATCAATAGAAATCCTCAAAGCTAGAAGCTAGAGAATTAAGTGCCTTCAACTGCTATTTGTATCTCTGAAGTTACTGTATGAGAATAGCATCTGTTAAGTATGAGGAAGGTCCTTTTCAAGTGAAAAATGTCTCGGCAAATTTATTGCCCATATATCCTTTCTCAGGGGCTTCCTGAAACATAAGAATAAAAATATACATTTTAACACTGGAAGGAAGGAAAAAGAATTTCAGTGACAAAGATGTCCCAGTTCAAGAGCTGAGTCACAGGACTGTAGGGCAACAACCCCGTCCTGTAGCAGGAGAGGGTGTGTGAGGTGGACAGCAAGAAGGGTATCGTCCTGATGCAGAAGTGCAATAGGAAATGACTGATGGGTGTTCTTTATTGAGGGGGTTTAAGCAGATTTCTAAGACTATTTGGGGGTGAGTTCATAGTGTACTCTTTAAAAAACTGCACCAATGACAATGAGACCACTGTCTATTTTTAAAAAGTATTCCAGAAAAAAAAGAATCTAACATTTTTTGAGATTCTTCAGTGGATAAGGTTTACATAGTTATAATCATGCATGTAAAGAATGTTGATTTAACCCACAATTGCTATTTGGGGAGAGTACAGGGAAGCAAAATAAATGTGCATGATTGAAGCCTGGGCAGTCGGGGTGGAATTCAGAGGAAGTAGAAAAAAGCTGAACCCTTGTTTTTTCGTAGGAACAGTAGGCATCAGAACCTCTAAACAAAACAAATAACAATAAAGGAAAGGGCAAAAAAGAGGAACAGCTCTATGTCTTTTAAAAGCTTACTACTTGCTAAAACAATTGGAATAAATGAAGTAGTTTAACTTGGGGAGCAGAAACCAAGAATGCAAAGGAAGGAGAAAAAAACATTACTCTTCATATTACAAGCACTGGATGTTTTCAACAATATCTTCTTTAATCTACCAAAAAGCAAGTATAAAAGTCAATTCACAAACAGAAAAATAAGGCAACATTTTTGCTGACTAGCAGCCATAATTTCTCCATATAGAATAGACTGACCACTCTCCACACTAACTTTGACTACAAATCCATCAATAAAATAGTAACATAGATGGTAGTAAATTCCACCTGCCACCTGTTATCACATGACCCGGGAGATAAGAATGACTAATTGTTTAAAGTGGCTGAAAAAATCGAAAGAGTAATATTTCATGAAATGTAAAAATCATATGAATCCCTTTTTCGGTACCCGGAAGTAGAGTTTTGTTGGAAACCTGTCACGTGCATTTGTGTTTGTGTTGTATTTGATTGACAGGATTGAGCAGCTGAAATTATATGGCCCACAAACTCTAAAACGTTTACTGTTTGACCCTTTAGAGAAAAAAGGTAAAGTCTCCTGTACTGAGTTACGCAGCTCTCGGCCAAATCCATGAGCACCTGAGCTTCATGAACGTGACATTATTTGGAAGTGGGGTCTGTGCAGATACGATAAAGTCCAAATGAGGCCATACTGGATTATAATGGGCCTTATATCCTCAATCTAACCAATATTATTATAAGGTGAGAAAATTTTAGACACAAAGATAAAAACACTTAGGATGATGCCAGGTGAAAGCAAGGACAGAGATTGGAGAGACATGTCCACAAACCAAGAAATGACTGAGATTTCCAGCAACCACCAGATGTGAGGAGAAGAGCAAAGAGCACATCCCCCTCTAGGGACTCCAGAGGAACCCAGCGTGACAGCTCCTGGATTTCTGACTACTAGCTTCCAGAACTGAGAAAGGATACATTTTCTGCCCTCTGTGGTCTTTTGTTAAAGCAGCCCTTGAAAATGAATAGACTGGGACAATCAGAACATTTAACACACATAGCTGAGTTTACATGACAGCACACTCATTATGATTGTTAGCCACCAGAAGACATTATAATTTACTCCATATCGAATTATGTTTTGTACACACCGACCTCTAAATTCCTTGTTATACTGTGATAAAACTCCCTCAGTAAACAAATAGTATGGAGCATGGTGACATGGCCAGAGGGAGATGAGAAGGAAGGGAACATGGTGGGGGAAAACTTAATATTTAATATAACATCGTGGATGTACAAGATGATATTTGCAACCCAATGATAAGCAGAAACAAAGTCAGTGGTGTCTGTACCTGTGGGAGTTTAAAAAGCAGCAAAGAGCCCATGGGCTGAGACTGTACTCAGTGAAATGGGGTACACTCCAGGAGCCCTGGTGGTGCAGCTCTGGCAGGGGAGATGGCCCAGCTGACCTGATCTGTCCTCTGCAGCTCCAATTTCTCACTGCTGAGCTTCCACCATCTGGCAGAGAACTGAGCTATTTTCCTGCATCTCTTTTGGTTGAAGGTGAGGGGTGTCTGCTGTGTGAATGAGATGACATTTTATTAAAACAAGTCTTGTGGGTTATATGTTTCACTTATTGGTATAAATAACGAGCAGAAACAACAGATTGGTTTCTATATTTCTTTAGCATCTACAGCCCTGTAGATGCAGCGTTCACAGTCTTCGAGAGTAAAAGATGACTGTTTTTACACACAAACTTCAAAGTTAAAACAACAGCATGTTTTATAAATTCTTATAAATTCTTTTTATAACATTATGAAACTCAACAGCTGAATTAGATTAATTTTCTTCGTGTGATTTTCTTTGGTGACAACCCCATTCATAAACCCAGAAGACAAAGAAGTATACATTTTAGAGTTGAAAGATTCTCCATGGTAAGACTCCAAAATAATTTTATTTTCCTCCAAAAGACTTCCATTATCTGTCTACCTCATTGTCTACTTTTATCCAAAGATAACAGAAATAACCTTGTAAATATTTTTCAATTGTATCATCTCCTGAGGGCCAGATAACTATTTAAAAATCTAATCAGACTTTTTGAGTTAAATAAGAAACACTGAATATTTTCTATGTTAAATGAAACATACATTATAAAATGAGTGCATGTTCCAAGCACCTTGACAATAACCTATTAAAAGTACCCACCAACAATTTTCTAAGTGATAATGTTGTTTGCAATGGTCCAAATTCACTAAAATTTTATATTTGGATAGATATGAATGTGTGGTTATTGGCTGTAATAACTTCAGGGCTGTCTAGAAAATAGGTTCCCACAATTTTATTTCACTCACAAAGTCATACAAAACATGAGGAAAGTGGCACTGTTGACCCTTCTGTTGCTGTGCACCAAAATTTAAAGGTAACATGATAAGAGTTTGGGACAGAGAAACAAAGCTAGCTTATGTGTAACCACATAACCAGAAGAATGACAAACAAAGATACTATAGAATGGAAATAGATAATTTCAGACAAGAGGAATGTAAAGTGATCCTGCCTTCCCTGTCTACCACACAATAGTATGTTCATACCTTTCTGATCCCCTTCTTTCCTTTTTCACCTTTAAAGGCAAATAAAGAGCTTTGTTGTGTAACACACAATAAAACCATCTGAGAGTGTTACTAATTCCTGCAATTTTTCAAGCACAATGAGTATGTAAGACGTGTCGCGTGCTTGAAAATCCCACACCAACCCTTGGATGAAGCATCTTGACATAAGATGCATTAAGAATGGCTCATTAAATATTTATTTATCCTTATTTGGTCACACCAATAATTCACATCCCCTTCATAGTATTTTCCTCTTTGCAAAAAGAAAACATGAAAATGATTTAAAATTAAAAGATAGACTGACATTTACAGGTGAAAAATATTACACATGGAAATGCTTTCTTGGAAAAATGACTAAGATGTAACTGAGTTCATGTGGATTTATTAAGATATTAAAATAGTAATTCTACTTTAACTTCATGAACATAAGCTTCAATTTACATTCAAAGATCTGAAACACATCACAGATATTCATCATGAATTAAAAATTGTTTTCTGGAAAAAGTAAGGAACATCTGTGTACTACCACTTTAAAAATAAAATGCTCTTCTCATCTCCCTCTGATTTTCAGGAGATCTGCCCCCACCTTTCGTTTCCATTTCCTCCTTAGCTTGAGAGAAAACATAAAACCCTTAACCTTCTGAGTTTGACTTACTTCACTTAACATAATGGTCTCTAGTTCCATCCATGTTCCAGAAAATGACATAATTTCATTTTTCTTTATGGCTGAATAAAATTCCACTGTGTATATATACCACATTTTCTTTATTCATCTGTTGATGGACACCTAGGCTGGTTTCATAGTTTGGTTATTGTGAATTGTGCTGCTTACCAACATGGGTATACATGTATCACTATACTATGAAGACTTTAATTCTTTAGTCTAAATACTGAGGAATAACATAGCTGGGTCATATGGTGGTTTCATACTTAGTCTTTTGTGGAAACTCCATACTGATTTCCATAGTGGTTGTTCTACTAATAATCCCATTGACAGTGTAAAAGTGTTCCCTTTTCTCTCTATTTTCCATCATTTGTTATTATCTGTATTGTTGATGACTGCCATTCTGACTGATGTCAACTCACAGAGAGATTGGTAAAATCTCACAGTACCTGTATTTTAAGAAGCTATAAACGTAATGTGTATTTATTTTTCTGTTTTAATATTTTAGGTCATATTATTTTACAACTATTTTTTCCTTATTGCTAAACTTTATTTTAAAGTTTAAAGATTTTTTATTCTGCTGTAAAGAGAAAAAGCAACAACATGGATTTAAATTTTTAAAAACAGTATTGAATAATTTTGACAGTAATTTTCTATTTGATACTTAGATTTCATAATACATATAGATATTTAAGCTTAGTTGACAAGTTATTCTAAGATACTTTGGGTTAGGAAATTAATAAGCTAAAATCTTTTGGGTCAGCATTTGTTTCATATACTTTTCTGTATCAATGTTATATTCCACATAAAATATGCTGTTATTCAAACAATGTGTAAAAAAACAAAATACTACCTGAAATAAAATAAAGCAAAAGTCAACCATCTATGGCTACTGACAACATTTTCAATCAATATCCTTTTCCCTATCCCTTGAAGATCAATTTTTTTACCCACACAATTGAATTGATTAAACTAAATAAATTGTGCAGGTATGGATTTTACCACTGATAAATAGAAGCATTTTTTTTTTAAAAAAGGTAAAGTGACTAAGTTATAATAAAAAATCTAAAATGAGTAGATTCATTCAAATCCTATTAGAGAATCAGACATTTTGTTCAGCACTGATTACTAGGAGCAACGAGAAGCATAACACAAGTAATACAGATGTTCCAGAGAAAACTGGCCCAGGGGAGGATTAAGACAAGAAAGTTTAGAAAATACTATAGAAAACATAAATATAGGTAACAAGTCATGACTTATGATCAATTGAGTCATCCTTAATTTTTTGCATGGTATAAATATCAGCACCAATAATAAAATGAAATAGTTCATTTACAAAACAAAACAAAGCACAATCTGAGTTGAAGATAGCATATTTGGAAGGTTTGAAGGCTACCCTCAATAGGAACTTGCAGTATAAACTTATTTTCCTCACTTACAAAGTAGAGATAATGATTGTCATGATTGCTGTTAATAATCAGTTAACATGTATGTATTGTTTACTCTGTAACAAGTGCTTTTCTGTGTATTTCATATATATTAATTCCTGTAACTCTTTAAAAATCCTACACAGTAGGCATAGGTATTTTCATTTAATAGTGGAAGGAACTGAGGAAAAAGATATTCAGTGACTTGTCCAAAGCAACTTAGTTTTGTAAATGGTAGAACTAGGTTAGAAATAGAACTCTGATTCTGCAATCTACAGGAAAGTATTGATCACATAGTAAACCTGTGAAATTGCTGCTACCATCCCCAAAACATCTTCTAAACCCAAGCACAATTGCATGGAGATGATCTATATTCTATGCAGTATATTCAGATGTTACATGATGGTATAGATAGGATATGAAAACACTTGCAATCTATAAAAAGGCAAATATGAATAGATTATTTTTATTGGAGTTGATAAAGGAAAGGTGATGTCTTGGAATAATGAGTCACATGTAGGAAATTGGAGTATCTTGCAGCAAATCCACCATCTATAAATAATAGGCTATTTTCATAAAACACATCAGTCATGGTACAGTCCAAATCTACAATCTTAAAGGATACATTTTGTCCTAGTGAGATGTGTGTGGGGAAGTTTCCTGTGTATATCATGTTGAAAATAGTAAATGTTTCCCTGAGGACCAATTAAACATGATAAATCTCAAGTTGTTCCCATAAAGCAACTGAGTAAGCAACAAATTGTTGAAAAGTCATTTTAAGATCATGCTTTCTTAGAAAGCTCGTGCTTCCCACAGTAACTGTGGCACCATCATTTGATATAATTTGAGTTATTTTTATAGGTCATGATAGATCTGTTTTTATCAAAAAAAATTCCCATCCAAACCAGATTAATCTTCAGAAGAAATGGTGAGCATAGATAGCTATTATAGGACTTGTTTGAAATAAAAATGTATTAGTCAGAGAATATCTCTCAGGGTCTTTGGGAAACAAAAGTTTGCCTAAAGGAACATATTATGAATCAATCAAATATTTACTGAGATTTTAAAACATATCCAGCTTGTATGAGAACACCAGGGAGAATTTGAAGCTTTTACCTATAATAGGGGAACAACAACAACAAAAAAAAGTGAAATAATCACAGTGTGTTAGAAAGTGCTAGACAATACGATCAGCACTTTGATAGTCACTTTCTGTGAATTATTTCATTTAAGCAACAAACAAAGGACAAAGTAAACTGGAATGATTCTTTTTATTTTAATAAAACAAATTCTACATTACTATCATTATTCTCCTTTTAATGCCAAAATCTATCTAGTAAGCTAGATCTGGACTCATTTCATACTTCATTATGTTAATGGCCATGAATTTGAAATTCCAACCAGAGCTAGAATTTCATTTCCCAAATACTACATGGATCAATTTTCCTATCTTATTAATTAGAGAACATTACTTGGATGATTCTTATTTCAGTTTTAAGTCAATGTCTGTGTAAAATGAAGAACTATCATTAGATGCACATTTTTTAGGGAAAGTTGAACCTGGTTAAAGACAAGAATATTTTTGTGGTGTCATAACGACGGTGCACAGTCCCAATAGAACTGAAAATTATTTTTGCTTAATCTTGCATTAGTATTTTAGATGCCACTTATACTTTGTTGCCAGTCCTTGAGTAAACTTATATAATGCAAACATTATTTGTTTTTCAGTGTGTTCTGACTATATCTGGCTTTGAAGGTCAGCCAACACCCATGAGCTATGAGCACATAAAAAAATAAAATAGGAACATCTTCCAGTAATAGAAGATACAGAGAAACCTCCCTCAAAGTTTCCTCTATCAGCTATAAGGGCTTGATTTTTCCTAGGATTGTACATGGAGACTGAAATATAGAGACATGTTGATACGAACTTCTCCCCATTAACAGAGGGGCTAGTATCACAGTGGTAAATGGATTCAGACATATCTTAAAGTACAAATTTTGCTTTGCTTTATCTTGACACAGTTATATTCCCCCCTTTATTCTGTGCCAGATGTCACATGAATGTTTATACAGAACCTCTCTTTCTAAAGGGACCCTTGCCTCCCCTCTAACAATATGCTGCATAACATTCTGTTAGGCTTAAGGATCTGCTCCTTGGCCATACACAGCCACAGGTGGAATCTCATTCTACATTCAACCAAGTGCTCTGTCTTTCCACTTGGTGTTACCTCTTTAACAGAATACTTAGAAAGCAGAAAACATGTTTGAATGACTGGGAAGATTTATTCATGCAATGAACAGTTGCCACTTTCTAGTGGAACTGGGAGAGAATGTAAAACAGATATGACTTTATTTCTCAAAGAGCTTAGAGTCTAGTTGGGAAACTTGTCAAGCAGTCACACTAAAGAATATGTCATTGTGACCTACGCTGAAAGGTCTGGGAATAAACCATATTGTCTTCTGAGGGGTAAGAACAAAGACACCTTCTCAAGACTGAAGCACAAGGGGTTGGTTGTTTGGTAATGCAAACCTCTTTTTTAGGTAAATGAGGTCAAAGTAGCATCCTGGGTACATGCAGGGAGTATACAAGAAACTACGAGAAGGATAACTGGACTGAAATTTAAAGAATGAAACAGGTACTGAGATACAACCAGAGACACAGGAAAAACCAGATCATCTGAGGTCTTATCCTAAGAGCACTCAGAATCTACAGAAGAGGACTTTCATTATTAAATATTTTTATTTATCACTAATAGTTCAGGTTATGATGTAGCTTCTTTAAGTGGAATTCTCATCTGCACTTTGTACCATTAGCTTATTAATCTATTTCTAAATTGAATTAAAAACAGGCAAGATAATAAAATGATGAGCGTAGCTAAGATAAAAAGGAAATATAGGCACAATAGACAGGAAATATTTTATTACTGTATACCCTGCTTTTTGGTGAAAATATGACTAACTTGATGAAGTCAGATGTTCATTTCCCCAAAATATCCATAATCCCCTCACATAAATACCTACTTTTAATGCACTTTCATGGTTATTAGCAGCACTTAAGGCTTCAGCAAAAATACAGCTATTATATACATTATATATTATATGTGTCATTAGCATCAACATGCCAATCTTAAAATTGGCATACCAGAACCTAGAATATCTTCTGGCATTTGTTGAAATTTGAACAGACATTTTTTTGACATTGATAACAGATTGGATGTTTCTTATGATGATAAGAGTTTTGACATAGCATTTATTACATGTATTCACTTAGTCGACAATGTATTGGGTCTCCACTGTGCTTGGTTACCCACATTCTAAGTTATGTACCTGGTAAGACAAGTAATGGAAGAAATTCCCAGTACATACATTCCTTTTAGAAAGAGTACTTTTCATAGTGTGTACAGAGAAAACTGACTCAGGAAATTATTCCTGAAAATATGATTTTTATACTCAAATGAGTTTAGAAACCACTGTATAATATATTCCTGTACTCAGAGTTTCACAATAAATATTAGCTATGAGTAATTCTGCACCACAGAAATATGCTTCACTATATGAAATGCGTACATTTCTATGGGCCTAGAAGTGGAGGCAAAATTCAAAATATTTCACTTAGCATTTGACTGAGCTTACATTTTTAAGGATAGTTAGGTGAATAAACATAGCACTTGCCTTTGTAGGAATATATATGCAAAAATAGTGATTAGTAGTTTAAAATATCTTTCCAGGTGATCTAGATAAGTATTCATGTATCTATCTATTTTTATCTTCCAAATATGTTTTGATTGATATCTTCACAGATATTCATGAATTGCAGGGACAGTCACTCTCTCATGTGATCACTCTTTGGAAGGATATCACTTTTGGAATCTTTCCTCTATCATTCCACATACTGAGTCTAACATATTTACTTACAACTCAGTGTGATCCCATTAATTGTCAGCCTTTAAATGAGACTTTCAGGAATCTGGATTCTATCCACTGGACATTGGATTGCCCTTTCCTCACTGCATGTACCAAAATCTTTTTTTTCACACACCAATGTAACCGCAGACATACAACAAAACCATGGTCTCTGGCTTGCCTTGTTTCTTTCTTTGTTTCTTTGTTTCTTTGTTTCTTTCTTTGTTTCTTTGTTTGTTTCTTTCTTTCTTTCTTTCTTTCTTTCTTTCTTTCTTTCTTTCTTTCTTTTTTTCATTACAACTGTTGCAATATTCAAAATCACAACTCATGCTATTAATTTCAGCTGATATTTTCAACTCGACCTAGCACTACATCCGACAGCTGTAAAGGCTTTCAGCCATAATAAATCTCTGCCTGACTTCCCAAAGCAAACAGTGTAGAGGAGAGTGATCCCTCCAATAACATTTTGTCAGCTCAAATCACCACCACAGCATGAGTGATTCAGACGGTCTGAACTGACTCCAGGCTTCTCAACCTCCGGTCCTTATTTCCTATTTTCTTTTACTTATGACCTGTTCTTAATATTCCAAAGACTCTAAAAATGCTGTCTTCATTCCTCAAGATTGGCAGAATGCCCATTTAAAAAGCCTTCCCCGGCTTTTTGAGAAATTTCTGCCTGGTGGCCTGCGTGTGGAAACAAAGTTTACACATGTCTGCTAATTTAGAAAAACAATTAATAGCTAAAACTCTAATGCTGCTAAATTAATTTTTAGTACTAATTCTTTACTTTTGGAAAGTAAATGAAACAAAGTAATTTTCTTTGAGATGCTTAATTCCAGAGATGGTTACATCTACATAGCATAACTATCTGAAATGTGCACATAATAACTACTGTGTTGAGTGAATTAACCAGCATCCTTGGAGTTCAGTACCCTGCACAGAAGCTAAGCCAAGCTATGAGAGCTGGGGAAAACTTGTGCATGTTACTTAAACCCAGGTGTTCAAATAGAAAAAAAATGTAACAAGAACATAGGGCCTCTGAGTCAGAAAACTCGGCCTCTCACTAGCAGTGTAACCAGGAATTCCCTAGCCTCTGTTTCCTCATATGAAAACTAAGGGTATTATGACACAGCTAATGAAAAAAATAGGATTTGTTTCCATTTTATTGCTTCTAGAAGTGCCTGTGTTTTAACCCAGACTTTGCTATTGACTTAGTATAAACTGTTGCCTTAAAGCAACTAGAAAACTTGCAGTCAGTTTTCCAAATAATTAAGCCACCAAAAATCTTTAACTTAAATAGTTCTACCTGAAAATCAATTTCTCCTATTCCCTCAATTGTATGATACTTCAAAAAGGGAATCCTTTGGAACTAGTTATTCTTTCATTTGAATTAAATCACAATTACACTGATTATTTCTCTACCACTGACGGCATATCATTTATTAAATGCTGGTACATAGTGAGCACTAGTTGATTTAATTATTAGGTCAATAGAGCAAGGTTAACATTATTATGACTATTTTACAAAGTAAAATTGATGAGCTAATAGCTATAAAACAAATAAGAGGTTGAGCTGGGTATCATATGTAGATCCAAATCCATGGAGAAGTATTTTTTAGTATCTATGTTATTAAACATTAACTTTGACATGAAATGAAGAATCATTTAGTTTCCAGGGAAGCCATATAGTGAATTGGTCAAGAGGCTAGGTCTGCATTCAAATTCCCAGTAGTGCCACTTACTGTCTTCACTTATACACATGTTGTTTTATGTTTTTGTGCCTTACTTTCTTCAATTATAAATTAAAGATAATAACAGTATCTACTTCATAGGAGTTTTGTAGAACAACATTTGGCACATTTGGCACATATAAATATGTTTATAGAACAACATTTGGCAACATTTGGCACATAAAATGTTAGCATTGTTACTTTTAGCAAAAAACAAGTTAAATTAGAAAAAGATGCTGAGAATTAGAAAGCTGAATGAATTTGTCTAAGGTCACACAATAAGTTCATGACAGACAGTGACTCATGCTGAGAACTTTATAGCCATAATGCTGTCATTATTCAGTAACAGATGCATATGATCTACTGTGAGCATCATGCTGGGGATTGGAAAAGTAATATGAATAAAACAAATTATGTCCTTGGGTCTTTCTCACTGTCATTTTGGAAAAGTACAATCACATGAGAGGTGATATCATGTACGTAGGTGTTAATGCATGAAGCTCACAGTGGGCAGAGGGAGCAGAAAGCAGGAGGAGCTGACCTCAGCCTCAGAAAAGATTCCGGAAAATCTTGCTTATAAGCAAAATATGAAAAAATGAAAGGCGACTAGTCATTAAGCCAAGAGACCAACTTATTTTGTTTAACGCATCAAAATGATTACTAGTTTTCATAGCTAGAGAAACATTAATGAGCCTGATCCTAAGAAATATGGCAAGCAGATAATAATTCTCAAAACTGAATAATTTGGATATAATGATTGCAAAGCACACAACCTCCTGAAGTTTTTTTTTTTTTTTTTTTTTAAGGATTAATGACTGTTTATAGAATTCTAAGCAATGGCTTTTCAAACTCAGACTCACTAAGTGCAAAGTGTGATTAATAACCCTGCTAACCAAATGTTTGATGATATGGCAGAAAAAGAAAGTTGCTACTGTTGGTACAAATGGTCTTGGAGCGTAACAAAAAGGACATTGAAAAGAAGTAAAAACTTAATTTCTACTCCTATCGCTTTGGCTGTCAAAATGATACTCTCAAACTTTTATTTGTATCTTTTACTTGGAAAAAAACTATTTCTGTTCCTCAAATAGTTGAGAGTGAGCATCCACTTATAATGGTTTTAGACATTTCAACTTCCTTGAATCTCTTAAAAGTATCTTAGAGAGAGAGACAGAGAGACAGAGACAGAGAGACAGAGACAGACAGAGAATTATAAACAATGGGCATTGGTTACTGGAAGAAAACTGCAATACTAAGATGACCATGTTACTGATTGTACAACCATGACATCCAACTCACATTACTGACAGTTATACACTTTATACCTTGGAATCCTATTCTCCTGGATCTGCACCCATCAGACAAGATAATTCTGTTAAAGATACATCATATGGGTTTTTACATAGTATTGATAATAGTAGAGTTTTCACCAGATTTCAGTTTTGTGGACACACTAGGTAGATAGGGAATTGAATCTGGCTACCTTCAGCATATTTCCTGTGTCTCCCAAATTCACATGTCATTTATATACTGGAATATTGTTTTATGATGGTTAACAACAGTTAATAAGTTTAGACCGATTTTTTAAAAATGGAACTACTCAAGATGATTAAATAGGGTATAAAGGATAAAAATATCCTCTGCCCCAAGCAATACTTGCTTCATAGCATGCCATTGATGTTTGATCTCCTTTCCACACCCTAATTCTTGTTATTTTTACTTTATCTGCTTTGTTAACCCAAAGTCAGGCATGAAGTCATACATTAAGAAAAAAGATAGAATATCTATAATTTTATTTATAATAACCGCTCTTTACTTATATCACCAAGGAGTTTAATAATAATCATGTTTCCAATACAAAGTATATGCTAGCTGTTTTACCCTGTTCATATTTTACCCCTTTGTTCATTAACAACAGCAATAGGAGTCATAACAAAAAGATTTACACTTATAAACCCTTAGTACATAGCAGACACTGTTCTAGGTGATATGCATGTAATGACAAAATCATCCTTACACAACCTTAAAATGTAGGTACTCTTTATATCCCCATTTTACATTTGAGAAAACTAAGGAACAAAGAGATTAGGTGCATTGCCCACTATTAATTCATAATGAGACTACTAGCAGATTGCTCAATATGTAGGTGTATTTCACACAGAAATTAGCCTGAGATTGAATTCATCATGGAAATCAGGGTTATAATGACCTCCAGTGTTCATGAATAGGCAGAATTAATACTGTTAACATGGTAATGCTACCAAAAGCAATATATTAACTCAATGCAATCCCCATCAAAATACCAATGACATTCTTCACAAACCTAGACGGAAAAAAAAATCCCAAAATTCACTTGGAAGAATAAAAAAGTAGAAGAACCAAAGCAATTTTAAGCCAAAAAAGCAATGCTGGAGGCATCATAATATCTGATTTCAATTTATGCTACCGAGCTATAGTAACAAAAACTGTAGGTACTGCATAAAAACAGACACATAGACCCATAGTACAGAATAGAGGACACTTCGACAACCCCACACATCTACAGTCATCTGATCCTTGACAATGGTGTCAGAAACATACACAAGAGAAAAGATAGTTTTTTTAAAAAAATGGTGCTGGAGAAACTGTTTATTCATATGTAGAAGAATGAAACTAGACCCGTATCTCTCACCATGGACAAAAATCAACTCAAAATGGATCAAAGGCCTAGGAATTAGAACAGAAACTATACACACAACTCCTAGGAGAAAAGTTAGGGTGAATACTCCAGTGTATAGGCACAGGCAACAACTTTCTCCATAGGACTCCTGAAGCTCAGGAAATAAGGCAAAGATTTAAAAAATGGGATAGCATCAAGTCAAAAATCTTCTTCACAGTAAAGAAACCAAGAATGTGTAAAGATAACCTACAGAATGGGAGAAAATCTTTGCCAGCTACTCTTCTGACATAGGATTAATATATAGACAAAGAACTTAACACTAAAAATTCAAATAACTATTATGGAAAGCAGTATGGGGATTCCTCAGAAAAGTTGGAATGAAACCACCATTTGACCCAGCTATCCCACATTTTGATTTAGACCCAAAGGACTTAAAATCAGCATGTTGCATTGATGCAGCCATATCAATGTTTATAGCAGCTCAATTCACAATAACTAAACTATAAAACCAACCTAGGTACCCTTCAACAGATGAATGGATAAAAAATGATGTGATACACACACACACATAACTTTTCATATATATATATATATATATATATATATATATGAATATTACTCAGCCTTAAGAAGAATGAAATTATGACATTTGCAGGTAAATGGGTGAAGCTGGAGAATGTCATGCTAAGCAAAATAAGCCAACTCCAAAAATCCAAAAGCTGAATGTTTTCTCTGATATTTGGATTCTAATTTACAATGCAGGAGGGGGCTAGGGAAGAATAGAGTTACTTTAGGTAGAGGGGAGTGAAGGAAGGGGAGGGGATTTAGGGGTAGGAAGGATAGCATTATCACCCTATGTACATTTGTAACTATTTGGTGATATTCTTTACATCATGTATAGCCAGAAGAATGAGAAATTATACTCCATTATATATGATGTATCAAAGTGCATTCTACTGTTATGTATAACTAATTAAAACAAATAATTTTTTAAAATATACAAATAACTGAATTAATAAATGGGCAAATAAACAGACACTTCTCAAAAGAAGAAATACAAATTGCCATCAATTTGTATGAAAAATATTCAACATTGTTAACAATTAAGGAAATACAAATCAAAACTACACTGAGATTTCATCTCACTCCAGGTAGAATGGCAGTAATCAAGTATACAAATAATAATAAATCATTTGTAGGAGGAAAATGAATACTTTTCTACTGTTGGTGGGAATTTCAAAGGTAGATCAGCCAAGTAAATGGCACAGGGGATGGGAGGAGGGAAGAAGGGGGAAATGTTTGCATGTGCAAGTATATAACGACAAATCATATTATGTACAATTATAATGCACCAATAAAAAATTGTAAAATAAATCAATAAATAAGTCATCCAATTTCACAAAGTTACAACTGGAAGGGTTAGGCATGAACTCGGATTTCTGTCTATAAAGCACATATCCTTACTCAAAATGAAAACTCAAATTATATACAGATTGCTAACAAGGTAATAAATATTAAAAGATAGTAGTCTGGGGACCATGTCGAGATTCTTCATGGTATAGCAGGCAGAAAGACATAGGGGTAGGAGTCAGTCTGTACTTCCTTGGCTTTGCCATTATGATAGGCTTATTTTTGGAAAAGTGGGACAAAGTCCCTATATTTAAGATCCCTGTATACATTGGAGGTAATTTTTCATACTAGCTGATCTTTGAGACTGGTAAGAGACAAATGGTGTTTAAATACATTAAATTTATTATCTAATTTAATCCTCACAATAACCCTGGGGTAGGTACCATTACACACACATCTCATAAAGTGTTGAACTTAGGCAGTCTTGCACTATTTTTTAAAAATGTATTATGCTATAATTCTTCCCATTTCAAGTGCTTAGCATAATACAAAGTTGATTATTTTTCTATCTTCGTTCTTTTATTTTGCGTCTCCTCTTTCCTTCCTACTCATTTTCCTCCTCCTTCTTTCACAGGACTTTTATTTGAAAATCTATCTATACCACCTCTACATTCTAAGTGAACTAACAGAAAATACCCTAAAGAGAAAGAATATTAATGATAATTAATTATTTTTCTGCATCAAAAACCGGGATTAAACCCAGGGGCACTCCACCATTGAGCTACTTCCCCAACCCTTTTTGAATTTTTTTGTTTTTAATTTTGAAACAGGATCTCTCTAAGTTGCTCAGGTTGGCCTCAAATTTGCAATCTTCCTGCCTCAAACTCCCAAGTCACTTGGATTATAAGTGTGTGCCACAGCATCCAGCTTCATGACAATTGATAAACTAAGGAGACTCTATTTTTCATCTTTGCTCTATTTCCAATATTTTAGACTTATTTTATGGTAAAACTCCTCAATTATATGTTCATTAGATCTGGGTCCTCCAATCATTCAAGTTCAGGCTCAACAGCATTAAACATCTACTATTCTGGGTCCTATTCTACACATTCCACAACCATGTCTTATTTAAATCTCACATTTAACATGGAAGAACTCCAAGTCATGGACTCATTCTTTTATTCCACAGTGGTGTCCTGTATATTAACCACTTAAACAAAATAGCCACTACTTTTTAACTCTCCAACAATCTTGCCTTTCTTTCAGAACTTCTACTACCCACAGTGATGTTGTTTTAGTGGTTTGGTAGAAGTGTTTAAGTTCACGTTACAAAAAGAAGAGAAAATACTATACTGGTGAGGATATTTTTAAAATTTGTAATTTAAAAGAGCACATGGTAGGCTACATTCATGGAATTTCAGAGCTACTTTTCTGGGTGCAGGCAAAACTGATTTTTGTCCCTCTCAAAATAAACTCAACTAAATGAAAGAAAAGGAGAGGGTTGGGAAGAGGAAAGACAGTAGAATGAATCAGATACAACTTCCCTATGTTCATATAAGAATACGTGACCAAAGTAACTCCACATGGGCAGTTATACTCCACGTATGTATGATATGTCAAAATACACTCTACTGTCATGCATCTCTAAAAAAGAATAAATAAAAAATAAATTTAAAAAAATTAAAAAGAAACCCACCTACACTAAGGAATGGTGTGGGAAAATGTGATCATTTTGAGATCGAGGTTTATTGTTCTTTCATATGGAAGAAGGCTCCTCTGAAATACTGACTCACTGGTCATTACCAGGAAGGTAGTAAAGCTCTACACGAAAGGAAGTGCACGCTTTACAAAACGATGCACACCCACATCCCTAGTAAGCACACACTTCAAAGCAAAGCATTTCTGTGAATCCCTGGAGAAAATGAAGGTGGGGTTTTTGCTGTTCTAAGTCGGCAGCAGGAGTGGAGAGGAGGAGTGAGAAAGGGAAAGAAGCCAGAATGTAAGAACTTGCAATAGATTTTATCTTCTCCAGGAGACTCCACAGCCTTTGGGTGCCCAGAGTAAGCAGTTCAGAGGTGTATAGAGAAATCACGAATTGGGCAAGACTAAACAAGGTCAAACGCCACAAACAATACAAGTTAATCCAAAGATGCTGCAATGCTTCAGCATGAGAAATAGCCAATAACCTCTTGTATGAAAATCCTGAAAGCAAAAGTGGTTTCCTTTTATGTTTTGCAAACTTGGTGAGGTGTTGACAGCTTCCCGCAGAAGGGCCTTTAGCAGATCAGATTTCAGCAGCTCATTCAGTTGCAAGGCCAAGTTCTTATCCTGTGCCACAGTGGCAGGTTCACTTGGGCAAGGTCCCATGGGGCAAGTAATACTGTACAAAAGGACTTTCCCCTTCTTCCACCCTCACCATTGATACTTCAGGCAACCAGAGACCAGCATTTTAATGCGGGGGACCTCTTCCAAATTTATTTCCTGCATTTCATGTTCACAAGCCAGTATTTCTATTATAAATGTATGGCACACTATGTCTTAATAGCCTCAATAGTAAAACTTAAAATCATCTTGCAGTAGCAAGTCTTTAAATGATCGTTTGCAACATGAACATACCACCAGCTTTGAATTTTTTTCTTTATAACTTATTCAGTGAATCTCAAATTTAAGTGGTTAGAAAAGTCAATGTTCCATAATATTTCTCTTGAATTGCATTGTCTTTTTTTGATAAGAAAATAAGGAAATCATGTTTGGGGGAGAAAACACTTGAGATTCAATTTTATTTCATGCAATACATGATTTCTGCTAAGGGGAAATAAATAGTGTGTGTGTATGTGTGTGTGTGTGTGTGTGAGAGAGAGAGAGAGAGAGAGAGAGAGAGAGAGAAAGAGAGAGAAGAATGTCAGAGAAAATAATATTTTGCATGTCTGAGAGTTAGGCCTTTCAAGATTCCACACAATGTTTCCCTGCTTCTAAAATTTTCCAGGGTTACCATCCAGAGTCAACACACTGTATTAGCTATGGAGACCCCCACTACCATCTCAGGGCAAAAGATCCCAGTCACAATTGTTCAGAACTACCAGTGAAACCTTCTTGGGAAATTGTAGGTCATAGGCAAGTTTCTCTTGATCACAGAGAAAATCCTCTGAGATACTCAAGCTCTCTTGCTGAAACTTCATCTTCCACTTCTGCCTTTAGGTCATTTCCAAACAGCAGGGCACCAGACGCCCTCTACCTTATGAGAAGCCATACCTAAGTACGAGAGGATGGAGTTTCACTGTTGGCTCAAAGCGTTTTTACCTCTGAGACTTTACAGTAAGTCAGGACCTTGCAGTAATGTGATCATTTGTTGTTTCAGAATGTTAATCACTCCACTGAGTTATCTAGTTATTTCAAAAATAAAATAAAAACCACATTAAGATAAATTAATCTGCCATTCCTATATCATGTCAATAGTTTAAAAGAATTACTTAATTATATAATGCTTTGTTAATTCTCATCTACAGGGTAGAGTTTTGTGGTTAGGACTGAAGTCAGGAAAAACTTTTGCCTGAAATTATTCCAATTCTGGTTGCGATACTAACTCCTGTCAGTGAACTTGTGCAAATTAGTCAATGTTGTCTTTAGGTGACTTGGGTATTATCATTATTATTGTTACATACGTGGAGGTGGAAGCCTTCAGCGTTTTGAAATCAAACTTACATTATCATCATTACACCCAGTGAGAATAAGGAAAGTTGAGCAGTTGTCCTCATTTGCTGATTTTATCTCACAGACTGGCCCTCCCCATTCCTCTGGGCTGGCTTGACATGAAGAGCAAAGAGCAACAGTGTTAATCCCCAGGATTTGGAAGGCAGATGGGATTTTGAGCTCTCTTTATCTTCAGACCTTTGCAAAGAGAGTTGTTGAGAGTCTGCAGCCCGGTCAGCAGGACAAAATGCTATTGTTGCTCTCCACAATCGGGGTTTATGTTCTGAAAAGAAAAGGCTCTTCTGGTTAGTTTTGTTTCTTCAAAAGTGAGAACTAGGACCCATCTATGGAGTATGTGATCAGAGAGGGCTGGAAAATGAACACTGGACTGATAAAAAAAAGAAAGAAAGAAAAAGAAAGTAACATTGTCAAATGTAAAAGCTTTGCCTATAATGAATGCGCCATTTTCTCCTTTTCCGGTGTGGAGTATATGCATCAGCCATTCCTGATTTAGGCTGAGATTAAGGTTTCTGAATCGGGATGGGATCCTGCTGCTACTTCTGTGCTAACTGCGGTATTCTCAAGTCAAAACTTGGTCTGTGATTTAGAAAAAAAAAATTTAAAAAAGGATGTTTCTTCAAGTGGAGATTTATTTATTAAGTATCTTTTGGAAGCGTAGCTACCAGTTTGGTATTTATAATGCACTCAGGGGATGTACTCTTAACCACTAAGTAGCCTAACAGTTTTAAAAATCGGATCTATCATAGACAGTATGATTAAGAAATGTTAGAAATTCTTAAATGAGCCTGGGAATTACCTGCATACTCTGTGTTGTATATGGTTTAAAAATTATTTTCTTTGAATTTACAATGTAAAATAATTTAATCATGTTTATTTTTCCCCATAAAGTCTATAATAGCAAATTATTCAGGAAGTATCAGAATATGTGACATATATACTCACCTTCAAATCTTTTTTCTTTTTTTTTTGGTACCAAGGATTGAACTCAGGGGCACTTGACAATGGGGACACATCCCCAGCCCTATTTTGTGTTTTATGTAGAGACAGGGTCTCACTGAGTTGCTTAGCACCTCGCCATTGCTGAGGCTGGCTTGGAACTTGCAATTCTCCTGTCTCAGCCTCCCAAAGTGCTGGAATTGAAGGCGTGCACCACTGCACCCAGCTCTTCAAATCTTTTTGCCATGGCAAAAACCTGTTACAATGAATAACCATTCCTTATTTCCTGACTTTTGTGTCACATCAAAAGCCAGTTTTTGTTAGTTGCCAACTTGAATATTAAAATGTTGAACAAATTACCAGATAGAATGTTGACATCAGACATATTTTTCTCCCTCTAAATGGCTCTGTAAATGATGTTCAATTTCTTCATGGCTACTAATTTGAAAACTTGCAATTCTTTTGGTCTACCATTTTGGAAAGAAGCCATACTCCTAAAAAACTGGAAAGCCAAAGCTAGTTCAAAAAAGACCACACTATCTCCTTTTGGTTTTCGCATTGTTCTTTTCATTTATGTATTTCTTTAAACAAAGACCTGGATTCTAATTTTCCTTTTCAAGAATTAAGTCAAGCCCTCAGGGAGATAAGGGCACAATTTCTTTATGTAGTTCATTTAGATTCATGAAAGAAGCAGTGGTACAGTTTGGAACATTATTAAAGTTTTAAAAACTTATAAATATGTTCAATGAAAATGAGTAAGGAGTTCTTAGAGTCTTCTGTTGGGTTTTCAGATTATTTCACTCTGTGCTTCCTTTGGTTAATCATTAATGTTTTTAGGAGCCCTGAAAAATCTGAAAGTTGTTAGCCAGACAGCAATCTATTTAAAAGAGATAGAACATGTAATTTGATAATGCCTTTCTTGGTTGCTTGACCTTAAAATAATATTAAACCGCTCATTCCAATAAGTACAAATTAACTTGATCTAATGTGGACACATTTTGAAAGATATCGCAAATTCAGAAATGGCAAATACTAATAATTCCAATAATATCTGAATATTGATTTAGTAAATTTTCAGATGTAAAAAAGTAAATTAATGTTAAAAGCAAAAGGAGCTTCTGTTTTTGCTCCTCAAATATCTTGTTTTTAGGGCATAGGACATAAATATCCAACTGAGAAATATCACTGATTTAAGTCATATCCATTCAGGCCAATAAGCACTAAGTTCAGCTCAAATATATCCACCTAAATTTTCTCATGCCCAATATCCTATCTAACATAGCCAGTCATCCTCCTAATTATCCTCTTAGCATCTTTTAGTCTAATTCAATGTTTCTGTATGAGAGTCACTGGGACTGGTTACTCATTATAACCTCTAGACCTCATCCAAACCCACTGAAGGGTATTTCCAGGATGGGTCTTGGAATCTGCATATTTGAAACCTATTGATCTAACCCATTTGGGTCCATCCATACCCAGCTGGTTAATGTAACGTAAGACTAACTGATCATGCCTGTTGAAACCAGTATTTCATCACTGCTGTAAAATCCCGGTGATCTCAACTTTCTTTGGCAATATTCTCATACCACCTCCTTGCCTTTATTCATACTTACTTTTCTCAAATGATTCAATATGCCTTGTTAGTTTTTATGGTAGCGGCTTCATCTTCTCCTATTTTGTTCTACTTTATATTGACTGTATGTTTTTTCCAACCAAGTTATGCTCTTTGATCGCGGGGACTCTGTCAGTCTTGATTATTATTTTTTTGTCTGCAGTGCCAAGGATCTAGTGCATTGTAGGTTTCAATTAACGTCTGTGAACAAATGAACAAATTAAAGTGAAATCTTGCTCTTGGCTCCCTACTTTTTTTTTTTTTTTACAACCACAATACATCTCTTTATTTGAAATGCACCATCCAACTACATCACCCCTTCTTCTAATTAATTAATTAAGACATCAGCGTGATAGGCATTATTTTAGAGGCACTATGGATATAAAGAGGAATCGACATACATCCTTGTTCTTGAGCGATTCAGAATCAAGAATCAAGAGCTCATTGCCCCAGCCAGCTTCTCCTCACCTCATTTCAGCACTTGATTGATGTTTTGCTCTCCATTATAGTTCTGAGTGTTATTCCTGATGACATTTCCGAAGGCTTGAGCTTAGTTTTCCACCCCATTGAATTCATTTCCATTTCGACTCCAGTCATTCCCAGACAGAACATAGCTCGTGCAATTTGACCTATTGTGCAGTTGCATCACAAGATCTGAATGTAGAGCATTCCCCTAGTACAGACACAGTGTATTCAATCAGCTGATTTTAACAAATATTTATTAAG
>CM053410.1:12681978-12796556 GCA_028644305.1 Xerus rutilus
CCCAGCACGGTGGCTCACACCTGTAATCTCAGCACTTTGGGAGGCTGAGACAGAAGAATCGCGAGTTCAAAGCCAGCCTCAGCAAGGGCGAGGTGCTAAGCAACTCAGTGAGACCCTGTCTCTACATAAAACAGAAAACAGGGCTGGAGATGTGGCTCAGTGGTCGAGTACCAGTGAGTTCAATTCCTGGTAACAAAAAAAAAAGAAAAAGTTAGCTGATTATATACATTTCAACTGCATGACTGTGGTAAAGGCATTCTTATTTCTGGAATTGTCTCACTTATAACATTAAGCAAAGGACAGTACCAGATAGCATCCAAAATAACTCTAGCAATAAAACATTATGCCTGTCATGGTGGAGCATGCCTATAATCCCAGTGGCTTGGGAAGCTAAGGCAGGAGGATTAAGAATTCCAAAGCCAGCCTCAGCAAAAGTGAGGTAGTAAGCAACTCAGTGAGACCCTGGGTCTCTAAAAAAAAACAAAAACAAAATAGGGCTAGGAATGTGGCTCAGTGGTTGAGTGCCCCTGAGTTCAATCCCAGGTACAACAACAAAAAAAAAAAATCCTGACTGCCATGGACTTTTTGTGTCTAGAAATTTACTAGTTAATGGTATAATGGTAATTGCAGCCACCTAGGTTTGCATTGTACTTACTGATTTATTGCACTTTTTCTCATTCTTTTGTTTCATTCTTTCAGTAGTCCTTGAGCTATTATTATTTTCTCACTTCACAAATGAGGAAGCTAAGGTTCAGAAAGTTTAAATGAATTGTCCAAGGTTAAGGAGCTTTTCAAGATTGCATTCTATTTTTGTTTTTAGTATGAACTCAACAACGCTGGTAAACTTCTTGGTGATTTTATGACCACAGTGTGTTTCAGATAGGTTCACACCAAGCTTATATGCAAGAAAATTTAATTGACAATGTTTGTGTAGAATTTTAAAAGATGTAAATGTGAACAAAAGGTCTGTATTCACATGGTCCATTGCTTCTACTTGCTCATCTTCAGAAGAAGGCACCTGTGGTCGGTGTTTCTGATGTTCCTTCCGGTTTGATAGTCTAGAAGTTCTGCATTCCTCTCACAGCATACCTGTCATTCAACGTGAGTCTCACTGGCAACCTACTCTTGTGTTTTCTTCTCTAAAGAGTTGTGTTCATTCTGGAGAACTGCATGCATTAGTAAGCCATAGGGCTTGCTTTTCAGGATTTGGATGAAAGGACTGTGGGGTCCTCAAGTAACCAAACTGAGATTACCTCCTTTATCTGGGCACCCCCATTTGATTCATTTCCAATTTCTCAGCTCTACAATCTTCCAGGTACTTTGTTTTTTCCCACCAAGAAAGAACTCTTAATTGCTGAGGAACTATTAATCCTTCTTCTTTTTTTTTTTTTTTTTTTTTTTTAAATATCAGGCATTAATTGCTTTAGACAGAAAGCTTAAAGAAGGATTTTCTGGAAACTCTGAAGGTGAAGCACATTAGAAATAATGCAAGTTTATCTTTGCAAATAAAAGAGAGGAGATCTTCCATTTTTTCATTTTCTAATCTGAGAGGTAAGAGTTTCATGGGTCAAGAAATATCAGGGTATCTAAATCTGAAATGTTAGCAATAAAATTTTGAGAAGTCTTATAATCAGTGACACTTTAGCTTCTCCATATCCTAACAAAGTACTGTTTTCTTTTGAACTTTGAAGGAAAACAAAAACAAAACATCCCTGGCACAGAGTTGAGAAGAAATTAGTGAAAGGATGGGTTTTCAATTATCAGCACAACCCTTTTTCAAGTCAGATTTTTTGGCCTCTCTCTCGCTCGCTCTCTCTCTGTCTTTTTTTACATTAAACCCCATTACCTACCCCACAGTTTTTTCATTTGTCTTTCATATTACCAACGAAGGTGCCAGTCATCAAGGATAGGCTCCTATCAATCCATTTTGCTATTTGTTATCTCCTGGAAGATTTTTTCATTTCAGTATATGCAGGCGAGTTCCTGCTACATGTTAGGCAATAGATATAGAAGGATAAGTAATACATTTTCTCCTTTCTCAAAGAAAATACAGACTGATAAATTAGACAAACATCCGAAGAGATATAATGTGATAGTGTTATTGTAAGGAAATTAAAGTGTGTGATGTGACATCTCAGGAGAAACCCATATTCCAACTGTGGCATGAAGGGAGAAAATTTGAAGATAAGTTTTGAGCTGAATTCCAGTGTATGGACACAAGGCAGAATGATAAAGCTGATGTGGGAAGAATGATCTGAAGGGAGGGAAAATTATGAACAAACACAGGTAAACATGTTGAAAATGAAAGATGCAGCTGGAAAAATGCATGTGGCAAATTTTTGCTAGAGAGCACATGACAGGAACTTGGAGCAAATAAAGTCAGAGGTAGGAATATAATTGCCAGCTAGTCTATGAAAGGTCTTTTATCTCATACGTAGGTTCCTAGACATTATTTTATTCTAGAAAATGATCTAGAGTTATAAACAGAATATTAAAATTGGAGTTTAAGAACATGATCTCTGTGACCAATGAAAGGATTGATTTGGGGAAAAGAAAAGACCACTAGAAAAGAGATACCCACTAAGAAGCTATCACTAGTTTCCAGCAAGAAATTTCAGAAGTCCAAACAGTGGGATGACAGCAGATTTGGAAACAGGGAATTGATTTCAGTGCACTATGTACCAGAAGGGAGGAAAGTAGAATATTCCCTGTGTACCTAGCTCAGAATCGACACTGAGAAGAGAACATGAATATGATAGAAAAGGTCTTTTACCTTCTGGTTTGGAGAAAACTAATATGTAAACAATTAAATTAACAAGGAAATTATATATGTTGAAAATAGTTTTATCAAGAAAACTAATGAGGAAATTTTACCGTGAATAAATGCACACAGAAATATTAAAGGTGGGTTAAGTCCGTGCCTTTCTGAGGTACTAGATTAGGGTAGCCCCCCCTCCCTTTAACCGGAAGTAACGTGAGAGTCACATGGTGGGGGTGGTGCAGGGGGAGAAAGCATAAAACTTAAAATATGTGAATAGACTCTAAATACATCAGAAAATGTAGATTGAAGGAAATTAAAACATGAAAAATTCTCAAGTTTTTGGTGATCAAATGTATGCGAAGTAACTCATCAAGTGAGAATTTAAACATAATGCTGTCCAAATCCAGGGAGCTAGTGGTAAAAAATTGGAGTTTCAGTAGCTTCTGCTAGTACAGGAATTTAACTCAAACATTTTAGAAGAGCAAAATAGATCAAGAGATCAAGAGACATTGAAACAATTATGTTCTTTGACAAGAAGAAAGAAAGAAAGAAATTTCTTCCTTGAATATTTTGTCACAGAAAAAAATACTTAGTAACTGCTGAATACATTGATTTTATGTTCAAGACTTAATGGGAGGGCTGGAGTTGTGGCTCAGTGGTTGAGCGCTTGCCTTGCATGTGTGGGGCACTGGGTTCGATTCTCAGCACCACATAAAATAAATACAGGTATTGCGTTCATCTACAACTAAAAAAAAGTTTTTTAAAAAAGACTTAATGGGATATAGTTTAGGGATGAAGGGCATCAAAAGTAAATCCCAAACTTCTTATTTTCTAAGCTTACATTTAATAGCATTCTATGGGTAAAAATATAAAATTAGTGTATGTAAGACTGAGCAAATAAATAAGTATATTGATAGTATCAACACTAGTGTTTTCTCTATCAAAAAAAAGGAGATGGAACTATGAAATAGAGAATGAAAATAAAGAGGAATTGAGACAATATTCAACAGGAAACTAAAAGAAAAAAAATGTTGTAGACACACAATTGAGAACCACACAGCTATACCAAATGATAAGAAAGTTTGTAATGAATTGATGTGTTTTTCACAGGAACCCTCCATATTAAATAACACCAACCTGTCCTTTTCTTGATATCAAAGATAAAAAATAAAATAAAACAAACTAGCAATTATAGATGAAAAGAAACTAAAATGTGACATAAGAACCAAATGCAGTGCACATTTTTTAAATTTTATTTTGGATGATCGTGTATCTATATAACCATCAAGACAGTATTACACATGAGGCGAGTTTGAATAGGGTCTGTATGGAATATGTATTTCATTGTGCTATGTATATCAATGTTAATTTTCTAGAACATGATCATAGTATTATTGAAGTAGTTAGAATTGTCAAGGAACATGAAAGAGACACATGACTCAGGGCAAAATGTATAAGTGAAAAATGGATACATGGCGGACTAATAGATAAGACAAAAGAAAAACCAATATAGAAAAAAGATAAGGATTGTGATACTAGGTAATCCATTTATAATCTTTCTTTCCCTCTTAATTTCTTTCTTTCTTTCTTTCTTTCTTTCTTTCTTTCTTTCTTTCTTTCTTTCTTTCTTTCTTTCTTTCTTTCTTTCTTTCTTTTTGTTTTTTGTTTTTGTTTTATGGTACCTGGGATTGAACTCAGGGGCACTTAACCACTGAGCCAATCCCCAGCCCTATTTTGTATTTTACTTAGAGACAGAGTCTCGCTAAGTTGCTTAGCACTGTGCATTTGCTGAGGCTGGCTTTGAACTCTCGATCTCCTGCCTCAGCCTCCTGAGCTGCTGGGATTGCAGGCATGTGCCACTATAATGTTCTTTTTTTCCTTGTTGTCTACTGGGGATCAAATACATGGTTTTGAGTATGCTAAGCAAGTGCTCTGCCACTGTGCCACACCTAACCTCATACACAATGTTTATTATTCTACTTATGTAACTTCTCTAAAGGTTTAAAATTGTTCAAAATAAATATTGATCACGGAAATAAAAACTGGTATAATTTCCCTCAAATTTGAATGCAACTAATAAAAAATTCTCAAAAAAAAAAACCCACAATAACATAATTTTCCCCATGGGCTTTAAAAGTATTAAACCACTTTTTTGCTAGTACTAAATGTGCTGTCAACCAAATTATTGTTGTTGTTGTTGTTGTTTTAAATGGTAATCTGTCTTCCTCTAAGTTTTAAGATTTTTCTCTTTGTCTTCGAAGTTCTACTTTCACTCTATTTATGCCAGGTGTACAAGTTTGTATTAATCTTTTCTGGGAATTGGTGTACTCTTCAGTTTAGGAATTCATTTGTTAAGTCTGAAAAATTGGAGTTCTTTGCTGAAAACAACAGGCCTTCTTTCTAGCTATGTTTAGTCTACTGTTTAAGTAAATCTGTTTAGACTAAACACTGCTAAATAATGATAGATTTATCATTTTTCATTATTAGGGCACATTTTCTGAGGATTTGCTTTATTGAAACTCCTATGATTTTCCTCTTTGTGAGATATATAGATATAGTTATACAAATGTATCTCTATCTATTTATGATATAATGTTCAAAGGAGGTTTTCCATGGGCATCTGCTATATGTGATCCAGTACATATTTTTATTTGCCTCATCTGTGAAACTAGAAAATTTATTAGCCGCTGGTAGGTGCTTACTTTACTTTCTCAACCTGAGACACACTTAATTATGTGTGATGTGAATTTGGACCTATATCTGCTTTAGCACCAGACTGGTTTTCCACTTCTCAAGGATGGCTCCCTTCCACCACAGGCCTTAGACAGATCACAAATTTCACTGCAATTTTCCCAGAAGTGTTTGTTTGTTCCTGTTAGAGGAAGAGATCGGCATTTTGTGACACTTTGCTTTATGCAGATAGCTCAATGTAGGTTCCCACATGCCTAGGGCCTAAGATCCTGATTGCTGTTGCTGAGGGTTAGCAAATTTCATCCTCTGTATGATTTAAGAGCCTAGATTTGGAAAGTAAATGCTCAGGAAATGACGGCATGGGAAGTGGAAAGAATGAGGTCTGTACAAGAAGTTAAAGGTGAAGTAAATGAAGCATAAATATTTTTTCTAACGGTGTCACAGGGAGGAGGAACATTATTCACATGCATAATTTTATTCATCATTGATAAATAACTTTTATCCTCTTTTCTGTTACTGTGCCTTGTGGGAAGCAAAAAAATTAGGTTAATTATATTTATAGACAAACTAATTTTTCAGTTTAAAAAGGCATATTTGAGATAGAATTCTCTTTTGTTCAAGAATTTATTTTTTTTCTTCGATAACAATATCTTTATTTATTTTTATGTGGTGCTGAGGATCGAAGGTTGACGTAGGATTTACTACATAGGTAGGGACGTTGCCTCTGTGGCCATCATATGCCATCTGGAGGGTCATCACCACAAATGGTCTTTCCCTGGAGTTCTTTAGAAGTACCACAGGTTAAAAGGATCCATACCCTTCTTGAAGGTGGAACTGTAATAAGCCTAAGTCTTTGAGAGAAGACTACAGAACAAGGAACCACAGAAAGAGGAGGAGGGAGAGTAGATTGGTATCTCATGTGTGAGTGAAGACGCCATCTTTAAAATGGATTGTTGAAGACAATCTGCCTCAACTTAGAGCTCCTCAAATGCCAGAACTTCAACTCACGTGCAAAATAACTTTCATATGCCTCTAGAATGTGGGGTAGTTTGTTATACAACCATAGATTACAAAAAAGCTGGGCCAATGTGAAAGATTTATTTAACACTAATAGACACATGAGCTTGTTGTTATCTGATTTTTGACTCAAAACTACAATAAGGGTCCAGATGACAGTGCTTAAGCCTATTGTGGCAGAGTGATAGTCATTCAAAAACATTGCTTAAGTGACAAAGGAAGACACGTCTCATCTCATTACAGACTGATGAAGTCTCTGAAATTCTAAGAATCCCACACCTGGATACTGAATTCGGTTTGAGGTATCTAACCCCAGACAGTTTGGAAGAAGTTCAGAGAAGAGTAATCCCAACTCTGACCCACACCTCCCCCAATTAAAAAGTAAAATATTAAAAAAATGCAGAACTCCAACAACAACACTGTACCCCACACGTAAAACCACAGTGATTAAAGTAGGAAGGTCTGGCTGGAGATAAAAGATAAAGCATGTAACTAACTACATGAAAATGTACCTCAGGGCCAGCAACTCGTAACTACAGGAAAGGTATGATCTGGCACTGCAAATATTTGAAACTCACATTGCCTGAGCAATAGAACAACTTTTTATGAGGTGTTACTAATAAGGTAAACACATTTTTTTCCAAATTCATTCTCTATTTTTCCCCTAAGCCTACATTAACAAGTTAACAAGCTTATTAGTTCACAAATACTGTGAACAAAACAAATATATTCATATTTTTCTTGTCGGTAGCCACTTTTGCATCTAAGAAGCATCATTATTTACCACTAATAAAAGGACTAAAGAAAATTATTACAATGGTGCTTCTAGGTTAATCACATTTTAAACACGCACATTTAAAAATATCTAAATCCATTTACTACAAATGTTTACCTAACAGGCATGTATGTTGTATTTTCTTCCTTTCCTATTTCTCCTTTTTTTTTTCCATTTTGATAATCTCTACAGTCTATAATTTAGTGGCATTATAGCATCAAAAACATGTTTTACAGAAGTGTATTTTGCATCTGTAGAAACTGAAGTGACAGTTATGTTTCTTATTTTTTTTCAATTGCAGTATATTATTAAATCCCAGCTGAAGTTATGCACTCTGCTAGGAGTTATTGATACCACGTGAGAAAGAGGTAATTCTTGCCTTTGATTAGTTTCCATTTCAGGAAATGAGAAAAATTTTCATGGCAATTCCTAATATTTTGAGCTAAGTTCTCAGAAAGGAATTTGCATAGGGGACAGTGGATACTGAGGGAACAAGAGAGAAATGTCATAGGCAATTCTTTAGTTAGGTCATAAACAATGATATTAAGTCAAAATAAAGTTGAAAAATACATAATGTGTGTATCAGTTAAGATGTTACATGTAAAAACGTTTTTGGGAATGTGAAACAAAATATGTAAGTCTTCCCTATATTTCTGGGTAGCTCAGAGGTCAGCATGGATTCCCCATGAATGCCCAGTTCCCTAACAATCTGTCCTGAGATTTAGGGGAGATCTGAGGACATATGTATTTTTTCCTCTTGAGCATTAAATTCAAGACAACTCTTGATGACATTCATTTTAGGGGATAACATCCCTTTGCTTTATAAGTTGATTTTCTGCAAAAGCATACCCATGAAGAGAAAAAGTCCTTTTTCTCAATTTTCCTTCTCACACACACATGCACACATACCATGCCTATAAATTTCTTGTAGGGGTAGCAGATTTTTATCAAAGGTTGAAGGAGAGAAAATCTTATTAATGTCCTGGCAATACCAATAAGCTAATTAATCATCCCACCACCACCCAAGCCTTACTTGCACTAATTTTTCTACAGATCCCAGATTTTCCCAATGTAGTCCATCTCCATGGACAAAACTAGACTCTTACCTTATGAGACCTGAACATAATTAAAAAGAAAAAAAGCTCTCCTTTTAAATTGTGCAAAGTAATCCAATGCTGTTCCCCAAATTTACCTCTGCTGATATCTTTGCATATCTACAGATTCAGTAGTGCTTTGCTAAAGTGTTGCCCACCTACTTCAGCTCTAAATAGCTCTGCTTTTTTTAAGATCATCTGTGAAAATTTAAAAACATATTTTCTGAATTTTAGCTACAAGCTGAAAAAGCTAGCTGGCTCATCCATTTTGGATTTATATAGCATTTTCTTTTCAATAAAAATATGTGATAGGGTTTATTGTTTGAGATGTTTATTGGGGTACTTTTTTGCAATCAATACCTGGTGGGAGAAGGGGTTGAAAAGTGGGAGAAGTAGATACCTGATGACTTTAGCCCATTGATTTTCAAATGGGGACATCTTCCCCCTACCACAGACATTTAATAATGCTAGAGACATTTTTGATCATCATGAGCAGGATGAAGGTGGGGAGTTGCTATTGGTATCCCATAGACAGAAGAGAATAACGATGCTAAACATATTATAATGCATGGGTTAGTGCCCAGCAACAAAGAATTATTCAGTCTGAAAAGTCAGTAGTATTAAACTTAAGAAACCCTTGCTTATCTGACTATCAAGAGAAAGTCCAGAATTAAAATGTTCCCACGTAGGTCAAAATGTCTGGACCATTAAAACCTAATTTCCACCAGTGAGAAATATGGATGTAGGCAGCTCTCTGAAGCAGTCAACTCTGCAGAGGGTGATCGCTGAAGACTGTCCAGTGATTGATCCCCCAGAACCTAGGGCCCTCAGTCCTTCCCTTAGGAGGACAGGAGGCATCCCCCTCTGTTCCTCTGCCATAGCTATGTACAACAGTACAGAGGACAATATTTGCACAATACTTTTCAATATTGCTGAGAATAAAGAAATATTCATGCATCCCTGGCTGGTCAGTTTCTATTAGAGCATAGCTAACCACGTGACCTAGTGCTTATTGGATTCCAACAGGTAGATGAGATGCTATAACTACACCATTGAGCTTCATCCTTTCGCTCACCAGTCTAAAATTTGATTAATCAACAAATCTGCAAGATTTGATAAGATTTCCATCTCTGGCTCATTTAATGATATGCCAAATGAAAGCATCATTCATTTCAGGAAAATAAAATGAAAATGAAGATTTTCTGACTTTTCTGAACCATAGAATGTAAGAAGTAGAAGGGATTCTAGAGGTCATCTAATTCAGTTCTATGTGAGATTTGCACACGTACCCATGTATCCACATCTCCAGCAAATTACCATCTTCATTATTTGCAGTGAAATGCAACCCTCCGTCTCAAGTGTAAGTCATTCATACGTTTGTTTTTCCTTTTTATGTTTACTCTAAGACTATCTATAACATCATCCCACTACTCATAATTATGCATAATGGACAATTGTTTTCTATTTGAGTAATGTGCAGAGGTCTTTTGTTTCCTAATCCAAGTAGACTGCATAGACTGCTATTTCTTTGGATTAATAGAATATTTTCCAAATAAATAATTCTCTTTATTCCTGCAACCCATGTATAACCTAATCATGAGTTTGAGTCTGTTCATAGTCCTGGCTACTTTGAATCCTAAGATAATATTTGCCTTCTTCAAAATTCCTTTTTTATTTTTATTTTTTGTACTGAATATTGAACCCAGGGGTACTTAACCACTGAAATCAGTGAGCCACATCCCCAGTTCTTTTTATTTTTTGTTTTGAGACAGGGTTTCTATAAGTTGCTTAGGGCCTCACTAAGTTGCTGAGGCTGGCCTTAAACATAATGCTCCTGCTTCAGCCTCCAGAGTTGCTGGAATTACAGGCATGCACCACTATACCTGGCTTTGTCATTCTTTTTTTTTTTTTGGTACAGGAGATTGAACTCAGGGGTACTTGACCACTGAGCCACATCCCCAGCCTTATTTTGTATTTTATGTAGAGACAGCGCCTCACTGAGTTGCTTAGCGCCTCACCATTGCTGAGGCTGGCTTTGAACTCATGATGCTCCTGTCTCAGTCTCCCTAAGTGCTGGGATTACAGGCTTGCGCCACCGCACCTGTGCCTGGCTTGTCATTCTTTTAAACAAACAATTTTGCCTTATTGTTCAGAAAAAAAATCCAAAGCAATATTTTCTCTCAGGAAACAAATTGTAGATTGACAATACAGAAAAACTTTCTCATTACATAAATATTGTAGTAAAGTAACGTACAAAGTCCTTTATAGACAAATAGTTAATCATTGTTTGCATTTTTTTTATGGTATGTATATTAAGAAAATAGTGTGTGAAAAAATAACAAAGATAGAATCAAGAAAAGTAAAGAAAATTTTGTTTTTCTCATTATTTTCATTAGTGCAGTTTTTAAATTGCTCTTGAATATGCTAGTCATTTCTCTGATATCTTAAATAGTTGAAGCCCAAAGCACAAAAATGATATTTGACTGTAATGAGGTTTTTCTTTCAGGAATGTAGTTCTTGTTATAAAAAAATGAATGATGGTAGCAATGAATAGAATATGTTAATAATTATTCATAATGGTTAATTCTGAGTTTAACAATTAACATAAAATTGCAAAAAGAAACATTTGATCATGTGTAATATGTATACTGTAAAATGACATTGCATAATCAGTCTAAAAGAAGTTAATGAGTGCCCATTTGAAAAATCCCTGCTCATTTACATTTATGCTTATTAGTATATAATAATTAATAAAGTAGTTGGTGATAAGAAAATGGAGTATGTAAATACTTCTCCATGTGTGAGTCCTTAGTGATGATATTTTCTTTGGAAAAATGATTCTTATATATCACATTTTTAAGAGCCTGAGTTTAGAGCATCCATTTCGGCTACCAGGATTCACTTTTATGGGGTGGATTCAGGACTCTAATTTCCTATTAAAAGGAGTGAACACATTTATCCCCTCTGAGTTTTAGAAAATGCTAGCAGTGGCGTGTCATTTGTATAAGAAATCATTTCCTCTACCACTCTTTAGGCTTTGTTAGTTTTGCATCTCTTTTGCTCTCATTCTTATCTGCAGAAAAGAAAGCTAATGTTCATTTTTAAAGCAAATATTTAAGAGAAAGAATAGCTTTAAGTTTCCACATTATGCAGGGAGGTTTAGCTGTCTCAATCAACAGCCTCAGATCTTAGAAGATTCATATTATAGAGGTTTATTTCGGAGCCAAGAGACAAGCTGATGCTAGTTTGTGGTTGGAGAGGAAAGTCATCCCCTAGGATCTTGATGTCATCTATGTTTTGCTGCTTTGAAGTCCAGGCAGTAGATGTTAGGGGCCAGGTCTGTAAGTGGCATGCATAGCTTTCTCCCAGATTCCCATGAGCACAACACAGTCACCTGACTAGTGAAGCACAAAGTGTCTACTGTCCTCTCAGGAAGGAGTGAAAGTGAAATTTGGGAAAGAGCATTGTTCTTTGCCATAGACTGATCGAGGGTAATGACCTCCCTCACTTAATTTTACCTGTAATTCCATGATCTAACTCTCTGTTACGCATTAAATCTCAGGCACTGAATTCTATTACAGACTTGGTCAATCCTAGCTTCCTAATCGCCAATGTGCCAGGAGAATTGAGAACAAAGAGAGCCCTTCAGGATTGTGCAGGGCTGCCCCAAAGCCGCAGAACTCTCTGATGGTCTTCAGAAGCCTATTTGCCTCAGGAGGTCCCCCTGGGCATCACCAACTGCCTGGTGCTTGTCCACCATCAGCACACCTACTTGGACACCCACACGCGCATCCACACCTCGCCCAACGCTGCAGAGAGAACACCTCACCCTTGGACCTCACAGCCCTGCTCCTGTTCCCATAAATGTCTTCCGCTCCAGCTGCTAGTTTTCTTCTTTATATTTTTGACCTGTATACTCTATCCTTCCCACAGCAGCACAAGCAATCTTCTGAAATCATACATTGGATTTTTTTTCACAACCTTATTCAAAATTCTTAAGATTTTTCAATGCTTTTATTGTAAGGCCCAATAAGAACACACATACCAATCCTAATTCATCTCTCAAACTTTGTTCCTGGATTACTGTCTTCTCTCCACTAAGCCTTTCCCTGTTCTTTGAATATACAAAGCTTTCTCTCCTTGGGACCTTGAACTTGCACTCACATCTCACTGGTTTGTAGCTTTTACCTAAACCAAAACACCTTAGAAGGTCATCAGAGACCATCCTATTCAAAACAGTCCCCATGCTTCTAACCTCGTCTACACCCTTTGTCTCAGTAAGTTTCCACCATAGAACTTACTATTAGTTGGATTTGTGTATCCAACGGAGCACTTGCCTAGCATGCATGAGTTCAATCTCTGGGTTTAATCTCCAACACCATAAAAAATAATAATAAATGATAAATAATAAGTCATTTTAACATTCCTATGTACTAGAACGTTCTGATCCCCTTTTTAATACTTTGCCAAGGAAAATGTCTATTTTGTATATTCTCAGTGATCATGTTGTCCAGATTTCTGAGAACAAACTCTTCAAATTATGAGAGACAACTCCAGTAGTCTTTTCTAAAATATTAAATAATGATTCATAAAGTTGATCATATTCCACTTCCTTTTCCAGTATAATGGCCTTGAGACTCAGACTCACACATATTTTATAGTTTGTTGCCACTACTTGGATAGACTTGCCAGGAGTTTTTCCTGTATAGGTTATTTCTTCATGAAGCAGATCTTCAGCTTCCCATTAGGCTGTGCTAAGATACAGTTTCCAGGTGAGGAAATGCTGAAGTATGTTCTATGACAATAGATAAGGGCTGACCTTGGAGGTGCTATATTGTCAGATTCATCTACCAATTGTCCCTTCACAGATCTCAATATCCAACACTTTCACTCTGAAAATCCTAACTGTGGCATAAAGACACTACCATGCTATAAATTTGTGTATTTTAATGCTGAACTTACATAATACATCATAAATAGGAAATCAACAGAACAGATAATTTCAAGCTGTTCCTGTTACCTTCAGAATCCACCTGCATTACTCAGCTTTTTGATGCCGTGACTAAAATACCTGATGGGAAGAACTTAGAGGAAGAAAAATTTATTTCAGCTCATTGTCCCAGAAGATTCAGTTCATAGGCCTTTGGGTTCATTGTTCTAGGGCTGAAGTGAGGCTAAACATCATGGAGGAAGGGTATGGTGGAGGAAAGCTGCTCAGGTCATGGCAGCCAGGAAAGAAAGAGAAAGAAGAAAAGAGAGGAGAGGTTCAGAGAGATAGTAAAACTCTTTGAGAATACAGTAACCTGCTTCCTTCAACTAGGTTCCACCTTCAAACAGTAGATTAATCCCTCATGATCTAATCACTGCTCAAAGCCAACCTTTGAGCACATGAGATTTAGGGGGACACTTCAGATCCAAATCATAACACCATCTCAAATATCCTTCCTTTTGATATTTTCCCCAGTTGCAGCTGGTCACATCCACATATACATTCATTAGGCATAATCCATGTCATGTGTGATCATGTCCTTTGTATAACCCAATTCTGATGATCAATGAATGGAATTTTTCATCTGCCCATTTCTCTAAAATAGTAACCAGTAGGTACAATGTTTTAATGAATGGATGAATGAAGAAAATGGCATTTTTTTATTTTCAAGTGCTCTAAGCTTTTCAGAATTTGCTGTTTTTACCTTTCTCAATAATAATTTCTCAGATATTTCTTCAGGCATCCTGAATTCTTGCATTCTTTTTTATCTAAATATTCTCTCAAGGAAGAGCGGAAACTTACTTTAAAATGTAAATGAATTCATAGAATTTAAGAGTAACATATTCATAATAAATATTGATTTCTCAATTTGAAATCTCTTACTCTTAGATAATTTTAAAATGCAAAAGGAATTACTAAAAAAAATTAGTTTTACAAGTATAGATACATATTATTTTGCATCTGAGCATGTGTGTGTATGTATGCACATGTATATGGCTGATATTAGCTTTTCCCCAACTGGAGAATTACAATGTTTCATGAAATTAATGGAAAGAGTATCCTAGAAAGAATAAAGGGAGGGCTGGATAAATTAAAGATTGTATCTTCAACCAAACTGGAGTAATTGGCTAAATTAACTTGTCTTAAAAGGACACGTGCTGAGACCTTGCAAAATAAAGAAAAGATAAAAGGAAATTAGAGAAAGTAGCATAGCTTCTAAACAGCAACATTTAGAAATAAAGGGAAGACTAGGAATCCCACCGTGGAAGGGTCACAGAGAGACAAGGCACCAGGTCCTTGTATAAAAGGAGGCCTCAGCCTCCTTCAACTCACCTGTGAACAGAAGTGCTGCCTTCACATTTTCTCTCTAATCCTATATGGAAAAAGAACAAGATGTAAATTAAAGGTAAAAATATATGAATAGAAGAATAAAAGAGTGCTTCCTTTTCATATACATTTTTCTAAGAATTTCACAAAGTAATATATTCATGGAAAAGCAAGTAATTAAAATTCTGTTTCCTAATGCTGCTCCCTAAATAGACTCAGCACTTGCCTTTGAACTATTCCACGATCAAAAGATCACGTCTAACGTCTAAGCCGTGAACATAGCAAGAAAGAACAATTAAAATGATCACCATTGGGCTACTGCATTACTACTGATTACTTTTAATTGATAAATTTGTCTCTTTTGTCTTTATTAATCATTGACTTCAAATAAATTCAAGATTCTTTAGGTTTCTCAAAAATATCATATTTCACGTACTCAGAATTCAAAGTACAGAAACATCCTCAGTTAATATTCCAAATAAAAATATGATGAATTAAAAAGCAAAAAGAGAGGAAAATAATAATCAATATTTCCATTGATCTGCACAGACTTAATTTAACATCTTTCCCTGTTCTGTAAAGAGGCCAATTTAAAGATTATACTTCCTCTTTGCACTTTCGCTGATGCTTATTACCTAAACACTAGCTCCATTCTGGCCTTTTCCCCCCAAATCACATCACTCCTGCACGTTTTCCCTGTGCAGGAATCACAGCAGTAGCATTAGGAGACAATGACTGAACTTTGCAACCTAAAGTTTTTGTGAGTTGAATAAGAATTTCAGTACAAGGTGATATGGTGGCATTATGGTAGCTAGCATGGCACTTTTGTTTAGGGCTGGCCACCCAAAATAAAATATGTGACTAGTTATTGTCATGATAAAATGAAATGTCCAAGTTTCTAGTAGAACATAATTAAACACAGCTTCTAGCATTCATTTAGTCAGCATCTGCCAGGTTCTTATGATGCATAATGGATAATGAAATCATAGAGATTAAAAATGTATATGGATGGAAAAAGTTTTGAAGCTAAAGACATCATACCCATTAGTGTGTCACAGGAGGCAGCAGCATTAGTGTCACTGAGGTAGGAACTTTGAGGATCACATAGAGATTCTGTAAATACTCCCAGGTTTGGTATTAGAAAAGATTGTAGAGGAGAAGTGCTCAAATTTTTTCAATTTTTTAACTTCCTTTCTTCTCATTGAACCTAGATAATGACTTGTCAGCAACCATAATGGATTCTTTATTCAATATTTAATACTCTTCATATTCAATACTGAATAATTTAAATTTTTGGTCTAATTTTGCCCTGTAGGTATCTAAGCCATTGCAAAGTCATTGTATTCCTCTCCTTCAAAGGGAAGAGATATTGGTGCAAAAACTTGCACAATTCTGGCTTGGGATATTTTTATGGATTTTGATTGGAGCAAGCCTTGAATTTTCTAAAGTAGGCATAGATTCAAGTAATAATTATTTTATCCAAGTCAGAATGGGAAATAACCTTGTTTAATATCTCATGTGTTCATCAAAGTTTATTTTATTAGTTAATTGGTCTAGTGAATATTGTAAGTGCAATCCAGCTGTTATATACAGACAGAACATGAACCCTGTGGGTACGCAAGTCATTTTGGATGAAGTAAGCAAGTCATTTCGATACTGACTAATCCCTAGGCTCTCCACAGGTACATATGTGGATGAATAGAGAATGTGACTTTAGAGGTGGAGATAAGTGTGCTATTTTCCAGTTCAATATTGTATGCTATGAACAATATTGTTGATTTGTTTTGGACTGTGATGGAAAATTAGGAAGGTTTCATGAAACTAGATCTTAGAGTCCTCTGAATGTCTATTCAGGTGAGAACTATTATTACTGAATGGAGACAAAGAGACAAACTTCACATAACATCCTATTGATTTCCATTTCATTAAGAAGATGAAAACCTGAACTTCTACTGTCTATGTATTTATTTGCCAATGTGATAACAATTGAAATAACCAAAGTGTAATATGCACTGATTTTATATGTGATTCCTCACCTATAACATATGAAGTAAGTACTATTTTCAGCTTCATTTAAGATGAGAAAACTAAGGGAAAAAAAGTAGTAGTTTTTTTTTCACCTCAACACAACAGCAAGAATCAGGCCTGACCTTGACTGTCACTCCTAGACTTTGAACGCACTGCCCGCAACGTGAAAGACTGCAGACGTTTCTACAGACCAAAATTCTGTAGAGTAAATCCCACTGATGTTTCACTCACATGCTTACATTATATAATTCAACAATGTCAAAGATACATGCTTCCAATTAGAGTTCTAAAGAGGAAGGACAGGGGCAGCTGAAGGAGATTTCTTCATCTCTGCCTCATTGGAGAATTGCTGATGAAAATAATAGCAATTCAAGAAGAGTGACTCCTACACTCCATGTCCACATATATGCACTTCTTTCTTCTGGTTGTATGTGTTTATCCTTTGGCTTATTCAAAATGAAAAACAAAGCAAAAGGTACTGGAACCCAGACACAGGCATTCGTGGGATGGCATGTGACCTGGTATCTTTTTTTTTTCACCTCTCCAAGATGTACAAATGTGCAGTCAACATAAGTAAGAATGAGACACTTCAATATATTTTTAACCATGACTGTAAAGGGAGGATAATATCTTCACAGTACTGGTTTTCTAAGGAAAAAGAGGAATGAAAAATCAGATGGGAAAATGACAGGATCTGATTATTTCCTTTGATTGGCCTTTAATTTCTTCCCAAGCCCTACATGCTTCCTCTAAAGATCATTTTAACTTAAATGCAACTGCAAAGACACCAAGTTTTTCATAGGAACAAGATGATTTGGCAAAAATCAAAATTCAATATCAGTGAATTCTAAGAAGTACATATCAGATTTGTCTCTACCTCTATGTCACATTATGCTGCTAATATTTTTGGTGAATATTTTTACAAATTCATATATATGTGTGTATATGTATTTTACACATGGAAGAGTGAGCTCCATGCAATTAAGTTAATAAAAAATGTCATCTATTTTATCCATTATTAGAAATTTATAATGTGCTATAACTACAATTTTGATGGTTTGGAGTTAGAAAAGGTATTGGATGTTAAGTTTCTCAAAGGAACTTGACAGATAAACCTTTTTGACATGAAAATTAACTTATGCTCTCAAGAATCAGTGTGCTTTGGAAAACACTATTCTAATCATGTCTAAATGGTATAGAAAACCCCTCAAATACAAATATTATAACTACTAGTAATCATCATGTTGCACTTGTGGCAAACTTCTAAGTGATAGTGGGGATCTATCTAACAAATTCTAGTCTCAGATCAAGAAATGAATGATACATACTTGCAGGACTCATTTCATTGTGTGAAGAAAATCAATGACAGCACTAGAAATGTCAATCATGAGTTCAACAGGATTGTCTTACATTATAACAGACTGAAATGTTGAGTTTGTATCTCAGATAAAAGATTACAGATCTTGTACAACTTCAAAAAAAAAAGTCTTGCTGTTGTAGTCACTGATCATCTGTTATTATTAGTGTGGCCACTGGACCAAAAAATGTATTTCACATTTTTTCCATTCAGCTTAAATGAATGCTTTCTATTACTAACATTTCAGTTCATAATGTAGCATGCTTTTGCTACGAGTTTTATAGATCTAGAATTAAAGGCATTGAATACCAAGCAGCTAAAAACCTTTGGTTGCATAAATTAGTAAGACTAAAATCATTCAGATTGAATATTGGAATTTAATCATGGATAGTTAATGGCAAATCTCAGATTAAACATGGTTTCATCAATCTCTAGAACTATTTGATTCTTTTTAAATCCTTTCCATGCCTTAACAGTTCCAAATTACAGTTTCCACTTTATTTTCCAGTGGCATTTGATTTATCCATTTCCTTCTCAGAAAGCCCAGTCCATGTGTACCCCTGAAAACAGATGGATTCTTTTTGCCTATGATCAACTTTGCCTTATAGTATAACTCTCCTTGGAAAATATTACTGTCCTTGGGGGTGACTTTCACTTTTGGATTTGCATAGTGCCTAACACATTGACTTGAGATGTATTTTAAATATATTTGCAACTGTGACGTAAGGATGAGGAAACAATTATTGGCAGCAAATTATTCACAAAAAAGCCTATATTTATGTCCTAGCATCTAAGTTACCTGTTCCTTGAATCTGATCATGAGCTGGGATATGTCTGCAACTGCCTATACAAATATGCTTCCCCTCAAGATCCACAGAAAAATGTATATCATGGTCTTTCCCAAAATACAGTGTTTATTTCTTGTGGAAAGACTTAATAATTTTTCCAAGATTATAATATATATATTTTTTTCTTTCAGCAAATTTTTAACCAAAGAAAGACAGATACCACGTTTCACTGTCTAAAGATGGCCTTTGTGTGGCATGCTACGTAATGGAAATGACTAAAAATTTCCATCTAAAGAGAAATTTGAATACTTAACAAATTAAATAATAAATCTATAGTAACGTTACCCATATGATGGCATATAGTAGAGAAACCAGAATTACTTTGATTCAGAATAAATGCAAAGCATACCCAAAATAATTTTAAACAATAAAGTAATATTGTATATGATAGTTTCTCACTACACGTTATGATTCAAACTCATGCCAGTTTGTATATTAACTGTATAAATTGAAAAATCAGGTATGAGGTTGAACCATATTGATTAACAATATCTTAAAATTCTGAAGAATATTCTGAAGGTATATTCTGCTTCTTCACAAATTTTTTGATTATTCTTTTTAAAAAATATACCCATTTATTAATGTTTATTATATCTGTATAATAAACCACAAAGATAGTTTACTTTGTCATGTTTGTAAAATTATATCACTATTTTTAAACATATATTTTGGAATTTAGCTTATTATTTTGGAATATCTATGATGGTTAAAAATTTTCGTACCAAAAAATAATAGAACTTACATTATATTTATAATTATAACCATTTTACTTTATGCACATTTGTTTACAAATGTATTAGCAACATATTATAAGTGGAGAAACTTTTGGTTGAATTGTTCACAGAGAAAAAATTTTGATAATGAAATGGAGTGTTAACATTTTGGGGGGAGAAGTAACAGGGTACCTTGGAACCTATTACTCTAATTATTGGGATGTTGTGACAGATTGACAGGATGTAGATTAATTTCAATAGATCAATTAAGTCCTTTATATTCACTATCATAGAAATACTCTGCCTTTAATGTAATAGTTAATAAACAATAACTGAAGAAAACATAATCATTGGTTAAGGAAATAGTAGAATATTTTTAAAACTGAAAGAAAATTATACATTAATTTTCTACTCTATGATGAAAAGTGAAGAATTGTTAATAGAAATTCTTTATTTTCCAAGATCATGTAGTATTTTTTGTCATGAGTTAATTAAGACTGCAGAATAAATACTCCCTACCCTGCCAAAGGTAATATACTTCTTATGATCAGAGTAAATATCCAGGGCACACAAAGTAATTTAAAATGCAAATACTATTTTTATTAAATACTACTTATGTATCAGTAGAAAGGACATTGTGGGATTTGTGCAGAGGACTGAATAAAGTGATTTCTCTTATAAGACACACCATCTATTTACATAGTATTTTCTTAAAGAAATGAAAACACTTTAGACTGAATCAAAGTCTATATATGCTATCCCTTTGGGTGAAAATGTGTATTAATGTCATTCATTTCATGGAGAAAAAAATTAGTCTCAGCTTAAGGTCACTGACTGAATCAAAAAATCTTTGGCTATAAAAGAGCAACCTGCAGGCTATTCTCTACTGGATCTCCTGTGTTTGTCAATTATGTCAACGGGTAAGTTTAAATTCTTCCCACAAAGTAGATCTCAGATAGATTCTATTCTTACTGTTTTAATAGACATATAAATAGTTATACAGTGTGGAATTAGTATTTTCCTTTGTGTAACTCACCAGAGATAAACAAGGACGAGTCTTTGTGACCTTTTGTGTGACTCCTTTGAGTGGGGATAACTTCAAGTGGATTAAAATATAGTAAGAAAGAGATTTGCTCCTGGTGTTGGCACAGTGACTTCATCTGGCTAACCCTTCATGGTTTATCCCACAGACAATTATAAACTCTAGGGAAAGAATAAAACTAATTTGGAGACATTAGTGAGTGATAAAGGAGAGAATAAATACAACTACACCTAGACACATTGTAGAATTGCCAAAAAACAGAGCTAAATATAGTATTTCAAAAGTTCTCATAAAAAAGAAAATATGTTACCAAGAAATGGTGATAGAGAAAAATGCAGGACAGGATTCAGTTGATCAACATCTAAAGATGTTAACCAGACATTCTGTACCCAGTGAAATTATTCAACAAAAATCAAAAAAATAATGATTTCTGGATATGTGTGGTAGATACAAGAATATATTGCTCTAGGAGACTCCTAGAGCAAGAAATACTAGGAAGAGTTCTTCAGGCCCAAGAAATATGATGGAAGATGAAAGTTTAGAGTTACAGTAAGAATTGACAGACATCAGAAATGGGAAATATGTGAGTCAATATAAATTACTATGTTTCCTCTTACTTTTCTTAGAAGACATATGATAGTTTAAGCAGAAACTATAACACTCTATGATAAGGTTTATAACATAGTGAAATATAACATGTATGATAACAGTCACCCAAAAGTAATAGCTGAAGTGTACCATATAGCGATAAGGATCTTTCATGTGAAGCAATAGGATTTAAAATTGATTGTTAAAGGGTTTAATTGCAAGGATGGTCATAACTGAATCACAAGTACAAAAACACAATCAGATGGTATGATTTTCAGACAATATTTAATTATTTAATACATTATTAAAAATGAAAAAATTTAATTAGTCAAGAAGATAAGAATGGAAGTCTAGAGAAAAAGACAAAAATAGCAAATTGATATATTTAGAGCAAATCTGGCAATACTTAGTAAGTACACATGGACTGAAAACCTCCATTAAAAGGTAGAAAGTGTCAGATGAGATTTTGAAGAACACAAATGGTTTGTAAAAGAAATTTACTTTAAAGTCACAGACAGATTAAACAGATATTCTGCAAAGAGCAAGCATTGAAATAACTGAGGTGGCACTGTTAACATCCAAAAAAAAATGCTATTTTAAGATAAAGAGTGATAAGAGAGATAAAGAGACACGATAATAATAAAAGCATTATTTGTTAGGATAACAATCGTAAATATGTAAGCAACCATATGTGTAACACACATAAAACAAAAATTGAATTTGAGCAAGACAGAGACAAATCCATGCTCATAATGATTTTAGTAACCTGATTTCAATAATTAGTAAAATAAGATGATAAGTCAGCAAGAATATGGGATGTTGAGGTGTATCATCATACACATTGGCCTAACTGAAATTTATCAAACACTAAACAAAGAACTGCAAAATATGATTTTGTCTTTTTCTGATGCAGATGAAATGTTCCCCAATTTAGACCAGCAAGTGGGCCATAAAACAATAGATTTACAAAGATTAAATGCTTATAGATACTGTTACATGATTACACTGAAATTCAAACAAAAAGCAATAATAAGAAGATATGTATAAAATCCTCAAATAATAAAAAGGGAAAACTTGTATATAATGCATGTCAAAGATGAAATTAAAAGTAAAATTACAAAATGTTTTGAACTGAATTATGTCGAAAATACAATAAACTGAAATGTGTAAAATGAGGCTAAGGTGGTTCGTGGAAAGAACACGTTCAAATGTTTATAGTAGAAATTTTAAAAGGGTTTCAACTCAGTGGTCTAAGTTTATAAGAAGCTAGAAAACATGAACAACCAAAGGTAAGGAAAAGAAAAATAATAAAGAATAGAATAGTAATCAATGAAATTCAAAGCAAATAATAGAAAAAAACAATAAAGAAAAAATTGGTGGATTGAAAAAATTCATAAAATTTATAAACCTTTTAAAAACTCTCGTGAGATAAATAATAGGAAATTTCCAGTATCAGAAATAAAAGGAATAATATTACTACAGAAAGTAGACTTAAGAGGTACAAATTCATCTCAATGATTTTATACTAAGAAATTTTAATAATTAGATGATAAATACAATTTACCAAAATGAACAAAATGAAATAGAAAGTTACAAGTAGACATATACCTCACAATTAAATTGAATTTCCATAGGGTAGCCATAAAAATGTTATAGTAAATATCCAAGCCTAAATCAGTGGTGAATTCTGTTAAATATCATAGAATGCACAATTGCAATCTTACACCAAATTATAGAAAGGAGAAAATTAGGAAATTATTTCTAACACATTTTATGAGAATAGAATAACCTTAATAACAAAACCTGGTTAAGATATAAGAAAGAATAAAAGTATAGACAAATATCCTTTATGAATACAATTTTCAAAGCCGGGTACGGTGGCGCGAGCCTGTAATCCCAGCACTTTGGGAGGCTGAGACAGGAGAGTCGTGAGTTCAAAGCCAGCCTCAGCAACAGCGAGGCACTAGGCAACTCAGTGAGACCCTGTCTCTACATAAAACACAAAATAGGGCTGGAGATGTGGCTCAGTGGTCGAGTATCCCTGAGTTCAATCTCTAGTACCTCCCCCCCCCCAAAAATGAATACAATTTTCAAAAACCTTGAAAGATTAGTGATTAAACATTGAGTTTAATGACATACAAGGACTCTTGTGTGTATGTGTCTCAACATGAACACATAACCACATTGAATTTATCCCTGGGATGCAAGCTCCTTCAAACGTTCATAAATCAATCTAAGTTCCTATAAACAGAATAATGCAAAGTGTATTTATTGCAATAAATGCAGAAAAAGCATCTGACAAAATTCATCACCTATCCAAGGAAGCAGACAGATTGTGGTTTTGTTAATTTCTTCATTTTTAGTTCTGCTTACCTATTTTGAGTCTATATAATTAGTGCATACACATGAAAAATTGTTATGTGTTCCTGGTGGATTACATTGATTATTATAAAGGACCCCTGTTTCTAGTGACAATTTTGGACTTAAGGCCTATTTATTCAGGTATTAATATAGCTATACCAAATTCCTTTGGTTTATATTTGCCTTGCACATTTTTTATTCTTTATTTTTATCATTTATGAATTCTAATAATTAAGGTTTGTCTCTTACAAACTTCAGATAGTCTTTTAAAGCTTATCCTGAAATTCTCTGTCATTGGATTATTATATTTAGTCCATTACATCAAATTGAATTGTGGTATATATGACTTTATATATATATTTTATTAATATTTTCTATCTTCCTCCTATTTTAGTAATCTTTTTCTCCCCATATTTCTTGCCTTTTTTCAGTTATTTATGTTTTGTTATTCTATTTTTCTATCTAAACATGCCCTAATTATTTTCAATACTATTAATATTTCTATATTAATATTAATATTTCAATATTAAACTTTCCTATAGTGACATTAAAAGTTAATAAGATTACCTTAAATGTAGTCTAAAATAGATTATCTTACCACTGAATAAAATTATCACAAGAAATGATATTTAAAATATATTAGAAATTGTACAAATCAATAAGAGAAAGAATAACGATCTAATTTGAAAATGAAAGATTAAGCAATTCAGCGAAAGAATTTAAATCACCAAAAGTGAATACATCTTTAAATTTAATCACGCAATATAAATATTTAAACCTATTGTCTCAAAATAGAAATTTAAAAATGATTAACAGCCTTAGAAAATAAGGAGATCCTTTAATCTGCAATAATATGGATAAATCTGGAGGACATTATAGTAAGTGAAATTAGCTAGGCACAGAAAGATAAATATTGCAGAATCTCACTTACATGTAGAATCTGAAAGTGTCGACCTCACAAAAGTAGAAAGGTAATTACAAATGAAACAAACAAAGTGTTCATCATAGGGAAGAAACCTTCATTAGACAAGAGGAATAAATACAGGAGATCTGTTGTACAACACAGACTGCAAGTTAATTATATACTGTACACTTAAAAATTACTAAGAGAGTAGATTTTAAATGTTCTAACTATACACATGTACACACAAAGACGCAGTCGGGTCTATAGTCATAACTATTTCCACATCTACACAATAAGAAATATAATATTATATTCACAGGATTATTGTTTGTAATTGAGGAAAACTTCAGAAAATTACCAAATTACATTCCCAGACAAGTAATTAAAATATTGTTTTATATTCTTATAATGTCATAAAGCATTTAAAATTAATGAATCATGCACACATTAATCAACTTGTATACATTTCCAAAAGGTCATGTTGAATAAAAAGCAATTTATAAAAAACATTCATATTGTATGGTCTCTTTTATTTTAAAACAAACCAAAATACTCTATCTTTGTATGGATATAAAACAAAAGGGTTAGAACATAGGCAGAAAGGATGAATATGAATTTTAATATCAAGGTTACATCTGGAAGGGAGGAAATAATACCAATGATGAAACTTTTGTAGATCACAGTTGCAGCAGGAAGGTCAACTCCTGTCTTACCCAGAAAGCAGGAACTCCTTTTGGTTAGCTTTCTTACAACTGAGCATGGGGAAAGGTCCACGCTACTTTATTTTAGAATAACATAAAAAACAAATAAACAAAAAGGTTGAGGAGTCTTCAAACTTGATAAATACCGTGGTAATGAATATCAGGAAGAGCAGAGAGAAGACACTAGTTAAGGTACAATTTGTATCAATGAAGAAAACATGAGAACATTTCATTACTGGATCATTTTATGCCCAAGTCTCTTAGAAACAGTAGCTAATAAGTATCTCCTTTTTGAAAAACCACAGGCTAATATATGTTTGTAAATACACATATACACACACTTTAATATATATATGTATATATATACTTATATATAATATATTCATTTATTTAACCCCCCCCACGAAGTAGGCATCATTGTTTCGCCACATAATAGACAAGAGGTGTTCAGAATATGCCTAATATCGAAGCCCTGTTATGGCAAAGATTGGAGAGCAATGATCATTTTTATTACTCTAGTATATGCTTATTATTTATACTAATAATATATTATCAGTACAGTATAGTATTTATTAGTACAGTGTATGTTTCTGGCTCTAAATTGATAGAGTTTTGCCAGCAGTGAAGAAAACAGCATCAAAGTGATGCATTTAGGCCTCAAGTCTACCCACTGAGAAGGGTCTTACCCTCTAGGACAGGTTCCACAGTGGCACGGAGCCTCTGACCTAATAGGAAGCAGGGAGAAAATGGCCAGAGCCCAGCTGTCCTCCCACTGCCTCCAGCAATCCCCTGAGACTTCCCTGCTGGGGCATATCACTGAGCAATTGACTAGGGAGTGGCCAAAGGGGTGAGGTAGTAGGAGGAGGGCACAGTGTGTAGCTGTCAGGGCCTCCCCACAGCCTGGCCTGGTAAGGACGAGCTTTTTTGTGTATGGTGAGTTGTGAGCATGCGTTCCTATCATCATCTCATTTTCTATATTCTGCAATAGGAACTAAGAGCCCAGTGCTCAAGGGCACTGCATAACAGGCATCAAAATGAGATAATCCACATGGCAAAACCCCAGGCAATGATTTATACCTGATATCTCTGCTCTCTGGGGGAGAAGCAAATAGATCTAAAAAATGTTGCAAACTGATTCTAAAAATTTGGATGCAAACTACTAGTCATAAAAGGTTAGAGCTTCAGTTCTCACACTACTATTCCATGGCTTCTAAAGGTACTATACAGCTGACAAATTCAAAGAAAAGAACATTTTTGAGTAAAGTTTTGTAGCTTCTTGGGGTATCCCATTATGTGTGACCAATGCCTCAACATGTTTGAAAGTGAAGACTAGAAGACTCTTTGGTGAAGGTCCTATCAGGGCCATATTAAGGGTACATGAAAGAACTCAGGAATCAGGCCATTGGGACCAGTTCCTCCAGCTCCATCACTCATCTTATTTCAATTTTATTATGTGAAATCATAATTATGTCCATAAAGTCATGGCTTTGAAGACTTGCTTATTTGCTTTGGTTGTGGGTGCAGTCTATTTAAATTAAAAAATATTTTTACTTCCTTGGTTTTAATATGATTTCTACCCTATACAGACACTGTAAACATACAGCTATTGTTGTTGCTTCTAAAAGAGTTCTTATTTCTTTTTTCTTTGTATTGCTGGGGATCAGACCCAGGTTCTTGGTCTTGCGAGGCAAGCGCTCCACCATTCACAGCTATTTAATTTTTTCTAGCTCCTTCTTCTCATTCTTGTCCCCATTTCAGTTCCACTGATTTTAATAGCACTTGTTGATTCTTTTACTTCAACCCATCTCAAAGTTTGGAATTAGTAGTACCTGGAGATAAATAGGGAATTAAGATACATAGTTCCTTTTAATAAGCAGGTTCTAGCAACATAAGTATCTCTGTGTATAAATGTATCTTACTGCTGGAACACAAAGTAAACAGTTTAAAAATTAACTGTTATTATAGGCTTTCCACTGTGATATACAACTGGAGGTTTATGATTTCAGTTATATTTGTGTCTATCTATCCATGCAAAGATGAGAAAGAATCATCTGAATACTTCAGGCAACAGAATTTGACTTAAGATACCAATCAAATATTTTACTAGGAGTATTGAAAGTGATTATAAGGATCATAAGATATATAAATTCCTCAACATATGTCACTGTTTCATGAACTCATTCAAATTGTTAACATTAACAGAGTCCTGGGTCATAAGAATGTAAGAATTCTGATGGCTTGAACATTGTCAGAGATTTGAAATCATCAGCCACGTCATCACTTTATTGGTGAGTTTTAAAATATTGTATACACATATACGTACATATATTTTTTTTCTAAATCTGGGATCTCTTATAGGATGCCATAATATATCACTATGGGGAACATGGATGGCAAAAATAACTAGAGAAAGACCTATTTCATCAACTTCTGAACTATCCAAGCTAAGAAACTTTCTAAGATATGCTTTGCATTACTGCTTTAAACTTTTTTTTTAAACTACAGCTACAGGTTTTAAAGATTTCTTTGAAACAACTGAAGAGTGAACTTTAATTCATGTTTTTTAAACAAAGGTTATATGAGACTTACAGCAGTCTCACAAAAGAAGAATATCAGCAAGAATTGCACATTACACACAGAGTGCAGCTGACTTTCAAATTCCTCCACAGGTATTATTTCCCATGAATAGGAACAAAGAGCAAAAACAGTTAAAAAAGCATATTCAAATGTGTGCATAAAAAGGCATGGTAAATGAATACTGTTTAGTTTGCTGACATAATTACTTGAATGTAATTTTTATGAGTCGTAGAAATCTTGGCATTTTCACTGAACCAGATAATTAGACTCTGAATAGAACAGGGTCAGAATAATTAATACATCAAAACTAGATGAACTTTTTCTAATTATTTTTATTTAATCTCTATTATAATTATTGTTATACTCTGCTGAGCATGATTGCCTCATGTTCATAGATTTGAATGCAGTCTTATAGTTGCATCCTGGGACTTTGTGGAATATTAACAAACCGTGGCCTGGAGAAATTAGAATGGTGTAGTTTCATGATGGAATTCTAAATTGGAATTTCATATTTTTCTATATAGTTGCACAAAATTTGTTCCATAATCATAAAAATATGAATTTTAAAACAAAAGTCTACTTTTCTTTCAAGTTACACTTCTCCAAAGTTCAAGAAAAATTATTTTTCTTAGAGTTTTTTAAAGGCATATCATCAATGATTCAATTCATGTGAAATTTCTCAAAGGGGATTGCATTAAATTTTTCATTATTTGAGGGTTTTTAATATCATGATAAATCTTAATCATTTTAAAGTGAAGTTATCAACAGGCAGTAAAGATCATTGCCAACTCTAATTAAAGACTTTGAAATTCATGTTAGAAAGTAATGGTGTAACTTTCTGGGTGTGATGATAGCTGCTTAGCTGTGCCAGACCTTTGAAATAGCCATAAAAAGACAAAACAGAAATTATAAAAGTAGATGAAACCAAGAAGAATGATAAAATATTTCTAAATCTCAGGGCTGAAAGATTATACAGGCCAGTTTATTAAATGATTAGCAGCAAATCCATATCTGAATCTCTGAAATAGAAATTTTATAATAAAATGTTTAAAAAATTTATCCATCAAAAATGGCATCAATAAAGAGTGTAGTCAGTGTCTTTGATGACAAAGTTTGGGGCTACTCTCAATTCCTAATTCTCATTTTCTAGTTGGTCAGGACATCTTCACCTTACCTTGTCCTTATCTGACTCATAGAAGTCCATGACCTCTTCTCATGCAGAACTATACATTGATGGGATGAGGAGACACAAATGAGGAAACAGGGATTGTCGATGAGCAGAATCCTGAAAACAATCCTTTTTGTTTAAAATTATCCAGAAACTAATTCAACTTTTAATACTCAAAACTCAAGGCAACATAAGCGTTCTAATATTCTGTCTTACTTTGGTGTAACCGATCTATTTACAAGTTTGTTGTATCCTAGGATTTGGCTAGGGAAGCTACACATCAGTGTCAAGGGGAGTGGAAATGGTTGGAAGGTTCTAGCAACACTAGAATAGATAGCTATGTCCATCAATGAGAATCATGTCCTTTGCAAATATCAACAGTGTGAGCTTTTACCTCATTCAAGCATGTTTTAAAAGGAGGGGGACTAGAGGTATAGTTCAGTGGTGGAAAATGTCCTGAGCACACGTGAGTGCCTGGATTCAATCCCCAGCACACACCAAATAGAAAGAATCTTTTAAAATTGACCTTGAAATAATGACTGCAGCCCATTCACTTAAGGAAAAATATTTGTCCTAAGTTTGTAAAATAATTTGTATAAAATGGAAAAAAATAAGAGAAAAGGAAGAATGAACTGTAAGTGCTGCTGGCAAAATGAAAAAGAATATGAAGGAGAAGATATCAGAATGGAAAACTTAAAGTTGGCTTTAGCTGTAGTAAAGAACATAACTGACATTGTAGAAAACAAAACCACTGATAAAGATAACTACTTTCTCAAGACAACAAGAAAATATATAATAATCATAATCTGATGAGCTGCTGTAAAGAGAAAACAAAACAAATGTGTATAAATAATTGACTTCCACTGGAAATGAATCAAAACAAGTGATACTAAACAATTATCCATTAAAAGAGAACACTTTGTATACTTAAAACAACAGCTTGAGTGTACAGGTTAAAAGCATTTACTAAATCCCACCAAAGTTTAGAAATAATGAAAAAAAACTTAGAATAAACTTGGCAAAGTTTTTGATTTTCAAGTTTTAAAAAATAAATCCACAATCATTTGGCCTGAAAGTTAAAAAAAAAATGTTAAATACCAACTTCAGATTCTGTTTAGCTCATAGTGCCAGAGTACACTGTAACAAAAGGAGCAAGTTTTGAGAGAAAAATATGCAGTTCAAGAATATTTTAACCAAGTATAAACCGATTCATGTTCTGAACTAGAATAATTTTCATGTTCAGATATGTAGAATACAGAACATAAATATATATATACACATACATCTTTGTATGTATGAAGTATGTATGTGTACATGTGTGTGAGAGAGAGAGAGAAAGAAAGAGAAAGAGCAGGCTAAGAAATTAATAATATTTAAAAATTTGAAGATTGGGATATTTGAGTCTGACATTACTGTGTCATATACTAATACTGGTTAAAAATATATTTGCAGATGGGTGCAGTGTGGCACATGCCTCTAATCCCAGGGCTCAGGAGTCTGAGGCAGGAGGATCGCAAGTTCAAAGCCAGCCTCAGCTACAGCAAGGCACTAAGTAACTCGGTGAGACCCTGTCTCTAAATAAAATACAAAAACAGGGCTGGGGATGTGGCTCAGTGGTTGAGTGCCTCTGAGTTCATTTCCTGGTGTGTGTGTGTGTGTGTGTGTGTGTGTGTGTGTTTGCTTAACATGCAAATAAGAGCTAACTTGAAAAGTCAATCATTGGGATACTTTCACATTCAAAGGAGTAATAAATAAATATATATGTGTGTATATATACATATATATATATTAGTGACACAAGTGATATCATTAGTAGTATGTGAGAATATAATTATATTCTAATTAAATATAATAATTCTAATTTCCAATAAATACCAAATATACATCAGGATCAAAATATATTATGGACTTTATACAAAAAGATGCAACATTCATCAAATTATTTGGAGAGAATTTGCTTCTTGGAAAATACTTCTTAAATTAGATACTTAATTACATATTAACTTAAAGTAAGATTTATAAAGTAAATTTTTAAAGCAAAGATAAATAACAATAAGTCTGTTCCTGGCATAGTCACTTAATCATAAATACAGCAAAATTCAGAAAGTGAAAAATTAAATATCACACGTCTTCCAGATGAAAACAGAAAATTTCTCTTACCATGATTAAGAAGTAGATGTGCAGCATAGATTTTTTTAATGAGAAATGGCACGTCATAAATATTCTGTTCAATGGGATGTATCATGTCTCTTTAATCATGCAATTATAAGTTTGTCGATAGTATTAGAGAAAATACAGTTTCATGAATATTAACTAATATGTGACTTTCATTTACTATAAACTTTTTTTGTCTCTAGCTATATATTTAAAAAAGATTCTGAGAATGTAGCTGGTAGTGATGGCGCACTAGCCAAGCTTGCATGGGACCCTGGGTTCTATCTCCAGAAGTCTGAGTGCTAGATCCACAGCATGTTCCTTTCAGGATATTAGACCACATGCAATGTAAGGAATGGGTTATAGTCTGTTTTGTTGTTGGTTATATTCCTTATTTGCATATCCAGACTTACAGTAAGCACTCAGTAAATGATTGTTGGATGCCTGAATATATATAGATAAAACATTGTGTTAGAAATTAAGAAATGAAAGGCTGAAAATAAAACTATAACCCCAGGATAGTTTTCAGTAGGGAGTTTATGGTAAGAAAGAGGTATATGAAATGGAAATAGCTATATTATAAAACCTGTTTTTAAGTGCAAAAAAGAGTCTCTGAATAAAGTGCTATCATCTCAAAGGGACAGCTAGCATTATAAAGTTAGGAAATCATCAAATATGTGGCTTCAATATTAACTTTTAAAGCAAATAATAAGAGGAAATTTGAAAGAAAATGCCAATCAAATGTGTAGCATCAACCTGCTCTGGATTTCCTATATGTAAAACTTCTCATTAAACAACATTTCTTAATTTTTCTACTGTTTCTTCCTCTTATTAGTGTCTCCATTAAAATGAAGAAATCTTGTTTGTCTGTTTAAAATACAGGATTAAAAGTGTTCATCTAAGAATTGTTAAGTGGGGTCGTTTCTACTTTTAGAGTATATACTTTCTTCTACAAGCTAATAAATTCATCTACCTGAACGATGATAGAAGTATTTGCTAGAATTTCGGTCTCACTTCATTTGTTTCATGCATAAAAATCCAGATTGAAAAAATAGGCATATGTCATATTCTTCTTTCAGTTACACAATGCTCATATTTGCAAGTCTCCTGTTTCAGTGAGATTGGTTCATTCCACTGCCTCAGATGCTTGATGAGCTTCTTGGCATTTTAGTAGTTTATCGGTGAGTATTAAGTTACAATTGATAGAAGAAATCGGAATCAAGTCCCTGGGCCATTCCGTTTAGCAGATCTTTTCTTTTTCTTTTCATGTCTGAATCATTGACTATATTTAAAATTACAGAAGAATTTCTGTGTATCTTGTAATGACCTTAGTTAAAAACATTTTTATTTATGTAGTTTAGAGAGCCACAGAGAAAGTGAACTTTCGGGAAGACTGGCTCAACCCAGAGAATGAGGAAATGACTAAGAACAAATATTAACCCAGCCAAGTATGTCTTAAGAAGGCCAGAAGTAAGAACAGACAAATTATGGAATCTGTACATTTTATGGAATGAGAATTTCCCTTTGGCAATGCCTAGGAAACTATGAAGACTGGAAAAGAAGAAAGGAGAGCTAAAAATCTGCAATTACTATGTGGAGAGTCATTTATCAAAGAATTTTCCTAGTATTAAAAATGTGAAGAATTAGCATGGTTTTTATCACTTGTATTAAGAATATGAACTCTTCCTTGTATGCATTTCATATTTAAATACATAAATATTTTTTAAAATAAAATTGCAAGCTCCTGGAAAGTGGAACTACTTTCACCTCAGTTCTAAAAGAAATTTTCTTCACATTCTCTACTGTGAAGACTTTACCATACTGACAGCTAGAGTACTTGCAACACAGAACACACACAGCACAACCAAGATTTGTACATAAGTCACAAAATCTCTACCCAGTCATAAAATTTTAATGTTTTTCCTTGAACGACTTATATAAATTGCAACTGGCATTCATTGTTTTGCATTGATTTGCAAATGTAAGAGTCAAAGGAAAACAGCATCCCATGCAAAATTCAGACATATATATGTGATCATCTTCCATTTTCCAACATCAAGCTATTTCTAAAGGCCTACTCTGAGTTAGATGGTCCCTGAAATCATGTGCCCCAACTCACACGTATGTATGCATGTTTATGCACAAAAATTCGAGTAAGCATTCTTTGTCTTCCAGAGTATTATGATTTCAAATATTAGGAAGAAATTCTTGCCTATAATATTTCTAAAGCATTTACATTTGTTTTATTGAAATCTGGAGATATTCTTTTTTGATCTATTTGAAAGTTACTTCTCAAATATAAGATCAATATATACAAGTATATAACTTGTTGGAACCTCATTTTCCATTTTTCATGATTTAAATTAGTGCAGTCCTTGAAACTTTTACAAAAAAACCTTGGCTAAATTTCCCCTAAAACCTTGAAGCTAAAACCTAAATCTCTCAAAATTAAAAATACAAAATGTACAACACTTGGACATTATTAAAGTTTTTTAATCATAAAACTATGTATATAGTCTAAAGCAAAATTGTGAATCACAGAAGGGCATGATTTCATCTTGAATTATCTGTTTGATTTTATACATACTTTCATATATTATGTCATATGAGATAATATTTCATATGATATATGTAGGTGATAGTATTATAAATTTATCTTCCTTTATGTAAACAAAGTTTAATCTTTTCAACTTCAGCTTTAAAACAAATAAAAAATTTAAAATGTACCAAGTAGTCTTACTCTATTTATTCATGAGAAAGGGGAAGTTATTTATTTATTTATTTATTTATTTATTTATTTATTCATTCTATGGGTTTACATGATAGCAGAAGTGTGATTCATTGTACACAGATGGAACATAATTTTTCATTTCTCTCATTGTATGTGATGTAGAATCACAACATACATGCAGTCTTACATAAAGCTAGGGCTATGATGTCCATCATATTCCACTATCTTTACTGTCCCCTTGCCCCCTCCCCCTTCCATCCCTGTGAACAGAGTTCCTCCATTTGAGGGGAAGCAAGTTTTAAAAATTAGACATTTTGCGCAATCTAATCATCTGAGAGAGCATAAGAAAATATGTGCAGGTTGTTTTCAACTGCTCCTAAAGTAGGCCATACTCTGATGTGAGAAGAGGACAGTGATGGGAAGGGACAGAACCAGTCCTTCTGTGACTCCTAACTGTGTCTTTCCCCAAATGTAATTGCTTTATTTGTTAGTCCACATGTGTAGAAACTGCTTGTAGAAAACAGAAAGCAAATGTCAAGAAACTGGTTTTTTGTGACTTTATCCTTACATATAAGTATGTATCTCAATATTGGTATGTAAAAATCTATGTGTGTAAATATAGAAGTACTTTATTTTAACAAAGACTAAATTTCTCCTTTACATGCTTATGATGAAGTATGTATTACCATTGAATAATAATTTCTTACTCATTCAGTGTTTCTGTGCTGCTGTAAAGAAAAAGAGAAATTTGGTACTTGGAAAATTCTAATTTTTCCTATTCTTGCTAAATATAACCATATTGTGATATGCTCTCGAAGTCCCATTTTATTTTGTTACCGTTGATGTTTTGTTTTTTGTTTTGCCGCTTTGTAATATTTTAATCATTTCAATTTCCATTGAAGTATAAAATAGTGCTTAAAAGCTAATGAAAAAAGTTACATTAAAATTCTTCTGGGGTAGGGCTGTAGCTCTGTGGCAGAGCACTTGCCTAGCAGGTGTGAGGCACTGGGTTCCATCCTTAGCACTGCATATAAATTAAATAAATAAATAAATAAATAAATAAATAAATAAATAAATACTGTCCATCTACAACAACAACAAAAATCCAACTACAATTTTTTTTTAAAAAAAAATTCTAGTATAAACCATTACTTTCCATAGATGTCAGCTAATGGTGAAGTTTAATTTTTAAGATTTATTTACAAAGAAAGGTATTACATAACATTACATGAAAGGCAAAGGTTTTTCAGTTAAAATGGGAATAAACAGGTATATTTTATGAACTAAAGAAAATTAAATTTATCTTTATTGATTAATTTTACATACTTATGAAGCATTCATTCCTCTTTATTTTACCTTATGACTATAATCATTTCTTTGCAATCATGAAAATACTAATCTGAGATCTTTCTCCCTATATAACACAGGACACCATTCAGAATCAGGTCCCCTTGCTGAGATGAATGGATTGAGATCCATCTTTCCCTGAAAAAAATCAAAAACAAAAAACTGATCTGTTCCTCCAGACTGTGTTATCTCATACCTTCATAATTATAGTTAATCTTCAAATTGATGAAAATTCATAAGTTTTCCTATTCTAACTCCACAAAAATTCATTATAAAAACTTTTTATAATGTACGTATATCTAAAAACTTTTTCCAAAATCTTTTTTCCCTCATTGTCAGTTTCAAATCAGTTCATTCTGGAAAATTATCACAGTTAATTGTCTCAGCTATAAACACTCATCTGAAGTGTATATCCACAGTGCACATAGGTCATGGGGAAAGCGTGATTTAGACTAGAGCGCTGAGGGAATTGAAGGGTATTACTGCTCTGTGACAGGAACAATTACAAAGCAAATCCTTTCTTAAAATTTCAGTCACCTGCAAGCTTAGCACCATTCACTGGCAGAAGGAAAGATGGTGATCTGTTTGCACTTTCCTCTCACCTGCACATGTCCCCCCTTCTCTCTCGCTTTTTCTTCCTTGCACACCTGCATTCTCATGGAACATCATCAACTTTGTGAAATGTATGTTGGAGAGTCCTCCAGCGTGTTTTGCACTTTGATGTCCTAAGAAACTTAGGACACAAGGGTAGTGGCCCTAAATCGCATTAAGGACACTAGGTGTATTTTGGAGACAAAAGCTGTCATTGCCATCCAGTGGCAACCTAAGTTATTGCATGTTCAGGCAAGTTCCCGTTTGTTTTGCCTGGGAACTAAATAAGTGGAGATTGACAAGTTGTCCTGTGTCTTAAATAGAAAATGAAATATACAGTCTTTATTTATTTTATCTAAAATTCAAGCTATATGATAAGCAAATGGAAGTAGTTTTCAAGTCTCTTTCATTTTAAGTTTGAGTTCCACTATTTTCCCTCTTCATTTGGATAGAGGGTGTGTAGAATGAAAATATTTTTAGGCAAGTAAATAATCACTTGTGTGTTTTTTTAAAAAAATTTTTTTAATTGTAGACGGACACAATGTCTTCATTTTATTGCCTTGTATGTGGTGCTGAGGATCGAACCCAGGGCCTCACGCATGCGAGGCAAGCGCTCTACTGCTGAGCTACAATCCCAGCCCATCACTTGTGTTTTTGAACTAAGATTTAAAGCACTTATATTGTTCCCCAATGATCATTGCTGTAAAATATAAGGTAACCTTCACTGATAAAATTCAGTGACTGGGTCTATTTATTTTCAATAACATTGTATTCCAGAGATGTAGTGATATTCACACCAAGACTGGGACCATATTGACCTAAGTTCTCCAGGTTAACAGGGGAGAAGGGTACAATGCATATGTATATGTTTAATAAAAGTATAAACTGGTAAAGAAGAATCAGGCATGGGGACAGATTTATCTTCATCAATTTGGCAACAAAAGGCTCATTTTTCATTTTTGTATAACCTTGCTCACTTCAGTGTTTATTCCACATATATAAAAAATATTTCTATCATCTTTGGGGTAGTTTTTTTTTTAATTTTTTTATTTTCATTGCTGAGGATCTAACCCAGGGCCTCACACATGCTAGGTAAGTGCTCTAAAACTAATATATGCCCCCAGCCCTTTCTGGGTAAATTTCAAAGGAAGTCCCATTTAAGCCCTTTTGCTTTGAGTTTATTGACAATCCAAATTGCCTTACTTTCAGCAGTATTTATTATAGAATCTTATTTTACTCTTCCTGCAAAGCTCGTATCTTCTAGTACCTTCAAAGAACTAGATTGTCTAGAGAATGTGTGTTGATTAATCTTCATGTTGAATATACTTTAATAGGGTTAACCCAAACACATAATACAAATTCAGGGGTTCTCCCTCTCCACCTACCCATTATGCATGAGTGACTCCTGTGTTGTTTGTTTTAAAAACTCTGCAAACTTTTTCTAGTCACTGATTTTTAATGTTGCATTGCTGTTTGTTTTTAATTTATAGAAGGCTATAAGTAGAAATGAGATCTTAGAAGAAAGAGTGTATTTTGCATTTTTTTGTCAGAGTGAGGTTATTTTTCCTAAGAGAGTGAATGGCTTTATTATGTGGAACACATATTTATATTTTTTCTATGTGAATACAGATTTGTAATGCGTTAAAGGTAATCCACAAAGCTAAAATGAAAATTGAGTTAATCTCAGATTTGTTGCCTCTGTGTTCTTGCTAATCAGGCTGTAAGGGTCCTTCGACACATAAATAACTGTTCATTTACTTTGGACTCAGTCGTCTAAGCCATTTTCAACAAACTGTGATCTGCCAACAAGCTTCAAAACTAAAGAAAATAATAATAATATAGAAGAGGTATGTATAAGGAACATATATATTAACACCTGACTCACAATGATTCCTTTATTTTGAAGAATTTTATTAAGCAGAATCAAAGCAAAAGTATAACTGAATGGAATATCTTCATGTATATTCATCAATTTAAGAACTTTGAACATTTTCCTTTAAAAATAAAATGTTGGTATTTGTTACTTTTCTGTTTTTCCGATATGTAAGCAAATGCTTTCTTCCAGAAAGGTTGGAATTCATCTAAATTGCAACAAAAAACAAATCTGTGTATAGTTAAGTATTCTTAGAAGTGTTATCCAATGTCCATTTTTCCTTTGTTTGGACTGCATGTATTTATCTTCTGCTCTTCAGGACTTGAGTCTGCACACTGAGCTGTCTTTGTGTAGCAATCTATTTAGTCACTTTAACTAACTAATCTTTTTATTACTAATCTTATTTAAAACGCACACACACCATTCATCATTCTGTTCTCATCTCAATTGCTGTTTTGGGAATATGTGAGTTTGTAAAGTATAGCATTGATATTATTATTTCTGTTCCAGTGTCACAGGATCATTGAAGAGTTTTCTCATGGCTTTGTCACTAGAAATGCAAGAGACACAAAGGACAACAAGAAGCAAGAAAGGATAGGAAGAGTTGTTGGGACACAAAACAGGGCAACAGGTCTTAATGCTAGGAGTTATCCTCATACAGTCAGTGTTAACTATTATTCCGAGTTTTGCAATATTGTGGACTTAAATTCTAAATGTTGAAATAATTCATTTTCATGGTTTTCCCATTAAAAATTCTTAAGGCTTGGGTCCTTGGCCCTCTGAATCTGGGAAATAGTCTAGGACTCTGTTTTTAAAAAACAATATATTTAAATCTGGCCTGTCTTCCTCCTCTTAACAAATATGTGTTGAGAAGTTACTAGTGCCAAGATAATGTGGAGCAATGTAGAAAAATACGTCATCTTAACATAATACTTCAACGGTGCTGGAATTTGTAACTGGTGGTAGACATCGCTTTCATGAGTCTTACCTTGTATTTTCACTTGAGACAGCTTCCTAGAATTCCCTGATCACATTCCTTCATGTCCATATCTCATATTGACTTCAGTGACTAAGGTAAAATATATTAAACAGACACAGACTAAAAAATTATTTTAGTATCAACTAAAAGATAAAAATTGTAAAAAACAATACTTAGGCAATACATATGATATTTGAAATCTTTGAAAGAAAAATTGCATGCTGGGAAAAGAAATTATAAACATGCTAACCTTCCTACCCATTGATTCCATGTGCATTGCCTGGCATTGCCAGAACCCACAAAATATGACCGTTAGGTACCTATAGATGGTTCTGATGAAAGTTTGTGAAGATTTTCTTGTATTTATACAATCTTCAGTGATTGAAAATTTGATGTAAATAGAAAAGGTATGTCCCCAACATGTGCTTGTTTCAAAATACGTAAAAATGAGAATATAAATAAATGTGATCCATTATGAAAACAGGCCTCATTGAAAATGAGATACTTTGTCATCCTATTTTTTTAGCAACTATTTCAACACACTTAAGAGCTTTCCAAAATCACACTTATAATAGTTTCTAAAATGTATAAAATTGAAATGCAGAAAAAAAGAAAGTGACAAAACACAAATGTTATTGCCAAAACCAAAATAGATCATTTATAGTTTTAAAAAATTATATACTTGAAATGTTTATTTTTAAAAAACTTTGTTGTATCATATAAATAGGAATTTTGCTAAATTGTATGGTATGTGTTAGGCTTCTAAATAATACTAATGCTAAACATGAAAAGAAGAATATACTTTTTCTCCAGTACACACCTGACTTCTGGAATCTCTGCTGATTCTCTTAGAACAAAAGCTAGTATGATAAAAGAAATTAATAAAATAATAATTCTGGGCATGATATTCCAATTAAAAGTGCAGCTAGAAAATTCTATCTTGTATTTAACTTGATTTCCAGAGCTATGGTTTTTGAAGATTCCATCTGGGTTAAGGGATACAGAGAAGCTAATTAAAGCCCATCTAAACCACTGTGCCCTTATTAGTCATCCAGAAAAACAGTGTAATTTTCTATCAGAATGAAACATTTTCTTATATGTAATGTAAATATTCTTTTCTAAAATCATAAAGTGTACAGTGTGGGAGAAGAAACACAATTTTGGGAAAAACTCTAAAAGCTTGCTTTTTATCTGATGTTGATAAAGAATGAAAATACAAAAGCAGAGCAATACTGGATGTTTTAAACACCCACACTAACTCTATTCCCATGAATTCTCAATACTTTGAAACATGCAAAGTTTGAATACATTCACAAGTGATTGTTGCATAATGTTTGATTTGTATAATGTTTATTCCAGCTAAAGCTTACTAAAACTGCTAAAGAACCTCAAAGTGCAGTTGATCAAAATATATGAGTACAAATAAATGTGATCCCTTATTAAAATAGGAATCACTGGAAGTAAATATGTTGTCATCCTATATATTTTAGCAACTTTTGCAACACACTTGAAAGATTTTTAAAATCACATTTATGATAGGTTTAAAAACTTAGCAATAGTAATAGATCTAAAAGATGACATAAGAGGTTGCCATAAATCCCTCTATCTTACTAAAGAAAGGGTGAAACTCTTTTTTGATTATCTTAATGTCACTGACTTTCCTCATGGAATCAAACAGGGTCTAATCAGAAAATAAAATCTATTTAGTAAGTCAACATAGACTATGTAAAAGATCAATTTATTAGCTATAACAGAGGATTGGACTTATGAGTTGGGGTAATAAGAAGGTAACTCTACAAAGAATAGCAACTTCTTCCCCTAAACCTGAAGTCATGCACTCATGGAAAGAAAGATCTGCAAAAGGACCTTTCCCCAAGGATAAGATCCAGATCTCCTTGGGATGGCATGGTAGTCACCTGTAGAATGCAGCAGAAGCTCACTGAGGTGCCATGCCAGCAGTTGTCACTGGAAATCTGCCTATTCAGATGCCAGAGGACAGGCATTTGTGGAGAGGTGCCCACATATAACTTAACCTGGCATTTTTTAGCAGGAATGATACACTGGAAAACCTCTTTCTAAGTCAGAGGAGGCTGCACACATTGCAGCCAGCTGCTGAGACATCAAGAGCCCCTTTAGCCTCCAGGCTGCTGCCATCTACTCCACTGAAAAGGCATAAAGGCAGCAGAGAGATGATTCCGAGTCACCGAAGGGCAATACAGGTTTCTGTGGAGCTAAAATATAATACACTGATAATTCATGGATTAATCTTCCCAAATTTAAAAGAGGTTATTGGTGGATTTTTTTTTCTACATCTGTGATGTGGTACCACCACATTAAAATGCAAATTGTATTGTGTTTTCGTTCCAAAGGTTGGAATTCTTTTTCCATGCATAGTACTGAACAGCATAGTCTATTAAATTACACATTTGCCCTTTCTTTTTTTCAGGTCACAAGGCTACCCAGTTAAAGATAACATTTATAGACTTTCTTGCAGCTAAGTGTGGCCACCATGATGCAGGATATATGAATTCTAAGACTTGACCCTTAAGGAAAAGGTATGGATTTTACTTCCAAGTTCTCCCCTGATAGGGACTGCAAAGTGGACCTAGTTATGACCATAGGGATCATGCAAATGAAAGCAAAATCCTAGAGCTATTGGAAGAAGGGAAAAGTTGTCTGGCCTCTCCAGGACTATAGTAGAAAAGACTTGTGTATGAGCTCAAATTGTATGTGAGAGAAAAAACAGGAAGAAACCCTTATTTAATTTAAGCTGTTATTACTTTGAGTCTTTGCTATAATATTATTTCATGTCTTGTATGTCATTATCAAAACATTGTTGACTAGAAAATTTGCAAATTGGTTAAATATAAAGAAAAACAGGCCTATTAATCAAAACTCTCTTTCCTGGAAAGACCATAGAAATGCAAAATGGCAAATATTTTAGATAAATGTGGAAAAGAATAGTTCCCTTGGTAATTTAAGACCTGTTATAATTATAAGTTCATTTTCTAAACTCATTTTCCCAATGCTTTAAATCTAACAATTATATCTATATGGAAGCATATTTATCAAAGTATTTCATTATATTGTCATTGCGAAGATTAGCTTTTTGGCTCTAATGCTCGCTCTTACAGAGAGACATGGTTCTAAACATATATTGGTAGGGTTAAGGCTACATGGGCAGCAGTGTATACTCCCAACTTGGGATTCCTCAGTTTATCCAGAGGAATCTAGATGTCATTGATACTGTGGGTCTCTGCTCAGAATGAAGAACTAAGTATCCCAACTACTGGGCTTGCTGTGGCCTGGCAACTCTAATCCAGTCCCCACCTTGGAATTGCACTCAGGTGGAGAGGCACTTTGCTCTAGAACGCAACCCTCCTTCATAGAGGAATCCATATTCAATGACAGGTTGATGAGGATATAAAGACCCAAGTCCCTTCCTTCAACATGAGAGTGTTAGCCAGGTTCAGTGGCACATGCCTGTAATTCCACCATTGTGGGAGACTGAAATGGGAGGATCACAAGTTCGAGCCCAGCCTGAGCAACTTAGTGAGACCTTGTCACAAGTAAAAAATAGAAAGGACCAGAGATGTAGCTCAATTGGTAGAGCAACCCTGGGTTCATACTCCAGAAGAAAAATAAATAAGTAAGTAAGTAAGTAAGTAAATAAATAAAGCCTCTTCAAAGGGAGATTTAGCCTTGGAACTTCCTGGGAGCTGAGGTCTTTACTATGACTATGTCATATCCAACTTCAATCTCTGAGCAATTTTGCATCCTTCCCTTCTCCCTCATACACTGGTTACAATAGCACTTTGTAATAAACTTCCAGCTTGTTAATTTTCTCATAATTTATGTCCCTGAGAGATGGACCTGCATCTATGCTCTAGTCAGACTACAGAGCAGAAGCTAGCCCTTCTTCCAACTGAAGCTCAGACCTCCTCCAAAGATTGCACCATTCATTTAGCTAGGACTCCTTTAAAAATTAATCTGTATCTTTCCACATTGGCTGATGAATTAGGCTTCACTACATGCCTATCACTTATAGATCTAGACATTGGATTATAAGTTAATAAATAGATCTACAGGTATACTAAAATCCAGAGCCAAAGTACAGCATGTTTTTCTCTAGTGAGGCTAACTCTCAAATATACTGTATTATTTAATCATTGAACCAAGTCCCAGGTTCCAGTAACAGCCAACCTCCCAACGTCAACAAGAAAATAATAAAAGCACTCTCTAATTAAGGGATCTGAATATCTTCTTTAATCTGCCAATATTTTTTAAGGTGAGAGAAGTTCCACTTGAATATTTTTTTTTATTTCAAGATTAAACCTAGCAAATGAAATAAATGAAAAATTTAACAGATCATTCAGTATTTTAAAACATTGGAGGCATGATAATTTAATAAGAATCTCTACATGTGTTAGGGAAAATTTGACAATGAAATTTTTGAAACATAATCATCAGACACAAAACTCATAAATGTTCAATTTTTAAATTTCTTTTATATTAAGGATTGTTAACATGATGGACTGGAAAGACATAATTTTGTTGTTAATGTAATACTTTAACCCAAACACTAATGCCTCAACCAGCAAAAAAAAAAAGTATACATAAAAAAGATGATAATCTAATAATCTATCAGCTTACATATATTTATTTTATTATTCAAATATAGATTCTTTTCTAAGCCTTCCTGATAGGAGGGTGATAATTATGTGTACTTAAATGAAATTATTTATTTTTTGTTATTTTCTTACCTTTTCTAATTTGATTCAGAATTACCTAATTTTAGGTTATTGACACAATTTTTTTTTAGAATAATGGGCCATGAAACTTATTAAGTAAATATTCCATTTCTTAAATTATTTTCAGAGGTCATCTTTAACATTCTAGTAAGAATATGCTAAAAAAGCTTAAGCATAAAAAGGGGAAAAATGTAATGATCGTACTTTTCTAGCCTTATTACTTTTAAGTTACTCCATGTTACCAAAAAATGAGTGTAAATTCAAATAATGGAAAATAATAATTTGAGATTGTCTATATCAATTAATAAAATTCTATAGGCACCAAAGTTTTTTCCCAAAGGAAAACTGGTAACTTGGTTGTTCAAAACAAAATCAAAGCATACTAAAATGATTTTTGATTAAAAATATACTATCTATTGTCAAATTTAGGTTTGGTGAAGTGTACTTTTAATTATGTGACCATGGAAAGGTCATGCAACCTCTTTAGGCTGTAGTTTGCAATTTGGATAATATGATTTCCTCCATAAACATTTGAGAATTAAAAGACATAACAACTTGGGCTGGGGTTATGGTGCAGTGGTAGCGTGCTCACCTAGCATGTGTGAGGCTCTGGGTTCAATCCTCAGCACCACATAAAAATAAAATGAAGATATTCTGTCCACCTACAACTAAAAAATAAATGTTTAAAAAAAAGACATGACATCTTAACTTTATTCCAATTACTGACTAGTAATAAGTTCATAATAAGGGGCTCAAGTGGAGCCCCATTACATTCTCCTGGCATTCAAAAGGCTCAGATGTGATACACTTTTGCCCTTCCATTTTAGATGGTAACTGTTTTCTTCTAATGTATGTTCACCTTTGTATGATGGCAAAATCCTATTAGCAGGATCATAATTAGTGAGATTAGGTAGTATTTTTTGTTGCTTGTATACTATAAAATGATTAGTTTTCCAAATAAAACGTGACTTTGATATTCACTCTGCATCGAATTTTAGAATTTTGTGGGCAAATAAAAGATTGTTCAGTAGTTGAATGCAATGACACTCTTATCAAGTTCAGATGGATTATCTTTCGCCTTGCAAGACCTTCATCAGTAAAATGTCTTGAAGAATGATGTAAGAACAGAAAAAATTTAATATACATTGTTGTGAACAATAACTCTACATGGAGAAACTCCTTCAGCATAATTTGCAGCTTCAATGTAAAGTGTATTCACACACTCTTATTCTGCAAAAGAAAGTAATTTAAATATTTATCAAACATGATTTACATGAAAATGCCATCCTACTTTTCATTTATGGTGCTGTTCTTGTGTCCCTCAGAGTTGCCTTCTTTAAATATACATTTGGAAACAAATTATATTATGATCCAAAATATAAAAAGTAAATACAATGTGGAATGGGGGAACTTAAAGGGGGGGAAAGTGACTGCAGGCACAGGGAGAAAGAACCTAGCTTGTTGAATTTTCACACACTGAACTACTGAGCAGGCTTATTTAAATCTATTTTCCTTTATGAATTATACATGGCTATCATCGCTGAGGTACTCTCCTAGGGTAAAAAAAAAAATTTTAAATGACAACTCACTGATAAGCTGTCAAATGGGAAAAAATCCACTCATTTCCTCAAATCTCTGGTTGATTTTTTAAAAAATATTTTAAATGATTTTCTGGCAATGCCTTTGGGTTACCTTTGACTTTCCAGAAAGAAATATAGAAGGCTGCTTGGTCTCATTTTTCACTTTCAATGCATAACAAATCTGCATATGGATTCATGAAAACAATAACAAGAAGTCTGAGGGTCATGTAGGTTTTTCTCCGTGCCTGGGCCAACAGGTAAGATTATGCAGGTGTTTGCCTGCAGGAGAATCCTACTAATTAGGGAATAAACTAGGCAGTGGAAACCCATCTGCAGGTATTTTCAGGTAAAATTGTTGAAGTGACAGGTCTATGGAATGATTTGCATCCTGTCGATTGCTAGAAAGTTTTCCTTTCTTGATTAAACTCATATACCATGGAGTTGCCATTATGGAAAAGACGTGGGCATCATAAGGCAATGTGCTTCCATGTAAATATCTTTGGATAAAAATGTCAACATCAACAATGAAACTTTTCACAATGGTAATCAAAAAAAATAGTCAACATAAAGTTCACATAACTCAGAAAGGCTCCTGGCTGCAACCCTTGCTACTAGAGCCAGTAATTTTCCAGCACTGAATAATGGCAGCCAGGCTTCACCTCTGCCCTGCCATGGCCCCAACTTCTAATGACACAAATTCCTAACAGCACAGTCTCATCCATCATCTAAATTATTTGTTTACAAAGTACAACAAATATTTTTGTACTGGGTTAAAGAGACATAGTGCCCGCCCTAAAGGATTTAATCACCTGGTCCAGGATGACACCCTTGGATGTGCCAGTTTGTATTTCCTTGCTCTGTCTAATGGACATGCATGTAGATGATAGCCTTGTTTGTCAGACAGAAAACCAGCTATAAGCCCTGGCTCTAAAGAAAAGGTATTTAAAAAGTCACAGTATTACGATATTGTGATAGCAGTGTTATCGGAGCAGCATATCTGTGTTGCTATAGACTCAATAGGTCAGGGCTCCTCTTTTTCCAAAAAGAGAAAAATGAATGACAGAAATTTTGGAAGTTCAAGTTCAAGTTCAATGAAGAATGTCATTAGTGATGATTCAATATAACCATGTTGTAGAAAATTAGGAATAAATTTGTAGACCAAAAGATTTAGGGATAAATACTATTTAGAATCAAGGCATTCAGGGTCATTGCTATAAACACACACACACACACACACACACACACACACACACAATCTTGTTTCAAAAATATTCTTAAAAGTAAAATGTTATCTGGATAGTCAGAACTCATCAGAAAATGTTCGATCATATCTCCCCATGCATAGATAAGGAAATTGATATCAATGTTGCTTTTGCTAATTAGAATGCATTTTATTTAGTCATCTATTTTATTTCATTTCACATTTTCCAAAAAACAAGTTCAATCAATGAGGAAGTATCACTTAGTTTTAAAAATTATGACTGGAACTCCATACTTAGTACACAAGGAAGAAATTCACACCCTGTATTTTAAATAGAAAGTGAGAGATGTGATAGAAAATGGATGCCTGAAATCCACATTTTCTATTTTGATGCAAGATTTTAATTTAACATGCTGAATTAATTAACATGCTGAGTAGTGAGTTGCATTCACTACTATGAATGATAACTTAGAATACAACAGTTTCAAAAGGACAATGTCTAAATTATGTGACATTGTTGCCATTGTTTCTCATGGGTTTAATACAACTTCTAATACCCTATTTTCAATCAGATACAAATAAAGGATTCAGACTTTAGGACTAGATTTTATTTTGGCCCATTTGCAACAACTCATATAGCCGATGATCCAGAAATAATAAACTGAATGATCACAAACCTGTCTAAATTAGCAATGATGAAACAAGAGCCTTCTGAATCTCAATCCCATCATTTGACTATATAATCTAAGACATAATTCAAGAAATATGCTTTACTGGGCTAATGCTGAGTTCATAAAGGGTGTAGGGGTAGCATTTTGATTAAAGACACTGAGTTTATATTAAGAATTGTATAGATTAATAATACAACATTAATAATACAATATTTTTGTAAAATACTGAAAGCAACAAGTCATCATACCATTTAAAGCATATTTAGCTACATTAATTCAAAGAATTACAATAAATTAGCATCACTAATAAACCATTGCCTACCTTTTCCTTAGATATTGGCTCGTTCTCTTCTTGAGTGTTTGTGAAGAGAAGCAGTGATCACAAAGGAGAATGACTTAGAAACTGCTTAGGGTCAGGGGCACCTTGAGATTGTGGAAAGAACGTAAACATGGAGTTTGTAGACCGGCTTTAGATCCTGTGTTGAGGTACTCAACTCCTCTTGGCTCAGATATTCTTGATTTGTACATCAAAAATAGTGATAATAATATGATGATAATAGTAAAAATAATATCTTAAGGACAAGTAGCATGTTTCTTTAGCAGGAGGGGAACTGTACCTGAGGAGCGGCCCTTCACAGATTATTCCCAGAAGCCTGAGCTGTTGCTGAAACAGGAGTCTTGGGAGAGGACAAATGTATTTGGCAAATGGAGTCCATGTGCATCCTGTGGTCCAGAAGTACATAGTTTCTAAAGTGGTGCCCCAAATCTCCACCATCTGGGAATGCATTCCTTGCATTACCTGCTTTCTTTGTTCATGAGAGCAACTTGAATGTGAAGGGCATCACTCTGTAACTGGGTCATATTGTATGGCAAAGAGGAAGGGATTTCAGTTCCACATTAGTTGATTTGGAGTTAATACAAAAGATTATCCAAGTGGGGCCTGATTACTCTGAAGAAAGCCCTTAAAGTGACTGGTGAGTAGCACAGCTCTCTCTTTCTGGTCTTGAAGAAACAGACAACCACAGTAAGAACCACCCATGGGGCTGAGGGCCTTGCTCCCATAGCTGTAAGTAATCCAGCCCCGTGAATAATCATGTGCACGTGAAAATTCTCAGCCAGACTGACCATGCCTGGAACGTTACCCACTGACGTTGTAAGATAACACATGCTTGAGCATTTATGTTGCTCAATTTACTGTAATTTGTTGTGTATGAGTTAACAGACAGCAGTGTATTGTGTTTATAGGGTTAGAGATCATGAATATGTAGGCCAGGGAGCAAGGCATGTTGAAGTTCAGTGTGTGGTATAAACAACCATAGTCCCACTAACAAAAAGGTGAGTCTTCTAATGATAGAAACGAGAAATGCTGAGAGGATTTCAGGACGGGAGTAGAAGCAAAAGCTTTCAAAGATTAGAAAGGAAGAATTGAATGTGAGAAGGAGGAAGTCAAGGGCCAGGGCTAAGATTCCCATGGCACCAAGTTCATGGTGTCGTGGGCGTCCTGTGCTGGAATTATGTAGCCAGTACATTTTGATTTCATGAATCATCAAGGGTTCTGACGCTGACCTCTACTTTCTCAGGCTGGTGTCTCCTGCCAATACATGCAGAGTGCATCAATTCTGCAGTCGACATCTGGAGAGTGGAGGTTAGGCATTGAGATGAGAATGTTGAGATGGAGGAGAGGGCAAGAGAGGAGCGGGCAATCTGATTGGGTCAAGATGACTGGGAAACGAGAGTGGGCACTAGAGAATTGCTCCAAGTTTCCACTGTTTTACAGGCATTTTCATTTATTTCCTCGAAAATACTGCTAATCTGATGGTACAGTTTGTAGCTGTCCTTATCCTGTTTTCTGATAAGAGTAGTGTTTATGTTTTTCCTTTCATTTCTGATCCAGATTTGGTTATCTTGAGAGTCTAAAAGTTTCCCCATATAAATGAAAGTTATGATGGAAAGCCAGAGTCCTCAAAAGACATTTATAGATTTGTAACTGTGCAGATATTTCTTTTGCAATTTTAACTCTCCCATCTGTAGGACATAGTGCAGATACACATATCTACTCTCTAATCAAAGTGTCAGTACTTGCCCTTCTAGTGTATTTAAAATGCAATTCGTGCATTTCTGCATTCTTCAGGTAATGAATCTAGAAAGTAGAAAATGTATCCATTACCTGAAATTTTATTTAAATAATTAATCTGAAGAATAATGTGCAAGGAAATAGTTTAACAGATATAAGCATGATTTAAAATTAGATAAAAATCTAAAGAAAGCATGGTGAGAGTTTATTCCTAATAAAGTCATAACCTGAATTTCTTTAAAATAGAAAGTATTGTTTGTATTATTTTGGTATTTCCATGAATGGGATTGCTTATAATGTAGTGTTTTTACACCAAGTTCAAAGAAGGCTTTCATATTAGTTACCCATTCATTTGGTTTCACAAGGCCCAGGAATAGTAGCTTAAAGAGAGAGAATTATATCATGGCAAAACCAAGCCGTGTAAAAGTAGGAGCCAACAATTAGTTCAATGGTTCATTGGTACCACCAGACACCATTCTCTCCCCATCTTCTTCCTCTGACTTCCTCAAGATGCCTCCATTCTACCTCCCTGCTCCCACTTCTTGGTTGAAAAATCACCAGTGTATCTCCAAGTCTGGGTTCCATGGTTCATGCAGGACCAAAGGCTAACCCAAATTACTGGAGATAATTCTTTTAAGAAGTTTAACCATTTTATTTCAGGAGAGATAGACTTCTCATGCACTTCTATCCACGTCATATTGATCAGTCACTCTTAATAATAATGACTAAATAATTGAGGTATTTAAAGGTCATAACTCAATGCCCTCCCTCGAAATTTACCATTCTTTTATTAGAAGGTAGAAAGAGAGAGAGCTACAGGTAAGGAACTAGCTTTGCTTTCCCTTTATGGCATTTGCCAAAGCTGTCTTATGGCAATAGAGAATAATATCTCATGTTATTTGTGCATAAAATGTTGTCATCGCTTAATCCATTCATATGGCTAATTCTTTCATGCAGTGCACAGCTCTGTGAAATGGCAAGTAAAGATAATTATTAAATAAGAACATTAAAACAGAAAGATGTGATACTAAATTTTTCCAATTCAGTTCAACAAACTCTTGAATGTCTAAAAGTTATTCATGTATTTATTCATTCATACATCACCCACTTAACAAATAATAATTGAAAATCTATGATATTCCACAGCTGTGTTAGACACTCTTGATACAGTGATGAGAAAGAACAGAAGCAATTCTCTGGTATTATGGCTCATGCAATCTAATAGGGAAACTGCACATATAGTAATCACAAACAAGTATAAAGTGCATCCATGAAAAATTATGTCAGGAGTTATAAGATGCAAGGACTTCTATGGGATGTTTTTATTTATTCAGTAATGCAAGGAGTGCTAGATGATTCTGGATACAAAGATAAGTATGAAATGGACCCTGGTCTCGAGGAGGTTACTAGTGGTCAACTGCATTTTGAAACATAAGCAGGTGAGGAAACCAGACTAAAAAATTAAACTTTCAATATTTAGCATTTCTTCTAATTTTACAAGGACCTGTATTTCCTTATTTCAATTCTGAGTCAAGGATATAAACTAGAAATATGAAATTTTCTTGGCTAAAATTTCTTAGTTAAAGCAGGAGAGCACTAACATTCTGCTTCTCAAGACACCTGACCATAAACCATAGAGAGGGCTACATGAGGCCTGTCCTCCTCACCTGGAGCATAAGTGCTTCCTGTCCTTTCTGCAGATGACCCTGTTCTACCTAATTAACAGTTCTGCTTATGCCTACCTGGAGAAGGCATGTCACTATTTGCTCTAATTCCATGTATCAGGAATGGTTCCTGGAGATCTATAACACTTTCCTTACCTGCTCATTGATGGCTAAAATAAAAAAAAAAAAAAAAAAGGTCATTCAACCCCAGTCATTAAGTTTTTGTTTTTGTTTTTGTTTTTTTTTTTTTTTTGGTACTGGGGATTGAATTCAGGGGCACTCGACCACTGAGCCACATCCCCAGCCCTATTTTGTGTTTTATGTAGAGACAGGGTCTCACTGAGTTGCTTAGTGCCTCGCCATTGCTGAGGCTGGCTTTGAACTCGCAATTCTCCTGTCTCAGCCTCCCTAAGTGCTGGGATTACAAGCGTGAGCCACCACGCCCGGCTCAACCCCAATCATTAAGTTTTAAGTGAGCAATTACAAAATTATAACACATAGCTCTGCCAACTACAAAGTCACTTTCATATATATGATTTCATTTTTCCCTCATGATGACCCTATGTATCAGGCAGAGAAAATACTTTGGGTCCCCTTGCACAAGTGTGGGAGCTAAGGCCAAGGAGACTTTTGCTTGTGACCAAAGTTTTACAACTCAAAATCCTGTGTCCTTTCTAATTATCAGTTTGTTATCTGAATATATACATGGGGGCGAGAGTTTTTTAACACAGAATAAAACTGATTTCAGATCCTCTGAAGTTAGGTTTTGATAAGATAGAAGGTAAAATTAAAAGCCAATACTCACCGGGGAAACAATTTTAGAAAGGGAGGTGTTAAACTTCAGCAAAGTAAAGGAAAAAAATGAAAATAAAAATTGGGATGAAAATAAATCACTTTTGTTATTTTTCTGGCATAGTGGAAAGAGTATATACATTTGAATTCAACAAGTAAGTGTTAGAGGATGTGAGGGAAAAAGGCACACTCATACATTGCTGGTGGGATTGCAAGTTGGTGCAACCAATCTGGAAAGCAGTATGGAGATTCCTTAGAAAACTTGAAACAGAACCACCAGTTGACCCAGCTATCCCACTCCTCAGTCTATACCCAAAGGACTTAAAAACAGTTTACTACAGTGACACAGCCACTTCAATATTTATAGCAGCTCAATTCACAATAGCTAAAGTGTGGAGCCAACCTAAATGCCCTTCAATAAATGAGTAGATAAAGAAAATGTGGTTTCACAATGGAATATTACTCAGCAATAAAAAAGAATAAAATTATGGCATTTACAGGTACATGGATGGAGTTGGAGAATATCATGCTAAGCAAAGTAAGCCAATCCCAAAAAACCAAAGGCCGAATGTTCTCTCTGATAAGTGGATGCTGATCCATAATGGGGGTGGGGGCATGGGAAGAATGGAGCAACTTTGGTCAAAAGGGAGGGAAGGAGAGGGGAGGGAAGATGGGGGAAGGAAAGATGGTGGAATAAGATGGACATCATTGCCCATAGTTCACATATGACTGCACCTATGGTGTGACTCTACATCATGTATAACCAGAGAAATGAAAAGTTGTGCTCCATTTGTGTACAATGAATCAGAATGCATTCTGATGTCACTTACACTTAAGTAGAATAAATAAATTTAAAATAAAAATAAAAAAAATAAAATACATGCACACACACACAAAATCTGGGTTCAGATTTCAGCTTGATAACCTACTACTTTTGTGACATTAGAAAATTCCTTTGTAAGATGCAGATTAATACGTGTATTATAAGAATATTAAATGAGAAAGCAAATATAAAATTTAGCACGGTAAATACTATCATTTAGCCCTCTGTAGTAATAATTATAGAAGTATAAATGCAATAGTGGAAAGTATATTATTTTTAATAATACAATTACATGATATTTATAAATGTCTGTGTGAAATCCATTACAGCCTGCTGTTTTCTGACATTGGTCCATTCTAAATATACCATTTCAGGTTGGTATTTAGCAACACCTGGTTCTAACTTCTACATTCCCTTCTCTATCTCATTATTTTTCCTTCCCTTTTCTCCTTTTCCAGAGATGGAAATGTTCAACTAGTGTTAACAAAAATATTGATACATCCTTAAAACTTCAAGAGTGAATTTTTAGGGAGAATAATTTATGACAAAACAATAACTATATTTTTGCTTCCATAGGAATGATACTGTGCTGAAATGTCTCTGAAAAATAGATTCTTGAGAAAGTGGGGCTTTTCTGGTCAGTGTGCAAAGTCACTGGTGGTGAAACTAAGGAAAGTCTTTGTGGTCTAGTGTTTTCAATTGGAAAACCCTGAACCCTGGAGCAGATATGCATAAGTACATTGAAGCAGAGTAGATAATTGAAGGAGGACCTGCAAAGTACAAGGTCTTAAGAGTTCATGAGTCGCTGGGCACGGTGGCTCAAGCCTGTAATCCCAGCACTTTGAGAGGCTGAGACAGGAGAATTGCGAGTTCAGAGCCAGCCTCAGCAACGGCGAGGCCCTAAGCAACTCAGTGAGACCCTGTCTCTACATAAAACACAAAATAGGGCTGGGGATGTGGCTCAGTGGTCGAGTGCCCCTGAGTTCAATCTCCAGTACCAAAAAAAAAAAAAAAAAAGAATTCATGAGTCATTCAAAAAAATGAAAGTAGGTATCCCACAGTTTGATTCATTCGGTCACCAAAATTTACCAAGGAAATTCTTATATCAAGTACAATCTTGGGGGTTTAAAATACAAAGAGATGATGTATGTTGTTGAGGATTTCTTCCTATAGCTCCAAAAAAACTTTAGGAAAACAATTAGTTACATCAAAAACAAGAGTTTGTGCAAGAAGCCAAATAAACCTCTGGATTTAAGACATTAATGTCTTGCCAATAGGTATAAAATGTAAACTCAAATTGATCACTGAAGACATTATTAATCATTACTTACCCGTGGGCACTGCCAAAAAGCCTAGGCGCTTGTGGACAGATAGGTGGGGCCTAAGTTTGCAAGTATTTTCAAATCCTGAAGATTGGTTCTTAGAGATTGCATTTTCAGCACTAATCAAAAGAGAACCATGTCTCTGGATCCACAGTTATTTTCAGAAATGGTCAACATGCTAAAGGATTCTAGTAACAAAACAAAGAAAGTAGAGGGTGCCAGGGCTTGAAGTATGAGGACAGGTAGAGAGGAGAAGTAAGAAAATGTGCATGGTTACTTCAATAAATAAAAGAATTTTATTTATGCAAAAATACACAAACAACTTGATCCAGCCCCTCTAATGTGGTCTCTGATACCACCATCTTTTCTTGCACAGGCAGTTTGCTTAATTTAATCCTGATATAAGATACAGCTGGGCTTGAATCTGAACTCATGTGCTAGCTGTGAATTCTAATGCTTCAATGTCTTCATAAGTGACATGGAAAAAGTACTCATCCCAAAATAGTTAAATTTAATAATGTGTGTGAAGTTTAAAGCACCAATGTGGAAAAACTGAGACAAACCTAAGTTGGAGAAGTCACTCTGTTTGCTAAGTAGATGCAAATAGGTGGCTTGGGGAATCCAAGGCTATGGTTTAGAGCAAAGTTGATCAAACTTGTGGTGAAATGAAACCATGACTCCCTTGTAATCATTGCTAGAATTTCTGCCACTGTGCTGCACACTGATAATATCCATGACATCCTTTGGTAAGGAAAAATGTTTTTTAGAAGCTATGAATATTAAAATAATATAAATAGACTAATCCAGGCTTTTCTCTTAAAATATACTATTTAGATGTAAGAGACAACTATTTGCCCCATAGCTACCAATATTTTGACCAGCCACACAGATGGGTCCCACTAGAATGCCATTTCCTCTCCTAGGACATACACCATTAACTCTAGCATCTAGAATTCCCTCTAAGCCTGTCTCATTGAGAAACCCAAATCCAAGGGACCTTAACCCAGGTAAGGTACGTGGCAGAGCTCCCTAGAACAAGCTGTCCCAGGGCATACGGGCTTCACAGAACAGAGGTCCAGCCTGGAGGCCACCATACCAGGTGCAGGTGGGGACTCATACATAACAAGGGAGAGCAAAGAATGAAAAAAATAAATTTTATGGAAAGCACCATGTATACATGGATCCAACCCAAGGGATCATTCTTGCTTCTCACACTAGCCCTTTTCACAGAGCTTCCTTTAGACAATAGCCACTTGTTCATGTAGTTGAATCATTAGGTAACAGTAATTACTTCAACAAAAAATAATCATATCAATGGCAACTGATATACTATTGATGGTAGCTGAGAACCCAGATGCAAATTGAGATAGTTAATCAGAAGTTGATTGACATTTACAGTTAGAAAGCGGTCTCCAGTCTGGCATGGTGGCCCATGCCTGTAATCCTAGTGGCTCAGGAGGCTGAGGCAGGAGGAATGCAAGTTTGAAGCCAGCCTCAATAACTTAGTGAGGGCCTAAGCAACTTAGCAAGACCCTGTCTCAAAATGAAAATAAATAAATAATATAAAAAGGACTGGGGATGTAGCTCAGTGTTTAAGTGCCCCTGAGTTCAATCCCCCAGGAACAAAAAATGTAGTTTCCAATATACTAGTGGTGGAAATTTTTTATGTATGAGAATGTTAAAAGTAAAACCATAATACACTATGAAAAATGGCAGTACATTTACTTTTTTCTCCACTTGGACATAGATCATTCTCAATGGGACCATACGATTTAGCCCCATTTCTACCACTTGCTTTCAATAATACTGAAGGAATATCCTAATTTTGATTTATCTTAGAACACTGTGTGAATATGTGTTCATGTGTGTGTGTTGGTGCATGTATGTGAGCAGATATTATGAAAAATAAGCAACATCAAGATCAGATATCTAATTTATGTGGAAATGTTTGATGTGAATTTATTTGAAATTGGCAATGTTAAATTGTCCTATCATAGATCCACCCACTCTCCTTCCTGTAGGGCTATCATGACTCACTCTTAATTTATTATCCTTGGGAATATTGTTTCTCTTGACCCCTTTTATTTTCATTCACTTTGATCTACTTTAATCAATTTAGTATCCTTTATTGTTTTATCTGGAGATAAGTATTACATTTATTTCTCATGATATGACCTATTCCCTATCTGCCATTTTAATTTTTTTACTGAATCTAGACTAAAATATGAGTATATTATGTGAACTAAGAAGGGGAATTGGTGTTACTCTGAGAGATAAAACTTTGATTCATTAAGTTCTAATGTGGTATTTTGGGCTTTGAGGTGTTTGTTCTTTTTTCTTTTTATCTGTGGCTCAAAAATGGACTTTCTCGTGATTTCCTTTTAAGTGAAAATTAGAATAGTCTTTCACATATTAAACACACTGTTGACTAATATGTATCTATAATAAAATATAATTTGTTTTACCTGATAAAATTAACTAGTACAATCCATAGTTTTGCCCCCAAAATACGATGATCTTGACTCATCTGAATATAGTAGATGTCAAGTTTAACTTTTGAATGAATTTGGTCTTAACAGAAAATCAAGAATTCTAAGTTCTTGTATCTATCTACTCCTAGGCATCATGATTTTCTACTTGAATCTTGGAATATTGACATAGCAGCTGCTCTAGAACAATCAGGTAGTGGGGGTTCAGGGCAGGGGAGAGAAGGTGAAGTGGCATATAGATTTATGCACACTCTTCTGCAGTTGATGTAACTACATAATCTGAAGAAGTTACTTTCAGGGAATAAAAAAATGTAAGACTGGCTGTGGAGTGATCAGTTGTTAAATTGTAGATTTCCAGGGCACCAGGTCTGAAACAGCCTTCACCTGCCATGAGTTTGGAGAGAGTTCTTTTTTTCCTTGTACCAATCTTCTGACTGATCACTAAGGGCTATTGAGATCTGCAGAACTTCTTCAAGGGAGTTCTTTTTCTGGCATCACATGGAATTACTCAGACATCTGGCAGCAGTAGGTGTCAAACCACAAGTAAAACTTCCCTTGACTTGTGGGGAGAAAGTAGCAATTTCCACTTGACCTCACCAACTAAAAACACAAATGCTGCTACTCCCCTGTCAGTCTTAGTTCCTCTGCTTGCACTTACCCATTTCAGTGCTTTGCTTTTTGTATTGGTTGGCTGGTGAACTCTGCAAACTGAACATAAGCCTTTTAGTATTGTGTCTTAATTTTAAACCAACACTAAGTAAGGACCATAGCTCATGATGGACTCCGCCAGGACCAGGCACAGAAGCACTAACAGACATCTGCTGGATGATGCTGTTGAAGCTGATTGATACCAACTCTTAGCTCTATTTCCTTCTCAGGGCAAACGTAAATGACTCTTTCATTTAACACTCTCTGTTCTTTATAATTTTTATACTTCTCTGTGACAAGAGAAGCATGCATTTGTAGTGTTAGGTAGGTGGTTGGAATGGAAATAATTTGTAGTTGTCTTTCCATTTTAAACGAATTCATAAAAAGAGAGAGCTACAGACTCCGTCGTTTAACTGGAAATTGTAAATACACATACCCCTCCAGATATAAGTAAAGGATTGTTCCTTCTACATCCTATTTCTGAGAACACTAATTATTGTTTTAATAAAAACAGTTTGTGAGTTCATAGAGCAGAGTTGCACTGTTTCTAGACATCCAGTGATGTCCCTTTTAATACTTCAACACAAATTAAGCAGAGTCTCCTTCCTGGTTTGCTGATGTGCATGTTGAATTAGAAAACCATCTTTTGTAGATGTTAACACACACCAGCCTCCTCATCTTAATGCAATCCAGTCAGTGCTGAGATAATTAACAACACTCATGGCTCCAACGTAGGGCTTTGCATTTTTTTCCCTCCATGCAAATACTTACATCTGATTATTCCTTATTGGTTCATTCATTTGTGTGTTCATTAATCCAGCAAGCATGTGTAAAGTGTCTCCTGTAGACATTAAACTGATCAGAGTCCTCAGGAATGAAAGAAAGGAGGAAAGGAACGAAGGAAGAAAAAAAAGGAGGGAAGTAGGGAGGGAGGGAACTGGAATCTCTGGGGGAGCACAGAGCACTATAAGGGAAAAAGGTAAACATTTATTTTATATAGGTAGAGGCCAAATTAATAAAATGCAACATAATATACTATAAATGATATGCATCAGTGCTATAGGAATGCAAAGTGAAAATGTTTGCTATGAACTGTGTCTGAGAAGAGAGGTCACTTGGGGGAGATTAGTCTTATGCTGGATTTCAGTTGAGAATGGCAGGAAAAATAAAAATTGGAGAAGGTAGAGGAAATCACATGAAAGAAAATTGGTCAAAACACATGTAATGTGAATAGTGGCAAGAAATTAGGTCACACAGGTATTCAGATGATAACCTGCTCCTTCTTTACCTGGTAAGGTGTATTTTTGTAAAGCCCAAAACTCTTTATTTTTGAATTTTTTAAAATTGTATTTGACATATATGTTTTGTTTTTTAAGTATATTTTTTCTTACAGACATAAGATTTTCTGAAAATTTCAGTCTTTTTAAATTATTATGTTTAATTTGTTGTAAGCAAATTTTAACATGAAATACAGATCCATGTCCTCTGGAGTCTGAGCATATTCCCTCTCTCTGCATTCACAAACATATGAGAAATATGATAACTCCTGCTATTACAAATCCTACTTAGCAGGTAGTTAAACCTCTTACAGATCACATAAATTTTATAATGAATATCAAGTAAAGCAACAATGCACACTAGTACTTAAATTAAGCTTCTATTGTTTGCAAATTCGTATTAATTATATGGTTTGGACAAACTTGTCGCAAAACATATGTATATGACAAGTTAAATAATTAAAGCTGTTGTCAAAAGTGTTGTCAAAAGTATTTTCTTTATGACGATCAGATGAGTGGTGTAGAAAGTCAGAACAGGGCTTGGAGGAAGTGCTATATCTAAGGCAGAAAAGTGAGAAAGACAAGAACACCTGGTCAAGAACAGAACTGAGAAATGTCCATTTTTAGAAGAGCAGAAGAGACTTGTTGAAAAGGTCCTGGATCAGAGTCAGAAATCCAAGAGTAAAACTATCCAATTTTCTAAGTCTCCATTGCCTACATGGAATTACAATGTCACCTTTCCTTGCTTTAGGAGGATTTTGTGAAATTGTAATAATGAAGTAACTGTGATTATGACCACTCCTTGATGCTCTACCATGCTCCGTAAAGTGATTTCAGAGAGCAGGGCAAAAAGAAAGAAAGAAAAAAGGAAAGCAATTGAAACCAGGGAGAAGATTCGCTATGCTTTTGTGCTCTTCTTTGCCCTAACAGGTGAATTTGATGTATTCATAGGGACAAGCTAAGTACACATTTCTTAGAGTTCTAAAGACCAGACTCTAAACAAAATACTAGGAGAGGGAGTACCTTATTTGATGATTCTTCTGTTCTCTACCTTCCTACCATCTCTTCTCAACATTCACCAGCCCTTGGGTGTCTGAGTGGAAAAGCTTCCATTTTCTACATCTAGAGAGACCTTCACTTAAGTGGATGCACCACTTTATCCTTCCTTGACCTGTCTGAAGGTCATATCGACTATTCAATCAGCACACAGTTGTTGAGCCACTGCTTTCTCCACCTTCCTTTATACTCTCTTATCTTTTCATTATCAGTAAGAGAAAAATGTACTCCAACACTACCTCAGGGTGGTATCACTAATTTTTTTTTCTGAGTAAAATAAAAATATATTACTAGATAAGAAATGAAAATGTGGCCACCATAATGTGTAGTACAGGGAGTGTGATCCCAAGTGAGAGATCTGGCTATGGTTTCTTGTCCCTTTCACTATTCCATCCTGATATGTGTGCCATTTGTACCTCTCTGTATTGCTATTGCCCTGGGCATTTTATCTGTCTCTCCATCTTTGAAGTTTCATCCACAAGAAGTTACTTTATCAGTGGACTTAAATTTCAACCTCTAAACATGTTACAGAATCAAATTAAACTACAGATAATTTTGTTCTGAAAACTGAGTGTCATCTGTAATTGCAATACTGATAGGGGGAAAAACACCCTAATTTTAAGCCCTTTGTTATGAATCCATATCTTCTCTGTGAAATCAGAATGTCAGTCTTGCATCCCATGGAACCAAATAAAAATAAATGTATCCTGCAGTTAGACAGGATATGACACTGACTCAATAAGGCACTGGGGTGTGTAAAAAAATCACTAGTGAAGGAAAAAAGGATGAAAGTAATATTGGCCAACAGTTTCTTGTTATTAGTGTTCTTTTTAATATCTAGCATTTTGTGCCACCTTATATTGGTTCAGTCTTATGATCAATAACAGTTAAACAGGCCCTGAATTAGCAACTGACATTCTGTATTTTGAATTTGCTCATCTACTTCTATTTCCTTTTATTATTTGTCTAAGTATATAATTTAATGTGCAAGTCTTTTCTAAATAAAATTCATTAAACAATGTATTACTTCAGTGAATGCCTAGTTATTGAAGTATGGGGTAAGTTAAGTCCTTCCCATTCCATTCTATATTTTTAAATAGAATACAATGTCACATGTTACTTTATTTCTCATTTATGATTATTTTTAAAAGGTAAAAATAATAAAAAATTATTTTATTTGTCAATTTATTAAATATCAATATTGTGAAAATTCTCTTTCTGATGTGAAAGAGATTCCTGATTTTCTGCTATATTGTTTTCCCCTAGAAGTTTCTGTATTCATAAATATTTAACTTGAATTTTTCATATTTTGTGCTTTTAATTGATAAACTTTTTAAGACATAAATATACAGATAAATGCAGTGTTTTTGAAAGAGTTTATCAAAAAACTTTTGTTAGAATACTTGTTATAAGAACTCATCTCTAATTTTTTGAGTAAAAGAGTAATCATTTTCTAAATATTCCTCCAGAATATACTTTAAAAAATACTTAAAATACTTAAACAATGCTTAAAAAACAATACTTAAAAACAAAACAAAACTTGCTTTATGACTATCCCCAGCCCCCCAAAAAAGCTTATATAGTGAGTTTAGCAATATCTAAATCTGTTTAAGTCCAAAAACAAGTTACAGGTTTATACAATATTTTCATGGTCTCTGTTAGATATAATTTTGAAAATATATTTAAAATACTCTAAAAGTCAGTAATAGTTGCATTATGTTCAAGAAATTCTATGTGATACATTTACAGTCTGTTTTCCAAATCTAATTGGTGTTTTCACAGCTAATGAGCTTATAATTAACACTTTCTAAAGATCTTCACCATCAATTGTTACATTGCTTAATTTTATGAATCTTTGTTGTGAAAAGATTCATTTCCATGGACATGCAAACAGGAAACTCCTGGCTAGGCGGGCAAATGTGAAACTTGAGTACTAGTCACAGGACACACGGTCACAGAGTGTGATTATATTTCGGTTAAGAATCGACAGGACCTCTTAAGAATACAGGCCAAGTTGTAAGACTCAACCAGCACAAATGTATTTTTTGTTTGAAGAAAGGTGAGAACCTTGTCACCAACGGAGCTAGAACTATTGTAACAAGGAGAATTAAGTCCTACCAAGGTCATAGTTCAGACACTGCAAGGGCTACCTTTTTAAAATCATCCACAATTAAATAGAAGAGACAAATTTTCACACTGCTTAATGAAAAGTGGCTAAAGCATATCCACTTTTAATGTGTGTGTGTGTGTGTATGTGTATGTGTGTGTGTTGATTAAGAACATTTTCCCGAAGTTATGTCCTTCTAAGTGGGGGGAGGATGTGAAGATTGGAAACATCTCCTCATGGAAGACTACTTAACCATTGTTTTAGTTAGTACCTGATCTAACCTACTAATTTGAAAAAACTAATTCTAAAAAATATAGTGTGAATTTTACATTTGAAGAAATAAGTAATTTTGAGGATTTCAAGAAATAAAACTATGATATATTTGTCAATCTCTTTTAAAATTGTATAATATTACTATCTGAAAGAAACTAACCAAATCTGAAAGAAATGTATCTATTTTAAATGACAATGAAAATTTCTGTTATTATGAGAAATGTAGAGATAAGCTGTAAGTAGAGTTTCTATGGAAAAAGAAAACAGAACAACAAAAATCTTTCAGTATAATACATTTTTTTCAGAGTCATGGACCTCTAAAATTAACATTTTTAAGGAATACCATATAAATAAAACTGAACATAGGAAATAGACAAAAATTAAAAATAGTAAATTATAAAGAACATTTGTATCAACTTAGTAAAATAAAATGAATTAGGATACAAGTTCAATCCTTCAATCCTAAGTGCAGAACACTTCATAAAACTACATGCAAGTAATACCTTATAATGCTAACGTATAATGCATGGTCAAAATGCATTGATATCAACAATGAGCTATTGGAAAAATTTTAACCAAATACACTATGATGGGTATTTTAGCAATTTTGAGGACAATAGAAAAAACTAGCCTTGAAAGTAAAATTCCTAGATCAAATAAATTTCCCAAATATGAAACAAATTCTAAGTAATAGAAGACAGGGAATTCACCTCAGATTTGGTTTTATGTATGTAAATTCATCCAAGGAAGGAAAACAAGGTATTATACAGACATGCACATTAATTTGTACTGGAAACATCCAAGAGGAATGTGGTTCTCCGTAATTTAGTGGTGAAACACTCCATCGCTGATATTCCCATATGTAAAGTGCTTCACATAATTACGCTCAGTAAAAATGCCCCAGACAGAAGAAATTTGCAAAAAAATGGTTCTTGGATTCCAAGAACGTTTTTTACAGAGAGCCAACACCCTTTCTAAATCGAATACAAATCTAAACCGTGTGAAATGGGCCATCAGAACTCAGGGTATATAGTAATATGTAAGTATAAATAAACTCTATCCCAAAAGAGACTGGAAACTTGATGCTTGTTTATGTGCTTTATTTTCACTGCTTTTTTTTTATTCTTTAAATTAAGATTTGCCCAAATTATTCTACAGAGAAATTCAGAGACTTCGTGAAGTCTTTGTAATACTCAGCTACTGGCGAATATATATTTTCTAAAATTGAAAGTTATAGGTTTTCCTACTTTAGGATCATTGATTTGGGGCTAAAAAGGAGAGATTATGATAATCTGAAGCATGCATAGATAATCAGGCAAGATGGATGTTGAAAAGCCACTGCAGATAAGGGTCTCTGCAGCAAAAGTCATTGCAAGGAAAGTATCCATTTCCATTTTCAAACGGACCCTGAAACAGAAAGGTAGGTTCAAGTGGATGCTTTTGGCCTGTGATCCTCTACCCACTCTACATCTACAGTAGAAAGAGAATGAGCCAGGAGTCCCACTTTTACCTCTACTACAAACTAGCTCCGCTGTCCTGAGCAAATCACCAATTTCTTAGAGCTTCCAGGCCTTCAAATTTAAAATGATGAAATCAAAATTAAATTTTCTCTGAATTCTGACATTCTAATTAACCTTTATAAGTTGAGTTACTAACATACAAATGTAATTCGAATGCCTTTTTTGTAATAACAACTTTGATTGACATTTTAATATCATTTGACTTTATTTTATTTTAATTGAATTATTTTAAATTTAAAGTTCTATAGAAAACACAGATGTTTGCTGAGAAGTTGTATAGCTTCTCCTGTTTTCCTCTCATCCATCTCTTCATATATGATTGTTGCTGCCACCATTAGCACTACTAAGCTTTGGGCTTGAAATCCATTTTGTGAACTAGTAAAGCTGAAAAATTTGAAAGGTTTAGCTACTTGAGTACTTTCTCCTCTTGGCATCTCTGCACTAAGTCCCAAGGCCTGAGTGTTTCACACAGTTGTCCTTTCAACAGGGCAGTTGTTTCTAGAAAAGAAAAACCAGAAGCTTAGGAATCTTAAGGATGGAAGAACATGAATACATCTGGGCCTTTTAAATGTGTCTAAGAAGTGATAATTGACATTTTTCACTTATTCATATGAACAAAAATAATTTTGAGAATGATTGGGGTAGAAAACCCATGAGCTAGGGGAAAAAAGAAAAGAAAAGAAAAAACAGGGCTTCCGGCCCTGAGTTTCCTACTAATATCTCTTAAAAGTTTATGCTGGAATATATTTATTGACTGACCTAAATCTAATGTTATGATGATCAGTATATACATTTGTGAGAAAGTACTACAACAAAATCCTAATTTTTTTATTGCGCTGGAACACACTTTCTGAGTAGGGTCTCTTAACTAAAGACCAGATATGTTTTTACTAAGATTCAGTTTCCTTTTTGTTCTGAAAGAGAATTTTATTTGCAATGGAATTATCCTTAAACTCAAATATTACCATTAACAGGAAATGCTGGACTTCTGTGTTTAAGCACTAGCTATTTTCAAGATAAAAACAAAATAAATTATATATAATAGTAATATGGAAGAAAAAGGAGTAGAAAAGGGTCCTTAGAAGGGGACTAATTTTAAACATCAAATGTGCTCTTTAGAATAAAAGGAATATTATGTGTCATGGGCCTCTATGTGATATTTAGTCCATTGTGATATTGAACTCTACATTTTAGAAATGTAATTGTTTAGCAAAATGCATACTTTTTTCATTAATCTATTGAAAATGCTTATAGGAGAGTGAATTTTGTTAAAATAGAAAATCAATATGCCCGTAATCTCTGTGAAAGAAAGAGGCAACTGCTAAGAAACTGATCTTCTTTTTGTTTTATTCTTATTTGGGTTCCAGTGCTAAAGATGGAACCTGGGCCTTATGTGTGCTCGCCGAGTGCTTTACCACTGAGTTACATCCTCAGCCCCAAGAAACCAGCCTCTGTTCTCACTAGTGGGTCATCCAAGTTATGCATTCTTGTTTTGGAAATATTCCTCAACGTGAAAATTAATCAGAGTATGTGATTTCCAAGTTAATAAAAGAAAATTGCAGTCAGGCTTACTTGAAGACACCTATAGCAACATGACCCAAAAGTTCTCATTTTACTTTCATTTGCAGCAGTTATCTCAGGCCCATTTGGATCCGAAATTCTGCATTTCAGTTTGTGCGGTCTTCCTCCCATTTCTCTTCCTACTACCCAGATGAAAGGAGAGAAGGTAGTGGGGGCGGGGGACGGCTGGAGGGGGAATACAAAGTCCAGGGCAAGGGGTGATTTTCTTTTAAGCCTTGTCAAAAATGCATAAAATGCACCCAGGAAGCAATAAAATGTGGTGCACTTGCATTTGCTTTGATAGATTATAAATATAAAAACAAGAACGCTGGAAAAAAAAAAAAAAAAAAAGAGGGACATGGGCAAAGTGCGTGCTAAATCCCAAGCAGGCTGGCGCCACGCTAATGGGGCTTTGAGAGGACAACCTGTACAGGTACTCCACGGCAATCTTGTGAATCATACCTATGACTTGTCTCACTCCACTGCAAACTTCGGAGTGTTTGTCGAGGAAGGGAGAGGGGGAAACGACTTGGTAAGGCCAGTGGTGGTCACGCACATCTTACCCCTCACCCGGCAATGACCTTCATATGTTTTCATGTTTATCTAAGAAAGATAAAAGGTATGATTGCTCAGGAATGAAAACATGGGTAACATTCAAACAGAGGAAAGCAGAAACAGCAGTTTGAGACTATGAGGGAAATGTAAACCAGTCCTGAGAAACATTTGACTTTGCCTCTCTCTCGGCAAAGGTCATGGCTGTAGTCTATTGAAACAAATAGGAGAGACCCCGCAGACGGTTTTGATAACAGGGACCACAGCTTTCCGAGGCAAATGTCTTACTGTCAGAATTTGTAAGATCCTAAAACTAACAACAAGAGTCTACCCAGGACAAATGGCTTCAAATTTTGTGAACTGCAAAGAGTTATTAGGTTCAGGGATTTAGGCAGAAAACTAGTGAAAACACAAAGATTTGATTAGGTTAAATGTATGTAATGTTGTGTTATGCCACGAAAGGGATTATGTAAGACTCTAGAAAAATGTAATGAGGGGAAGGTACAGAGCCATTTTGGTGCAAAGTTGAAAAGGTAGGAAACAAGAAACAAAGCCTTTGAACCCAGATCCTGTGTTTGTCACTCGAGGCCTGGAGTTGCACGCACTTCTGCTACTCAATCAGAATTAATTCCTTAAGAAATTCAGTATTACAAAATAATCAAGGTCAACGTGCTAAGAAAGAGCTTATGGGAACGTCTCAATACTACGGGGTGTGTCGCAGTTGATACAAAGTTTCTTCGATCACTGGCTTTCCATTGAAGAAGAACAGCAACGACAAAAAGAGTAGTTACATACAAAAGATCAATTTTTCATTTGACACAAAGTAAATCATTACTTTCTTCTGGGATGCAGTACCTTTTCCCACTGTCGGTTCTATTTCCCATCATGCCCTTGACCTTGGAGGTCAGCTGTCATTGGAAGATGAAGCTCTGAATAAACAGAGAAGACCCTGTGGTGTCTCTTATCTCTGCATTTTGCCTCAAATCTCCGGGCGGAGCTTTAAATTATTCATCCACTAGTGCTCTCTCGGAGTTACACATCTCCATCATCCACTCCCCCTTCCACCTCCCCGTTTGTGAGTGAAGGCGGTATCCTTGGGAACCTTATCAGAGATCGCAGATTCAGGCTCCAGAAATGAAATAAAAGAGGAAATTGGCTGTATTAGCATAAGAGGAGTCAGCCTGGAGTTGAATACACACATCACCCAGGAGCACACTGGCTTCCCTTATCAGCAGTGTCTGATCACTACTTTCTTTTTTTTTATATATACATTCTTTAATTCCATCCAGCCTACTTCTTTGTTCCAACCCATATGAGGGAACATATGAAATAAGGGCAGATGGCATAAAGTCCTGAATAGTTTTCAACACTTCCAACCTTTCCTAGGCTCAAGAAAAACATCCCCAGTAAAATGCTCATTTTGAGATAGCTTTTATAGCCTAACCTCTCTCTCCTACCCCCAGGAAAAGAGTTGTTATTGCTATTTCAAGGGGGGAAAACTGTAAATACTTAAAGTTTGATTTGATGGATGTTGCAGCAAAAGCCACAGTATCATTCAGGAACATAATCTAAGATATAATTTAAATACAGTAGTGAATTTTTCCTTTTTGATAAAAGCACAGGTAGCAAACTGATTTTTTTCCTGAAAGCATACTTTTATTTTATCTTTTAAAATAATTCTTCAAGACCGGGCTCTTATATATATCCTAATTAAGAATACTGCCATAATCAGTTTATTTTATCTATAGAAATAGTTCTGGAAATGACAATTTTCAAAGATACATTTTATTCAAGTGTTCTGTGTACATGAAAATACATTATGTGTAGCAATTAAAAATACAGTGCTCTTTTGAAGTTAATTCTTCTAAGGCCTACTTATAATGGAAGAATCAATAAACTTGTGTCAATACAGCTTTATTTTATGCTTGAAATTTTCTCCACGCACTCACTGAATATCACCTCTTATTTTCTCCAAAAGAATGACTATGGATATGATGTTGATATGATATGAAAAAATATGATACTGATACCCTAACAAAGTATGTTAAAACTTTTTTTAAAAAACTAGTTTCTATTGTACTTTATATTGTTTAGATGACAAGTAGTGTATTCCAGGTTTCATAGTGGGTGTTGTTTATTATTTATGACACTTTTTTCAGCTTTTACTACTTTATCTTCTTTTAGCAGAATAATAATTGACATTGTTTCAAGTCTGGGCTAAATGCTAACATTGATGAAACATTTGACAGTTTCCAATTAACTTATATGTACCTATTTCATTTAAGGCTGATGACAATATTTTAGAGTAAATGTAATTATTCCTCTCTATATCCACCAACAATTTAAAAAGAAGAAACTAAGTTCTTAATTGTTTAGACAACATAGGAGATCACTTAGCAAATGATTTAGGCAAGACTCCAGCTGAGTTCCTCCATTAAGGCCTGTTATATAATCCACTCTATTTTTTTTTTTTTTTTTTTTTGGTAGCAGGGATTGAACGCAGGGATGCTTTACCACTGAGCTATCTTCCCAGTTCTTTTCATTTATTTTGAGATAGGATCTTGCTAAATGACCAAGGCTGGCCTCAAACTTGTGATTCTCCTGCTTCAGCCTCCTGTGTAGCTGGGATTACAGGTTTGTACCACCAATCCAGCTAATTGAATTCTTTGCTTTTAAGGTAAATCATTGAAAAAGTGATCACCTTTATTCCCACATCATGTGCAGAAATTAATGAGTGATATAACGTTAAACCCAAAAGCTAGTGTTAGAACTGGGCATAATTATGGATGATAACCAAACATCCAGTCATGATGTGTATTTCTTTCCTAGATCCCCAAGAGATACAGGAAATATAGTGGATGATTTCAATTCTGAATCAGAACAAAACACGTTGGTTGACTTTTGTACAGGGTAAGAGATAGGAATTGATATTTTCTTTTCTATATATAAGTATTCCGTTTTACTAGCACCATCAGTTAAAACAGCTGTCTTTTCTTCAATGTAGATTTTGGCACCTTTGCCAAGAATGAGGGGTGTGGTTTGTCTCTGTGTCTCCTATTCTCTTCCATTGGTCTATGAGTCTGTTCTCCATGGTAGTGCCATGCCGTTTTTGTTACTATGGCTCTGGAGTATAATTTGAAACATGGCACTGTAATGACACCTCAAGCATGGCTCTTTTTACTCAGGATTGATTGGTCTATTCTGGGCCTTTTGTTCTTCCATCTGAATACTAGAATTTTTTTCCCTCATTCTGTGAAGAACATCATTAGTATTTTGATAGAAATTGCATTGGATCTCTAGATTGCTTTGGCAATATAATAATTTTAAGAATATTAAGTCTGCCTAACCCAGTACTTGAGAGGTCTTTTCATCCTCTAGTGTATTCTTCAATTTGTTTTTTCAGCAGTCTAATTTTCCTTGTAGAAGTCCTTCACCTCCTTAGTTAGATTTATTCATACATATTTTCTTAATCTATTGTAAATGGGATTTTTTTTTTTAATTTCTTTCCTGGCATCATTTTTGGTGTATTGAAAAGACATTGCTGTTTTAATGTTGATTTTCTGTCCTGATGCTTTTTTTCTAAATAGCCCTAGAAGTCTTCTGGTGGAAATTTTAAGGTTTCTAAATACAGGATTATATTATATGAAAACAGGGATAATTTGATTTTTTTCTTTTCCTATTTATATCCTTTTAAATTTTTACCTCTTGCCTAATTGATCTGGCTAAAATTTCAAGTACTATATTGAATAGGAGTGGTGAGAGTAGACATCCTGATCTTGTTCCTGATTTAGAAGGAAATGCTTCTAGTTTTCCCTGATTAAGTAGGGTGTTGGCCTTGGGCTCTTCATAAACAGCCTTTGTTATATTAAGTTCCTTCAGTCCCTACTTTCTTCAGGGTATTTGTCATGAAATGGGGTTGAATTTAGCCAAAGGCTTTTTCTGCATCTGTTGAGAAGATTATGTAATTTTTGTCCTTAGTTCTATTTTTGTGATGCATAGTATTTATTGATTTGCATATGTTGAGACTTGCACCTTGGAATGAAACCAACTTGATCATGGGGTATGATCTTTGTAATGTATTGTTGAATTTTATCTTTAGTTATTGTATTTAGGATTTTTGCATCTACATTTTCTTTATCTGATGTGTCTTTATTTGGTTTTGGTATGAGGTGCCATTGGTTTCATAGAATTTGGAGTCATTCCCTCCCTTTCTATGATTTGTAATGATTTGAGAAACATTAGTGTTAGTTTCTCTTAAAAGATCTAGTGAAATTCAGCTGTAAATCAATCTGGATCTGGACATTTCTTTGTAAGGAGGTTTTTATTTTTGTTTTAGTTTCATTGCCAATATTATTCTAGTTAGGTTTTTTATTTCCTCTTTGTTCAGTTTTGGTGAATCTTATATGTCTAGAAATTTAACTATTTCTTCCATATTTTCCAACTTATTAAAATGTAAATTTTCAAAATAGTCACTAATGATCCCCTGTATTTTAGTGGTGTCTGTTGTAAGATCCCATTTTCTTTTCTAATTTAATTTGGATATTCTCATTTGTTTATTTTGTTTATTTTAACTATGGGTTCATTAATCTATTTACTTTTTCAAAAGACCAATTCTTTATTTCATTGATCCTATATATTTTAACTTATTATTTCTTTCATTTCATTTCTTTTTTATTTCTTTCCTTCTACTAGTTTTTGAGATTGATTTGTTCTGTTTTTCTAAGATGCTGAGATTCATCATTAGATTATATATTTGACATCTTTCTAAATTTTTTAGGCAAATGTACTTAGAAACTTCCATCTTGGTATGCCTTCAGTGTATGCCACAGATTTTGATATACGGTATTCTAATTCTCATTTCCTTCTGAGAATTTTTAAATTCTTCTCCCACAATTACATCAATAACCCAGTCATAATTCAAAAGCATATTGTTCAGTATTCATGTTTTGCATAGTTTCTGCACTTTTTCTTGTTGTTAATTTCTAAATTTATTCCACTATTATCTGATAATATACAAAAGGTTATTCCATTTTTTTGTGTGTGTTTTCCAAGACCTGCTTTATTTTCCAATATATGATCAGTTTTTGGAGAAAGTTACATGAGCAGCTGAAAAGAAGTTGTATTCAATTGCTGTTGGATGAACTATTCTGTGGAAATCTGTTAAGTCCATTTTATCTATGTGTAGATCTCATTCATCTGTTGTGAATGAGCTGTTTTTCTATTTGACTGATCTATCTGTTGGTGAGAATGATGTGTTAAAATACCCTACTATTATGATGTTGGGGCCTATCTGTCCTTTTATGTTGAGTAATGATTGTTTTATGAAAGTGGGGTGCACTGATATTAAGGGCATAAATATTTACAATCTTATATTTTCTTCTATTGTTTTCTTTATAACTATGGAATATCTTTGTCTCTTCTGATTTTGGCTTCAAGTCTGCTTTGTCAGTAGCTGCATTGGCTTGCATTTGAATTCCATTTGAATGAAATATCATTTTCCATTTTTTCAATTTCATAATGTGCATGTCTTTGCCTGTGTGATCTGTTTCTTGGTGGCAAGGTACAACTGGGTAGTGTTTTGTTAGTCCTTTCTGCCATTCTATGTACTTTAACGGGGGAATTAAGACCATTCACTATCAATGTTATCATAGAGGTATATGTTTCTTCCTGTTATTTTTATTTATGGCTAATGTTTGAACATGGCTTATTCATATTTGTTTACCTAAACTCCTAGTGGAATTTATTCTTTCCCAAACACTTGGTGATTTTTATCTCCTACATCGCTGTGTAAGATTACTTTAAGAACCTTTTATAGTGCTGGCTTAGGGATCATAAAGTTTTTAGTATATGCTCATTTTGGAAGGTTTTTGTTTCTTTTCATTTTTGAAGAATATATTGGATACATATTGGATACAGAAATCTAGGTTGACAGTTATTATCTTTCAAGGTTTGAAATACATTATTCCATGCCCTCTTGAACTTTGGAGTTTCTACTAAGAAATCTGCTGTTATTCTGATAGGTTTGCTATTGTAAGCAACTTAATGCTTCTCTTTGTAGCCTTTAAAATTTTTTTTTGTACTTTTTTTTGGCATTTTACCTATATTATGTCATGGAGATGTTCTTTTCTTGTCCTATTTGGAGTTATAGATGCCTTCAGTATCTGCATATGCATCCCCTTCCCAAGACTATGGAAAATTTCTGCTATCATTTCAGTGAATAAGTCTTCTATACCATTGGTCTCTCTGTTCTATCTTCCTCAAGACCTGAATCTAAATTTGATCTTGAAATATTTTCCCTAAGTTCCTGTATATTCTGTTCATAATTGTTTTTTTAAAAATATTTTTTAGTTATAGATGGACACAATATCTTTATTTGGTTTGTTTTTTTTAATGTAGCGCTAAGGTACAAACCCAGTGCGAGGCAAGCATTCTGCCACTGAGCCACAACCCCAGCCCTCGTAATTGGTTTTTTTATTACTATCTGAATATTACAGTTTGTCCATCATACCATTGAGCTCTGACATTTTCTTCTGCTTGATCTAGTCAATTGGTGATACTCCTGATCAATTTTTAAAATTCGATTTATTGAAATTTTTATTTCCCTAATTTCTGTTTGGTTCTTTTTCAGAATATCCCTATTTACCCTTTAATATCCTATATTTTTATGGCTTACTTCATTCCTTAGCTCCTCTTTTAATTCATCATCATTTTAACCATCAAATTTTAAAATTCTTTGCCCTGCATTTCCTCCACTTTGATATCTTTGGGTTCAGTTACTGGAGTTTTAGGAACCTGTAGAGCTGTCTTTTTACCTTGTTTTCTCAGTTCTAATATTAAGATTTTCATATCTGATGGAATGGATATGCCTTACACTATTATGTGGGGATTTTTAGTTAGCTGCTCTCTCTTCGTTATATGCCCCAGGCTTAACAGCATCAAAGTACACACTCAACATTTTCAAAGTGCCATGATCAATCTCCAGCACCGTTTTAAATGGAGATAAAAATCTCCAGAAACTAAGACCACTTGAGAGTAAACCATACACTAACAAAAAAGCTTAAGACCTTATTGAAATGTTTTCTACAATTCCACTCAACCCAAAGTGGAAAAGGATAGTAATACTACAGAACGGATTGAAAATTTTGCCATTAAAGAAAGCAAAATTAATATTAATTATATAAGATATGAAAGGAACAGGAAGAAAGAAGAAACAAAAGAAAGGAAAAGAGATACAGAAAAAAGGGAGAAGAGAGAGAAAAATTAGCTGAGAGTATAAAGATTAGAAAGAAGAAAAATCAGATATTAAGAAAAAGACCAATTAACACACTAAAATATATAAAACTGGATAATAGGATTCAATATCAAGTCACTGGGGGAACCAAACCAGTCAACACAGGAGACAAAACCAGTAAATTAACAAACCCTGAAAATATTAGAATTCCTCAGGCTTTGGCACCTCCCCACACAGACCTCACCCCAACCAACTGCCGTGAACATAGGCTATTTTCACCGTTCAGTGGTGGGCCTGGGCAGTGATGTTTTTCTCTCGTGGCTGAGAGGAAATGGCCCTGAAGCTGAAGGGTAGCTGACCAGTAGCTAAATCCCTCCTGAGTGCCCCACCCACTCAGCTTTGTTCATACTGCTACTGGTGACAGGAGCAGGTGGGAGCAGCAGACAGCAGTGGCTACATGGGCCTGGCCAGCTTCCAGCTCTGTCTGTTCATGTAGTTTTTGTTGTGCAATCAGAAAGTTGAACTGCCACCTTCTCACAATAACTCCCAAGTACTGCATGGTAAACTTCTCATGTTGCTCCCTAAAACTGCACAATGTCCTTCTTAAGATAATGCCCTAATTCTATAATACAACCTTCTCAAGATGGCTCTCTGCTGCTGCACCACAAACCTTCATAAGATGGTTCCAGAAATTGCACCAGGGTTTATATATTGGGAGGTAGAGATACCTCCCCAGTACTGGTATGTCATCTAGATTCCATGTCTACTGTCTAGACTACACCCATGTACATTGTTGAGATCTGAGCTAGTTGTGTGCTCTTAGTCTCTCCTCTTTTTTTAATTATTTTTTGTTAGGGGTACTAGGGATTGAAGTCAAGGGCACTCAACCACTGAGCCACATTCCCAGCTCTATTTTGTATTTTATTTAGAGACAGGGTCTCACTGAAATGCTTAGCGCCTTGTTTTTGCTGAGGCTGACTTCAAACTCATGATCTTCCTGTCTCAGGCTCCTGAGCTGCTGGAATTACAGGTGTGTGCCACTGTGCCCGCAGTCTCTCCTCTTTTTAAGTTTTTTTTTTTTTCTTTTATCTGTACTCCTACCTCATGCTGCTGGGTGTTGGGTCCAGTGACACTGTCCCACATCCTCTCTTCTTTTCTACAATGCCTGTGAGTTTCCTTCTTTTCTTCTCTGTTTTTTATTTTTTCCCTCCCTCTGACTCTGTCTGTTCAAAACTAATATTCAGTAACTTCCCACATTCATGTTCCTAAAAGAATGTCTGCTCTCCAGTTGTTTTGATTTCTTTCCCTAGAGAAGCTGATGTTCACTGGGTGTTTTCAGTCTTATCCTCTTAAATCACTTTTTTTTTGTATTGATGTACTTATATCTAAAAGTCACCATGTGGTGTAGGGATTATATTTCTGTCCATCTTATAGATGAAGAAAATAAGCTTTATAATATACTTTAAAACAACTACTTAAACTTAAAATTTTCATCCATAAAGTATTTGTGTATATATTTATGTATATATATATATTGTAAAAATATGTATTATATTCATTATATCTATCATATTATACAATATAGTTATACTATATAATACATACACAATGGACAAAATTTGAAAACTTACAAACTTTTAATAAAATGTGCTGAAATGTTCAGTGTTTCTAAATGAGAAATTATAAAATAAAATATGGGTATTGTGTTTGAAGTTTGGCTTTATGTAAACTCCTAATCATCAGTTTAGGTAAAAGTGGGCTTTTTCCACTGAAGTAAAATGATCAAAGATATTTTCTGACAGTATTGTGAGGCACATTATATCATTACTCTGTTTTTCTGTGTAATATGTGAATATAGATCTTCATGTTTTCCATATTTATTTTTCCTCTTACCATGTTTACATCACTGTATACCACTGACCTCTGAGTTTGACCAGTTGGCTGTCATTACCATGTCTTTTCTGTTTCTTTGGGTTTGCCCCATTGAGTCCTGTTTACTTACGCGCATGAGCAACATATCTGTGGCCTTACACATGCTAGGCAAGGACTCTACTGCTGAGCTAGAGCTTAATCCCATCATTTATTTTTCTTTTTTACTTGTTGCATTATAATTATATATATAATAGTAGGATTCATTAGGCCATATTCATACATGAAAATAACATAATTTTATCAATCTTACTCCTCAGTACCTCTCCTCCCACCTCTGACTCACTTGCTCTACTCTATTGCTTTTTATTCTATTATTGTTATTGTTATTTTAATTAGTACATTAAGATTTGTGTACATATGTGTAGGTGCATACATACTATATATACACATGTATATGTATACACACACATATATACACATACACACACACACACACATGCACAGGGACATAGCATAGTTTGGTAGATTTCATCCCCCAGTTTTCCCTCATGCCATCCTCCTCTCCCTCCCTCTCAATCCCTTTCCTCTACTTTATTGTACACAATTTGATGAATTTGGATATTTACATGCATAGACCCATGAAAATAACACCACAATCAAGATAAACAGGCATATCTGTCCCCTGAAAAAACTGGTTGCGTCTCTTATGTGCGTGTTTGAAGAATATTTATCATAAATAAACCTTAATTTTTAGGTACACAATATAGTATTGATGCTGTGTCTTTTACATGAACTCTATGTCATATCCTTAATCAAATGAAGTTATTTCCTTTTACTTTACGTTTTTTATTTATTTTGCACATTTGGAATTAAATATAAAATTACACATCCTTTTCTGACACTTTGCAAATGGGATTTATGTTGAACTACTATTAAAAGTGCAATCACCATCCCTGTGAGTGTGGTAGTACACACCTGCAATCCTAGTGACTTGGGAGGCTGAGACAGGAGGGATTGCAAGATTAAGGCCAGTCAGAAACTTAGGAGGCCCTAAGCAATGTAGGGAGACCCTGTCTCAAAATAAAAAAGGACTGGAGATGTAGTTCAGTGGTAAAGTGCCCTGTGTTCCAATCTTCTTACAAAAAACCAAACCAACCAACCAGAGAACACTACAGGAAAGTGGCCCGTCAACACAGCTAACGATGATTCTGCTTTTCTTGGCTACAAAACACTTTATTTGGTTTAAAGCAGATGCAGGAGAAACAAATGGAGAGAGAGAGCAAGGCTTGGATTCAGTTTTCCCACCATTTCACTGTAATTTATAGCCAGATGTCAGCAAGAAGTTTTCAGAAGACTGTTTATTTGTGGCTCCTTGTCACTTCCTGTTCTCTGACCCCAGCACCTCCCCGTTACGATCATGATGCTCTCAGGCAAGAGTCATTATCATATACACAATTAAACGCCAGGTAAAGGAGACAAGACTATCAGACTGCAGCCAGCAATCTAGTTCTATAGAGGGAGCAGAGGATGGTGGCATCTTACAGGTATCACAAGTCTTGAACTCATGAAACACTCAGTTTGATTGAAGAAACAACACTTCTCAACAGGAAATAGCTTAAAAAGAGAGAGAGAGAGAAGATTGTTGTGTGCTGTTTTGTGGGAGAGAATACAAGTGCTGTTGGTATTCACTAGAGGAAAATCAATGAATGTTGGCATGTTTGGGGAAAGACATGCCCTATGATTGGATCTGTAGGATCACTGAAAGGGACAGAACAGCTGCTCATCCTAGGTGACACATTCCCCTAATTTTTTCTGTGAAAAATTTAACTGTCTACTTCCCTCAGACCATTAGGTTCAGTGGTGTGAGAGCAGCTATGTTCTCTTTTCACATGACTTAGCAACTACAAAATCCTGGCCAAATCTTGCAGTGGGTTTTTTTTTTTTTTTTTTGGTGTGTGTGTGTGTGTGTGTGTGTGTGTGTGTGTGTACACATAAGTGTTTTCTCTCACACACACTGCCTGCATGAATCAAAGGTGGCATCATAAAGACCCTGAAATTTGCATGATTTGTGAGAGGCTCCTATGCATTGGCAAGGCCAGTGGCAGCCTGAACAAAAAGAGCAGCTGTCTTATTCCCAGCTCACTGGCTCTGGTCTCCCAGCAGCCCGCTTTCCTGTTTCCCCAGTGCCAACCAGGTCAGCTGCAGTAGTTCCCTTTAAAGTTACAGCATCAAATACTTCCATGCAAACACTTCCATTGCACATGTTACTCCTATGGACATAATCCTCGGGAGAGGCAATATTTTTTCTAATGTTTGAATTTAAAACCTTAAACAATGAATATATACAAATATATGAAGTTATTAAATTTATACTATGTAGGCAATGAAATTTTTCTAAGACATTAAGTAGTATGTATATCCACTTCTTTCCCTTAGAGGTTTTCCAAGATGAGGTATGTCAAAGGCATTCTAAGTGAGCTCTATTATATGGATATGAAAGGACAGAAAGATTTTTATATCCAACCATAAAGGAATAAACACATTGAATTCATCCTCCATCCTAAAACAATGAAAAATTAGAAACAGATAAAAATCTATGAAAGATATATATTTTTTGATATAAGATATCTGGCAGCAAAAGGCAGTGATTACTGAGAGAGGGGAAACAAATCAAGTCCTGAGCTCATTCCAGTTCACTGTCTTGTGAGAGTTTTCAGGACACCATACAGGGAGGAGGAATCCAGGTGAGTCTGATGGTTTCCCTGAGTTGGGAAGATGGAACTAAGAATCTAGGCAGGCCAAGGCAATTGGAGTGTGTAGAGGAAAGTAGGAAAAAGAGTCCAACCACACATCAAGAGCATTGTAGGGATCTGAGGAGCATCTCCCTTAAGCCTTTGGCTGAGTAATGATGCATACATGCATTCACAAGGCTGAGCTAAACAAAAAAACCAACACACCAAAATGAATGAATGCAAGTTTTCCTTCCATCATCCAGAGAGAAAAACCTTTATAATTTAAAGGACACTGGTTAGAGTACTCAGTAGGGTCTTGCCTCAGCAGAAGTAAAAATCTTAGCTCTAGAATACGGCTTCCCTGATATACCTAAAAAGGTTAAAGGCAAGCCTCTAAATTTCAAGTTATTTTGAAATGTGTATACATCTCCTAGAATAAATACCAGTGAATTTATAAAATATTAGTGTATCTAGCATCAAATAAGATAAAATTTGGCATTTTTGGCACCCAGGCAAAAATGCTGTTGAAAAAAGCATGAAAATATGGACCAAAATCAGGAGAAAAATCAATCAACAGGACCAGAACTAAAAGTGATGAAGATTGTGGTAAACAAGGACATTAAAACTAAGTAACTATATTTCATCTGTTTAGGAAGAGAGAGCACGTCTGCGTACTCATGTAAAGATATAGAAAAGTACAAATAGAACTTCTAGAGATGAAATTTACAAGTAACAAAATATGTAGAATGTTGTGGCTTGTAAAATAATGACTCCCTAAACATATATGCATTCTAGTTTCCAGAACTATGCCTACACTACTTTACATGGTCAAAGAAACTGTGAAAGCATATTTAATTGAGGGCTGTGATATGGGAAGAGTATCCTATACTGTTTGGGTGAGTCCAATGTGATCACAACTGTCCTTTAAAGTGAAAGAGGAAGACAAAGAAGAGAATCAGAAGAAAAGATATAACAAAGGAAGCAGGCTCAGAGAATTGCTTTGTTCCTGTCTTTCACAGAGAAAGCCAGGAGCCATGAACCAATGGACACAGTGGTCTTTAGAAGTAGGAAAAGGTCAGGAAACAAATTCTCAGAGTCTTCAGTAAGGCATGCACTCTGCCAACACCTTGACCTCTGTTGGACTTTTGAATTGCAGAACTGTAAGATTATAAATTAGTGTTGTGTCTAAGTCATTGAATTGGTATTAATATGTTAGTAATAGAAAATTAATAACCTGGGATTAAGAACAGATTAAACACTGCAGAAAAAATATCTGTGAATTTGAGGACATAGAAATATACACTATTAAAAATAAAACTTAGAGAAGAAATACTAATGTATATGACCTTAGCAAGCTCTGTGACAATACATTTGTAGTCTCTAAGGAAAGAAGAGATAATGGGTATACCACACAACATAGAAAATATGAAGAAAACTGCACCACGGCACATCATGATAAAATTTCTCAAAACCAGTGAAAAAGAAAAAAATCTTTAAGGTACTCAGAGTAAAAGATACATTTATTATATAGAAACACAGATATAGAGGACAACATATTTCTCAATAAAACAATGCAAACAAGAAAAGTTGGAACCTTATTTGAAGAATTTTAAGAAAAACTATAGACTTAGCATTCTATACCCAATGAAAATGTTTCAAAACATAACATTTAAATATTTTGTCAAATATGCAAAAGTTAAAAGTTCCATCAGTAGCTCACCTGCACTACCAGAAATGTTAAACAAAATACTTGCAGGTGAGGAAAAGTGATACCACTGTAAATAGTAAATATCTGGATAAGTTAATATTTTTCCTTATTCTTAATCCCTTCTCAAAGATAACTAGCTGCTTAAAACACAAATAATGACAACATATTGTGGGCTGAATAACACATAAGTGTTAATTTATGGTAACAATTTCATAAGTAAAGAAATATACGGTTAATGTTGTAAGGCTTTTTTATGTGAAGTGTTATATAATATTCTTGAAGTTTGTGATAAATTAAAAGTGTACACTAAAATACCTAAACCAAAGAAACAAAATGTGTTATAACTGATAAGCAAATACAAAGAATCAAATTAAATCAAAATTAACTGATCTAAAAGAAGGAAGAAGAGGATGGAAGGAAGAGGAGGGAAGGAAGGAGCAGAGGAGAAATGGGTAGAAAACAAACAACAGGATAGAATAGCCACTCTGATTAGTAATCACTAAATATGTTTGGCTCATTTATAAATACATTCACTTATTTACTAAGCACATAGCATGCCATATCAGAATGGAAGAGATATTCTGATTTTCAAATAATTTTAAATATTTTGGACCTGTTCTCTCTATGGACCCTGTTTATTCACACTGCCACCTCAAGTAATGCGCAGAAAGCACAATCACTTCCATCCTTCAAAAGAATTCTATGAGAAAGATAAAAGTTACTAGATTCCCAGAAAAGCAAAATAGAATGATGAAAGGAAAATATGAGCAACACTTCACTTCCATGACATAAGATGAAGCAATCTCTGCTTCATTTTATGTTAATAGATATCTAAAAACATTGTCTCCAATCTCCACATACCCAACAAAACACAAGTGTCATTGCCAAATATCAACATCACAACTTCTAAAGTGAATTACTGAAATAATTGCTCATTACAATTACCAAAATAGTGAATTCTATTTTATATGTATGATTATAATACTGTTCATCTATTTCAAAACATTATTAAGAACAGACTGTAAATCAATAATCTGAAACAGAAAGAGATAGGTATAATATCCAGGATGACTATATCCCCTGTGTAAATAACAAGTCATTTTGCATCTATGTGGAGATAATAATGACATTATTATCTCCTATTTTAGTCTCTACGATAATTGGATATGTAACTTGAGTATCACTAGTCAAGTTTGCAACCACAGAGGGGTGTTGGAAAAAATAATTCATTTCATTTTACTCTATTAGGGAGGTTATAATATAGTGGGGGAAATTGGACTTAGGATCAAGCAGTAGTTACGAAAAATTTCTGCTCTGCCACCTTAGTTCCCTTAAAATGTCATTTGATTTTTCTTTCTAATTTATTTATTTATTTTTATTTGTTCTACTTAGTTATACCTGACAGCAGATGCATTTCAATTCATTGTCATTTGATCTTTAAATACTTCTTTCTCTATATCTATATTTTATTAGCAACAGACCAGCAACTAACAAATACAGGAGTAGAAGGACAGAATGTTGTCATCTAGGTGTCAGCATTTTATCAGTCGTGTTGGTCCCGTTGACCTAAGGCCTCTCAGATTCATATCATTTATTTGCAGCAGAGTTCCCCACAGCATAGAAAAATTATCTTGTACTTTGGTAAGTCCAGTGTTTCACGTTTAATTCGATCACATTGTCATATTATAAAACAACCATGCACATACCTATAAGACATCCTCAATTTAAAAAAAAATAAACAATTAACACTTCAATCCCTTTAGTGATGAATACATATTGATCTTCTAGAGAGAATACGATCATGCTAGAAACCATTTGTCTCTGCTCCCCACATCAGTGAAATTTTTCTTGACTGAAATCACTCAGGAATTCCACGTTTCATATTCTATATTCACCATTGTAATTGCCAGACCACTCAATATTCATTCATTCCTCCATCACCCATGTGTTTATTTACAAACTTGTGAATTTACTCACCTGTGCAGTAATGTTTATGAAGGTCTTCTGCATGCTAGGCATCCTTCACAGAATCCTTCTGAGAATATAGCCCTGAACCACACATGAGTCCTTTCTTCATTAAGTTTATTGTCTTGGAAAGTATCCGTTTAATCTCAGAGCCAGTCAGTGCTCTGAATGAGGGCCAGACATCTTGTGAGAGCACTTTATAATCTGCCCATATTGTTCTGACATACTTTACCCACTGCTTGTTTACTCTTACCTCTTAGATACCCTCTATCTCCTTGGTTAGTTAATCCTCTTCTCACTGCTTCTTAAGATATTGGAGTTTCCCAAGATGCTGTTCTAAAATCATCTTTCCTCTCAATCTATACTTTTCGTGGCTAATCTTACTCAGTTCTCCAGATCCACAATTTCAAATAAACCTTTACATGCTGACCACATCCTACCTTACAGTGTCACACTCAAAAACCTATCTTCTGAATCGACATCTCACAATGGCCTCAAACTCTGTAGCTCCAAAATTGAACTATAATCCGCTCCTCATTGCTTATTTATCCTCTTTGTTCCCTCTTTGTATTTAATTTTTTCTTCATTTTGTGCCTTTCAACAGTTAGCATCTTCAAAAACATTATCAGTTATCAACCAGAAAGTCAGCTAACAATCTGTGGAAATAATTAGAATAATTGAGCTGAACTATCCATTGAGCAGTGAGGCAAAATAATTTATCATGGAATTTCCTTGTTTATGATCTTGCTAAAATTATGGAGCCAAGCACAGTGGAGCACACCTGTAATCTCAGTGGCTTGGGAGGCTGAGACAAGATTGCAAGTTCGAGGTCAGCCTCAGCAACCCAGAAAGACCCTTAGTAAATTAGGGAGATCATGTCTCAAAATAAAATAAAAAATAAAAAAGGGCTGTAGATGTGGCTTAGTGGTTAAGCACCTCTTGTTTCAATCTGTTGTATACAAAATTAAGTAAATTTTTAAAAAATTGTGGTATGCCACAGTTACCAAAGTATCATGGGTTGGAAATCTGAACCAGAAATTCCATGTACTATCAGTGAGTTATATTCCATGAATCACAGACTCTTACTTGAGAACCCTGCTTCAGTTTGGAACTTCCATTTTGGCAATGATTACAGGTTTGTAGTCACATCCATCACAAAAGTCGAGTCATGGATCATATGAACTGATAAATGCTATGGTGTATTTCAAATGAGAATGTTTTGCTTAATGTAGTAAATCACCTATGCACTTTGAAGTTTTGTAACACCTAATCACTTTGTAAGTATAAAAGGCAAATAGATTTTATAATTTCTGCTAATGTACATATTCAGCTTCATTACAATTTAATTATTAATGAATAGTGTTAGCAAAGTTTATCTGACTTGATATGCCTTTAACATAAAATCTAATGAATGTATGACATTTTAAAGTTCAATATGAAAATAAATGAACTTAGAATAAATCCTACTATAATCTTAGGATTTAAAATATGCTGTGAAATACAGTGTAGGGAGAGAAAGCATGGGAACAAAGATTAGCAGATCTTTCTGGAAAGTAATTATCACTTAAAATTTATCTTTGAAACTATTACAGGAAAAAAATAAATGAAGTTTTGTCCTTTTTCACCCACATGGTCAACTCCATGACTTTTTGCTTCTTTCTCACACAAAGACTAATGTCTTTGTGTACTTACCACAATAGTCCTCTTTGGCAAATAAATATATTTATTATAGTAGCATTTGGAACTTTAACAAAGAAAGATGGTTAGAGATATCCACCCACAACACTGAAGTTTTTGTTTTACTTATTCATTTATATCAAAATTTTTTTTTATGGGCTGGGATTGTGGCTCAGTGGTAGAGCACTTGCCTAGCAAGTGTGAGGCACTGGGTTTGATCCTCAGCATCATGTAAAAGTAAATAAAATAAAGATATTGTGTCCATCTACAACTAAAAAAATTAAAAAAAAAATTTTTACAATGGATAAACAAAATTAGTGCTTGGAAAGATTTAAATCTGACACAATTGCCATATGCAAAAATTCATATTAAATCAAATGTCACTTGTCCTTAATGTGTGCAGCACATTGGAAGTGTGTTAAAACACAATCATTCCAAAATTTTATGAACTTTACCTATGATTCCCACTGAGGCTGCATGAAATAAAAAAAAACCCTTCCCCACCCTATGCGTACTTCCTTCTCTCTATTAGTATGGAATCTGATGCTGGATTTTTGCCAAAAGAACTTATGAAAGAGATAAACATTTACTTTGTCATAATACCTAATAACTCTAAGGTAGAAATTTAGAGCAGAGTTCAGACTCAGAAAAACAGACCCCCCCCATTTATAAAGCTTCCATTTTTTTTCCTAATTTGAAAACTAACTTCTCAGTGCTACATTCTTTATTGATTGGTATTTTAAAGAGAACTCAGAAAATACTGTCCATAATACCTGCAGATGATATGAAAGGAAGCAAAGGTATTTTAAAATTGAACTTTTTGAATAGAATGTTAATAATAAATTGCTTACATAAACTTTGTAAAACAAATATCAAGATATTAATTTTCTTTTTTCTTAGGATTTGTACACATGAGTAGATAAATTCATCAAAATATTATACTAATAAAGTGGTAGATATTGCAGAAAAACATCTAATGAAAGGACCAGACTAAAGCCATTTTGTGACTCTAGGCCTCTTGTCCAGAGCCCTAGGTCCCCCACCCAGTTACTGGAAGTTGCAACACAACGGCACCCCTCCCTGCCGCCAAAAAGTGGTTCTGCAACTTGAGTCAACTAATCAGAAGGCCAGGCAATGAGCTCACTGTAGCCAGACCTATCAATAACCTAAAAGTCAACTGGGCCCATGGTAGCCAGACCTATCAGTCTAAAGGCCCACTGACCACCCAGTGACTTCACCCATCCCCATCCAATCCTACTGCGGTTCCCCCTGCGCGCATTTTCCCTTACTCAATCATGTAACACCAAGGCATGTACTCCCCTGCTTACGATTGTAACCAATAAAAATCCCTGCTCCCCCAGACTCGGGGCCGCGCTTCCTAACCCGCTGCGTCGGTGTGGGTTGGCGGACCCTACTCGAGTTTGAATTAAAGACCCTTTTGTGATTACATCGGAATCGGACTCCTGGTGGTCTCTGGTGGTCTGGAGTCTGGGCATTACGCTATATATACCTAATGACTGATACACCCTATTTTCTATAGAATGGATGGCTTTGATTCATTAGAACAATTAAACTGAATCTGAGTTTTAACTAACTTCACTAAGCAGATAAATAGATATAGTTTAAGAAAAACATAATATATTTCCTATGAATATAATTCTATAGAATTATCTTTTTTGTTGTTACTATCAAGTAATAAAATTCATTTCAGCAAAATGAAGTATTTGAATTTGTCCATTTTTCACTGGGGAAATCCTACCTAAGATATAGGATAGGTATGATTTACTGGTAACTTCATGCATGAAAGTTCATTTCAGAAAAGAGAGAAAGAGAGAGAGAGAGAGAGAAAGAAAGAAAGAAAGAAAGAAAGGAAGGAAAGAAGGAAGGAAGGAAGGAAGGAAGGAAAAAAGGAGGAAGAAAGGGGGGAGAGAGGGAGGGAAAGAAAGAAAGAGAAAGAAAACATATAGAGAGAAAAAAGCAGTCTCTATTCATGATCACATCAGATAGCAAACATGGGAACGCTGCTGAATACCTTTATATTTAAAAAAGTAAAGTTGAAATCTATCATCCCCACAACACTTCTTTTAATTATTTCTTCTTAAATGCTGGTCCAAACATCATAACAAGTTCTCAGAGCTTCTGCTACCATCAGAAATAAGGGTCAGAGATTTTGTTTCATGCAAGTAGATCTCATGTCATGTGTTAATGCCCCAGATAGTAGGCCACACATGATACCTATAGCCATTAATTGAGGAACTGAACCAGGCTATTTTGTATGTTAGATTTTCAACCCTGATTATTTAACATTTACCAATCCAGATGTACTCCATTACATTACAGCTATGAAATACTTTTCCTTAATTTCCTAAAAGGGGTTAAAGGAGACTCATCTAGGAAACTTACTCTATTTGTGATTATTCTCTTCTTAGTCATGATGATTCAAATGATTAATTCCACATGTTATGTTCAAGAGTAAAAATAATATGAATATGTAAACAATTCTCTTCCCGTATAAAACTCTGACTTTTGATCCCACTTGTTGATCTACCCTCATACACAGTTAGCTTCTCTGTACATTAGTACTATTGCCTAATAGCACAGCTCTGTATTATTTTAATGGACTGTTGCCCTCTCTCTTTTTTGGACAAGGCTTCCATCTTGTGCCAGGATGCCATTCCACAAAACCTCACTGAATGCACAAGAATGGATAAAGCAATTATTTAGTATCCAAGGAAGGATCCAAATGTTTTGAGGCGAAGGATTCATTGAAGAGTATGGAGCTTATCTTGTCTTCCCACTGAATTAGTAAAGAAGCAGCTCTGGAGTATTGACCAAGTAGTGCTATTTCTTGAGATGTTTTCCATTCCAAAAAAAAAAAAAAGTAAAACGAAAATATCAGTTAAAGTGATGCCACAAATGTTACGGGTGACCAGAGAGGGCAGTGTAGGGGTGGCCCAGACATAAAAATTGGCCCAGAGGAGTTCCTTGGGGATGGACAAAATGAAAGGAATTAGAAAGAATTTTCTTAGAAAAAGCACAGGAGAGGGAAATCATGATATTCACTTAGATGGGACCAAACTACTAGGTAGAGACAGGGAAGGAAAAGAACTGCCATCTCAAGACATTTATTCCTTCTTTTCTTCATTCTTTATTCAACAAGGATATATAAAAATTAAATTATTTTAGACCTAGACTTGTATTGAACTTGGGACTCTAGCTTCTAAAGAAATGTGATCTAGTGTGGAGGAAAGATAAGAAAAGCCCAGTAGAATACAATGTGATAAGTGATGTGATGAGATCAGGTAAAAAAGTCAAGAAAGCAGTTAAAATAGTGTCTGACTTGGATCTTATGCCACGTGTAGATGGCGAACTTGAACTGAAACTGTGACATTGATTAAACACACTGGATAGAAAAGAATGTGAAGATCTTTCCATGCAGAGAAACATTAAGAACAAAAAAAAAAAAAAAAAAAAAGAAAAGAAAAAAAGGAAGAAAACTTGAGCACATAGAATTTATTTGGGAAATAGCAAGTATTCATATAAAATAAGGACCTTGATTACTTGATGAGAAATAACAAGATGTGGGACAAAATGGCCTGTATTCAAAATGTGAATTTTTAAAAATAATTCTGAGATGTTTAGATTTTTACCCAACAGCTTTTAGGAAGCCCCTGTACATTTTTTAGCAGAAATGTAGTTGTGTGTGCAAAGGATCCCTCTAGAAGCAGTGTAAAGAATCAGCTGAATGGAGTGGGAAGATTATTAATAGTCCTAAGACATATGTCTGAACTCAGGCTGCAGAGTGGGCTGGAATACATAGACTTTACAGGATGCGATGATTGATTGAAAGTAGGAGGGCAAATGAAGAAAACAGAGAAATGTAAAATTCATATTTCTCAGTCTTCTGGTTGTATGGATGGAGATATCACTCATTCTCCCCCCGCCTCCACTCCTCAGAAAAGGGGAGGAAGTAACTAACCTACCTAGCACAAATATTTTAATCTTTAGATACAATCTTATGTTAGGAATTTATTTAACTGGATCTCAAACATACTCCAGTTGTCAGTCATGTTGGCCTTGAACTGGTTCCATCTGTTTAACAGTCTTCATCTGATTAAGTTCTTATCTTTCCAGCATTTCTTCTTACAAAATAATTCTTGATTCTGACCTCTGTGTTTCTCAGACATGTGGCTTCACACCACTTTTTCTCATTTTCTTTACTTTCCTCCTCAATTAACTTTTTTGTTATTTTTTCTTCCCTTGATAAATATTTCTTTTGGTGTTTGACATTTTGTTGGAAACAGAACTAACCAGAGGAGAACAAGTTTGGTTTTGTGTTAGCTTATACATTTGAGATAAATTTAAAATCATTACATGGCACTGTGTAGTTCAATTCAATGCGTACTTAAGTAGCTCCCTCTTATGTTCAGTGCTGTGTTCTTAAAAAGGAGGACCCAATAATTAATAGGATAGAGTCCTCTTCTCTAATTGCTCATGGTCTATTTGATGATGCAAATACATACACTGACCACTTCAGTGAAATCGAGATAGTGCATGCAGTGCTGGAAAGCTGACAGCGCCAAGGGAGGCACAGAGTATTTCTACAGATAGAATATAGAAGAGATCACGTGACACTTTCAGGAGAGACATCACCGCTTGAGACTTGAAAGATATTGTGGGAAATGGTCAGAGATATAGTGAAAAGAGACGTAAGTTTGAGTTTGATTTGAAAGTGAGAGATAATGTGCAGAAGATTGGCCTGGGAGGAAGCCAGGGTAATAGGTAGAGTAAGATGGCAAAGGGGACAGATAAAGATGAAGACTGAAGTGGATGGATTAATTTGGTAGAAAAGTAAGAACAGCTTTCCAACAGGGTGGACAGAGCTAACAATAAATGGAGATACCAAAACACATATGTGAGAAGAGTTTCCTTTATTATCTTATGAGCCTTAATTTTCTCATGGGATTATTTATCCTCAGTAGTAGGAGTGAGTTTAGAGTGGCTCTAATATAAGGAAAGATCATTGGCCAAGAAGAAGAGGAGAATGGTGAGGCTGCCTTGAGGAGAAGAGGTTGACTGGGAAATATGGCAGAGGATGTGAGCTAGGACTTGGAAATGGAGCTGTTGATCAACAGCACTGAGTTCCCTCCTGACTTCTGAAGGGCATGCTCCATCGGTTAGCAGTGCTACCATATTTTAGTCAGCCTTTTCTCTGCTCTGACTAAAAGACCTGACCTGATCTTAGAGGAGAAAACATTTATTTGGGGGCTCACCGTTTCAGAGGTCTCAATCAATAGCAGCCTCCATTTCTCGGAGCTCAAGTTGAGGCAGAACATCATGGCAGAAGAGTGGTGAAGCGAAGCAGCTCACGTGATGATCAAAAAGCAGAGAGAGATTCTACTTGCAAGACACAAATATATACCCCAAAGGTACACCCAGTACTTACCCACCTCCTCCAGCCACACCCTGCCAGCCTTCAGTTACCATTCAGTTAATCCCGACAGGTGTTTAATTCACTGATTAGGTTAAGACTCTTGTAACCTAATCATTTTTCCTCTGAATCTTCTTGCATTTTCTCACACATGAGCTTTTGGGGGACACTTCACATCCAAACCATAACACACCAACAGGAAGATGAGTGAGTTCCATGAAAAGGGTTCAGCAGTAGTTTGATTAACCTCCCATGGTTAGATCGCCAAGGGAAATAAAAAATGATATGGAGATAAGGAATCAAATGGGCAAGAATAAAGTAGGAAACTAGATACTGGAGGTAAATGATATGGGCTTGATCACAAACTCACAAGAAAATCCAAATACAATTTTTACTTTTTTTGTATCCAGAGGCAAAGTAGGTCGCAAGGGTTAACTTCATGATTGTTCCTGAAATGCCAACTAAGAACAACTAAAAATTCCTCTGGATATTACAGGATAGCTCTTAGGAACTGTGTTAGAATTGGACTTATGGGTAGAAGGAAGTTGTTTCCTTAAGGAAGTTTTAAATTCTAAGGAAACTGATTTCAGGAAGGGTCATTTGAATTGGGGACCAGTGAATTAGGTATCTTAGGGGAAAAAAAAGGTAAAATCATAGAATCGGTTTTTATTAAAGTTATTTTTGAGCATGTCTAATCATTGCAATTAATTTTTGTGTTTGCGTCTGATTTATGTTGAAAATATAAATTGTACACAAACCCTGACCAGGAAATAAATGCCTCGTAAAAAAATTCAACAAGCTATTTTTAAAAGAATAAATTATTAACCCGGTTGGGTGGCGCACACCTGTAATCCCAGCACTTAGGGAGACTGAGACAGGAGAATCGCGAGTTCAAAGCCAGCCTCAGCAACAGTGAGGCCCTAAGCAATTCAGTGAGACCCTGTCTCTAAATAAAACACAAAATAGGGCTGTGGCTGTGGCTCAGTGGTTGAGAACCCTTGAGTTCAATCCCCAGTACCAAAAAAAAGAAAGAAAGAATAAATTATTATGTGCATCTAATTTATTAAAATAATAAGAATTGTTCAACATGTGTGTTCAGTGAAATATTACTGAATATGATTGACTCTCCAAAGATATTTGTGAATAAGTAAAAGAACAAATAAAGAGATATTTAGAACATATATAATTACAAACTGTCAGTCTTCTAAAGTTAGAACTGATTGTCATTTTTTATTTCTTTTAAAATCAGATAATGAATTTATGTAATTTCATTGAATTACCTGAAAGAATAAATTATCTGTTATGATGGGACACACACACACACACTAAATGAAATATTACCACTTCTCAAAGGAACAGCAGAACTCTGCCTCTCTCTACACAGTTGTGCTTGTATGACAATATTAGATGCTCCAGTGATCTACAAAGAATAATTAAATTTTGCATGAGAATTGGTCATAATATAGGAGTGAGTACCTATTTCTTGTAATTTAAGAGGTAGTTCTACATAGTGAATAATATTATAGGCTAGTTAAATAAATGTAGATAATAACAGGATGTAGAGGGGAAAATGTGCACGTGGGACATGACTATTGTAGGATTTGCTGATGTGAAGCAAACCTTCTGCAGAATTCCATGGGCAACCTATAGATAGATCTAGTTTGCTGGATTCTAATTCCACCATGTATAAATATTTAGGAAGAGAAGAGTAAAATTAAGAACCATATGGTGAACAAGGAGTCTTTGCATATTTCAGCCAATATTATTATATTCAAAACTGCAGGAAAAAACCTCCCTTGCCAGTATTGCATTGTTTAAAAAGTTAATAATAAACTTTTTTAAGGTACAGTTTGATGATCTTTATTTTTTTTTCTAGAATTTTCCGCTAAACATGATACAGCTGAAATTCTAGAGTTTCTTACCATGCTTATGTTCTGTGATACTGAGATGGGGGGGTGTCCATTGTACCAAGCACAATTTTGTTACAATGATGTGATCTGTAAGTCGCATGTGTGAAAAGAGAATCTGGGACCAATGGCAGATCTGGCATGCCACCCTCATTTCATGCCAGATCTTTTTTACCCTACTCTTAGTGCATGAGCTTATCTCATTAGTGTGGGAAAAAGTAAAAGCAATGAGACCTGAATATTATCACTACGCCCTCAACTCTGACTCCATCTGCAGTTTGTTTGTGGCAGCTTGCTCCTTCAATTATTCTCTTTTTTTCCAGGATCATAGACCTCTTCTTTTATACAAAATTACTCTCTTTGACACACAAAATATGCCCATGTTTAAAACAAATGAACACCAGTAACAAAAACAAAACAAAACTCTAACTCCAAATTCCTTGGAGGAAATCTCATTTCTCAATTGCCCTTCAAAGACAAATTCGGTGAGGTACCGATGCATGCTGGCTCATGCATTTGCTTGGTATGTCCTTGTCTTTTCATTCCAGAGTTACAGTATTGTCACAGCTTCACCAAGACTACTTGTAATCAGGACTCCTAAGTTGATATCCACCATAGAGCTTCTTCTTCTGAATTTTAAATTCCCTTACTTAATTCCTTATTCTTAATGTAGTATATGGAAAGGTGACACAAATGAAACATTTTTTTTTTTTTGGAGAAAGTATTTTAGAGTCAGATTAAATTCTAGCTTCATGACTTAGTTATATAGCATTATTTACCATCTTTAGGCTTCAGTTTTTCATCTGTACAATATAACATTAGCAAAGTTATAAAAATAAATATGTCAATTCAAACTGATCAGAACTTTCACTGGCACTTACTCAATCACATAACAAATATGAAGTATCCTTCATTATTACCAATACACATCTCAAGTATCATGTCCAAGATATAAGCTTTGGATTTTACTTTGTGCATTAATGCAACCGCTCAGCATCTTCCCCATCTCAACAAATGACGTGGCAACTTAACCCTGAGCTCAAGATAGAATCTAGGCATCATCTTTGCCTCCTCTGGTTCGCTCATCACCTGTATCCAGTCTAGAAATCATCCCTGTTTGCTCAGGCTTCTGTCTCCTTTTTCCTGCCTCCTATCCCAAGGAGCCATTATCTGCAGACCAGAAATTTAACTTCCAATCTGTCCAGTTCCAATGAAGTCTACCCATTGCACCAAAGGTAATTTTCTTAGAATTCAAACTGTCTCATCTTCTTCCCTATATTCCTCTCCCAGCTTAAAACTGGAGTCAACTCCCATTGCACTTAGAACAAAATACAAATTGTTAAGCATCATCTGCTGAGTCAGGCATGTTCAGGCCTCCAGTCTCCACCACCCCATGCTAATTTTGGTCTCCTTCTCCATTGACTCCTGGGGAAGCCCCACCAGCACTGGTAGACTAAGTATTTTAACAGTCCAGAAAGAACTAACAGAGACATTTTCCCAACTTACATACACCCAGTGATTTGGTGGACAAAAACCCTTCCTTGAAAACCCTTCAATCAGGGAGTTATCTTTCTGAGTTTTGTGACCTGAGACATCTGTCACTGAAACATGCCTCTGATGTCTCTTGGCATTTTCAAATCTTTGAACATCATTTTGAATTCTAGAACTCAACTAGCACTTTATCACAAATACTTGGGCTTTAAAATTTTAAATGTATTTTTCTGTGACCTTATAACCTGAGCCATCTGTTTCACATTAATTTTCACTTCATTGTTCAAAAGAAGACAAAGCTCTTTAAATGATCCCTTTGTTTTTCCAACTTTGCATCTTTTTTTTAATAATCCCATCTTCTTGCCCCTTTAAAAATAACTTAAAATATGAAAAATTGATATTTCACTTCATTCCACTGGAGAATTTTGAATGAGAGGACTGAAATGTTTTGCAAATGGAATGGGCATTATGGATAAATCTCACCTCTGTAGCTATATAGCATCTCTACTTCCAATGTCTTGCATGTGTAGGGTTTGGAGTACCCTTAATAACTCCTGTTTTGGCTTGGTCTACATTGTTTTTCCAGTACTTTATTTTGGGAATAGAATTTTTTTGAAACCATATCTCCTACCTTTACACTCCCAACGAAAACTAACAGATGCCATGAAAATAATCATGTCATTAGAGAGAGGGAGAGAACCCAAGATAAATGCTCAAGGATATCGTTTTAGTTTTTCCAATTGAACTGATCACACCCCCTCCTTAACTGTCCTTGATAGAGTGCTATGTTTTCAGCAGTTTTTGAAAGCTTTAAATTGCCATGTATTTTAAGAGGAAGAATTCCATCCACTACCAGGACTAGAAGATAGAAATGTTCTCTGTACTGATGAAATCATTTTGTAGGAAAAGCATTTGAAAATGTTCCAGTATACCTTAAATGAAAGACTAAACATGTGACAACAAATGTATATCATAACTAGATATTTTGCTTGCCTTGATATTCCTTGTATATACTTCACTAGGATGCTGAATCAAGAGAATCTTAGTTGGACCATTCCTTACATTACACTGTGAATTATTTTGATTCACATACGTAGCATAAAATGGAAAAATTATGTATCACTAGAACTTCAGTATGTAACACCACAAACAGATAAATACATGATCCATTTCCATATCCCAAATTTTATTTTAAAATATAAGTTCATGTCTACAGAAAACTTCATTTGAATTAGATTAATAATATTACCTCCAGGAATTTGATATGTTAAACAAATTGATTCTGGAATAGGACATGCATGTATTAACACTATTTGATAATAAATTGCTAGATTATACCAAAAACACGGCATATGTTTGGTACACAATCAAATTAGAAAAATTCAAGGAAGTCTTAATGCTTTGATCTGCACTATAGATTCTTGCCCTTTAAAGGACTAATTAATTTCATTATTTAATTAAAGAAGTTAAGTTGTTCTCAGAAAAATTTGACCATGTTAATTATATTCTGATGAACTAGAAACTACAGAGGACAGTTTTTCTACACTGGATATATTTAAGTTTGTTTTGACTTGGGCATGTGGTGCCATACATGGATTCATGGCTCTTATGAATAGGTCAGTCTGAATGACCCTAATGAAATATGAATTTTAGGGGATTAAAGTCTTTTTTCTCTACTCACACCCTTTTGAATCTAACATATCTTGGCAGGAGTGAAATTAAATTTAAGAGATCTCCTTTTAGAGTAGAGAATAGTCATTGAGAAGAGAGGACATAGACTCACTGACTTGAGAGGGACTCTGTGGAAATCTTACATGTACCCTGGATGGTAACACAACTGTGTCTCAACAGCCTTTGCCCCCATGGCTTGGCTAGGGTGGCAATGGCTAGATGACACAGAAAATCTGACTTAAGTTTAAAAATCAAATTAGAATAATTCAGGAAGTCCTAAAGCTTTGTACACCCAGAAGAGTACGAAAAGATCATACTTTTTCTTCCTGAAATGCTATTGAGTTTGGGAGAAAAGTTCACTAAAACTTTTTTTAATTAAATGTTGGCTGCCCATGGGGGGATGCCAAGGGAGGCCATTGTGCCCATAGACCAAGCTCTCTGGAGGAAAGATTGTCTATTATTGAAGAGAGTGCTTTTCTCTGCTCTTCACTCCATTCCCCTAATTTGTTATTCAAGATCCAGTATCTTGTTGTTATGTGGCTTTGAGGTAACGTTCCTGAGTCTTGGTCACACAGCAGAATCATATTACCACAGTAGAGATAAGAATCGTTCCACGACTATGTCGGCTTCTATACTTGTGTTATCTTTTTAACTGTGAAAAGGTGTGTTAGGCCCACACAAATACAGTAAGTGAGGAAATAAAATCATAACATTAGGAATTTGCTAACTCTAAAGATCACTCAAGTGGAATATAAAAAAGATTATTATCCTATTAAAATTCATTCTACAGTTTAATGAAAATTTAAAAATATCCCGTACATTGGGAAATGCATTTGGGGGGAAGGCATTAGAAATTTTCAGTTTCACTTCATTTTCTAACAGAAGAGTTAAGATTTTTGAATTTCACTTTCATGAAAATCACCTTTTGATGTAGAGGAAATCACTTATATTCTCATTGCTTTGGGACTTCTATTTCCAAATTAGAATTATAAGGATCCAGACATTAAAATAATAAATTATGTTAAATCTATAGCAAAAAAGCACAGCCACAGTTGCATAAACTACTGTATCCAGGAGTATGGGGCTATCGGAACTAATAAGGGAGGCTGTTAATAAACCAAGACTTCTCTTGTCTGCTTCATATGTCCATCATAATTTAGTTCCCCCAGGCAGTAGACCACCCAGTGTGTATAATCTCATTGACAGAGAGGAAGAGTTGAGGGTTGAGCATAGCAAATATAGATTTTACTTTGAATACCAACAAGACCTGATAATTTATCAGGAAGAACTTTAAACTAGCATAGTTATAAAGCATATGGCTGTTGCCTACTAGCCCAGAGATGTAGGGTGTTCATATGAGTGAATGGCTGACTTCACCTGACTAATATTATTTAAGAAGTTATAAGATAGTAGTTCTGTAATAACATATTTATTGAGGAATAGGTACTACTTCCTCGTGCTTTCAGCCAGTATCTCTGGTGTAGTGCTTGCCATGATTTACTATAATCATTTAATTTTTTGCATTCTCAATAAGACTGGAGCTTCTTGAATTCAGGCACATGTTATTTCAGATGTGCTTGTAATCCTGAACACAATCTAATATGTCGTGCTCACTTAACATTGATGGATGACTGCTAATTGTCTGTGATGGCTGTGAATTTTAAATAAAGCAAGATTTACAGGTAGCAGGGGATGTCTTTCTAGATGTCAGTGACTTTTTCATTTTAAGAGTATATATGTCAAAATACTGGGTGAAAGCCCATCCTCGGAGTAACTTCTGCTCTGTGCAAGTCAGAAAGGAAAGTCTTCTAGAAAGCCTGTGCTATCAAGATTTCTAAGCAAATTTATAGGAGAATGTGGGAGGTAAGATTAGATGAATTTTGGCAGGCATACCAGCTACTGGGGATTTGACCTCACTACTAGTGCTTAGTATTGTGCACCGGCACTGAGCATGGTGTTCTTAACCTCCCACAAGTTTAAATACATCCCCAGTGGAGGCCAGAGTCACTGGGTCCAAAGTGGAAGTACTATGTGCACAGTCTTATGGAAAATATAAAAGTGTTAATTCTCCTCTCAAAAGGCAAGTAGCTTCTAAGGGGCAGCAGAGGCACAAATCCAAGAAGCTTTGGCATTCCACCCCATTCTGCCAATGCCTGCTGTCCCACTTAGCCTCTTTTACTAAGACTCATGTCTTCAAACCAGATTATTTGCTGTCCCTATACCTAAAATCCCCAAGCCTATGGTTGTTCCTGTTTCTTCTGTTCTGTTCATATTTCCCATATGGTCCAATTCTTTCTATTCTCTTTCAAAATATAAGTCATGGACTAGGGGCATAGCTCAGTGCTAGAGCTTGTGCCTGGCATGCCCAACATGTTGGGTTTGACTCCCAGCACAACATATAAATAAATAAATAGTATATCAGAAGCCACTTATTTGTTGCTTGACTCAATAAGAAACCTTGTTTTCTTCTGCATATTCAAACCATTTCATAGTTTCCTCTGTTAGCATGAACTGTGCCCAACATTGCTTTATTATCACCAGCCTAATCCAAAACATATCTTCCTGACCAGGCACTAAATCTTTGAAGCTGGACATAGCTACTTTTAAATCATCTCATTGCTTCCTAATAAGAACTGCTTTATGTATGTGGATGATGTCACAGACATGTACTCTATGTAATAGAGTTATAATATTTATGGAATGAATCAATGAATTTACATTTAAAAATCTAACATGGGATGAGAAAGTTATAGAAAGGATAACTAAAAAAACACAAAAAAATTTAGAATTCCAAAATGCAAATATAAAGTTGTTGCTATAGCTCCATAATAGAACCACATGTAAATTACATAAGAAAGAAGACAGTGGAGCAAGATCAGGCCAGGAATGTTTATTACACATCTAGGGATGAATAAGGATGCCTGGAAAGATTTTATGGAAGAAGAAAGTCTTCTGTTGATTTTTAAAGCAGACAAGTATTGTTTGTTATACTTACATAAAATGCTCAGCACCATCAGGGTTTATTTAAACTTCTAGAATAATTTAATTAAGTAGATATCAGATTGCCTAATGCTTTACTACACAAAGGAGTAACTTTGATTGACAGATTAGAACTTGTGGAATAATTCATTTTCCCAAGGACAAAATTCATTCCTTATTTCTAATACTGAGTTTGGTCCCACACTTCTGAAAATTACAACCTTCTCATTGCATGTGATTCCAAAAATATTGCCCACTCTTTAAAAAAGTTCTTCATAGTCAACTTTATAGCATGCTTAACATTCGTGACTCTAAAATGAACCATATTTGTATTAAAAATAAATGAATAAAAACAGTTACGTGATATTTTTATGGCTAAATTTTGTGCCAATTACTGAGATATATTAAGTTGTTTAAAGAGAAGTGAGATTTTGTGATAGCAAATAAGAAAAGTCAACAACTTAAAAATGATTTGTCAGTGACAGAAAATGCAAGTATGTCTAAATAATGTTGTAGGGGTTACAGAAGAAATTCTAGTCATGCACTAAGTGTTACATATTTTGAAATATAGAAGTAAAAGATGAATGAATGCTTTTAATAAATGTACTTTATCTTGTACCATCAGCAAGAAAATATGTGTTTCCCCATAGAAACCATGTTAAAAACTAAAGACTTCTATGCTGCTTTCACAATGTTCAACTAGGTCACAATTTTTAAAAAAAATAGTGAAATCTTAAGACCAGTCATTTAAAGAGCTAAAGATCGATAATTTATTCATATAATTTAATTGTTAACTTTTCAGGAAATAATGATAAAATAATAAGCACATTCACCTGACATTGTTAGTCAACTTCAAATCCATACACTGGACACTGCACAAATACCACTCAGTCTATGATTGTTTAATATAAATCTGTTTGTATGCAGTAGAAAAATAGGTGGAGAGTTGATTACGACATGGCCAATGTGAACTATAAAAAAATAAGCAGCCAGGGAGCTGGGATTGTGGCTCAGTGGTAGAGCACTTGCCTAGCAGATGTGAGGCACTGGGTTTGATTCTCAGCATTGCATATAAATAAATGAAAAAAATATAAAAATCTATCAACAACTAAAATAAAAAATAAGAAAAAATAGGCAACCAGGATATTCCACATGTAAAAATTATGAAAATTTACATCCCTTAAATTATTGAATATTGTCACAATACTGAAATTATTAAACAATTTATTTTGTATCACATTTTTAAATAACGATATTCTGGGTCTAGGTCTATGACAACATAAGAATGAGATTCATTCATTATGTTCCTGGTCATTCCTGTAACTTCTTTCTACAATAAACTTTAATCATTAAGAAAGCTGACAATTAGCCGGGTGCAGTGGCTCAAGCCTGTAATCCCAGCACTTAGGGAGGCTGAGACAGGAGAATCGCGAGTTCAAAGCCAGCCTCAGCAATGGTGAGGTGCTAAGCAACTCAGTGAGACTCTGTCTCTACATAAAACACAAAATAGGACTGGGAATGTGGCTCAGTGGTCGAGTACCCCTGAGTTCAATCCCCAGTACCAAAAACAAAACAAAACAAACAAAACAAAACAAAAGAATGGAAAACTTGGAATAAAGAGAAATAAATTATTATGCTCAGTAGATATATTAAGGAGTGAGTTTGGTGGTCACTCTGGATTGGCTGAATCAACTTTCAGCTACAACCTCCTTCTCGAGTGCCCCTGAGTTTAATCCCCAGTACCAAAAAAAAAAAGAAAGCTGACAATTAAAATATTAATAATAGAATTTATGACAGATTTTTAATTTATTCTGGTGTGTTGTCTACCATCAAACTTTAAAATTTACTAATTGTAGTTGAGGAATAACATCTGGTTTATTTTTCCTCATGCCTTTGGTCTAATAAAATTTATTATCTCTGATTAAATATGTCATTTTCTCAAATTATTAAAGAGAAATTGAATTTTACTCACACAGAAGTTGGGAGAAAAGTGGGCCAGAGAGCCCAGCAGGTGCTCTCATGCAACTAATTCTACATCAAGAAGCCTGAAAAAATGATATGAATGTTCATAATATATGCATTAATTTTCTCTATGTCGAATGATATGCTGTCATCCAAATTCAAAATCTATGTGTTCATTTATTTTAATCTTCCATATTACCAAAGGTAGCAGTCTTTTTCTTAAATTTCATATTCAAAGTATAAAATAACCAGGTATATTTGGACAAAATGAGGAAAAGAAGAGAGATAGCTCTTCAGATTACCAAAGGATATGAAAATTATTTGCCTTAATTTATCAGACTCTGATGTTCCATGGTGAATCTGGAGCATCTCTGAAGTTTAACTGTGAACTGGAAAAGGAATTGCATTTATTCAAACAAGAGGAATAGAGAAGTGGATTGAAACATGAGGTCACTGCCTTTGCTTTTTCTTTTCTAACCTTTGGAAACCATAAGAACGTAAATTAAACCATCCATGTAAGAATGTGTGAGGTAGTAAAGCAGCACAGCATAGATCAAACTACATGCCACAATCATATTGAGACCTTGGAGCAGAGAAAACACTGTAGAAATCATTGTCTATTTTCTCTCTTTCCACATTTTCCATATTCATATCTGTATCCATCCATCCATCTATCATCTGCTCATCCATCCATCTACCCATCTACAGTTCACCCATTCACCCATCCACCCATCCATTCATCTACCTATTCACCCATCCACCCACCACCCATTCACCCATCCACCACATACATGAAATGTAATACTCTGCTCAAACACTTGTCTCCCCACCTTCCGCACTCTTTGTTTCCTGAATGCTTATCATTATCCCAGGTTACATATCTATAAAAGAAACTGTCTTTTCAGAGTCTAGAGACAATGTTTATTCATTTATTTTTGTGCTGCCACAGCTTGAAATACAGTAGATGTTTAATCCATACTTGGTGAATCTTACCTCACTGAATGAAGATTTAAATTATATATAGGAGTCAGACTATGCAAAAATTCATTATGAAGTATTTAGGAGAAAGTACAAGCTTCTAGAGGGTAAAGTGGCAGAGTCTACCTATTGGGTGACCCACCGCGGGCATCTGTCCTTTCTACTCTGACTTCTCCCCAGGTTTGTGTTTGCTAATCTTAGGTGTCCAGCATACATAATGTCTTTTAATGCTAACACTTATATTGCATAAAGGAATTGTTATACATATTTTTACTGCCAACAAAGTGCCCAGAATTAATGAATTACACTCAACAAAAAGCACTCCTCCTCCTCTCCAGCCATTTACCAATTTCTTATTTGTTTCCAGCTCAAGATAATTTCTCTTGCTCACTTTGAATATATCCCAAATGTTGGTTTTCTTTACAGTTCTGATCTGGCATTAAAAATATCTTTTCCTATAGGTCCAAGAGGTTCCCCACAAATAGGAACTAACTCCTATTGGAGTTAACAGAGGCCTGTTAACTAAACTCCAATAACTAACTATTGGAGTTTCAGAGGCCTGTCTTCTCACCACTCTTGAGTATAGCAGAGATACTTGTTGTATATTGGGTGGATGGGTGAGTGCAGCTTATTTTTCAGATCAAGCAAGAGGAGAGAAGAATAAGTTATGAACTGACCCAAAGATATATATGGTGTGTATATGGAGTAGGGAAAATATAAGCGCATCAGTTGACTAGGATAACGCCCAGGTTGATGGGGATTGGGTAGGGTGAAATGTGTCACGGGATATGAGTCACTAATCAAGGGAACCAACCACTGCAGCCTCGCTCCTCTTTCCTGTCCAATTTCTGCCCAAGGAGGAAAATTCAAGAACTCAGATTTACACAGCTCGTCACTGTATCCTTCACTTTCAAACAGGAAGTAATTTAAAGAAAAAAATCCTTAAACTGAGGTCTTTTCAATCCTTTTAGAGATTTGCAATTCATTGATTTGGATAAGACTTAGAGCAATTGAATGGACATATTGCCCAAATTCTTCCCCCAACCTCTCTTTTCCCAATAGCAGTGTTTTAAAAGTTTTTAAATACCTTCATTATGTGACAAAAGTATTTTCCTGTGTTGGATACAGGTGTTGTATGCTCCTCTTCCTCTCCTGTTCTGGTGCAGACTGTCATCTCATATTAAGGGCTCATATTTACTCTCAGAGTTGATGATACATAGATTGAAACTTAATTCTTCTTTCCATTTTTCATGCACATTAAATTTGTCTCTTCAAATGGACTATACACACCTTGAAGCTCAGGGTCGCGTCTTAACCTCCTCATTCAATAATTCAGTTTGGTAGCCGATTAACAAATACCCACCGCTACTCAGTGTTAATACCTCCTTCAGATAAATAAAACGCCATACAGGAGCCCTTCCTACAATGCTATCCATAACGACATCCTGCTGTTTGTTATTCTATGCTTGAATTAGAGAGAAGGGTTAGATTCCTTGGTGGAACATGCATCTCATGACTCAATAATTAATATCTGATGTGATTTAATGAATTGTGCTTTGAAGAATTTTCCCATTAATGATAATGATGAGTGACTTAAACCGAAGATATTCTTGAATGGCTTGAATCTAATATGCATGTCTGCAGAAAACATTAGAAAATTAACAAATACAAAATTTATGGTTCTTGATTTACTTCTATACTGACAAAGTGCCTCATTCTGAGCAAATGAATAATTTTTCCTATATTGTATATTTTGGCATAAGTTAATAAATTGAAGACTTGGAGGATGGTAAAGAAAAAGTCAATCTATGAGAACTGGAGCTATTTTCTTAGAAAAGAGTTAACTTGTGTTTCTAGACAATGAAAGGAGTCCATAACTTTCTCTTTCTCAGGGCCCACCTGTTCCTCTGTGGCTGTTATAGATTGAGGGCCAAGTGCCATTTTTCATGACACTTCTAAGGGAACACATAGATATTCTTAGTTTATTGATTTCATGAATATTTTTGCATTCCTAAAATGCAATTAGTGCTCATCCACTAAAGAGTGGATGAAGCTCACAGGTTATAAATATGATTCAGTCACCTCTTCAGTGGTCTATGATAATTGAAGATTTAAATCCATGCTCTTTAGGAGCTTTTCTCTTTATGATGGGGGGTATTTTCCTTGCTGGCTTCTATACATACATATGCACCTCCAGTTTTTATCCTGTGTTACTCTGGATGCAGAATCATTCCTTCTTACTCGTCTCCACTCAGAATACACACTTTATGGATTGTGTTGTGTCATAGAAGCAGTAGAAGGCCATGGGAAGGGTTAGATAGCACAGCCACCTGGAGACCCTGGGGACCATGCAGGTGCTCTCTTCTTTCATTTTTGTTCTCAGAATCATATATATTTCTTTCCTCATTTTAGGATTTATTTTTTTGGAAAAATTGGTGCCAGCTGATATCTTCATGTTGAAAGTATTAGCCTGATGATCATGGTGTAAAAGGTAAAATCTATAATATTCTGGACAACAGAATTACAGCAAGACTGTGTGTATTTAAATCCAGACCCTGTCACTTACTTGCTGGGTGATGTTGGTTATAATGCTTAACCTCTCTGTGTTCTACTTCCACAACCTATAAAGTAATTTCAGGAGTTCCTCGTGAGATTAAATGAATGTACATATAAAGCTTATGACAGTGCATAGGTTACAGTAAGAGTTGCAAGTGTTTATGCTTAATATTTTTATTAACACAAAGACTTACTAAAGTGTTTTCAAAACCTGAATAAATTGATAAGAAGGAACCTAATGAAATATGTGTATTTTGTGTGCATACTATACATAATTAAATGCATTTTTCCTAAAGTGCTTTTAACTGAATTCTTTCTCCCTGCAGAAAGCATTTTTCTGATTATTGCAACCCTATAAGTGCTTAGGACATGTGCTAACTTCCACAGGGGGGGACATGAGAATAATAATGTGTCCATGACCAAAAGTGCACATTTGTGATAGGACTTGGCTTAAACACATTTTGACAGGACTTAAGGCTAACTTTTAAAAATAAGATCATGTTTCTAGCCAGTTCTCACCTTTTGCCTATGACACTAATAAACCTACATTAAGCACATCACAAAGAATAGAGTTTCATTTAACTCATTGACTAACTCATAGAGTAGATAACACAGAATGTGAGTTGGTGTAATTTTTATAGGACATGTTAAAATTTCTTTGATGCGGCAGTCAAGTTATTATGTAAAATGTTGTTTGTTACAACTTTGATTATAGGAACAAAACCCAGTAATATATAGCTTTTCAAAAGACTGAAGTAGATCTCTGAGTGGTGGCAAATTCACTGATAATTTTCTAAGCAAAAACTATTTTTGCAGAATCATTTACAGTATAACTTTACAATTTTAAAAGAAAAAATGTATAAATTACCTATAGATTTTTATCTGTGTGGAGGTGTGTATATGTGTGTTTGTGCCAGTGTGTCAGCGTGTGTGAAAGATTCATGCCCAACTTTTAACCATGAGTATCCAGAAGTGGTTTACCTTTCCAGAAGAGAGAGGAAGTACAATACTTTCAATTATTGATTGACATGATTTACAGAGTTTGGAAATTTAAATGTAAGCATGCATTAATTTGGGAATCAAGCAACTATAAAAATTCAAGATCATAAAATATTAAATGTGTGAGAAAATGCAGCGTCAGAGAGCTAATACTTTCAGACTAACTGACCAGCAGAAGGTCATCACAAGGCTAAAACAGTATCATCTATGGAAACAAATATCTCATTCTATGTATAACAAAAAATGTAAGCCATAGCATTTTGGAGATAATGCTGAATCTCATCAGGCGCAGTCAACCAAAGCCAGGTTCATTTCACTCTCAGAATTTCATCTACATTTGCCAGAGATTTTAAATTGAATAATGGACTGACTGTGTGAACGAAATGTATGCATTTCTTTTATACTTTTGAAATAGCAATAAGTCTGGGGAGACCCTGGTGGGGAAAGCAGGGGAGCTAGGTGACAGCGGGGAAATGGGTGTTGTATGCGATAGGGACTTAATGAGATAAGGGAATATGTATTTTTGTGAGGGGAAAAAACTTCATAACATTTTTCATATGAAACATACACAAGAATAATGGAATAGATTATATCTTATGAAATGTGGCCTACAGTAAGTTACTGTTGCATGTCTTCCTTCCATAGAAAAGGAATGAATTGGGGACATTCACTTATAATGAAAATTGTATTTTTCTCAATTGAGAGAGTTCATTGAGACTTCATAGAATAGTTTTATTACATATTACATGGGAAGGAAAAAACACATTTTTTTTTGTTCCAATAACAACCTTTTATCGGGCATGACAATGCACCTCCGCGGCAGTTGTATCAAAAAAGAAACTGCTGCAGATTCACACAGTGAACGTGGAGTTTCTTTTTGAAGTAGCCTTCAGCAGCAGCTTCAGTAAATGAAGTAAAAAAGCATGTTTTTCAGAAGCCTTTCCTTCTACCCCCTGTCAAAGTGTCAAGGTGCTATCATTTTTTTCGTATTTCATTCGCTTGTTTTCCTTTTTCTAACTGTTCATTAAAAAAAGAAAGAAAAAGAAAAAAAGGCAAGAGAGAGAGAGAGAGAGAAATGTGAACATCATGCTATTTAGTGGTCATGCTCTGCAGATTTTGAAAATAGCAGTCAGCAGATGCCTAGAGATAGAGCAGACATTGCACATTAACCATTTTTCTGTCATACCAAGAATTCTGGAATCTTACGTTTTATTGCAAACTGTCATCCTACCCACATTTTCAAGGTGACCTTAAGCCTCCTAGGTTCTTCTTAAGTCAGTCTCACATTTCTTCTTTTAAGCTGTTCTAAACCTCTGTGTGTGATTTGAAAACAATGCTCCTCTCAGGCAATGCCCAGTGCTGCCATTTCCACTAAAACCAGCCTCTAACTTGGTTTAGGTGGAGTCACCCCTGCCAGCATCACCATAGGATAGCCTTCAGTTCATTTGCATGCTTTTGTTTATTGACAATATTGGTATAGGCTGTTCTCCTTTCCATTACTTTTTGCTGAAAAAAACTTGGTGATTATGTAATTTCCTCTATGGCTGGGAATTCTATAGGAGAATGATTCAAAATCTAGGCAGTTAAGAAGTTTTAAATTGTTTTTATTTATTTCAGATATCTGGCATTACATGTAGATTATGTATGTGATAAACATCTACTTTTGGAATAATTGAAGTTATCTTGGAGGCTAAGCACATGAGCAACTCTTGAAAATCTTTCATGGCTCTAAGAAAATAACACTCTTTCTTTGCTTGGTCCACACTTTGGATAGAAACATTTATTATATAGAGATTGTGATAATAGTTAAATCTGCTATATCTTTTTGTGTTTTTCAATCTGCTTGTTAATAAAGAAAAAAATCACATATTCCTTTATAATTTCACGGTTAAATTGTTCATCCATATCAAGATGACTTTCCTGGGTTTTTTTTTTTTTTTTGATTTTCATTGTTTGGTTTACAAATGTTCAAGGCTCAGTTGTCATTCAGTTCTGAATGGGAGTGATTTCATAGGTGATGATCTTCTTGGTCCTGGTTAATGCTTTTGGGCATGAATTCTGCTGACTTCCACTATTCTGCAGTTCCAGGCATCTTTTATGTTTCCATTTGATAAGAGAACCCATTGCACACCTTACAAATTTGGGAAGAATAAAACTTGAGTCACAGAGATTAAAGTTTAATTATTATCTTATTTCATGACACAGTGACTCACCCTATTTTATAGCAAAATAAAATAAAAACAACAGAAAAAGTTAATAAAGAGATTAGAAGCTGCAAAACTCCAGGAAAAAAAAAAGCTACCATCTTGACCATAACGTCTGTTCAGTCACCCAGCTCTCTTCAGCCCATGCTTTACCTCTTCTCATCCAAGGAAATATGATCCTAAAATCACTATTTACTTTCTTCTTGTTTTTTGTACTTTTATTGCACCAAAATACATGCCTTGAAATATATATTTTCAAAATTTTCTTTGTTTTACTTTATGAAATGTATTTTATGGTGTATGTAGAAATCTGTCAGATATTGCTGAAATTCCTATCATTTGCTGTGTTACTCCAGTTCATTTATGTTGATTATTATATAATATTTCATTTTATAAATAATCCAGTTTCATCTAACCTCTTATAAAGGGTATTTATGCATTTCCATTATTTTTACCTTATGAACAATATTAATATATCTTAGTACATATGCAAGAGTTGTACTTGGATGTATATCTGAGTGTAGAATTTCCGTGCTTTAACATGAATATATTTAAGTTTGGAAAGCACACTCAAAGGTTTTCCAAAGTACTACACACATTTTTACAACTGTGTAAATACAGTTATTTACTTCAACATTAATTAGAATCTTATGTTTGTTTCTTTGTTTTTCCCACAACAGATGTTAAAGTTCTAATATATTGTGGTCATTATTTGCATATCTAATCAATCACTATGAAGTTAAATGTATTTTACCTCTTTTATTGTCAATATGTATTTTTTTCTTCTAGGAATATCTGTTCATATCTCTTCTCAATTACTCTTTTGTGTTGTGATCTACTTATTGCTGTTTTTTAAAGGAATTCTTGATATAGCCTGGATATTATTCCACTGTTATTTGCAAATATCTCTTCTGAGTTTTTAACCTGTATTTTAATGTGTCTTTTAATGATGAGCAGTCCAGTTCTTAAATTCACAACAGGAAAAACTTATCAAACTTTCCTTTTCATGGTCGAAGATTTTTGAATTTCTTTGGAGAAATCTTTCTCCAATGCAAGGCATAAAAAATTATGGTCTCATTTTTTCTTCTCAAGGTTTTTAATTTTAGAATTTACCCTTGGTGAAGCTGAAGGTGATTTTCTAATGTGGAATGGTGTAGGAATATTACGCATGCTTTTTTGCCTGGATTGCAACAAAACTTGAACCTTTGGGAAACCTCACTGGGGCAACACTGCCTAGCCAGTACTTCCATGACTACTCCCATGGAAAAAGACCCCAGAGTTAGACTAAGCTACAACCTGAGGCAACAGAAGACGTTTCTAGTGCATGTGAATGCATGGTCCCTGCTGCAACTTGCTGCCCCAGTGGCATCCTTTCTGGGCCTGGAGAACAGGACCCAGCTGTCTGGAGACTGTGGTTCTCTGGACAACCACTACCCTCATCCTCTGTAATTTGCCGTCCGTGCCCAGAGGACCCCACCTGCATTTGTGAAACTCTTTCCCATTTCTCTCTTTTTTTCTAACCCTCTGTTCATTCAGTAGGTTGTAGAAATAAAAGAGGCTGAATCAAAGCCCACCTATGCTTTAACGTATACACTATATCTCTGTGTTCCTGTGGTAAAACAAAACACAGCAAAACCCCCACATTTCTCCAGAATAAAGACAACTGACACAGCTCTATTTTCTAAATTAGAAGATTTAGTTTTTCATGAGGCTAACACATCTTGCAAATATTTTTCTGTAGCTTTAACAGCTCTCTGGCTTCTGGATTCTCATGGAATTTTTAATCTCTGTAAACTCTATGTGTTATACAAACAATCCTCTCTTGGTCAGGATCTTTACATGGTGTAAGTGAGATTTCTTCTTTTGACTTTCAATTCAACATTTCTATCATATTCTGCAAGGCATTGTATCACTTCTAATTTATTGGCCTATACTTGGTGAGTCCAAATTAAAATTTCAAGTCTTTAGTTCAGGCAAAATTTTTTTCTTTCTAAAGTTATCTGATAATTATTGCTTTTGCTCCATCAGTCTTATTTTTCTCATAAATCTCTTCCTCTTATACTTCCTGAATCTCCAAGTTTCTTTTGCCTCTTTGTGATTTGGTTTTGTGGTGGGAAGATGTACTTTACTTTCAGTCACTGACTTGAGAATATCTTTTTCAATTTCTCTATTGAACTTTTAAATTTGAAATTTTCTCTTTACCTTTCCAAGAGGTATTTGTCCTTACAGATGATTTAAATATATTTTCTTGAGCAGTTATTATTATTATTATTATTATTTTGGTCAGAGTTACCATCTAACTCTTCATTCTGCTTCCTTTGGATCTCTAGCAGTGTACATTACTGAGTCCCCTTAAATACGTTATTTTCCTTTGCCTATTCATTGTTTTCAATTCCCTTATCACCCGTATGAAACAGTTGCTTGTATTTCTCTGGAAGTGGAGCATCACAAAGTGGTAGAAAACATAAAGGTCTTGATTCTGCAGATGGATTAGGAGCTAACTGGCAAACTATTTCCTCTACCGTACAAGATGGAAATGGGGGTCTTCAGTTCCCAGTTTTTCCTAGATTGAGTACTTTTCCTAGATTGAGTTCTTTTTTTTTTGAAAAAGAACGAAGAAGAAGGAGGAGGAGGAGAAAGAAAGGAAGGAAGGAAGGATAATTCAATAATTCAATCCACCAGCGTAGTTCCCTTGTAGTTGACAGATGAAATCTTTCCCTAAAGCGACCACTGACCGCAGATAATAACCAAATCCCACAGAATGTGCCCAGCCCTCTTGTTGCCTCTAATTGCCCCTCATCACGGTAAAGATTTTGGTTTTCCCAAGGAAGTCATGGAAAACCTAACAACTTAGTTTTCAAGGCTAAATGACACAAGGTCTTTCATGAGGCAAAAGTCAAATATCGTTACCTTCCTCTGATGCTAACTCAGAAAATATTTTCACTTCCATTTCCAAGCCATCCTATGAAGACAAACTCTCTTCATATTTTATCTCTGTCTTGCAATATGAACTCCTTAAGGCCAAAAGTTTTATTGTTGACTATGCTATATACAAGACTGTTCATAGAGTTAGAGCCAATTAGTGGTTTATATCATCATGATCATTACTGTTCTAAGTGTAGGTGTATACTTACCTGACAATTCAGAGATATAGGGTAGATAAACTGAGAATATTTACTCATATTGTTCCAGAAGTCTGCCCAGGATTTACTAAATCTCACAGTCTTTAAAAATATTATCAGTATAAGGTAGTAATTTTTAGAGATACATTTGATTTTTATAAAGCAAAAAAAGAAATCTAAACTAGTATTTTTAAAAAGTTTTTATAATTATATTCTTTTTAAGATTGAAATCTTCTAGGTCATATATTCAAACAGATTGATTGCGGTCCAGACTGGAGTATTCCCCCACCTTCAAAATTCAATGGTTCAAAACCTTCTTCTCCCATTCACATTTTCACTCTCTCAGACTCTAATTACAGCCTTTCTTTACTGTATTAATTGGAATAAAAATAAAACATCCTCTTCTATACTACTAATCTATAGGTACAAATCACAAATTGAGAGATAATTGAGAAGGATTCAGTTTAGTCGAATACTACATAACTTTTTTTTTTCTAAGCAAATCCCTTTACTTTCTATTTGATCTGCATGTAGGGTTTGCTGGAATCTTCCTTTTGGATCCACTGTCATGAGAAATCCTGGATTATTTTTGGCTAGCTCCAGGTCTCTGGCTAGAGTTGTGTTTTTTTGTTTGCTATGGTTACTGCCCTTCACAGCAGGCATCTGGTACGTTATCAAGTCTTAGACACCTTCATTGCTGGAAGTATTCTCTTGTGTTACGGAGAAAGGAAAAACACCATCGATTATAACCATGAGAAACTGCCAATCCTCAGATGAGCCCTTATTTCAAGGATATTAAACTGTTGAAACATGGTGGTATACAAGTGATGAAATATGAAAGATTTTTTTCTGCTTGAAATTCAAAAACAAAGGACTCTTTTTCTCTTTGTAGGGCATCAAGTTGTAGATGAGTTTGACATCTTCCACTTTCATTGACAACCTTTCCTTGTTTCCAGAGATCTCTACCACCAGTGAGAGTAAAGATAATGTGAACAACAATTCCTGTCATGACTAGCTCATGGCATCCTGGGAAATCTGTCTTCCTGAAGCAAGGTCCATTCTCAGAGTCTGTGTCTTTAAACATCAACATTTCCTCTTCATTTTTCCTAAACACCTCTCTCTGTTTCCTCATTTGGCTTGTCAATCCCTTCCTGGATCTGAAGATTATACTAAGTTTAGACCTGGTATTTTATGTGGCTCTTTATAGTTTGGGGTTTTTTTTGTCTATTTTTGTTTTTGTTTATGTCTTGTTTTATTTTGTTTTTAGTGTGGAAGTTGGGAAGAGTCCTGTACCTTGTACTTTGTCTATGTTCCTCTTAAGAGAGCCACCCATTGCCCTGATACCTCTAAGTTCCTCTCCTCTTTTTTTTTTTTTTTGGTACTGGGGATTGAACTCAGGGGCACTTAACCACTGAGTCACATCCTCAGTCCTTTTTCATATTTTACTTAGTAACAGGGGTCTCACTGAGTTGCTTAGTGCTTCACTAAGTTGCTGAGGTTGGCTTTGATCTCATGATCCTCTTGCCTCAGCCTCTGGAGCTGCTGGGATTACAGGTGTGTGCCACCACTCCCAGCTTGTTCCTTTCCTATTTCTCCTGGAGCATCAATACCTGTTGTCACCTGCAAAGGACTGGCTATCATGGCCCCTCAGTTGATCTGCTGGCTCCTCCCCTTAGGGATAAAATCCTCTAAGCAATTGAACTGACAATAATTCCAGCAGTATCAGGTGATGTATTTCTAGATTGAAAATCACTCAGTTTTTGGGCTGGTGGAATCTAGGATCAGAGCTATGATCAACATGGGGCAGTACCATGAGCTACTAAACTAATGCCCACAAATCAAGAGGAATAGAGTAAATAAATAGCTCATCTCTCCTACACACTTCATCACATCTGGATTGAAGCCTCCTCTGATTAATGTTCTAAAGTTTTATATGTCATGTATTCAAAATTCAGCTGCCCATATTGAATTACCTTGTACTACCTGAGACTGATGTGGCACATAAACTTCCTGCTAGCCATTTTTGCCCAGGGAGGCTGTAGCCCTTCTCTATTTTCTGCTCTGACCTATGAATTGCTGCCACCTGGCCATCACTTCTTGCTGAACTTCTCTGAGAAAAGGGAGAAACAGAGGAAGAGCTTGCAGAGCAATTGTTCCCTTGTTTTTCTTACCTGCCTCAAAAGAATAAGGAATGGAGAGACAAGAGTTTTATTTAAATGACATATAACTCTCATTTGGGGGTCCATCAAATATAGTAAAAGGAATGTGTCATTAGGCGGTGAAAGACCTACACCTTAAGAATCTTCTCCCACTTTGGAATTTTCCTGTGGTGAATGTGTATGAATTTCTGAGGGACTGGCTTTAAGTTAGAAAGAGATGTAAGAGGTGGTAGAAAAATCTGAATGCAGAACACAAATTTCAGCTTTGCATTTCAGTTCAAGACTCAAGATTCAATGCTGTGTTGATGATCTACGCACCTCCTCCTGCCACACTTAATTTCGAAATGCACTTCAATCCCAGGCTTTTCTGCAACACACACAATGCAGTCATACTGTTTTTGCACAAAGCACTTTCATATCTAAGAAGCAGTTCCATTGTGCATTTTTATTTATTTTTCAGCCACATTTTCCCAGAAAATTTATCTATAAGTAGGAAATGTCCACTTTTCAGACTGTTTCATTGCATGATCTTTAAGCAATAGTCAATCCTGTTTGTGTTACATTTACAGAAATCCTTGCATTTCCTAAAGAGGAGAAGCTGTTGTTTAGCTCAGAAATCTGTTCAACTTAATGCAGATTTTATAGTTTCTTTTAAATCCCAGACTGAGCTCTTTTTCAGTTTTTCAGAAACGAAGAGGCCCTCATTTCTAACAAACTTGTGAAAATAGCGCATCTCTCAGTCATGAAGAGCAAACAGCATCTTTTGGATGTTATGGGAATATGAGTCATCAACTCTAAATCTGATCTGGTCCAAATTCAATTAAATCATTACATTCTTGTCTTTCAGTGGTTTTCTTGCCTACAGAAAACCATGCAATGAATGTGCTCAATGGTCATTTTTAAATAGCGTGTGCATCCAAAGAGAAAGAAAAAAAAAAAGAAGAAAAAGCACCATTTAATGCTAAAAAGGGAATAAATTGCTGATCTTTTTTTTTTTTTTTAACAAATGGCTGGGAGGGTTATAATGTATTAGATTTTTTTTCCAGAGGTAATCTTAGATGTGGAGTGAATGAAGTGAAGTCTGTTATCAATCCATAACATCTGCCGCAGTGTCAAGTGATGAAATGGGTGACTCCAGAGCCCAAGACAGCTGGGACGGCTTTCTTAATGCAGGAGGGTATTGTGCAAACAAACAGGCCCTGATACGGTCTACGGTTGTCACAATTATTCAGGCTGGTGATACATCTTCCCGTATTAGCTGCTTGAGCAGTCCTATTTCTTTTAAAAGTAAACTACTGTATAACAATCACCATGCTGGCCTGTAAGTCAGTGAGTACAAACAGAATAAATACCCTGGAAATAAAAAATAAATATAAATTAAAATTTAGCATTAGAGCAATAAACTGCAAAACAGATGCAAGATGAAACAAAACAAGACAAAATTCCTAGAGGGGTGGCCAGAGAATAAGCAAATACAATTCCCAAACCCGACTTAAAACAAAACAAAACTCTGAATGAGTAGCATTTCCCTTATATTTTAGCATGTTAGGAGTTCAAGTGTCTTTCAACCTAAAGACACAACAATACTGTTTGGAGCATCTGATTTTAAATCATGCTTCTGGTAGAATTCATGATCCACATCACAGGCATGGTTATTAAAAATGATGGGGCCTACTTATTAAGCACCAATAAAAGTTCTATAAAATTAAGAAATGTAATAATTCAGTAATTTATTATTTACAGACATCTGTATCTACAGGAGCTACTGGATTTAACTACAAATGGAAGCTTGTTTTCAACTAGGGAAGCTTTCTGGTGGATACGAAAGTGTTCTGATTCCAACTGGAAATCTTACATCCCTCACCCATCAGGGACTTCAACTTGTGGTTCAAATACAATACGGTGCATCCTCATATATGGATCCTAGCCTTAGGGAAGCATTCGAGAGCCCAATGCAGGGATAATTACACATTCAACTTCCCTGAGCACTGAGCGTTTAGATTCATTGTAAAGGAGACAATTGTGAGACCTTGAAGCTCCTCTAGTCTCACTTAGTAATTGCATAGATGTGAAAAGTAATAAGAGAGAGGGAAAGATTTTCCTAGAAGGCCTTTTGGGCTCAGTTGTCTGTTTATTGTTTCCTAGCACATTGCCCCATTATCAGCTACCTGTGTGTCTAGGGTAGTGGTAGAAGGAAGCCCTTTGCAGTTTGTGTTAAGATGGATATCTTCAAGCCAAATGGAAGCAGAAAATTAAATCCAAGTAACTGAATGTTGACTGAGATGTATTTTTAGTTCTAAAAAAGCAGGATTACACATTCAAAACATCTATTCATATATTTTTATTTTAAAATTTACTAGGCATCTACTGGTATGAACATTGTAATCTACATTTTCTAGGGTGGATTTGTCAGTAATTCATATGAAGTACCTGTGTGGGCTTTGAAATACCCAAATCAGTGCCTCTATAAGGAAATTATCATTTTTTTAAAGCTATAGGCGGCTATCACTCAGTTTTTTGTTTGTTTATTTGTTTTGTTTGTTTGTTTCTTTTGGTACTGGGGATTGAACTCAGGGCTACTCGACCACTGAGCCACATCCCCAGCCCTATTTTGTGTTTTGTTTAGAGACAGGGTCTCACTGAGTTGCTTAGCGGCTATTGCTGAGGCTGGCTTTGAACTTGGGATTCTCCTGTCTCAGTCTCCCAAGGTACTGAGATTATAGACATGCATCACCACGCTGGCTCTCAGTTCTTTTTGTTTTAAAATTAGTACAATTTATTATACAGAATGGTGAGTTGATTGTATTATTTTCGTACATATATCAAAACACCATTTGGTCAATTTCACTCCTCAATACCCCTCTCCTCCTCCCTCCCTCTGACCCCCCTCTATCCTAATGGTCATCTTTCTACTTTATGGTGTCCTCTTTTTAGAAAAGATAATATATTATTCATCATTGTATCTTTCCCAATACATCACACAATGCTTTACAAATAGATATTCATTAAATGCTGATTCAACTTGTGATTCTCCCTTGGTTTTAAAGAAGCCAAAGTAAGCTCAATTATCTCAGAATCATGAATAAATATCATGATACTACTTCCCTTCTGACAATGGGACATCATTGCTTATTCATCCATTTAACAAATGTTTGTTGGGCACCTCCTGTCTGTTCTGCGCAGTTCTCTATACTAATGATAAGATGGTGAACCAGCCAACAAAAACCAGAAATGACTCCTGATGGGAAAGCTTACATGTCACAGGAAAGATTAACATGGAGCCCATAATCATAAGTATGACAGAGAGGAAATTCAGGGAGTTAAATCTATAGGTAAGGAAAGTCAACCTGGTTTGGGAAAAGAAACAATGAAACCACAGCCTATTTTCTCTACCAGCCTTTAGGTTAAGGTCTGGAGGAGAACTAGCAATTTGCTATACAAAGAGGTGAGGCACCAGGACACAATTCTAGACCAGGACAAAGGCACAGGCATCAGGGAGAAGGAGCATGGTGAGTTCACAAACCACACAGGGCTGATCTTCAGTGAGTTGTATGTCTCCATCCTAGCATCGGGGTCTGTTCTGATCCATTGGAGTAGCCTGTATTTAGATGGATCCTGGCAGGTGGAGCTACCCACTCCCATTCCTCATTCTCCTAACCTTATTTATTTTGACGCCTTCTTGCAATATTTCTATAATAGATTTTGTGACTTATGATTTATTGTTCTGCCTGTTTACACTCTGTGTTTCCCCACCAGAATGAAAGCTACATGGGAGAAGGATGTGCCTCCGTATTGTTTTATGATGTATTCTGAACCCCAAGAACAGCCCTTATATGGTAGGTACTGGAACTAAGTGCTAAGTGGGACTTAAGTGATGTGCTTCTTTTATTCCTTCATTTGTTAGAGCATTGCTATGGTTTGTGTGGTCCATCTGGCTTGGTGCAGGATGCAGATTTCAGCTGGGGGAGGAAACAGGCTTTCGGTAAGGCTCTGGACTAGAAATGGAACAAGTTTCATGCATTTACATCCCGCTGGCAAGAGCTCAATCACATATTCACACTTAACTGCCAAAAAAAAAAAAAAAAAAAGATGGAAAATGCAGTCTAGGAGAAAAGCTATGCTCTCCCCAAGGGAGAGAAAGAGTGTTTTGATGGATAAATGACAGTTTCTTCTACTTTGACCATGAGTGAATCACTGAAGCCACAGAAGGTCTTTTCTTCTGTGAAGTTAGGCTGATGCAGTTACCCAAGGCACAGATATGTGTGAAAAAAAATCAAGTATTATATTCAACTTGCCAATAGTGAAATAAAATCAAAGGTATCATCTATAGATACTTTCAAAGTCTAGCAAGGACATAACTATGGAAAAGTAGAATGAAAATATGTCAAAAGTTAATTATATGCAGCATATTTAACTAAGAATTAAATACTTTAGAGAAGACTCTTCAATTTTTGCCAAGAAGTAAATCACAGAATAAATAAATTGTACAACTTAATTTTGACTATTAGATTTTATCAAAGTTAATTATAACAATTAAAATTACAAATGTGGAACAAAAGCTATCTAGAAAGTAACACTAAAAAAATTTAAAACTTAATTTCTTTTTCATTGATTCAGTAAATATTTGGGGGTACATTTTTTTTTTCATATTAAATATCTTTATATGCACTTTCAATGAACAGTATATATATATATATATATATATTTTTATATATATTTTTATCAACCATCTTTACTATACCCATTCCCCTTTCCTGCTCCCCACCTCCCCCATGTCGCGTCTAGTGTTTCCCTATTTCTCTTATGTTTCCCATTCCCACCTCCCTTATTCATCAGCATCCATTAATCAGAGAGACCATTCGGCATTTGGTTTTTTGGGATTGGCTTACTTCACTTAGCATAATGCTTTCCAGTTCCATCCATTTGCCTGCAAATGCCATAATTTTATTCTCTCTTAT
>CM053410.1:12796656-12882176 GCA_028644305.1 Xerus rutilus
GGGGGTACATTTTTTTAATTCAATTCGTAGAAATTAACATTCTAAATAGATTTGTTGTCTTTGTAGTTTACAAAGCTAAGAGTCAAGTTGCTACCTTTTAGATGTTCTGAACAACTAAAATGTTGCTCACCCTCTTGGAATGGGAGAATTCATACGTACTGATTGCCAGTAAGTTATATACTTGTTAATTTTCCAAATGATATTGTGAGATAGATATTATCATTAAATGAGTTTCTGAGAATTTAAGTAATGTTCTCAACATTACTCAGCTCATAGGTAGCAGATATATTATTTGCATCTAAGTTGGTCCAAATCCAAACCAAAGGAGATTGTTCTAAATAGCCTCACAATTCATTCATGTTTTCATTCATAAATGTCTAAGTGCTTGAGGAACAGAAACTTTGACTGTCTTGTTTACAATGATAGGTTCGGTGCCTTAAACACTGTTAACAGAGTTAAGTGTTCAATAAAACTTCATTGAATCAATGAATACTTTAGTGCTTAATGGTTGAAAATCTACCACATGCAAAAATACTGCTCCTGGATTGATTAGGAGTATGACCTTGGAAATGTCATATGTGATTTATTCAGTCAAAAAGCCTTAGATTCTAGTAGGGAAAATGAATCTTATACAAATATTGCCACAATAATGTACAGGAGAAAGTTACAAATGGCTTTTGTCCAAAAAGAGGAGCTGCTGTCCACCCGAGAAACAGCAGACCTCCAGATGTAGCATGTCAAAGTGAGTAGAGCAGCAGAAGGAAAAGGTCTACACTTGAGCTCAGAGTTGAGAGGAAATGTGTGACTGACAATCCAGCATCCTGCAAGAAGTGAAGGTGGAAATAGAAGCACAACACACTCAGGTAATTGGAAGTAGTCTTCAAAATTGTATTTACAAAAGCACAGTTAAAATGGATGCGTTTACATCATCTGCCTATTCCCATTATGTGTAGTATAACATGGATGATCATACTTTATTTATTTAGACTAAATTATAAAATCTAGCTTATTTGAATGCCTTTTCAAATGGAGGTGATGAAAATGGAATTTGGTGTTTCAAGGACTCTCAAACAAAACGTGCTTGTTTTAAAAGTTGAACTTGGCATTTTGTGTTGGTATTTCCATCAACCCATTACTTGATTTGAAAATTCAGTCACAGAAATAAGATGTGCCTCAGTTTGCTTTTATTCAAACTGTACTTGAGAATCACTTTCAAGTGGTTAAACTAATTTTGTAGGTGAAAACTCTTTTTCTATGTATGAATGACAATGTATCAAAATAAAATAAAATAGAATGAACATCAGACTGTCTTGCTCAGAAAAAAGTAGAAGCTTTGTTTTATGAAATACTCTTCATTGTGAATATGCATGTTGAGGCATGATATGATATGATTCTTATTTTGGGAGACAGAATACTTTGAAAAATATGCCTAATGTAAGCACTGGTAATTGACTGTAGTTTGAGAGAAGAATTAGTTTTCTTCTAAAAGATGGAGATACTAGTGTTATGGTGCATAGAGGCCAGTCACTTAGTACAGACCTCCTGGGTGTGTGGTGATAATCAGAGCTACCTCATCACCCATACTTTAAAATGTCAGTTACCTGCTCCACCCCAGTGATTTCTCCACTGACTTGTTTTTTCATAGACACTTCATAGACAAACAACACACTCTTTACAAAACCAGAAATACATTTCTTGCTTGAAACTGGAAAAAGTATGGTTTCTTTTCTCAAGGGAAAAAAACCCACAAAACTAAATTGGTGTTGTAGTCTAGTTTGTTTGGTCCCACTTGGTAACTTGAAAGGTTTTATGGCATTCAGAATTTTCTAGAATGTGCCAAACTCTTGCTTCAAACACTGATACTCTCCCATTCGTATTATTTCATTTTATTTTTAGTTGGTTTTGTCTAACAAAGAAATTTGTTTTTACCATATTCCTGTTTGTTTTGGATCCATTTGGGGCTTGAAATAAATGATTCCTATTTAAAAAGTTGGTTGCAGAAAAGAAATGAGATTTCGTCTTCCTTTCCTCGGTCTGACCAGTAGCCCTTGTGTTTCATTGCGAGACATAATTATTACATCATTTAGGTCTCAATACAATGCCATGTTGCTAAATCCTGATAGCAAGGCACTGATAAAGTCTTTTGATTAGTCACGGACAGCTTCTATAAATGGCATCTTGTACTCACCCTGGCATTTTTAAGCAATTTGGTTCTTTAGTAACTTTGTATACTCCTTCAGTTAATTACTGCTCATGAGATCTGCAGATTGAACAGAGTTGATGGACGTCAGTACCCTTTCAGGATACTAAACTGATGTGTCCACAGATGTGAAGGTACCTGAAGTGATGTTACTTGAGTGTTTATAGCTATTTTCTAATTTGCAATGGGAAGTCAAGATTGCCACATACCTTCTCCTTTGATTTAAAGGATCCTCAAATCCCTTCTACCAAGACCTGTTCCCCTCATTAATTCAACACAATGCTTCATGTAACTATGTGAGATAGCTACTAGAAGACAGGCCATTTATATTTCCAGTTGTTACCCAATAAAATAAAATAATTCCAGAAATATTAACAATGAATAAAGTATATCATCTCAAGAAGAAGGTGTTTATTTCATTAATTTCGAGATGAAAGTTGAGGCTTGGTAGGATAAGTACATGTTTTTAGAATAAAGGAGGTTTGGGCTTCAGTCCTAGATATGCCACTTCTAGCTACAGCCCAGGTAAAGCACCTGGGCCCTCTGCTGGTTTGTGAATAGTAAGTTTTCTTGTCCCATCTGCCTTTCTGACCAGCTAGTTGTACGTATCACAGAAATCGGGATAGGTGCAAAAAAAGCAGCAGTATTCCATGGTGTCTAAGAGCACGAGTTCTGGAGCCAGATGCCCTGGGTTCAGATCCCACAAAGTCACTGTTGATGGGGGGCCTGGTTGTTAACTTCTCTGTGTTCAGTCACCTCACTAGTTGAATGGGTACAAAGTAATAGTTAACTAAGTGTAGGTGATTTGATGAATGTGGGTGGATGTATACTGACATAGCCAGTACAGCAAAACTGCTAGCTGCTACTGAGAAGGTATCCTTTGAAGTTGAAAATTTAGAAATCACGCGGAGTTTATGGCTGCTGGACTCCCCCATTACTCCATGAAGACAGAATCATCCTCATAAGTTTTGGTGGAGCAAATCTGAAGGGAATACTTTTAAGGTATAAAAATCAGATCTCAGTCAATTAGTATAATGGAGAGTTCTGGGTCTTTTAAAGCAATATACAAAGAATTTGGGAAAGAGGAAGTAGATTTGGGCCACAAGGGCAATCAGAGACAATTGGCAGAGGGTGGGAAGGTAGAAACCTGACAATTTTAGCACCTACTTCTCATATTATTTACAAAGTGTGTCAAGTTATCATTACAAGTATTTTACAAATTAAAAGAATTTTTTTAGATTAAAAGGATTTTACCACTTCAAATATGTATTTGTCTTCTCATTTCACATTTTGTTTTACTCCATCTTACCAGTAGTAATTCTGACAAAAGATATCCAAAAATGATATGCATTTTTTCTCAATAATCTTGAAGAAATTACATGAATAAAAGTACATTTCTATTCAAATTAAATATCTTTATTCTAATAAGTGAATAAGTTTATAATCATTGTAAATATAAAGTCAATAACATGAGTTATCTCCAAAATGCTTCTACAATTCAAAATATTTGCAGAATTTTTTCCTGAATTACCTTCAGAGTCAGTTTTGAGCTACTCAAGGAAATCAATGATATCATCCAATAAATCTGAAAGAAATTTATTGAAGACATATCTGCACTCCCAATTCATTGCAGCATTATTCATAATTGCAAGATACAGAACCAAGCGAAATGCCCACCAGTGAATAAACAGAGAAAGAAATAGAATATTATTCAGCCTTCCAAAAAAAAAAAAAAGGAAATCCTGTCATTTGTGGCAACATGGATGAACCTAGAGGACATAATATTAAATAAAATAAGCCAGGCACAGACAGACAAATATCACATAATCTTATTCATATATGGAAACTGAAAAGTCTGACTCCCAGTGGGCAATAGAATGATGGGTATCAAGGATTGGGAGGTGCTGATGTTGAGGGAATTTTGGTAAAAAGGTAAATTTTTCCATTAGGCAGGAGGAATAAAGTCAAGATCTGTACATGATGATTATAGTTAATACTAATCCTTGAAAATGGCCAATAGTACATTTTAAGTGTTTCTATCACAACAAAATCTGAGATACTACATATGTTAAATAGCTTGAGCCATTCCATAGTGTATACATGTATGAAAACATTATGTTACACTATGAATATATACAAAATTTTATTTTTAATTAAAAATAAATAAAAAGGAAACATGTAAAATTACTATAACAGTTCCATTTATTATTTCATTGCATTTGTTCATTCATAAGTTGAATTTTCAATTGGAGTTCAGACTATCAACCTGGTGCATCTACCCCTGGGGAAAACCTGTCTCCAAAAAAATTCTGTCTCCAAAGGATACAATTTAACTGGTGATGGAGAGACTTTTCTACAAAGTCCAACTTAAGAAATACTTTTAGGTTTTGCAGATTATACTATCTTGCCCTAATGATTCAGTTCTGCTCTTGTAGAGTAAAAGCTGTCAGAGACAATATATAAATGCATGGTCATAACCAAATGCCAATAAAACATTTTTTTTTTTTACAAAAATAGGTCACAGGCCAGATTTGGCCTCTCAGCATTAGTTAGCCACCCTCTAATTTAATCTTTCTGATACTGAGGGGAATAATTTACCTATCATTCAAAAAGTTTAAATGAGGAAATATCATACTCCACACATTGCAGGCACTCAATAAATAAATGTTTTTTTCCCTTTCCCAATAGCTGTGATATAGAGAACATCACAAGAGGATGGACCTAGAAGATGGTTCAAGCTCTGGCTCTGATTAGCTGTACTATTCTCTGAGCTTGAGATCTCTCATCTATAATATCATTGTTATTTTATGGACTCTTGAAACTTAACTATGATAAACTATGTAAAATTTTTGCTACAGAGAAGATACAAAAACCCCCAGTTGCTTCAAATTTCCTCTCAGAATTTCCATTTCTAAGGGCTATCTAAAACCTTTTAAACCTCCAAAGGCAGGTAATTTACCAGCATTATTTTTCATCCAAAGTAGCAAATTTTGGAATTCCCAATTTTTCTTTTGCTATCCTTGAGGAAAAAAAAAAAAGATGCCTCTTCTTTACTTCTCATAGAACTTTAGAACTGAAACCAATTGTGAGCAGGATGAGCCGAGTGTTCTCCTTTTCCAGGTAGGGTAACTGAGACTCCCAGAGATTAAATGACATGCCTAAAGTCACTCAGCAACCCGGGGAGGGGTTCATGCCAGGACTACCTGCTCATGGCTCATGGCTCAGTGAAGCATTGTCCAAATGTAACATAAAGTTGCCCCACTTTCCCACTTGGTTTTCATGCCAAGTAAGACTTGAAGCAGGTTCTGTCCCACTGGGGACATCTGGTTATACATGTTAAGTTAGCAAATGCAGAATTACTTCACCTGTTGGCATTGCAAAAAAGAATTGGCAATCACCAATCATAGAGAAGGACCTTCAGTAAATGGGTTTCCTATTGCATGGCCAGGGTATCAAGTGAGACATTCAGAGGATAGACTGGCTGACACGCTTTGCTTAGGATAAGGTTTCAGTGACATTACTGGACATGGGCACCTACATTCCATTGGATCACACTCCATGAGGCTCATGACATCTATGCACTGTTCTTCTCTGTTGATATAACAGAAAATGTCACTGCATCAACTACAAGGCGTATACGGCATTTTGAACACACTGAACAATAACTTGACATTTTGAGCTGCTCAAAGGAGAGCTACCTGGTGACTACACTGCACATGTCCCTTCTCTTGTTCTGCTCATCCCTATCCTTTGGGCTCTCAAACATCATTAACTCTCTTACTGACTGAATTCTCAATTATGTCCCTTAATGAAGCTCAATGTCCCTAGAGCTCTATTAACTTAAAATGAAATCTTTATGATCTTTAGGCATTCTAAATGCATTTTCCTTGTCTTCTTTTTCTTCACCATAACTTTTCACATAAATAGACATCTAGGCATTGAAAGACTCTCCAAATAATGTACCAAACAATGAAAGACTCATTTGCTTGCTAGAACTGGAGCAATTATCAAGTGCAAAAGTATAGGTATATGTATCAGTCACACATGACATTTTTTGTCATTGCAAGTCTACCCTAAATGTATATTATATATTCTACATGTTAAGGGACATATCTACAAATAAGAGTTTTTTTTTTTTTAATATTTTTTTAGTTGTAGATGGACACAATATCTTTATTTATTTGTATGTGGTGCTGAGGATCGAACCCAGTGCCTCACGCATGCGAGGCAAGCGCTCTACCACTGAGCTACAATCCCAGCCCTACAAATAAGAGTTTTTAAAAGTATAGTTTTTAAAAATGCTGAATCTTAGCTGGGCGCAGTGGCACATGCCTGTAATCCCAGCACTTAGGGAGGCTGAGACAGAAGAATCACAAGTTCAAAGCCAGCCTCAGCAATGGTGAGGCGCTAAGCAATTCAGTGAGACCCTGTCTCTAAATAAAACACAAAATAGGTCTGGGGATGTGGCTCAGTGGTCAAGTACCCCTGAGTTCAATCCTTGGTACCAAAAGAAAAAAAGAAAAAAATTCTGAATCTTCATAGTTCTTTTTAAAAAAAAAATCCTCAATTTTATTAATCTCATACCATTTTGAAGTCAATATTAATTGAAATGGTCACTGTTAAAGGATGCTTTTTAAATATATTTATTTTCACATGTATATATTGTTTTCATCAATACATTTTTTCTATCCTTTTTCACAGTGGCTTTTCCTTTCCGAGTAAAATATTCTGGCAATCACATCTTAATAAAAAATTGAATACATACACAAGTACATTTGTAAAGAGAGCAATAAATACACCTTTCCCAAAAGTTAGATGTATTCTAAATATCAGTGCTGATTGATATGTTGTTGAAACATCAATAAAAATGGAGACCCGGTGTTAATATTTCATCTCACTCTTTGCTTTTTCCTTATGCAAAAATCTTTCTGAAAATTTGGAGTTGGAAGGTAGACAGCTGGTGTCAAATGACTTGCGGCATGGCCAAGCTGCCACTTCATCACAAGCTCCCATCCCACCCCGCATTTTCCATTAGGATGTTTCCATCAGGATCAAGTTCCTCTTCAGGGATAAGAGCTGATCTTCTTGTCTTCCTGTTCTCCATAAAGGCGCTCAAGAAAGCCCATAATCAGCAGAGTTATCAGTAGCTGATTTAGTTCCTCCTAAATGTATTGATAAAAGAAAGATCTGTGGGTCATTTCAGCCACTCATCCCTGATACCTCCAGACCACAACAGCTTCCTTCCCCCACCTCTGTCTACTCATGTACTTAATATGCATAATATCTGGTACTACTGGAACTTCATTGAAGGGTTCATGATTATATGCTTGCCTTATAGTTCTAAATTAAGATGCTAACTATGTGTACCAGAGTATGGAAAGAAAAACTAGAGCCTAAATTGAGATAAACTAAAACAGAACAACAGAAAATGTACATTAATTCAATGTCCAAATAATGAATCAGGAATATTTGGGGCTTCAATTATCTGAGTACAGTTCTCAATGATTTATTTTATTTTCTGTATGTAAATAATTTTAAAAGAAAAAAGGGCAAAGTACAAGAACAATTCATTTACAGGAATTTATTCATTATGACTCAAACTATTATTCATTTTTCCATTGCTCCTGGAGCTATAATCTTATGTTTCTTTGTGACCCAAACCTGTAAAACATTGGCAATTAAAATGTCAATTCCCAAGTATTAGAACTTGTGTTGGTCTAATAATTTGAGAAACATTATGATTCCATTTTTTAAAAATAATTTTGGTAGTATTTTTGTTCTATTGATTTACATATTCAAACATACTAAAGATTTTTATTTTGCTCTGAACAATGAATTTTAAGTTGAAATATAATTTTAAATGAAAATGTGATCATACTGACTCTAATGTTAAAGAAGTTCTATTTTTATCCTAAATTTGATAGTACATTCAACCAGAAAGGATAGAGGTATGAAAACAAGGACTTTGGGAAAATAAAATCTTCCTAATTCATGAAATGTCCCATTGGATATCATAAAGGATGAGGGCATTAGGCAAAGGCAAGTGACTGTTATAATTAAAAATGGTTTTCATTCAGAATTTTGTAATAAATTTTAATTTGTTTTTCTGGCTTGGTAATAAAAGTTTCTAAAATAATAGGCTCTTCAAATATTCGTAAACACAATCTGGAAATCAAAGAAAAAAGAACAATTTGAAAGCCAATAGTGCTAAAAAAGGGGGAAAAAGGAACATTATAAAATACCTTTTCAAAGATCTTCTAATGTACAATATTTAAATACAACAGTAACTAATGTTACACCAGCTGCTCTCAGGTTTGCAAAATATATCAAAGTACAGCATATTGGAATGAGTCCTGAGTTTCCATTTACTTTATCTATCCAGACACATCAATTCTTTTTACTCCAGCCTGATAAAGTGGAACTGCAGCAGACAAATGAGCTAGTGGAGCTGACATAATGTGTTTGTCACAAAGAAGCGCTGGATAAAAAAGCATGACTTTGATCCTCAATGAGGTTACTATTTTACAGTACCATGAATTTAATTCTAACTTGATGCCTTAAGTCACACTGTTTACTGGCCAAAGTTGACTCCCATTTCATCCTGCAATTCTTCAATTCTTATGCAAGTAAACCCCACCCCAACCAAAGAGAGAGAGAGAGAGAGAGAGAGAAATTTATACACAAAGCGCTGATTCATGACCTTTTCATGACATGATAAAAACTACCTTGAGCTGGAGACCAGAGGTAAGTGAGCAGGATAGTGACCACTTTTCACAAACCCTAAGCATAAGGTCATAATTTTAATGAAAGCTTGATTTATATCAAATGTTAATACATGTCAGATGATTTCTAGAGAATTTCATAAAGATTATTTTTTAAATAGAGGTTTTAGTTCTGCATTACATGAAACACTTGTCTATTATATCACTAGGCTCCTTTATTCAAACATATTAATTCAACAGTCTTTCATTACCTCATCAGATGAATGAAAAACACCATAGGTGAAATGTGTCTTTGGTAAATAGACATAGGAAAGAATAAAACAATAGGCTCCTGGAGACCAAGCCTCCAAGCAGATGAGTAAATATTGCCTTGAAAATTTATAATGGGGAGAAGATTGTTTCTCTGATATCTAGCACTACAGCCTCACAGATACTTTCTTCTATTTTTTTAAAAAATAGTTTGTGAATCATTGGTTCAACAAATGATGAAGGGAATTGTAATGAGTGAAAATCAGTACTATGAATCCAAATCAATATATGAATCCCAGTCTGGCAATAAATCATGTAAACATAATGGGATACAAGAAGAGAAGAAATACTGTCCTTGCTAGGGATCTCTAACAATTAAAATTTATCTGTTCAATCAAATGGTTGGCTGAAATGTACTAAAAAGTTATAATACTGTCACATTGTAGTTATATTTACACTATGCAGTTAATTATTGGTCAGTAAAATAATTAACTTATCAAGCTTGTTTATGATATTTATAAATAATCTTTTTATTGTATAACAATGGAGTTCACTATTAATGATGGAGAACAATGTTGATAATATACATCTCATAGCTTACATTATTTCCACATGTTTAGCCAACCAATAGCTTCTAGTTATACTTTCTGAATCCATCAGTGACCTCAGTGTCCTGCCTACTGGGTGCACCTGAGTTCATAGGAGCAGAGCTGGGGTGCAGGGCTGAATGAGTTTTCTTATATGAGGAGAAGTCTGAAGGGCCTGTTTTTCCCATGATCCATTTATCAGATTCAGTAGCTGTTGATTTTTTAAAGTTAAATATGCCCACTTTGTCAATGCAGGAGAACAAAATTTATTTTAGTTCTTGAAACAAGTTTAGATAAATGAGGGAAAAAAATGAGATCTCAAAGGTGTAAGGAATATTCCCTCAGATTTCTGGAAAACTTAAAGAAATGCAGATGTTGATTTCTGTTGATGTCCAAGTTCTGTCTGTATACAGGAGCAAGGGATGCCACTATTTCCACAGGTCTTACCTGTGTCCAGATAGATGCTGAAGACCACAATGACTGTTAAGCACAGATCCAACTGCCCTGGTGCAATTCCTACGTGGTGCTGAAGATGGACACTGGTAAACAAAGAGGGCCAAGCCGTGCATGCCTTCTGTTAGCCTGGCAGCACATTGACTGAAGATGTTCTGACTGCCTACGGGGTAGAACAAGGAAACAATAAAGCCAGTACGTGCTGGAGCATGTCGAAAGAGGACTCAGGGCCAATGAGCAACAACGCATGCCCAACACATGCTCCGGGGCACAGAGCTAATGCCCAGCTTTCTCTCTGGTTGAGTGAGTTGGGCCCAGCAATGGATCACTTCCAACTTCCGTGCAGTTGCAACCCTGTCCGCTATCAAAGAGCAAAATCATGCTGTCAGTAAAAACTACATTCGTTGAGTGAAGTTTTCTGGGCTGGATTTGGGAGTCTAGCTGAGGGAAGAATGCAATTGGTGTTGCTAAAAATTTAATATGACTATCATCTGGCTATCAACCAGTGAAAATAAAACACCATGCTACTCTCTTCATGCAACTTTGTTGAGATAAGTCAATATTATTTTAATTGTGTAACATTTAGAATTTGAGGCCAAGATCGAATATACAACTTTCATCAAGTCACTCAGCTAATAAATGGCAGATCAAGTATTTGAACCCAAGTTCTTTTATACTTAGTTCTTCATGTCTGCCAGATTTCCTAGCATTCAGCCAAGACAAATTACTGGACACAGAATCAGTAAGGCCAACATAGTGTGAACAACAGAGAGAACTTGAAAACAGAAAAATTCAATTACCTTTGTAGTGACGTTATATTGAGATCGGTAATAAGCCAACTAACAAATGTCACATGTACAGAGCGTAGAACGACAATTGGTTACTTTTGCTCATTTTCTCTAATGTAGGAATCTAAACATTAAAAGTCATCTGAAAGAAAGAGGAAAGTATGTGGGCATATCAAACAAGAAAACAAAATCTATGTTCTTTTTCAATTTATGGATTCATTGAAAATATAATTAGACTCAGATGAAATTAATAGCCCTACAAAAGATAATGGAATATAAAAACGACTTACCTATTGTAGCTCCCAAACCAGGGAAATGTGAGATAATAAATGACTGAACTCATTTAACTGTTTTAGAGTGAAGCCTGACATCCAGTGGCTTCCTCCAAAACTACATTTTTACTGGAAAAAGACAGAATTTTTCATTTGATTGTTATGCTCGGTTTACCAATTTTCTCCATCATGTTAGAAAATACTTCCTAGGATCCTGAGCACAGTAGTTAAAAATCACAGAGATTAATGTGTTGAATCTTTGTTCTAGCAGTCAGATTATACTGATAATTGTGATTTGAATTTATCCAGGCAATTAAAAGTAAGATCCTTTTTTTGACAATGTCTTCCAAGTGTATGCCAAGGGAATGCTTTGTGGATGAAATTGTCAAACACTTCATTACATCAGTTACTAAACTCAGTGTTCCCAGATTTCACTCTGCAGTGTGCCCAGGTCTGGGAAGGACGCCAATGAGGGTACGCCACCATCGCTCAGGCCCTCAAACCCGCAGAGATGGTGCAATTGAGCTCTGGTGTTGCTAATGAGGCATAAATGATGAGAAAAGTAAACAGAGACAAAGGTGGTGCCTACAGTTCTGGGGGAAGGGCCAGGGCTGCAGTTCCCTCTGTCTTACATAAATAGAGACTCCAGGTGCCCTTTTACATCCCCAGGTAATGTCTATCAACCTCCACGCAAACAACTCTCTGCATTTAGCCAAATTTTTGCCTTGTTATTTTATACTAATCACAAGATATAGCAACACCCCTTATCTCAACTATTTTTACATAAAAAATCTATGGAAGATGTGACCAACATTTTTTGAGGGCTATCCTGAAATATGCAGATATAATTTTGCAATCTTCTAATTATACATAGTATTTTACTTACAGAAACTACCACAAGGGATTTAGTTCTAGATGTACTTGACTGTTCACATGAGAAAAACTACCATAAAGCCAGCCCTAAGGGAAAAGTTAAGCACGTAAATTATAAAACAAATTGTGGTATACAGTGACATCTTGTGGATGAAGTGAGGGTGAATTTAAGTAAAATTTTCTAAATACATATATTTCACAAAATTTTACCATGTATTAGGCTCACAATATTTACTTTGAAGTTGGTTATTTGGGGTTTAGAATATTGTATGTGGAGGTCCAGTTCCAAAAACCTATAAAATCCTTTCCAATTTGCAGAGGCTGTGAAATATGCTTTACATTCAGAAGCATAATTATATAGTCTTAGAACTGATTGACATATTGTAGAATTAGTGTAACCTAATCACAGTACAGCTTAGGAAACTGATGCCTCAAGATTCTAAATGACCTCTGTATTGTATCAAGGCTCCATAATAATAATTTAAGGCTAAAAAGAATATATCTCAGATTCATACAAAAAATCATCAGGGCATACTTTACTACCTGGTGAGTAGTACCTCCTGGAATATTTCACAATTATGTATTCTAAACTTCACAAAAGTTTAACGCGTCTTTGAGGAAAACAAAACAAAACAAGGTGTCCTTCTACTCTGGAGTTACATCCTGCTGCATCTCTTGCCAATTTCACCCAAGGCTGAGAAAAAACCTCCATTTCACAGTCACTTGTAGTGACTCCCACAAAAGGCTGAATAGCGATGAGGAGTCAAGCCGAGGAGACTGAAGAGCCATGGACTTGGCTTTAGTGAGAAGGCTGTAGACTGCAGGTTCATTCAGTCCTTCAGCCCATTGGAAACCTCAGTCTTTTTACTGACTGCCCATGTGTTCTCCACAGACATCCACCTCTCCAGTAAACAAACAGGCAAACAAATAAACAACAACAAAAACTCTAAAATTATCAAGCCCTTGATCATTGATAGCTCCACTAGAACACTGTTTTGTTTTTGTTTTTGTTTTTGGTACCAGGGATTGAACTCAGGGGCATTCGACCACTGAGCCACATCCCCAGCCCTATTTTGTGTTTTATGTAGAGACAGGGTCTCAGTGAGTTGCTTAGCCCCTCGCCATTGCTGAGGCTGGCTTTGAACTCGCAATTCTCCTGTCTCAGCCTCCCAAAGTGCTGGGATTACAAGCGTGAGCCACCGCGCCCGGCTGAACACTGGTTTTTAAACAGCTGCTAGTGTTTCTTTGGCTGGACCATTGAGAAACAGAAAATACCCATTCTTAACAAGCCCCAGGATGCCAGTATCTTCTTTCTCCAAATCCCCATTGCATTTCTACAACCCATTCTATCCTAACTTTGGACTCCATTAGTCTAGAACAACTGCTGTCACAGGAGGCTTCAATATTCTCCTACCTATAAAATTCAGTGGTCAGGATCCCTCTGCAGACTTCTCTATCTTCCACTTAAAATAATGATGCCCTTTCACAAAGGGCTTTTTGTTTTCTATTTAAAGGTCTTTAAAGTCATGCCTTTATTAAGCAGCCCACCTATGTGGCTCCATGGGGGTTCAGAGGAAGGGTAAAGCCCCAGCCACTTTGGCCATTTCCATCTATTGCACTCAGCTGGGTTAGCCCTGGGTTTATCAAACTTGCAACTTCGCTCAGCTTCTGTCGACCAATCTTGCTTCTTCCCTTCCTTTCCAGAGCTCTTAATCCCTCAGATTATTCAATTTGCAGTTAAGATCAATGAATAGTGATTGGAAGAACACCTAAAACCAGATTTCAATTTGGCAGATAGGGTCTGCCTGGGGACCTAAGCCTAGAACTGCGTGGCTCACCTCTGTCGTTTCAGACTTTCCACATGCTCAGAATTCAGTGTTATTACCACTCAGAGGGAATTTAGGAAAATATATCATTCAGGTGATTTGGTGTCTGTCAATCTTACTGCTAACAAAAGCTGCTCGTCTCTGTGCTCAGCTCAAATATTTCTGTACGGTCCTTCCAGCCTGCCTGGAAGATGGGCAATATGTAAGTCCCAATTGGTTCCTATATGACTATTTCTGCCTTGACAGAGTGTGACATACTCATTCATTTAATACCATTGACTGGCATTTTCCATGTTGCTTTTCCTTGGGAATTCTTTCAGATTTACTCTGGCTGGACACCAGCATGGTATCTGGAGATCTACAAACTTGGCACCAGGCATTCCTGTAACCAACAGCGACTAATTCAATACTATAGATTTTTGATTTAGAATTCCCACTGCCTTGATGCTCTCTGACCCAAGGCTACCCTGCATGAGGGCCTGACTTCATATCCACCCATGAAAAACAGATAGATTTGGTTCTACAGTGTGTGTATCCATTATCAGACTCTACCACCACCTCACTGCCTGGCATGAACTGGCCTTTCACTTTTATTCTTGTATCACCAAAGAATGTATTTTCCTCTTCTAACATACTCTTGGTGTCTACAATGCCATTTGGCCAATGCATTCTTTGAAAAGCTTTTTGGATGGTTTTGTTTTGCTTTGTTTTTAAAGAACATTTACATAGAGCAGCAGAGACCTCTACTGGTTATTCAGGTTTATTTCCTAAAATGCCCATGTAATGTTACATGCAAGCTGCTTTGTTCACTTTCTTTTCTATTGATTAGTAAGTAGAGTTTAAAGCGATGAAGATCATAGTAAACACAAACCAGATTTAGGTAGAAACTTAGGGAAACAGATATTCTACTCTGAGTTCCAAGTTGGAGAAGTAAATATTCCCTGCAAGGAAATTTTGAAAAGAGTAGATCGTAGATAAATGAACAGAGTGTGCTTCCTCGTACAGACACTTGAGGAATGCTAAATGATTCCAGCCCAAGGCCCCATCAAGTAGAAAAGTGGATTTACCCCTTAAATGACACGAATACTTACCTAGTTTTCCTCTTACTGATGCAACACAATTCTGAACCATTGGCAAAGATGATATTATCAGTGAATTTGCTAACACAAACATAGCAGAAAGCTATGGAGAGTTTTAAAAGTTTATGAACAAAATATATTTCTGCTAGTAGAACTAACTGATTGGTTATTCTAGTAAGCTGAATTCTTATTTCAGATATATCTACTGATAATAAAAGTAGAGAAAGGGGGAAAAGAATGTCTCAGATCCAGTGAGATTTCTGACTTTGATGATTACTGGCTGGGTGGCATTGAAAGACCCTGCGCAGGAGAGAGCTTCTCATGAGGAGTGAGGTGCTTCAAAAATTACAGAGAAAAAAGAGTGGAGTTTCTCAGGATTCTTGTAACAACCTTCAAATTGATGAGAGGATATTTTCATTTTTGGGGTGGAAGAATATGTTATGTGATCAATGATCTCTAAAATAGTCCATTCCATGTTTTGGTCCATACTTACATTAAAAAATTCCAGTCTTCATTCTACTTTTAATAGTTCATTTCTGCCTGAAAACTTTTTTAATGTTTTATAGAATTTTGAAAAGTGTTTTTAGAAATTTTTCAAAAATTAAAACAAAAATTTAAAGTGTTACATAATTTTTTTAAATTCTCATAAGTGCTTGCAATTAAAAGACATCAGTTCCTGAACCTTCATTTATTGTTAACATTTTTTTCTATTCAGTTTATGTACTTAAACCTTTTAAAATGTTGAGCCCTATTTCATTTCTAACTGGATAATGAGGAAATAACTTTTTAAGCAGAAATTCCACCTAGACATGACCAATATTTATTGTATAATGGGATACAATTCATAACGACATGTGATTTTAAAAATACTTTTAAAAATCTTTTAGGGCTGTCACTACCTCCATAGAGGTTGCCATCAGTGTGATCCTATAAATCATCAGTATGATGTTTATCAAGTAGCAACATGGAACATTAGAACAAGTATGGATTTAGATCACAGAGCTCTACCTCTCACCTACTGCTTGGCTTAGTGACTTAATTACAGTGTTCTCATTTACAGAGTAGAAAACATGGATGTTAAATAATTCAAGGTACATGGGGGCATGGAAATAAAACAATTTTTTTCCATCCAATAAAATTAGTATTAAAAAAGCTATCTTCAGATTTTAACCACATATCTATTGCATTTACTATAAGATTGGGAGGCAAAAATGACAATTTGGCCAAGACATTAAACTAGCTGTCTTAACAATAGTTACAATTTCACATGAAAAGACAGAGAAGAGTGAAGGGCGAGGAGGGGTAACGGGAGTGGGAAGGACAGTGGAATGAATCGGACGTTACTTTCCTTTGTGCATGTACGATTGATTACACGACCCATGTAATTTCTACATCATGTACAATCAGAAGAATGAGAAGTTATACTCTGATATGTATGATATGTCAAAATGCATTCTACTGCCATGTATAACTAATTAGAACAAACTTTAAAAAAGGGAAAAAAAGAAAAAAGCTATTTACTTTTTTTCACTATTGCCAAGAACAGAGAGTTAGGCTGCTTCTGTAATATAATTTAAACTTTTAAATCACATTGACCATTAAAACAAATTCAAAGATCCAGAGATGCTTACAAAGGAGGGCGAATGGCTAAAAATGCTAATGAAACCCAATAATCACAAATGTCAGTGTAACTGCTCTGAAGGGTCTTCCTCTGAGAGACTGCAAGAGTCATTCCAATGATACTCATTTATTTCAAAAAGAAATGACACCAAAATTTCACTTAAGAGATATTTTCATTAGTATAATATATTAATAACAATATCCATTTAATATAATTTTATAATCTTGAAAGAACCTCATGAGACACTGTTCTATCCACAAAACAAGTCTGTGCATTTCAAAACCATTATTCACATAATGCCGTCAAATTCCTGGGACCAGGACTGTGATCTATCTACTTCTGTTCTCTTTCCACCCACCACAATGATTCATGCAAGAGTAAACATTGTGTATCGTAACCAGATAGGGGACCACAGTCACTACAAAACAGTTCCTCCAGTCCATGTTGGGTTGGGGCAGGGGACAGCAGAAGCTGCTCCACTGGCTAATCAGCAAACACTCAGTGCCTCTTTGGTACTAGAATGAAAGTGTGGCAAGCATCCTTGGGTGGAGTAATGGGAAAGCAAGGAACTGCCAATAGAAGAAAAATCCAGGGATAACTGTTTATATTGACTAGAAACATACTTGCTTTGACATCTTCCTGATTCTGTCAAGATGAGGATTTGTGCTGAACTTGGGATTGTCGAGCTGTGGGATGATTTTCAGTGCCTCTATGTCCATCAGTAGATTATTTCTTGGTGTGCCAATATTTATTCTGTTGCTAGAGGAATTTCTTGTAACCGCTTGTCTCTGTTTGATGCTTATCGGGAAGGATTTGGACCAGCCTTGTACTTGGAAGGCTCAGGAGAGCAACTTTCATCTTTCTGTTCTCAGACGAGCTATCACAGAGTGCTTCCAGGGCCGCTAGCTGCATTGGTTTCTCTTCTTTACACTGTCTCGTTTATGGCAGTTGAGATATAACCTGCAAGGGAAACTCAAAAGATTATTTGAAGACATCAATATTTTCTAATATTGAGGTATTTACCGTTTAAACCTCCAATCTTGTGGGAAGAGAGTGAAATGCCATGCCTTTGACATGTTTAACCCCTTTAAGATTGGATGAGAACATATTAAAGAACTTCCTCATCAGTCGCAAGTCTTGGAAAATTAGATCAGAGTATTGTAAACACTTCTGACTGGGAGATCCACGGTTAACACAGAGCCAGGACTCTAAATGATAAAATGAGTATATGGTTGCTTTTCATGTACATGTGAAATAATTACTGACTCCAACTTGGTTCCCAGCATTATTTGGTTACTTAGAGAATAGCAAACTATTGGAATTAGCACAGTGTAGTGGGAAAAGACTTAGCATTCAAAATGTTTGGGTATACTTTAGTCTCTGTTGTTTATTAAATATGTGGATTCTAAACCTTATAAATTGAAATGAAGTCTATTAGAAGCCAAGGTCTTTGCTCTCAATAGTCCTACATTACATTTAATGGATGGAATTGGAGAACATTATGCTTAGTGAAGTAAGCCAATCCCAAAAAACCAAATGCCGAATGTTCTCTCTGATTAGTGGATAAGAATACATAAGGGGGATGGGAACGGGAAACATAGGAGAAATGCAGGAACTTTAGACGTGGCTGGGGGAGGTGGGAGGAAGGAAAGGGGAATGGGCATAGTAATGATGGTTGTTCGAGATGGTCATTACTACCCCGGGCACATCTATGAAGACTCTAATGGTGTGACTTTATCTGGTTTGCAATCAGAGAAATGGAAAAACTGAGCTCTGGTTATGTACTATGACTTGAAATGCATTTAAATAAAACAACTAAATTAAAAAAAAAAGAATAAAAGACTAAAGCGTTGTGAATATTTTCAGTTGTTGATAAAAGGACATGATGAGAGAGAGATTTAAAAGCCATCCACAAATAGAAGCCAAGGATTTGAGATTAAGTTACATTATCTTTCAGGAACCATTTTCATTCATTCAGCAAACATTGGTTAAACAGTTCCTTATGCAGGCCGTATGCTGGACTCTCAGATCCTGTCAGAAAATAGAACACGTTTCCAAATTCTTGGAACTCTAAGTGTATGGGTGAATGAGAAGTTAGCTGCACAGAAAATTCTGTGGGTGACTGTCACACCAAGATTTTTCTGGTTAGATATGTTCTTTCCCTTTCTTCAGTGGCTGTCAACTTTTATTGCCCGGTAGATTCAGGAGAAGAACTTTTCCATCTTTAATGGCTTAGGCTGCCACTACAGAGCACCCTGAAAACAGTGGTTAACACCCCATGCCCTGTGGTTCTTAAACTACTCTGGGTTATTACAAAGTGCAGCAAAGGTTGAGAACCAGTGAGCTGTAACTTAGGACTATGTCTGGCCATATAATAGGCATGTGGTCATTAAGTCAATTGTTGAATACACACACACACACACACACACACACACATACACACACACTAGATATGCACAAACTCACTATTCGAATAAATAAATTCTTCCAGAAGAGGCCTTAGGAAGCCAGGCCTGTAAACCTGATAGATGACCCACCCCACATTAGAAGCACAGGCTGGAAAAAGGAGGGTGTGGCAGGCATAAAGGTTTCAGTGAAAATAGTGGGGTGGTCCCCCTTTCTGCTACAGGGGAAAACTGCAGTTGGGTAGGATGTCCTTGGGTCATTAAAACAACAGCCCAAGAAGTGCAATCGATGACTTGGGTTTCTATTGCAGCCCAAATAAGTGGTCAGAAGTTTGAATTCCTAACATATGAATGAGGGAAATTTAAGTGGTGCTTAATGAAGGAAAGAAAATTTAACATAAGCAGACAGGCAAACCCCAAGTATTTAGCAGATTAATCTTTTCAGTTCTTTAGGATAAATATATTGTCTTCATAAAAATTTTCTATAAAAATTGTATTTAAAATTTATACAATTGAAATAGCCATTCTATAATTTTAAAGAGAGCATTGATAGGTTGGTATTTCAAAGAAAATCTGACCGGTGGACCTCTTCTTTCAATATCTAAAATAGCACCATGTCCCCAGCAGTGGTTAGGACATTTTGGCAGACTGTCTATTGATGATATAAATGTTCCAGCAAAGTTTGCTTTTGGTACATAAAATATACTAATTACTGTGAAAATATACTTACTGTTAATATACAGATTAGTGTTAATATACAGATAGGAATTTAGATAACAAATGAAAACCAAATAATAACTTCATATCAGCTTGATATTCCTTTTCGTTTAATAACAAAGTGAAAAATCGAATTTAAAACCTGGAAAAAAAATGACCCTCCTGCTTCAATTTTCCTTCCTACTATTCTCTCTGGAGCTTTTGGCAGTGCCTAGCATATGTAACCAAGAGTGTTTTCTTGATTGAAAAGTCTCTGGCTTCCCTTTGAATCAAACTAAAAGAATTTGCATGTGAATCATTCAAAAGTCTTAATGCAATCCTGCAGAAATCTTTTATAACTATATCTTTCCCTGACTTCTATGGAATAAAGAAAGTTATAAAAATCATATTCCAAGGAAATCAATGAGTTATTTTTCAAGCAACCATTCGCCATTGAAAAGATCTTCTTTTAGTGCATACTTAATAATCATTCTTTTTTATTCTCTTTCTTACTTTCCCTGTGAGTCTATGCATTTCAATTGTTAGGCACAGCAGAGGTTAGGAGAGAGAGAAAAACGCTACTAGCAATAATTATTGGTTCCCTCAAATGCTTCCAGTTTTCTTTGTTAAAATCTAAACTATGCACTCTCAAAAAAAGGAGTTTTGAATTTTCTCTTTACATTTATATAAATCAGTTACAATAATTCTTTACTACGACTAAACACTTCTATTCTGAGCCATGGGTGCATCTATATGTTTAACGTGTGTCATTGACTCTAAGCCCAGCTTGTATATTTTGTTTTATAATAACATAGGCTATCTTAGTACCCTCTCTGAAAAAAAAATAAGTGCCTAGATTTAAATAAAACGGCTTACTATAAAATACATACTGATTGTTCCATGAGGTTTAATGTGAAGCCTAGTAGGTTAAATGATGATTGTTTTTTAACTCATTAAACAAGTAAAGCATTTTGTATTCATTTTCTCCTAAGAAATACAGACATTTTTACTAGAGCTCCCTTCTTACTCACAAACCTTTTCATATTACACTTGAATTAATCACTTATGTGCACTATCGGTATTTTTATAGAAGATATCATGTTGACAGTGTGAACTCATATTCCTCCCACAGTAAGAATGAATAAATAATCTTGGTACTAGTGCGGGGCCTTCTCTTGCTCTTGGTCCCACCCAGACCTGTCAGCCTTCCAAGTTAATAAATGAAAGGGCCAGAACCTTATGCCACTTCTGATATATTATGTCTCCAAAATATATATAGACTAAAAAAGTCTCTGTGCTGTGTATTTTTTCTGTGGCAGAAGGCATGAGTAACTATTACCTGTCCTGGACTATAGAGGTGAAGCACTGACATATGCGGTACCATTGGACCCCAGAGAACATCATTAACTGGCAGGGCACCTCCTGGTATGCATCTGCTACCCCAGGGCTTCTCAAATATTCACCATTCTCTACTCATCAAGTCCAATTAGCATGACATCATGGGCAAAGAGAATGGTGTAATGTTCTTTGCAATGCTGAGATGCTCAAGGTCCCCTGTGACACATTATGAGAGGGTATGAGAATTAAAATGGCCTAAAGGGAAGATAATTAACACATATGGCCCTGGAGAGTATAGTTTTTTTGTCTTTTCTATAAATGGGAATGAAGAACTCCTTCACCAGATCAATGTGAAGTGCTATAGGCTGTACTGATCATTGCTCATAATCAGCTAGAGCCAAGGCACCCTCTTGGATTGGTTGGAAGTAGCCCACCATCATTTTCCATATCCCAGCTGGTATTTTTTCTTTCTGGAGTGTGGACAGGTATGGGTATACTGTGGACAACACTCCACAGGTGTCCATTGTTTTGTGGCAGTGCTGCCTTCTGACACATGTAACTGAGACTTTGAGATGCAATTTTGTTTCTGGTATTCTATTCTGAAGGGATAGTTGAGGGGGGGTGTATAGACTTCTACTTGGCCCTATTAAAATAAGGACTCCTACCTTGTAAGTTACAGAACTGCAAGAAGGTAAGGGTGTCTTTCTCAATTATATATTTGGATCAGGAGGAATTAGCCACAGGAGGGTCTGTGAATCTGGTAGTTTTATTTTAAGATAGACTTTGGTTAAAACTCTGCTTATCATCTCCAGAAACCCACCCTCACTCTTCTCAGAATCACCTGATGAGATTTTTGATCTCTTGCTTTCAATTCAGCTATATTTCAGATCCTATATTCAATCTTCCTCAAAATTCTGACTATTTCCACTTTGTCATTGCATGGTTATTTTGCAAATGACTCAGATCCTATGAATTAAAGATCAGAAGACTTTTAACAAAGATATTGCCATAATTTTTATCATGGTAACTTATTTCTTTTTAATCAGTAGACTCTGGATCTATAAATGGAAATAAATGTGGGTTCTGACTGAAAGAAAGATGTCAATATTTCCCTGTGGCAGCTAATCTACACATATGTATACATATGTGTTTTAGTCAGCTCCTGCATCACTATGATCAAAAGACCTGACAAAAAAAACATAGAGAGTTCCACTCCAGAGTTCCTATGGACAGCAGGGGCTGCAGAGGGCCCTGATCAACCCTCAGGAAACTCCACAGTTGTCCAGCCAAAGGGAGACCAGGGACTGATAGCTACCAGCCACAGGGGAACGCACACCCAGGGTAAGAGTGGCCTCCAGAGACCCCAGAGTGAAAAGGCCCCACCCAAGTGTGCTCTGGGCCTGCCTTAGTTCCACTCCAGAGTTCCTGTGGTCAGGCGAGACAGAAGGCCCAAAACTGCCCTTAGGGAATGCCAGGGGTGCCTGGCTGAAGGTAGACCAGAGCCTGCTAGCCTCTAGCCCCAGGGGAGCTCACACTCACTGCAAGGGTTGCACACAGACTCTCCTGCTTGTGACCCTAAGTGAGACCTGGGCCTGTCTCCAGTTCCACTCCAGAGTTCCTGTTCACCAGCAGGAGTGTAAGAGAGGGGCAAAACATCCCTCAGGGGATGCCTCCGGAGCCCAGCCAAGGCCATTCCCACTGCCCTCTAGAGGTACTTCCACTACCTCTACCACCAACTTTAATGGCAGTAGTGCCCATCTGGGGACACTGGGGGAACAGAAGTAGCTCCAATGTGTGATACAGGTAATCTGGAGTGTCAATACAAGATTATAGGATAGAAGCAGCAATACCTTAGATTGGTATTTCAAGAAAGGAAGATACACAATCAACATGAAAAAACAAGGGAAGAAAGTGCCCCACATAAACCTGGATACCACTGTAACAGAATCCATTGACAACATATTTGATGAAATGTCAGAGAAAGAATTCAGAATGTACATAATTAAAATGATCAGTGAATTAAAGAATGACATAAGTGAACAATTACAGGCAAAAATTGATCAATCCAACAAAGAAATAGGAGAGCAAATAAAGGCAACCATTGATCATTCTAACAAAGAGATAAGAGAGCAATTACAAGTAGCAAAAGATTACTTTAAGAAAGAGCTAGAGATCATGAAAAAAAACAATCAGAAATTCTTGAAATGAAGAAAACAATAAACCAAATTAAAAACTCAATAGAAAGCACCACCAGCAGACTAGGTCACCTGAAAGACAGAACCTCGGATACTGAAGACAAGATATACAATCTTGAAAATAAACTTGACCATACAGTGAAGATGGTAAAAAATCATGAACAGAACATACAAGAAATATGGGACAGCATCAAAAGACCAAATCTAAGATTTATTGGGATAGAAGAAGGTGCAGAATTTCAAACCAAAGGAATGCACAATCTCTTCAATGAAATAATATCAGAAAATTTCCCAAATATGAAAAATGAAGTGGAAAATCAAATATAAGAGGCTTACAGGACACCAAATGTACAAAATTTTAACAGATCAACACCAAGGCACATTATAATGAAAATGCCCAACATACAGAATAAGGATAGAATTTTAAAGGCCGCAAGAGAGAGGAACCAGATTACATATAAGGGGAGACCAATTTGTATCTCAGCAGATTTTTCCATGCAGACTCTAAAAGCCAGGAGATCATGGAATAACATATTCCAAGCCCTGAAAGAAAACAGATGCCAACCAAGAATCCTATATCCAGCAAAACTGAGCTTCAGATTTGATGATGAAATAAAAACCTTCCATGATAAACAAAAGTTAAAAGAATTTATAGCAAGAAAGCCTGCACTACACAGCATTCTTGGCAAAATATTCCATGAGGAGGAAATGATAACCAACAATGAAAATTTATCCCATTCACAATAGCCTCAAAAAAAAAAATTACTTGGGAATCAATTTAACAAAAGAGGTGAAAGACCTCTACAATGCAAACTACAAGACACTGAGGAAAGAAATTGAAGAAGACTTTAGAAGATGGAATAATCTCCCTGCTCCTGGATAAGCAGAATCAACATTGTCAAAATGGCCATACTTCCCAAAGCACTATATAGATTCAATGCAATACCAATTAAAATCCTAACATCATTCCCTATAGAAATAGAAAAAGTAATCATGAAATTCATTTGGAAGAGTAAGAGACCCAGAATAGCCAAAGCAATCCTTAGCAAGAAGAGTGAAGCAGGAGGCATCACAATACCAGTCAGTCCTTAAATTATACTACAAAGCTATAGTAATAAAAATGGCATGGTACTGGCACCAAAATAGACATGTAGACCAATGGTATAGAATAGAATACACAGAGACAAACCCACGTAAATACAGTTACCTTATACTAGATAAACGAGCCAAGCATGTACACTGGAGAAAAGATAGCCTCTTCAACAAATGGTGCTGGGAAAATTGGAAATCCATATGCAGCAAAATGAAACTAAACCCCTATCACTTACCATGCACAAAATTCAACTCAAAGTGGATCAAGGACCTGGGAATCAGACCAGAGACCCAACGCTTAATAGAAGAAAAAATAGGCCCAAATCTTCATCATGTCAGATTAGGGCCATACTTCCTTAACAAGCCTCATATAGCACAAGAAGGACCTTCATCATTAGATAGACCTAATCTTCATCATGTCAGATTAGGACCATACTTCCTTAACAAACCTCCTATAGCACAAGTAAAATTAAGAGTCAACAAATGGGATGGATTCAAACTGAAAAGCTTCTTCTCAGCAAAAGTAATAATCAATGAAGTGAACAGAGAGCATACTACAGTAATGCAGCTACTTCAATGTTTATAGCAGCACAATTCACAATAGCTAAACTGTGGAATCAACCTTGATGCCCTTCATTAGATGAATGGATAAAGAAACTGTGATATATATACACAATGGAATATTACTCAGCAATAAAAGAGAATAAATTTATGGCATTTGCAGGTAAATGGATGGAGTTGGAGAACATCGTCCTAAGCAAAGTAAGCCAATCCCAAAACACCAAATGCTGAATGTTCTCTCTGGTAAGTGGCTGCTGATCCATAATGTGGGAGGGGACATTGGAAGAATGGAAAAATTTTGGTCAAAGGGGAGAAGAAGGAAGGGATGGGACATGATGGCTGGAAAGATGGTGGAATGAGATGGACAACAATGCCCTAAGTTCATGTATGACTGCACATATGGTGTGACTCTATACTGTGTACCACCAGAGATACGAAACATTGTGCTCCATTTGTGTACAATGAACCAAGATGCATTCTGCTGTTATATAAACCTAATTAGAATAAAATAAAAGAGATTAGTAACACTCATAAGATAGAAAAATTATAACAATATACTGTAACAACAGTTATGTAAATGTTTTCTTTCTCTTAAAATATCCTTTTGTACAGTAGTCACCCTTCTTCTTGTGATGATATGAGATGATACAATGTCTCCTTGAGGATGTGAAGTGAGGTGAATGACTAGGCATCATGACACAGCCTTAGGCTGCCACCTAAGGGGTCTTGAACATAAGCAACACAGCACCACTACAGTGGATCTGATCCCAAATGACTATTAAGTGACTAACGCAAGGGCACCACATGCATCAAGGATACGCTGGACAAAGGGATGATGTATGGCCTGGGCAACACGGAGGGATTTCATCATGCTACTCAGAGCCTCATGCAATTTAAACTTATGAATTGTTTATTTCTGGAATATTCCATTTAATATTGTTGGACTTCAATTAACAGGTAGTAACTGAAAGGGCAGAAATTGAATCCGCAGTTAAGGAGAGGTTACTATAGACCCATCTAACAGCATAGTACTCAATAATGAAAAAGAATAAAGTTCTGAATCATGCTATCATACAGATGAACCTCTAAACCATACTACATGGAAGAAGTCATAAACAAACAACTACATTGTGTGTGATTCCATATGTATATTTAAAAAATCAGAAAAATCTATTGTTTTAGAGACAGTGGTTTCTTGGGTCTGAGGGTATTAACTAAGAATGGACTCATGGAAATTTGTTGGCTGGTTAAAACATTCCAACATTGGATTATGGTGATATTGTTACAGCTCTCATATTTGTAAAAATCCTGATTATACACATATAAAAATTGAAGTTTATGGTGTCTGCATTTTATTCAATAACTTTAAACAATCTTAATTATTCTGCTTATCAGTATTCTAAACATTTGTGGTCTAAGATTGGATTTTAATTAAGAAAAATGGAGATAAATAAATTGCAAGTTATATAAAAAATTTTGCCCTCAGTCAGTCAAAATTTAGTAAAAAATACAGTTTGAGGTCAGCCTTAATGAAGAATTAAGAACAGCCCAGAAGAAATGCAGAAGCTTGCAGCAATAAACATAGGAAACTATCACGGCTGATGAAACTCATGTGAGCATATTATATGTTTAAATCTCAATGATGACTTGAGGGGGGTGGGGAAGAAAACTGGTGGGACAGCAATAATAGTGCCGCACACCTTGCTGGACTGCTGATCCCCAAGGAGCATGACTGTGCACATGACTAATGCTCGGAATAGCATCATGGCTACATTATGCTCTATCAAAAAGCCACGTCCCTGTGCACACCTATAATCCCAGCACTTTGGGAGGCTGAAACAGGAAAATCATGAGTTCAAAGCTAGCTTCAGCAATGGCTAGGCGCTAAGCAATTCAATGAGACCCTGTCTCTACATAAAACACAAAGTAGGGCTGAGGATGTGGCTCAGTGGTTGAGTACCCCTGTGTTCAATCCCTGGTACCAAAAAAAAAAAGCCACGTTCCTGACCAAATTCTGGGACACCTGGAGAATAGCCCAGGACCAGCTTGTAAATCAGGGTACAGTTCTGAAACTGCGGTATTTGTGGAACCAAGGCCAAGACTAAGACAGAAAATATCTTGGGAGATGGAGCATGTGTGTTGCGGGCAGGGAGTGGAATACATATTTCAGAAACGTGCAACAGATCAAGAGTGAGATCAGTATGGAGGATGAGTTATCTTAGGTTTCACTTTCTTTTGTTTTCAATAAAAGGAGAGATTATTTCCCTATTATGAACAAAACTTTATACTAAAGGCGTATTATTCTTTCCATCATTATTGACTTCTTGTTTCATGGGATAAACATTCAGACAGCCTAAACATTTTTTTTTTCTATTTAGAAAGGTTACAATTTCTTAAATATAACCGAGAGAATGAGAGCAGCTTTGCTGGAAGATACAGATGTTCCTCATTCACTTCTTTATTCCAACATAGATATCTGACAAGTCAGAGGTCCCCATTCAGGAAGGAAGCCTGCTTGGCACGCCATGGATAGCAGTTTTACATGTTTATTAAAGAGCAATTCTCAGAAATAACGACATGGCAGTGCTTTAGTATCATGAAGTTTCCCATTAGAAATGTTTCGTATTTCTCTGTATTTACCAGAAAATAGAGACACTAAAAGATCTTTTTCTTTTCTTTTCTGTTTTTTCTTTTTAAGCAAGTATGTTTGTCATTCATGACCCTCCAGCTCAGAAACCCATGGTGTAAAAGCAATCGGTTACTTAGAAGGTTTTGCAAATCAAGTCCCTTTATTCCTCCAAGAACGTGTGATTTAAGGGGCTTACAGAGCAAAACAAACTACAAAGAAAAATAATGCTGGCCTCTTCGAGTGCAGCTTCACTGAGCATCCTATTTTCTGCTGTGAACCACACAGATCCGGGAGCATAGACATGGAGATAGAGCATCTTCACAAAGAGAAGCTCCGAGTAGCAGAATCTCCTTTATGTTATTATCTGGGCCCAGGTTCCAAGTACCTGGTTTCAAAGAATAGATGCAAAGAAGTCTTTCCTCTAGTACAGTGCAGAAAAGTACCTAATATTCAATGTGCATGGTTTCAGAGGGTCTTAGCGGTGGATGTTTATGTTTACAGTGTTATCACCATTGTTCCAGTGTGATAAAGTTCATATAATAACTTAGCCTTAGGGTTGCACTGATAGTGTTAGCACATTGGTGATACATTAAAGCCCAGTGATGTGGATGTCTCACAATGCAACCTCTCTTTCTTACCTATAGTGTGCTGTTGACATACATAAATAAGTTGTCTTTCTCTCTCCCCTCACCATTTATTTCTGTAACAGGCTTGAACACGAGGCACATCCTCAGCCTTTTTACTTTTTATTTTGAGACACAGTCTTATCAAGGCTGTCCTCAAATTCATGATCCTCCTGCCTCAGCCTCCCAAGTAGCTGGAATTTCAGGTGTGTGCCACTGCAGTTAGCATTAATTATTCTTTAAATGTCTTCCCACTGTGTTTTTTTTTAGGAAGTGGTTATCAAGAGCAAGTACCAATTCATTTAGTCTCACAACAGAAACTTTTAATGATTCCTTATAAATTATACAGGATTTTCCTAAATAATATTATCAAACTACAGCAGTGGTGCTCCAGTCTTCGCTGTGTTATGCAACATATGTAACATGACTGCTCTGGAGCTTTGCATGGACTATATAAGCCCAGTGTGCAATGCAAAAGGGAAAACCATGAAGTTTTCTGCTGTATATAAAGGTGATGTTGGTAAATTAATTTTTAAGCCCAAATAATTTTCAACTGTGGTTTTATTATTTTTCTTGGTATCTTTCTCTCTAGCAAATAGGAAAACATCAATAAACCTTGAAAATAATTGGAAACTGTTTTAAGGTCTTTCTTCTTTCTAATGAGCAAGAAATAAAAAGAAAATAATCAAACCTCAGATTCGACTTCCTTCTTATTATCATCTTGTTATAAAACTCCATCAGCTTGTATTGTTTGCAGAATTACAACATGGGGAGTCCTCTTCTTGTTTCTTTCTTAGTGTAAAAGCTTAGGACTAAATCAATGACAGCATGCTTGTTTAGTATTTTAGTCAAGGTGGGGAAGAATAGGAATCTCAAGAACTAACACATATTGAATATTGGCAATTGGGTTATTGTTCCTTTAAGGGGGAAAAAAGCTGAGTTCAAAAGCTGAATCTTAAAGTTAATGAGAAATACATAATTTACAAGTTCATTGACAAGACTTCCATACATTTTGTTGAGAGCTTGTCTTGAACATAACCAATCATTCAGTTCAGAGGACATTTTTCATACTTACTACCAGAAAAATTGTAAGTGAACTGTAGAAAGAGATGTCAGAACAAATAAGCATATTTTATAAGGAAATATGGATGAAGAATTGAATTGTAAAACCTTGTGTTTACTATTAAATGTTTTGAAGGACAGATGAAAGTAAAAAAGGGAGAAATACATGGCAGTGTATTCATCAACCAACCCTCAAGAACACTCTGTTGATCAAGTTCTGGATTAGGCACGTGCAGAGGAAGAGGCTGAAGCTTCTCAGGGACTAATCCCAGGTAAGGACAGGACCCGGCACAAGGCATGGAGGGGTGGAGAGTTCACACCTAACCTCCTTTCCAGATAAGCTACAGTCACAAAATATTCTCCTTGAGTTTGGATTTGGTCTTCATCTTCATAGCTACAAAATCTAAACTAAATAAATTAGTCTGAAATTTCTTTGAAAAGAATCAGGGCCCTGTTGTGTTTAAATCCTAATTCAGATGAACTTGGCAGTTGATTGGGACACCTATAAAACCTTCTGGGATACTTCCTTTCCTACCTAATCTGCTTCTGTCTTGGGCTCAGCACAGTCAAATCCAGAGCTAGTCTGGATCTTTTCTTGTTTCTAGATGATTCTATAGCACTGGAAATGTTCTATTTCTATTTCTTGGTCTTTGGTTATTTTCTACTTTTCTCACTTAAACTAAAATTTTTTAAAAATAATTTCAACCACATAAAGAACAATGAATACCCACACACCCTTCACTTACCCATCAATCACTAACCACTAGCTGCATTTGCATTCTCTGTATCCCTTCTGCACACACATACATACATGTGTTGTATGTAATTATGCATATGTATCCTTTTTTTTTCCCTGAGTACCAGGTATTAAACTCAGGGGCACTTGATCACTGAACCACATCTCCAGCCCTATTTTGTATTTTATTTAGAGACAGCAACTCTTACTGAGTTGCTTAGCACCCTTGCTTTTGCTGAGGCTGGCTTTGAACTCATGATCCTCTTGTCTCAGCCTTTGAGCCACTGCAATTGTGTGCCACAGAGACCAGTGTGTGTACTTCTTTTGAACTACGTTTTAAAACATGCTGTGGACAAAGAGCTGCCTCATGCAGAATACAGCTCTTAGTTCTTAATAAGAATTCTTCATCGTAACATGGCATTATCAGACTTAAGAAAATGAATAATACTTGAATATTGATTTGATAGTCGACTTAATACTCAAGATTTCTAGCTACTAGAAATATTTTGACATATTTTAAATCAAGATTCAATCCAGTTTCTTGCTTTTGATTTTTATGTCTCTTAATCTCTTTCTATCTAGAACAATCCTTGGGCTACATTATGGACTTATTTGACTCATTTAAATCAGATGCAGGCTACACATTCTTGCAATATATATATATAACATCACCTGAACAGATGATGTTATATATTTATGGCATCATCACATTGGGAGGCAGATGATAGGTTTTACTATTGGTGATGATGAATTTGACCACTGGGTGAAGGTGGTGTTTGTTGCATCATTTCAGTATAAGGATTTTTTTTTTTTGAGTGCTGGTACTTAGTACATAGAATGAGTATTCTACAAAGTAATGCTTTGAGATACTAAGACTTATCTATTCTCCAATGATTTTTTCACACAACATCTTTAGGATCCATTTTGGTGTTTGAATCTGAAACTAAATAAGGGTGATTGTCTAACTCTATATTTCTTTTGTATCATTTTTAAATGTGATAGTTTTCCCCTTCCTTTTCATTTGCTTTCCTTGTATCTATCTCACCTTTTTTTTTTGTATTATCACAGGCTCTTGGGTTACTGTTATTGTTCAAACAATGCTTTGGATATACAGCTCAAATAACTGGGGAGTCCAGGATTAGAACAGACTTTAGGAACAGTGTTATCTCATGCCCTACACCATGCTCTCAGCTACATCTTTCTATCTTTCAACCATAGTGTTTTTTCTTGCTTAACTTTGCAGACAGTCTTTGTAAAATCAGTTGACAATGTGCTTCCCAGAGGCCTTTGCATAAGCAATCATGGTATATTTAGATCATTCTTAGATTCTGGCCTACCTTGTGGCTATTTACTCATTTTAAAATAATTTAGAAAACTTGTTTTTAGTGTGAACCAACCTGGATCATGTGTACACATCCCCCAATCCCGAGGTTGGAATGATGTGTTAGATGATTCCTATTCTTTTAGACCAAGTGGACTTTGGGAAGGGTGATTCCTAAAAATAACTGATACTACTTTTAGTGCAGTACTTCATAGGTTACTATGTGAATTGAATTGAGCAGACTTAAAAGCCACATACCCATTCCTCTGCAGGACTCTAATGGGTCTTTAATGATATTACCAGAAGCTAGCCCCTCATCCCACATACCAATCCAGTAATGAGGACATGTTTTTGAGAAAAAGGGAAAAGTTTTATTGCTTTGCTAGCAAAGGAGAAACCCCAGAGATTTCTGTCCCAGAGGCTGTGATTCTGCCTATCAGGGGAAACAGGGTTTTTTTTTTTTTAAGAGATGATTAAAAGGCTACATTCCAGATGTGCTCTAATGAGGAGGAGGTCTTAATTCACTTGTTAATTTCTGAGATTTCTTAGATCTTCTGGTGCCATCCCAGAAATCAGAATAACTTCCTTCCTGTGATGATGTGTGCTCAAGGACAGATAACTCTGCCTAGGACGGAGAAGAAAGGTAATAGCCCTTGGGCCCCGGATTAGGGCCGGGGAGAGATTTAGGAGGGGAAGGGAGAGAGGAAGAGAAAGAAATATGTCTGTTTTCAAAATACGTCACGGCAGAGCTGCAAGAACTATATCCAAAGCATAAAGTGGACCACTGTTACAATGGGTGTCTCCATTCCTCCGTGGGACTCTAATGGATCTGAACTTCTGCAGCCACTTCCCGGAACAGGTGACATTTTATACTCTGAAGTTATGATCTGAGTTTCTTTGTGGCTGAGATGTTGATGGGTCCAAAGGATGGTTACTTTCCCTAAAAGACCCCAGAGGACAGTGTTCAGATTGTCCCTAAAGGGGTGGAAGAGAGAGGCGTGCTCTGTCATTATGTAATAGAGTATCCCCATAGCAGTAAGGAAGAAATATAGATGAGATTACTGGTTAGAATGTGGAAGACAGTTAAATCTGAATTTCAGACAAATTTTTTATACTTCTTTCACTATTTATCTGTTATTTAAATTTCATGAGGCACTCTTTATTTGGTAGGTCAGGTAATCTTAGTTATAGGCTTTCCACATATAGCCCCAGACAGAAGCAGATTTCTGACAGCATTTTTTGTTGAAAATATAATAGCATCTATGTTTTTAACCCATCAGGCAGGTTTGTTTTTAGCTGGGGGCCATGTTAAAAATTTGCTTCTCCCTTGTTTATTCATATAAATTATTATGCAAATGAAACCTTTTTTTGAGACTAAAAGATGGTGCTCTTACTAAATACCCTAAAATATTATGTGACTACAGGAGTGCCCAGCAGTACAGACTGCATGCCCGCTAAGAACTGAACATATATTTATCGATCTTTTTTTTTTTAATGTCAAGGGATGGAACTCATTTCAATAGGACTTTTAAAAAATTCTGACTTGCATAAATGAAGTGTGTGATTTAATTCACAATAGATCAAAGAATTATTCATTATCAGCAGAATTTACTGTGTCTTCTTCCCATGAATCTACTTCCTCCACGGTTGCCATGATTTATGTAATTTCAAGCTGATTTCATTCTCCACAGGCTTACATCACTTCCTACCAGCAAACCACAGAACAAAGTTGCTGCTTCATGGAAAGAATAAAGTCAATCCTGGTATTGGGGTTCTTTGGTTTTGATTGGCCTGACTTGGAGTTTGTACTTATCCAACTCAAACTGATTGAAGTAAACCAAGAGAAACCTTGTTATTGCAGATAATGAAAATTAGAGGAAAAAAGGAAAAAAAATTAACTTTGCAAATAGATGTTATTTATTATGTCAATATATTAAAAAAAAACTAAAGGAAAAATCAGGGTCTAGGTAAGTCAGATTTGAGAAGTCAGGCCTTATTGACACCTTATTGATACCTTCCCCTTTACGTATGTTTTATTGGTGTCTTTTGTGTTGACTTCATTTTTTGGTTATCCTTGTGCAGAGATAATATGGTCAATAATGATTTTATACTTATATATTTTCACAAAATGATTACAACATATTGGTTGACCAAGATGTTGTTCATTTTAATTTTGTGTAAAATATTTTACCTTGAATTCTTTTTTTAAATTTTGTTTAGCTGTAGATGGACACAATGCATTTATTTTGTTTATTTATTTATATGTGGGTGCTGCATATCGAACCCAGTGCCTCACACATGCTAGGCAAGCACTTTGCCACTGAGCCACAACCCCAGTCCTTTTACCTTGAACTCTGTGTCCTCAGATTTACACATTATCAATGGCTGTCTTACAGTTTTCTTCTGCGTGTTATGTTTTGTTCCTTGTTCAGGTTCAGTATTCCAGCATCATTACTTAAATGTTTCATTCTATAATTACTATGTGGCTATTTATTTGACTCATTGTAAGAGTGACTTTTTTCTTTTTCCCTTTTTCTTTTTGGTTCCAGGAATTGAACCCAGGGCACTTAACCACTGAGCTAAATCTCAGCCCTTTTAATTTTTTTTTGTTTTGAGATAGGGTCTCATCAAGTTGCTAGGGCTGGCTTTGAACTTGAGATCCTCCTGCATCAGCCTCCTGAGTCTCTGGGATTACAGGTGTGAGCCACCATACCTGGCATGAATATCTTTTTTTCTTGAGGTAGGAGTTGAACCATTCCCAAATCTTTTGAATACTCATATTTTTTATCTTTATCTTTTCTATTATTTTATTTTTTTAATTTGTCATGAATTATAGGCTTTCCTCTATGAAATGAGATACTAATAGTAAATACTTCCTACAGACTTAAGACTATTAAATGAGCAGTGTTTGGAACATAGTAAAGACATATAATTGTCAGGTAGAAGCATAAAAGAGATTTTGCTCCTTTATTTTCCTCTAGTGGTTGAATGCACTAAATCATGTTTTTATTGATGTAATGGTTGTAATTAGTGTCTAACTGAACACATTTTATTATTTTCAAACATCATAATAAAGTAATAAGTACACATAACTCTCTGCTTAGGACAAACAGATATATAAATGTCATTCCACCCCAGCTTCCCTTAATCTCACTTTGGTTAAACATATGAAATTCTAGTTACAAACACTTCATTTTTGCATCAGAAAGTAATCCTGCTGGAATAATTACTGATCTTCACACACACTACAAACACATTGTAAGATTGTATAATTAGTCTGACTACTTATTGACTTGTTTCTTAAATCCTGGTTCTTTTGCCTTCTTACATTTGAGTTTCATTTTGCTACACTGTATTTCTGATAATTTTTTTCAAAAAAATCTGTGGATAAAATTTTGAAGCCCTATATGTTCTATGATACCTTTGCTTTTTATGTAAGTAATAATTTTGAGGTTAAAAACAGTCTATTTCTAATAACTCTTTTCTTTAGAATTAACGAAGTCCCTATTGGTCAGCAATTTGATTTTTAATTGACAAATTTGAAGCTAAGAGTTCTGATTTTTCTTCCTACTTGAGCAATCTATATTTGATAAGGGTCTTGAAATTCACTTTAATCTCAAGATTTGTTTTGTTTTCATTTAAAGTAATTCTTCTTCATCAAGTTATTGTTTTAATCACAATAGTTGATAGTTGTTGGTCAACCCACACTATATTTCTGTTCTTCCTTTCTGGGACTTTTGTTACATGGTTATCAGTCTGTTCTGTCTTTTCTCTGTGGCTCCTAACGTTCCTCTCGTTTGCTGTTTCTGTTTTCTGTGTCCTGGGAGGTTCCTCCAACTGGACTCCCCTTGCAGAGTGCTGTCCTCAGTTAAGCCCCTTAAAGGAGCACCGGCTGCTTACTCTCTCTGCAGCTCCTGGACTGAGGAGCTCGATGGTGAGGGTTTCCCTGATGATGCTCCAGTGAGATGAGGGAGAGAAAGTTGGAGAAGCAGGCAATCACCAAGAAAAGGAAACTTGTGCGAACTTTAGCGTGTTTCACTGATAGTCAGGGTTGTAACCTTTCCCCCTTTATATTCTTTCAGAGTTATAGGATTTTCTGTTATATCTCTCTTCCCACTCCCAGACCCCTCTCAGGATGCTTCATCCTTCCATAGCCTTTTATTTTGGTCAAAGACATAACTCTCAGTGCTTTATTTAGAGGACCAATTTTGTAGCCACCACTTTATGTGCAAATCAGCAAAGAGGAGGTCTGCTGATGGAGTAGGTTTGTGCAGAGCCCTGTAAGCCACCCCTGTACCTACCTTAACGGCCACTTCCCTCACACTGCTTACCCACTACTTAAAGTTCTGAAGTCTTATGAGCTCTTTTTGAAGAGTGGCTCTTATCGCTACAGCAGCTCTATCCTTTGTTGGTGTTGGGATGTTGTTTTTAATACTTTCATTTGTAACTCAGCCAATCTCCTCCACTCCCTATTGCCCTTCAGACCACCAACCCCATCAGATGTGCTAATGGACCTTCCTTTCTTCCCCTTCTCCTCCCCTTCTTCCCTCTTTCTCTTTTGCCAGCTATGTCACAGACTTACCTTTTTTTTTTTTTCCCCCATAGGCATGCTTTAAGACTGAATTACATCTCCCATTCTTTTTATTTTTTGCTTTGAGACAGGGTCTCACTTAGTTACTAAGGCTGGCCTCAAACTTGTGATCTTCCTGCCTTAGCCTCCTGAGTTGCTGGGATTACAGATGTGTGCTACTGTGCTTGGCAGTTTTATCTTTTTTTTTTTTTTTTAAAAAAATGGAAAACTTGGAAGCCGGGCGCGGTGGCTCAAGCCTGTAATCCCAGCACTTAGGGAGGCTGAGACAGGAGAATCGCGAGTTCAAAGCCAGCCTCAGCAATGGTGAAGTGCTAAGCAACTCAGTGAGACCCTGTCTCTACATAAAACACAAAATAGGGCTGGGGATGTGGCTCAGTGGTCGAGTACCCCTGAGTTCAATCCCCAGTACCAAAAACAAAACAAAACAAAACAAAATAAAAACAAAAGAATGGAAAACTTGGAATAAAGAGAAATAAATTATTATGCTCAGTAGATATATTAAGGAGTGAGTTTGGTGGTCACTCTGGATTGGCTGAATCAACTTTCAGCTACAACCTTCTTCTCCTCTATTTCAACTATTGCAGATAAAAACTGTAAAACCTAAAATTGTTGGTCTACTTCACACTTAGGAGTGTCTATTTGATTCAATTCTGGACAATGGGATGAGGTGGAAATCTCAGGGGAGGGTTTTCTTTCATAAATAGAGAGCGTTTTTTTGTTTGTTTGTTTGTTTGTTTGTTTTTGCTTTCATCTGGTAACAGGCAGAGAACAAATAAATGTCTAAGCTAAAGTTCTAGGGTGATAGTGTATAAATAGAGAAAATGTTCTCAGTCTCTGACAGTATACTTAATGAACTAAACTGATATAAATAATACCTCCTCCAGGGTTTTATTCTTTTTTCAGGAAGACTCTTTTTTAAAAATTTTTTTTAGTTGTCAATGGACTTTTATTTTTATTTATATGCAGTGCTGAGGATTGAACTCAGTGCCCCACACATGCCAGGCAAGCGCTATACCACCAAGCCACAATCCCAGCCCAGGAGACTCTATTTTTTTTTTTTTTTTGGTACCAGGGATTGAACCCAGGGGTACTCAACCACTGGAGACTCTATTTTTTAAGAACATTCTTAGGCATAATTTTTTTTCTATTACTAAAGCCTAATACAGAGTTTTCTCTCTGTCTCAGCAAGCCACAGCATGTTGTAACAGCAAAAGTAACTTGAGTGAACTACCAAATCATCTACATATATTTATACTTACAGATTTTACGGCAATGAAATCTGTCATTGAAGTTGATTTCAATCAATTAACGTTAATGTTCAACAATGTATTATTAATTTAACATGATTATTTCATATCAAGATGGTAATATTCCCTCAAGTTGGTCTATAGATTTAACACAATCTCCACTGAAATCTCTTCTCAACAAGCTGGTTATCATTTATTTAAAAATGCAAAAGACCCAGAGTGGCCAAAACGACTTAAAAAAGAATGATGTTAGAAGACATATACTTCCCCAATTCAAAACTACAGAGTTGCCATAGTTGAGGCAATGTGTTAATGACATAAAGACATACATATAGATTAATTATTAATATCACCATGTCATATTTAAGACAAGTGGAATTCATCAAAAATACAGGGGCTGAGGTTGTGGCTCAGTGGCAGAGCGCTTGCCTCGCATGTGTGAGGCATTGGGTTCTATCCTCAGCACCGCATAAAAATAAGTACAACAAAAATAAAGACACTGTGTCCATGTGTAACTAAAAATTAAAAAAATATATATATAACTACGACGTTCAAGTTCTAGGTATTCAGGATTTATTTAATACAATTGGAATATGAGTTTAGAGAAAACTCTGTCTTATTCTTTTCACAAGATGGGCCCTTGACTCTTCATATTGTTCAGGTTGTTATGTCAACATTATAATAAATCATGGAGTCACTCTTAAAGCAGGAGACAGAACCATCTTTATTCACCAGCTGGCAAGCCAGAGAGTAGGCTTCAAGTCTCCACCCTTTGAGCCTCTCCAAGAGTTAGAGTACACCTTTGTAGTTCAAAACCACATTAATCATAAGTGGCTGTTGCTGTAATTCAAAACCATAAACAAAAGTCGCGAGATCTAAAATCATAAGCAAAATGAGAAGTGGGTCAAAATGACCCTAGATAAGTACAAGTTAGAGAATGGTCACTAATGTCTAGACAATCATTCTCTGACAGGGTACATTGTCCAAGAAAAATGGGAACCAAAAAGAGAACAATTTTACATTATATCAGAAGAACAGAAACAGTTGTATTTCTAAGCAGTGTGTGCTAAGCTAGATCAGGATGGCAGAGGTAGAATTTTCTCATGGGAGAAATATTTATCACATGACATAGAATCTTAGGGTAAAATGGCGTCTGTTTGGTCATTGCTCATACAGCCTGGCTCATAACGTTGTGATGTCCACAATGCAGAAAAAGTTTGTCATTTAAAGGTGAGAGCTTCCAAAATTCCTCATGGGAGTTTTCCTGAAAATTAACATGTCAACATTTTATCATGACATATTCTAAATAACGATGTAAACAACATTGCTGACCTTGAACTTTGACTTCAAAATCCACTTTGGGTGCTTGTTGGATTGTTGCCCAATGGCTGTGACATGTAGTAGTGTCACAGGAGAAGAGGTATGTCTGAGGAAGGGTCTGAGGAGTTCCAGGAATGAGGGGGAAAAGGACCAGTGAGATTCTTGGCATACATGATGGAAAATATTTAAGCATGCATCAGTTACATAGATAGAGGTTTATTTAGGAAAGTAGATACATGTTCAAGGGACAATGAGGTCAATCCCAAGAAAGAGACTTACTGGGAGGTAATGCAGGTAATACACATCCAAGAGAAAATGTGGGCCATCTCAAGAGTGAGAGACTCCTCCTCCATTTGGGGTTTCCATATTTATAGAGGGCAATAGTTAGGGGCTGGACTGGAGATGGAGTGAGAAGGGAGCAGAGCAATTTTATTTTATTTTATTAATTTATTTAATTTTTAGTACTTCCAGTTTCCCTTGTTACTCTGAATAGGGCAAGGTCATAGGCCAAGGGGCATAGTCTGGATTGCTCAGGGCTTGTAATGGTTTGTAGGCATTTTCTTAGTTCCAACAGTTTGTTTTCTTTGAGAGTCAATATCTCACTATCCCCTAATCTCTATTTCAGTAACAATGCTTCAGTGAGTGTCACAGGCCAGCTAAAGCCTGCATAGAAAGTTTGATTTGAGAAATGTTAAAATACCACACAGGCTACATTTAATGTGCCTATTATTTGGGAAATATCATAGCCAAAATGTAGACAAATATATGTGCAGAATACGAGAAGCTGGCAAATGGCATGTTTATCCGGAATAATTGTCTGATTTAGCTAAGCTTCTTGGAATGAGGATTTAGAGCTACCTTGGTGGCACAGTTTGCGTTAAGTGCACTTGTGGGATCTTTGTAAGACCTCCCTTCTGTGAGTTGGCAGCACAGGTCTGCAAGTGTTTCCCTACCTTGGATAAACAACCCTCCTTTGAGTCAGAAGGAATGGCTTCGTATACATAGAGCTCACACAGAAAACTTCAAATTGGTGTTTGAGAATTAAAACAAACCATCCAATTTTATTAAGAGTATCTGCTGATGCCAAGGTAAAATAAAATCAATGCCAGAATAAAAATGAAGTTTTGCAATCAGAGGCCACTCCTCAACAGTACACAACTGGAATTCATGTGAAAAAGCTAAATAATAACTTCTTCAGAAGGTCTTTCAATAATCCTAAGAGCCTGGGGTTTAGTATGCACAGTACAAAATTTGTCAGCAGAAAAGTTGTGCATAGGTGCCCATCTCAAACCTTGCTTGTTAATGTGTCAGCTCAGACAAGACATTGATTTCTTTTCTCACTGTATTTGAAGGAATTGTCTTATATGAGGTATGGAAACCCCTGTTATTGAATCATAGGGAAAGGAGATTCATGTATTGGCTCAGATTCTACAGTATGAAAAAGATAAGTTTAAAGGTCATCTTAGGGGTGACTATAGGATTTAAACTGCATGGTGTGTGCCTGTACTCTGCCTTTTTCTGTGATTTTTCTCTGTATAGTCGCTTTATGTCTAACACTAATTTTACCATATAACATGACACATGATCACGGGCACTTCTGAACTGACCTGCTTCCAGCTTAAGAGCAAAGGGGGAAAGATTCATCTTTTCATTACCTCCATTTCATATTCTCTGGTGGCCTCTGACCAGAGCAGCAGTTTGAGTGGGCAGACAGCTCCTGATGTTCATATGAGGCACAGAACCAAGCCAGTCAGGGTAAATTGACTCATGTGACCAGAAAGGCAGCATTTGATGATTATCATATCCCTCAGAGGGATAAAAGAGGCAGGCAGACACTTGGGGATACAAAACAATCAATAGCTATCATACATGTATTATTTTCCACCATTTGTTTAACCACAATATGAGGCTCTTAGCACTATTGCAAAAGCTGACTGAGGTAGACTATATGAAGGGCTTGTTTTGTGGGAGGAGAGTACCAGGGATCGAACCTATGGGTGCTTAACCACTGAGCCACATTCCTAGCCCTTTTTATTTTATTTTATTTTATTTTTATTTTGAGGCAGGGTCTTGCTACGTTGAATAGGGCCTCATTAAGTTGCTGAGGCTGGATTTGAACTTATGATCCTCCTACTTCAACCTGTGGAGCTACGGAAGGGTTTTAAAATCTGTAATATGACTTGAGATGCCTGTACTCATATGGTTACAGGTATTTAAAATAAAGCAGTCACATTTGCTGCCACTAGATGGCAATCAAGTACAATTAGCATATCTAAATGCTGTCTACACAGTTCCTAAAAATAAGCATAGAATGTTAAGTATTTTTAAAGTGGCCTTCAAAGAGCCAGAAGGCAAAATGTAAAACAGTTTTAAGAGCAATTTGCTTATATCTGGAAAATAGCATGATGTGTTTCGACTTCAATTGTTTTCTCAAATTGATTAAATCAGTCATTCAAAAAAGCATGTGCACTAGATGTCCAAATTTTTCTTCTTTATTTCTTCTAAAAAATAGCATTATTGGTGTGTGTAATTTACATATCATGAGGTCTACTATTTAATGAGTGTAACTCAGTGGTTTTTAATATATTCAGAGTTATGCCACTCTGGCTATAACCTAATTTTAGAACATTTTTTTCTCACTCCTAAAAGAATTCTGTCCCCGTTAGCAGTCACTTCCTGTTATCCTGGCTGCCTGCCCCTTGCTTCTGCCCCAGGCAACCACTAATTCACTTTCTTTCCCTAGAGATATTCTGATTCTAGACAGGTGTCTAGTTTTTAACCAAATCATCTGGAGTTAGAATTTTCTGTCAGAAAAATCAGCATACAGCCAGTGTTTGCTCACAGCGCAATGTGATGAATGTTCTCACTTGCTCACTCATTTCTTCACCCACTTCCTCATTTTGTGCACCTGCAAAATGTACTATTCTGCTTATTCTTTGCCAAAGTGGTAGAGTTTGTGCCTCACCGGGGACTCAATATGGTTCCTTTCCAGTTGTATAGAGAAGAGAACAACTGCTGAATTGTGGATTTTTCATGTATTATGTGTTCCAAAGAGGCAGTACCCAATGAAAATCCGTCATCAAATAATACTACTAATAATGATCAATGTTTATTGAAAACATAAGATGACATGCTTGTCAGCATTCTGAGAACTTTATGTGTATCATTATATTTTAGGTGACCACCTTTTAAAAGCATATTAATGTCAACCTCATAAAGCTGCTTTGAATGAGATAAAAAATGGGAATAAAGTTTGAAATCTCTAATAAACCATGTTATATTACCCTAAATTAATTATTCATGTTCTTCCCTCGTAACTTTATAGATGATAAAACTAAGGTACAGCCAAGTGTGGTGGCGCACGCCTGTAATCCTAGCACTCTGGGAGTCTGAGACAGGAGAATCGCAAGTTCAAAGCCAGCCTCAGCAATGGTGAGGCACTAAGCAACTCAGTGAGACCCTGTCTCTAAGTAAAACACAAAATAGGGCTGGGGATGTGGCTCAGGGGTCAAGTAATCCTGAGTTCAATTCCCGGTACCAGAAAAGAAAGAAAGAAAAAAAATTCTAAGGTACAGTTTTACTCAACTAGGAAGTGAAATCATGCTAATTCACACTCAGGTAATTTGTCTCTCAGTCTTTTTTTTTTTTGGTACTGGGGATTGAACTCAGGGGTACTCGACCATTGAGCCACATCCCCAGCCCTATTTTGTGTTTTATGTAGAGACAGGGTCTCACTGAGTTGCTTAGCACCTCGCCATTGCTGAGGCTGGCTTTGAACTCACGATTCTCCTGTCTCAGCCTCCCTAAGTGCTGGGATTATAGGCGAGTGCCACGGCGCCCGGCACATTTATTCTTAAAAAAGGAAGAAACTTCTCCATTTGTGACAACATGAAGGAATCTAGAGGGAATTACGCTAAGTGAAATAAGTCAGGCACCATAAGATAAATAACACAGCATCTCTCTTACATGTGGCTTCTTAAAAAAAAACAAAGAGCTCTTGGAAAAAGAGTTGAGTGGTGTGGTGGAGGCCTGAGATGTTGGGGAGGACTGAGGGAATGTTGGTCCAAGGATACAAAGTGTCAGTTCTGTAGTTCTGGAGTCTTGGGTTAATAATAATGAATGGTATATTTGAAATTGCTACACAAGTAGATCTTAAGTGGTCTCCTCAAAACAGCAGCAATGATGTGAGGTGACAGATGTGTTATTGTCTTGATTGTGGTCATCATTTTACAGCGTAGTCCTGTGTAAACCCACCTCAAATATAACATTATACTCTTCAAATATATACAATTTTATTTGTCAGTTTTACTTCAGTAAAGCTGATAAAAGAGATACATGTCTAGAAGTAATCGTTTACCAAAACTCCAAGTGACTTTGAGAACTTTATTAGCAATATAAAATGTAACACAATAGGAGATGATGTCTATATTCTAGGTTCTGGAACATGAACTTGTACAATGTTATATATTTTGGTATTAAAAAGTCTTATTTTAAGGTCAGTAGTGCTTAAAATCCTTAGACTTCTAAACTGTTAAAGGAAACTAGATGCTTTTAAATCTTTAATGAAGCTGTTTATGTACTCTTAGGACGGCTCTACTTGACCTTTCATTTTTGGTTTATTGTGAATCATTAAAAGGATTTCAAGCAACACTTTCAAAAACTCTAAACTGCTAGCATAACAACTTAGATCATTATTTATTATTTTATCTTTCCATTGAGAGATCTTTGTACTAAACCGAGTTCTTAAAAATATTGCTAGCTTATTTAGAAATATAGCACTTAGGATGCCTCATGATATATTAACTGCTTTTCCTCATTTTGGTTGCTGGCAAGCATACATTGTAAACTAGATGCAATTTTACTAAGGAATTGAGAAACTTGGTAATTTTTATTCATGGTATTTAAAAAGACAAATGATAACAAATGAAACTGACAACTATGATATTGTACATAGCAGACATTAAAACAATGATTTAAAAATTCACTTAAAGTATAAGACAGCCTCTGTAGACACATAAAGAGAAGGTTTAGAATTAATATTCTTGTCCTTTACCTTGAAAATTGCTCTGAAATTCTTGGATGAAAAATTCAAGTTACAAAGTTAGGGTATTTCACAACTAAGGAGTTATGTGGTGTGTTTATTTTAGCAATGGTCCTAACTCTTTCAGGAGATTATTCATCTTTTAATAACTTCTTGTTTTTTCCACTTGCTTTGTTAGAATAGAATTCTCAGAAGCATCAGACCAACAAGTTATTTCTTGGTATCTTCCTCTATGTTGCCAACAGCAGTTCCTCATGGCGATGAAGGTTCTGAACTTGGTTCTTTCAGTTTGCTGTCTGGCTTCTGCGTCCCAACATTCTCATCTCATCTGTTCTTAATACTCTCCCCATGAAACAATATAATTGAGTGTAGGGGACTGGGATAAGGTACAAAACTTCTCTGTATCTGTGTCCTGTCAGTCTGAGATCAGGCAGGAAGTGATGGACTACTCAAATATGGTAATTGAAGAGACTATATTGAAAATCTATCAGAGAAGTGTGGGCAGGGTTTAAGGAAGCCAGTTTGGGCTATTGCATCACTCCTAGGAATATCAGGGAGACACTTTGACTCATAGACAGGTGCATGTGGAGCAGTAAAAGATGGCCTCACTATGGGAGCTGTGGCTTTGGGTGGAAGAATGACTAACTCATTGGTGAAGGAGCTGGAGAGTTAATCACACCAGCTTCGTTCCCTTTCTACCCTCTGTTCTGATACCATAACTGATGGTTGATGGAATCCCCCCTCAATTCATAAGATAATGCAGTGTCATTAAGGCACATAGGCACTTTTGGCACCCATATTCAGCTTCAAGTGTAAAGGTATAATTTTATCTATTTGCAGTTGAGTAACCTACTTAGAGATGTCAAAGCTGTCTTAAGTACTTTACATATATTACTTGTTGAGTCCTCATGACAATCCATGATGTAGTTATTATTGTTATCCCTATTTGCAATTGAAGGAACTGAAACATTGAAAGTTCCAGTGCAAGTATTAAAAAAATCAGGGTTGGGTCAGTGGTAGAGTGCTTGTCTAGTTTATGCAAGGCCTTGGGTTTGATCCCCAGAAACACATACACATATATCCCAGAAAGGGATTCAGCATATCTTTAGGATTTAATGCTAGCATGGAGTGGAGCTCTTTTGTCTATCATTGTTTGCCGTTTTGAAAGCATGCAGGACCCAAAGACTGAAGCCCTACTTGTTTGACAGAAACTGAGTTGAAGATAAAAATGTTTCTACTATTCACTTGTAATCCCAGGGAGTTAATGAGATTGTATTCCTTCAGTCTTGGGAGTACATGCTTGGCTCTGTGAGTGCAGATCTCAGAGAAGCCTTGTTGTCTGGCAGGGAAGCTGCACTGGAGTCCTGAACTTCTGTCCTTTCCTGTGGCTTAGTCGTTTTCTCTCAACTTATATCTAGAAAAGACAGAGGGTCTAGAGACACCTCTTCCCACACTGTGCCCTCTCACCAAGAAAGCTGGGTGTTCCTTACTCCTGACACCTCACTGTCAGAAAGAACCAGCCTTGCATGAGAAATTCTACTTCGCAAATACATAGAATGAAATAATTAATAATAATAATAATAATAATAATAATAATAATATCGTTAACCACTGAATCATGTAAGAAAACCCAGTAGCTTAAAGGAGAGGTCTAAAATAATAAGGACCAGTGACTTCTAATGAAGACACATGACAACGTGTGAATGATTAAATACAAGGAAAGCTAGATTTTCAGATTAGGAAGGAAAACCACATGATGGAATTCTTTCAATAGATTCCAGCATCATCTGATATTTGCAATTATTTCTGATTACCATTATTATACATGAGATAATTGGGTACTCCCAGAATGACACATGGTAGGACATCATGGCAAAAATGACACATAATAATGAATACTGGACAGATTTCCGATACAGTCAGTAAAAAAACAAGATACCTGCTATTTTTCCAAATTTTCAACATCATATGAAACATTTTACCAAAAAATAAACCATAAAAAGAGGGGTATTAATAGTAAGAGATGAAGAGACAAAATTGTATTTGTATTTAGAGTTTGAAAAACATGAAAATCAATGGAAAAATAACTTAAAAACAGAACAGTTTACTAATGTGGCTAATAGTAAAGACAACACACAAATATCAATATTTTTGGATCTATTATTTATTATCATTTTTAAAAAATGAGAATAAATTTTTTTCACACAATGTACAAAATATCTAGACTAAAATAAACTTGAAATGATAAAGCTAGAACATTTTCCTGATAGATTAAAAAATGACTTAATAAATGGACATTTAATTTATAATCAAATGATTTTTGACAGAGGCACTAAAAACACACATTGGAGAAAAGATAATCTTTTTAGGAAATGATGCTCGGAAAGCTGTATCCATATGTAGAAGAATGAAAATAGACTCCTATTTCTTAGCACATACAAAAATCAAGTCAAAGTGAATAATGAATAAAATACTTATATATGAAACCCACAGGTATGATGAAACTAGTAGAAAACATAGGAGGACTGTTTGAAGATATTGATCTAAGACAATTTGATATGATCCCAAAAGCAGAGGCAACAATAGCAAAAATTTACAAATGGGATTGGATAAAAGTTTCTGCACAGCAAAGCAATCAATTCAATCGAGGTTTAAGAACCAACCAATTATCTATTTCACAAGAGATTAAAACTTAGAATACATAAGGGACTCAACTCAAGAAAAAAATAGCAAAAACCCCATTAAAAATGGGCAAATTATCTGACCAGATATTCTCCAAAGAAGAGAAACAAATACCAGCAAGTATGAGAAAATATTCAACATCACTGATCATCATGAGTTATGCAAATCAAAGCCACTATGGAATGCTATTTCTCCCCGATATAAATGGCTATTTTCAAAAATGAAAAAAAAAAGCTGGTGAGGAAGTGAAGAAAGGGGAACTTTCAGTAAGAATGTAAATTAGTATAATCATTATAAAAAAATGGTATGGAAATTTTTCAAAATACTGAACATAGAACTACTATGTTATCCAGAAATTCCACTACTGGTTATATATCCATTGAAAAGCGTATAAGTAAATTTAAGAGACTTCTGCACTCCTATGCTTATTGCAGCGTTATTCACAAAGAGCCGATCTTCACAATCAACTTAGACATTTGTGGACAGATGAATAAATTGTGCACAATATAACATCATAAATAATAAAATAATGAAACTCTGTTATTTGTAGCAACATGGCTGGAATTGGAGTGCATAACATTAAATGAAATAAATCAGAGAGAAACAGATATCGCATGTTCTCAATTAGATGTAGAAGCTAAAGAAGTTGATCTCATAAAAAGTAGGGAAAAGTGGTTATCAGGGGCTGAGAAAGATGGGAGGGTGGAGGTGGAAATGAGAGAGAATGATTGATGGTTTCAGAAGTGCAATCGGATAGGAAATATAACTTCTAATTTCTATAGCACAACGGGAACTATGGTTGACAATATTTAACTGTATATTTCAAAATAGCTAATAGCAAGGCTTTTGAATGTACTCAACACAAAGAAATGATCAATATTTGAGGAGATAGATATACCAAATACCCTGAATTGATCATTATACACTGTATAAATGTATTTATATATCACACTGTATCTCATAAATATGCAGTTATTGTGTCAAATAAGAATTGAAAGAATAATATAAATATAAATCAAGAAACATGTTTCTGAATGAAAATATTAAAAGAAACAAATTTATTAAACATTTCAATATTGTAACAATCAGAGTTCCTCTGAAATTAATCCATATATTCACTCTAAGCACAATCAAAATCTCTATGGGGTATTTCAAATAAAAATCTACAGTTTGATTCCATAGTCCAATCTGGAATGACAATATGTAAAACACATCAATTAATTAGAAGAAAACTATACAAATTAGAGTAAATGCAAAATAATATCTTGGTCATAATTGCATTAGGAAAAATCTTGGTATAAAAGACACCTACTCCCCAAACCACAGAGAGTGAAGACAGATATGACTATGTAAAAATATGAAACATCTATGAATCCATATGAAGAAAGATTTGGTTGTACCAAAAGCCATGCAGGGAAAAATACGAGCTACATAATATCTAAAGAGTTGGCATCCTACGGCCAATCAATGCCTTTTGCAGCACAGGCAGCAAAGATCTCCAGCAGTTCACTCTGGTCATCCCAGTTATTTTTGCCTTCCTGGATGCTAACTCTGTCTTCACTGATCTTTGTACTTCATTTTTTCTAATGGCTTTTAAACTCTCTGATTCCCTCCATCCAATTCTTTCCCTCTTGAAACTCTATGATAGTTAGTATTGGCCCAACAGATCCTGATTGATACGAGATTTTGCTATAGATACACAGAGGTTAGCATTTATCTTCTTTCTTGCAATAGTAACTTCACAGGACTTGAGTACCATGCTGATAAATGGCAAGTGGGAGGTCCCACCCTCTGTTCTGCTTTCCTTCTTTTTTTTTTTTTTTTGTTAAGCAGGATGACTAATTCCACCCACACTCACACTTTCATCTTTATATCCAAGCTCATTCTTATTTCGTTTTATTATTCTTTTGTGGTACTGGGGGTTGAACCCAGGGCACTTCTGCCACTGAGATACACTCTCGGTCTTTTGTCTTTTTTTCTTTTGAGATGGAGTCTCACTAAGTTGCTGAGGCTGGTCTTGAGCTTGAGGTGCTCCTATCTCAGCCTCTTGAGTTGTTGGGATTACAGGCATGCCCCACGGCACTCAGCAGCCCATTCTTATTTATAATGACAACATCATTTTCTCATGTGAAGAATAATATTCAAAGTGTCTTAGTTCCTTTCCAGTGCCTTTCTATGGGATAAATAGTTATCTGGTTCCTTCAAAAACATAGACTTTGAAAATATTACTTAGCAGAAGTCTCATGGTTTATTTTCTGTGCCATGCACACTTGAATTTTATGCATGTTAAACAATTAGCCCAGAATTCAAATTATAGTTTTTCCCCAATATTTCTTTAGTATTCTTACCCTAGGCTTATGTTTTAACATTTATCTACCTCCATTATTAGAAAATGGAAGGGAAAAGAGAGAAAAGGAACAGAAAGAAAGAGAGAAAGAAAAGAACAACATTTTCTTCTATTTTTGAATGCATATTTTTGATTGCATGTCACTACTTTTATATTTTTTCAAAAAGCTTTCACTAGATACAATTATGAATAATTAACTTGATTTGATTATCTTTTATAGATAAAGCTTATGTCTTTTTTTCACCTTGCCAAGAAATTCTAGCAGATTGTAAGCTCATTCCTCACCCTTTATCCTTTTTCTTTTCTTGTTAACGATGTCTCCTAAGTCACCTGAAGATAACAATTATTAAAAAACTAGTTTAGTAAAAAACAATCAAATGGAATTTGGGAAGGCCTCTGTCTATTCAGAAATAAGAGAAATCGGCTTGTTTTCAAACATAGGAAGGACAAAAGAAAATCTACAAATTATAAAGAGGTGTACATAATTTCTTTATAACCTTACAAAACAATGTTTAAAAAGAGTAACTCTCAGGTTACCATCTCTGGCAATTCAGAATAAAATGCTTCATAGTCCTCATTTTTAAACTTTCCTGTGTTGAAATTAATCTATTTTATATTTTCCCCTCATCTAAAATACACATATATAAATTATGATATAGAAAGCAAGCATTTCTTCCAGCATAAGCTTTTTTCCCATAGAGAAAACCTTGCTCTCAGGGATATGCTTAGCATCCAGCAGAGGGAAGTAGAGAACTTTCCCAAGCCCGTGCCGCTCAGCTGTCTTTGTTTCTGCTATTTTAACTTTTGTGTATAGAACAATCATTGAGCTGTCAAGCCAAATTAGCACAGAAATGCATGGAATCTGTTCACTCAAAGCCACCTCCTTTTTCCAAAAATTATTCTGCAGTTTCCTGCAGCACATTCAGTGATGAAAAAGATATTCACATGTTCTATATTAATTTGATATAAAATATGAAAAGGTAAAGAAAAGCAATGTGGCATTCAAAATTGCTTGCATTATTAATGTAGGGAATTCTTCACTGTAGGAATCTTCTAAGATATGATCAAATGGGACTGGCCCCAGGTTTCTTCTTTAGTGACTTAGCATATTATATTATGTGTATTTTTTAGTCTAAGCCTTTTCTGGTAAAAAATGAGAATGAAAATCACTGCAGTTGACTTCTCTTTAACATAGTTTTGCATTGATTATGTAGTATATGTTTCTGAGAGTTGTTCTAGTTAGGAAGAATAAAAGAAAAGCATGAAAAATTTATAAAAATTCTCAAGTTGTCCAAAGTCTACGCAAGGTTATTTTCATTGAAACTCCCATAAATGTCTGTTTAGAGAGTACTAATTTTATAACATATTTTACACATTAAATAAAAATAATAGCACAATTTTCTTCTTAGTTCCATTTAACCCTTATTGAGTATATGAAATTGAATTCATGATGCTTATATTCTGGTTAGGTTGCAAACTTTTTAGTGTTCTGTGTTTATTATGTGCCTTACTGAGGAACAGAGAGAACATTAAAGAAAACATTTGAAAATCCATGTATGTCTCTGAAATGGGTGTTCTTTGTTGTATGCTGCTGAAAATACTATGTTATCCTGAAATACCTAAAGGTAAATAATAGAAAAGAACTTGACCATGAAATATTTCATTAAAAGAAAACTGGATAGTTCAAAATATCTCTGAAAGTGATAGAGGCACAGGCCTGAAATCCAAGAAGAAGGAATGCATCTCAGGTACTCTGTGAAACTGGGTCCATAAACACACCTTAGGAATGACGTTACCAGCACCAGTGATGCCAGGGACCAAATGCTGCACAAAGAGCTGCGGTCACTGCTCCAAGACTTAAAACTACTTTCTTCTATAGCCACCGCTGTCCTTGCTATGAATTCTTGTGCATTTATATTTACTGTATTACTAGTTTGTATTTTCAAAAACTGAAGTTGACCTATCGATTACTACAGCCTAGATAATGTGTCCACACTTTACTAATGATGAACAGAAAGCATTTTCATTGTTGATGTTGCCATGGCAGTAAGTAGGTTTTGCTCACTCTGGTGTAGATTCGTCAAAAAAGAAAAGGGTATTCATATTAGATGAGAAAACACAGCGGTATACATCCATAGCTTATGCTCCTTAGCTGCTGAAATATATTTATGAAATATCTGTAAATTACACACGAGGGGCCAGTCACTAAATGTAGTTGCCGAAGATGTGATTGTGATAAAAATCTTTGTCATTTGGGGTTTATGTTCAGGCAAGGAAGGAAAGACTAATACAATGACTCATGAATTATTAAATTATATAGCTTTTGCTATATAGTAGAAAGAGAAATTATAATGCTTTAAAAGAACATTTGAGGAAAAAATGAGACACAGGCAGAGAGAGAGAGAGAGAGAGAGAGAGAGAGAGAATGGAGTTCTCACCTAAGAAAACCATTTCTTACACAATAAATTTCTTCACTTCTTCTCCAGTCAGGGTCTCACTGAAGTGCAACTACAACTCAAGGTCAAGGACTTCCACTGCTTTTTGAGTTCAGTTATCCAGATTTACAAAATCACCCTACTTTGACAAGTCATAGAGTTTATCCTAATCCTTTCAGTTTCTGTGAGTTTCTGTGTGATAATTCCCCTCCATCATTGTTGGTAGTAGTTCACATCTTCTCTTTTCTTGGCTAGTCTAACCAGAGGTTTATTCATTTGATTAATCCTTTCAAAAAATAGCATTTGCTTTCATTGATTTTCTCTATTATTTTCCACCTTTTAATTTCACTGATTTATGTCTAATTGTTATTTCTTTTAATCTGTTTGCTTTAGGTTTCAGATGTTCTTCCTTTTCTAGTTTCCTAGAGTACAAGCTTAAAGTATTGATTTGAGATCTTTTATGTTTTTTTTCTGATATAGGCATTCAACGCTAAGCACTGCTTTTACCATATACTATAATTTTGATTTACTTTCATTTTCATTTAGTTCAAAATAATTTAGTTTCTCTTGAGATTTCTTCATTCACCCATGTGTTAGAAAAGTGTTTTGAATGTCTAAATGTTTTGGGATTTTCCAGTTATCTTTCTGTTATTGGTTTGTAATTTTATTCCACAGTCAGCTGAGAGCAGATGTTGTATGTTTTTTATTTTTTTAAATTTGTTGAGATGTGTTTTTGTTCCAGGATATAATCTCTGTTGTTCAATGTCAGTGTGAGCTTGAGAAGAATTGTGTGTTCCTCTGATGTTGGATTGAATATTCAATACATATCAGTTAGATCTACTTGATTAATGGAGCTGCTCATACTGTCTATGTTTGAACTTCTTCCTGTTTGGTGTATAATTTATAGACAGAGAGGCATTGAATCTCTAACTCTTAACAGTGGATTGCCTGTTTTTATTGAATTCTGTCAGATTTTGCCATATACATTTTAATAGTTGCTCTGTTTTTAGGTGCTTAGGGGTTTAAAGGTACTTCATGTTCCTGGAAAAGTGACAGTTGTATCACCATGTCATCTTTGTCTTTATCCCTAATTAAATTCCTTGTGCTGGAGCCTGAAGGTAATGTAACTTCTACAGCTTTCCTTTGATTAATGTTAGCATGATACATCATTTTTCATTCCTTTACTTTAACATATGTGTATCTATATATTTAAATAGGGTTTCTGGTGGAAAACAAAAAGATGACATATGTTTATGTGTGCATGTGTGTGTGTGTGTGTGTGTGTGTGTGTGTGTTTTCAACTCTACTTTTACTTGGTATTCATAGATCATTCACATTTAGTGATTATTGATATGCTTTGGTCAGTATCATACGTTTGTGGTTTTTTTCTATTGTGTATTTGTTCCCCGTTTCTATTTTTATCTTCCCCTATTTTCTGTATTCCTTGATTTTTAATTGAACATTTTGTATGATTCTATTTTATTCTTCTCTTTACACATCAATTATTCTTCCTTTTAACAAATTTTAATGGTTGCTCTAGAGTTTGTAGTATACATTTTCAACTAATCTAATTCAAACCACACTACAGCAATTTACAAGTCTTTCAGGCATCATATAACAAATTAAAACAGATTATTTTCCCTTCTCTTCTTCAAAACATTGCTGTCATCCATTTCATTTACTAGTAAGTTATATCACTCAATATATTATTAATATTACTCCTTTGAAAAAACATTGAGAACAAATAAGAATAAGGAATTGAAAACACTTCATTTTACTGTGATTAATTTCTTCTTTGATGATTTTTTTCCTTTTTAAAAAATGTAGATGTAAATTACTATCCTATATTATCTGGCTTTTTCTTGAATAACTTTAGTTATTAAATATCTCTTGCAGGATAGTTCGAGCAGTGGAAAATTCCCTAAATTTGTGTTTGTCTGATAAAGTATTTATTCCTCTTTTACTTTTAAGGACATTTTCATTTGATTTAGAATTCTTGACTTCTTTTCTTTCAACTCTTAAAAAATATCTGTGTTATTTACAGGAAAATGGATGGAACCAGAGACCATACCTTTGAAGCAAAATAAGTCAACTTAAAAGAGAAAATTACCATATGTTTTATTTCATACGTGGAACTAGAGGGAAAAAAACATTAAAAAAGTAAAAAGGGGGCTAGGGTTGTAGCTCAGGTAGAGCGCTTGCCTAGCATGCGTGAGGCACTGGGTTCGATTCTCAGCACCACATACAAACAAATAAAATAAAGGTCTATCAACAACTAAAAAAAATTAAAAAACAAAGTAAAAAGGATGCCATGAAAGTAGAAAAGAGACAATTAGGGTGAAGGGTCAAGGGAGAGGGAGGAGGGCAGGGAAGTGGAGGTATAGGGGAGTGAAATTGGTTAAGTTATGTTTATATATATGTATCTATTCCATAATAAAACTCACAATTATGTATAAATGATATATGCCAATAAAATATTAAAATTAAAACATGATAACCTCAGCTGAAAAAATTAAATGAGATTAACACATTAAAAAAGGAAAATTTACAGTGTTATCTTCTTTTTTTTTCTTGTTCATTAGGCTTTCTTTTTTTTAAAATTTATTAATTAATTTATTTAAATGTATTTCAAGTCAAAGTACATATATAGAGCTCAATTTCTCCATCTCTCTGGTTGCAAACCAGATAGAGTCACACCATTTGTATCTTCATACATGCACCTAGGGTAGTGATGTCCATCGCATTCAACCATCTTTGTTACACCCATTTCCCCTTCCATCCCCCCACCTCCTCCTGCCTCATCCAAAGTTCCTCCATTTCTCCTATGTTCCCCATTCCCACCCCTCTTATGTATCAGCATCCACTAATCAGAGAGAACATTTGGCCTTTGGTTTTTTGGGATTGGCTTACTTCACTTAGCATAACATTCTCCAATTCCATCCATTTACCTGCAAATGCCATAATTTTATTCTCTTTTATTGCTGAATAATATTCCATCATGTATATGTACCATAGTTTCTTTATCCATTCATCTATTGAAGGGCATCTGGGTTGCTTCCACAGTTTAGCAATTGTGAATTTTACTGCTATAAACATTGAAGTGGCTGTGTCACTATAGTATGCTGTTTTTAAATGTTTAGTGTATAGGCCGAGGAATGGAATAGCTGGATCAAATGGTGGTTCCATTCCAAGTTTTTAAAGGAATCTCCATACTGCTTTCCAGATTAGTTGCACCAATTTGCAGTCTCACCAGTAGTGTTTGAGTGTACCTTTTTCACCACATCCTCGCCAGCACTTATTGTTGCTGGTATTTTAGATAGCTGCCATTCTGACTGGGGTGAGATGAAATCTGAGAGTAGGTTTGATTTGCATTTTTCTAATGGCTAGAGGTGTTGAACATTTCTTCATATATTTGTTTATTGATTGTATATCTTCTTCTGAGAGGTTTCTATTCAGCTCCTTAGCCCATTTAGTGATTGGGTTGTTTATTTTTTTGGTGTTAGGTTTTTTGAGTTTTTTATATATCCTGGAGCTGGAAATCCATATGCAGCAAAATGAAACTAAACCCCTACCTCTCACCATGCACAAAACTCAACTCCAAGTGGATCAAAGACCTAGGAATTAGACCAGAGACCCTGTGTCTAATTGAGGAGAAAGTAGGTCCAAATCTTCATCAAGTCGGATTAGGCCCTGACTTCCTTAACAAGACTCCAAAAGCACAAGAAATAAAAGCAAGAATCAATAAGTGGGATGGATTTAAACTAAGAAGCTGCTTCTCAGCAGAAGAAACTATCAATGAGGTGAACAGAAAGCCTACATTCTGGGAGCAAATTTTTGCCACATGCACATCAGATAGAGCACTGATCTCCAGCGTTATCTTCTTGCATGTAGAGTTTCTGATGAGAATTTAAATCTCATCCTTCTTGTCTTCTGTCGAGATTATAACTTTCTCTTTCTTTTTTTGTAGTTTCAATAAGGAATGTCTAGGTGTCAGTTTGGGGTATTTGCCATGGTTGGTATTTTCTGAGCTTCCTGGTTCTGTGGTTTAATGTCTGTAATTGATTTTGTTAAATTCTTGGCTATCATTACTTCAAATATTTCTCAGCTCCTTTCTTTCTTCTCTTCTGTTATTCCAATTATGGATACTCTATACCTTTTGCAATTGTCCCATAGTTTTTAGATTTTGTTTTCATTCTTTTTTTAATCTTTGCATTTTTGTTTGGAAATTCTTTATTAGCATATCTTTAAGCTCAGGGGATCTTTCTTTGGCCTTCTCTGGTACAGTGATGTGTCCATTCAAAGCATTATTTATTTCTTTATTCTTTATTTTATTTTTATTTTTACCATTTTCCTCTGATTTTTTTCCTTAGAATTTCCATTTCTCTGCTCACATTATTCATTTGTTCTTACATGTTTTCTACTTTTTCATTTGGAGTCTTTAATACGTACACGTTAATTCTTCTAAATGGCCAGTTTGATAATTCTAAATCTGTGTCATATCTGAATCTAATTCTGATCATTTCTTTGTCTTTCAGATTTTGTCTTTTATTTCTTTTAGCATGTTTATATGAAGACGAGACATGGTATATTGGATAGTAGAAGTTGCATAAATTTTAGTTTGAGATAATATGTTAATCCAGCCAAAGTTTGAGTGTTTTGTGTTTCTTTGTTGTCTGCACTTTCCTCTCTCATTGTCCATGTTCCTCTAAGAGCTTTTCTTTAGTCTGTCTTTCAGTTTTAATCTACTGTCATTTTATGGGAATGCTGCTGATGTGATAGTAAGATGTGGGGAGGCAGTCTCTCATCTTAAGATTAAAGCTCAGTTCTTAGGAGTCTTGAGTCCCTCATGTGACCTTCAGAAGTGTTGTTGGCCTTTTCTTCTCCTCTTACACAGCACAAGAAGGCTATTGAGGCTTATCATTGGGTAACTGCCCTTCTTCAGGTAGATCAGACTCTAGTAAAATGTTTCTTTTAGAGTGCAGATGTTTAGGACAAATACTCTGGACATATTTCAAAATGTTTTTTTTTTTCTGCCTTCCCTTCTGAAAGAGGAAGGGATTCTTTTCAAATATTGACCATGAGGTACTGGTGGGGTTTCCAAAGATGAAACTCACATAATTGTGGAGCTTTTCTAAGACTGGAGCTAATCTCAGTCCTCCACAAGAGACCCCCCAAAATTAGTCAAAATTATCACTGAATTATTCCTATCAGTTATAACTCCAGGTGTATCTGCTTCAGGTGCACTGATCTTTGCTGATATTCTGTGTACTTGCATGTCTCTCCAGATTTTGAGGTTGATCTTTTTCTCTGTAACCTGAACTCTCTGATAGGTCTAAAAAATTGGTGATTATTGGTTTGTTTGTTTTTAATAGTAGTATTGGAGGCAACTTCCAAGCTCTCTATGTGTTGGAGTTGAAACCAGAATTTCCCTCACTTTTGTACCCTCACCCATTATTCTTTAAGAAACCTGTTTAAATTTGTCTCTTTCCACCATTCCAGTCTGTAGGAATCAACCACTCAACACTTTTCAAAAATTCTGGTGGTGCTGTTTTTCCATTGTGTTTATCAGTGCTTAAAAGAAGGGAACATCTTATAAGCCCTGACAGAAGATAAATAAAGGCTTAGTTGACTGAACACACTAATGAATAGAGTCTAAAATTTCTTTACCAGGATTCCATTTTCTTCTAAATTCCTTCTATTTCCTTTTATAAATGAGTTTCTCAAATTGAATTATTTTTCATGGTCATAACTGAATCTCTATTTTGGTAAGTAGCCCATTAACCAGGTAAGCAATTATAATCTCTTAAATCACCACAGGATACCATATTGAATCGTGCATCTCTACCAAATTAACTCCCATCAATGATACGGTTTTATTTAAAATTGTTCTTCTTTATTCTGACACCCTCAAAACTCATTTCAAAGTATAATATTTACAGATTTTTTGCTCGCAAACTCTCATAAATTATTTGCATTTGATCATTCTTCTTCAATATTTGAATTTGTAATTGCCTCCCCTGCAGGTCTTCTGGGACTTGACTCACCTTATGAATCTGGGATAGGAGATGGAAAGTAGATGTGAGAAAACTAAGTCCTCTTGAAACCCGACTTTCTCAGGTGAGCTCACTACAGTGCCTCCAGAAAATGCACAGGGAGAGGACGTGGTTCCTGGTGACAGAGGGTTAGTGCAACTTGGACATGCAGGTGGGATGAAGCTTTTTGTCTTTATTCTCAGAACTGGGAAAGGTTTTCTTTAAAAGTCATTATTTTTACATAAAAGAAAAATGAGGCTCTGAAGTTGGTTTTGATATTCTGCTGTATAAATATGTGTTGCTCCATTTTTCATTTCTATAACAGAATACCTTAGTAGTTATAAATAATCTCTAAGTAAACATATTAAGGAGCCGAGTGTGGTGATGCATGCCTGTAATTTCAGAGACTCAGGAGGCTGAGGCAAGAGGATTGCAAGTTCAAAGCCAGCCTCAGCAAAAGCGAGGTGTTAAGCAACTCCGTAAGACTCTGTCTCTAAATAAAATACAAAATAGGGCTGGGAATGTGGCTCAGTGGTCCAGTCCCCCATAATGGAAAAAAAAAAAAAGAAAGGAAGGAACTTATAAAGAAAAGGGCATTATTTTGGCCCATGGTTCTGAAGACTGGAGAACCCAAGGTCAAGCAGCCAGGACCAGCAAGGGCTTTGTGATACCTCACAGCTGCTACACCTTTGGAAGAAAGCAGAAGGATAAGCTGCTGCAAGCAGAAGAGAGAAAAGGGGCCCACTCTCACAATAGTTCACCCATTCCTGTGAAAAAAAGGGAAGCAATCCATTCATGAAGGCTCCTCCCCATGTCTCAAACACCTACCACGAGGTCAGACTTCCAACACTGCTGCATTGAACAATTAATGGTGAACTTTAGGGTTCACATTCAAACTATAGCTGTTTGAAACAAGAGACTGGAAACTGAGAACACATACTTATCATTACTTCTCTTTTTATTTCATTCATTGGTTATTTATCATCTTTTCTTTCTGTCATGTGTTCAGAGTCCTTGATTTTCATATACCCTTTAATACTCTTAAAGGCAGAAACTTTGTGGTCCCTCGAACCCTTACGTTCACAGGCTACTTCCATTCAGGAGCTTATTGATTATGATACTGTTGACTTCATGATTGTTATATGCCCTGGGCTGACAGAGGTCCACCCTCACTACCATCTAAGTATCTACTAAACCCAGTCAGTACAGATAACACGTTTTTATCAGTGACCTCTGTTCTTAACAATTCCATAATTCACAATTCTAATTCACAATTGTGGGTAATTGTGTTTGATTAGTTTAGATAGGATCCAAAGTTCATACTTCAGTTGCAAGCATGGAAAAGGAAGCATCTTAGTCATTTTCAGGTCAAAATTGGGAATCAGGCTCCATCTTATATAAGGGTGGTCTTTCTAAGCATAAGGAATTCAGAGGCTCAGAATCTGAAGACAAACAAATATCAACTTTACGGGTCTACTCAAACATTTCATGCTGATTATAAAATGTTAAATAACAGTGACTTTTTTTCAGTTCAAATTATCCTGGTAACCATTTACTAGTATCATCTTATATTCTCAGGGTTAAATAAGAAACAGATCATTTAGTATCACTAGTGGAAGATTTAATTTTGAACCATTATGAACATATGTTTCCTTTTTGTTTAGGTGTATTCTTTTTTCATATTATGTTCCATGATGCTTGGACTAAATTTATAATATCCTATATATTCTGTTCATTTAGTATATTAAGTGCTGAGATTATGTAGCATCTTATTCATTCAATGAGACCTAATTACATTAATTTAGTCACAACTTATTGATAAATAATTCATCCATCAAACACTTCCTATTATTTTATTATTTTTTCTTTATCTTCCAGTGGTATTATAGTACCCAGTTATCCCAAATATTTACCTAACCACACAACTCATTTATTATCTACATTCAATCTCAGTTTTTGTACTCATCTTTTCCTAATATTTCTGTTCACTTCTGTATTCAATATTCTGGCCACACCACACATGGCCTCCTCTTTCTAGCAACATTCTTCCTTCTTTGTTCTTTCCTTTCCTCCTCTGTCTCCTATTCCTTCTCCTATCCCTCCTCCTCCACTTCCTCCTCCTCCTCCTCCTCTTTTTTCTTCTTCTTTGATGGTATTGGGGCTTGAACTTAGGGGTGCTTCTACCACTAAGCTACATTTCCACTTCTTTTTTAAAAATTTTATTTTCAGACACAGTCTTACTAAATTGTTGAAGCTGGCTTCAAACTTACATTCCTCCTGAGTAGCTCAGATTATAGGTATTCTCCAGGACACCCAGCTCTGGCCATTTCCTTCTGATGGACCCTTCCCCTGCCATCTCTCTTCTCCTACACACTTTATTATACATGCCCATTCAACACTTTCTTACTGCATTTATCTAAAACAAGACACTATGGGACAAATTGTGTTCCCCTCTCACAGTCTTATGTAGCAGCCCTGCTATGGTTTGGATATGGCTCTAATGTGCCCTACAGGTTCTTATGCAAAAAGCATAGTTCACATTGAGGCAACATAGAAGCTGGTGGCAACTGTAGAAGATAGAGCCTAGAGGGAGGTGCTTAGGTCCTAAGGAGGTGCTTCACTGGGAAGGGAATGCTAGTCTCCTGGAGAAAGTGCTCCTGAGAGCTAGTTGTTATAAATATGCGAGCCTGAATTCCTATCTCTGTCTACCTTTTTGTATCATAATATGATCATTTGATCCCAAGTATTCCTGCTAGTGCCATCTGCCACCATGAAATGCAGCTAACGAAGCCCTTATAAGGCTGAACCAATTGCAGTGCCATGCTGTTTAATCTCCAAAATCATGAGCTTAATGAACCTCTTTTCTTTATAAGCAAGCTGCCTCAGGTAGTTATTCACAGTGACAAAAAGCTTGCTAATATAAACCCTAATCTCAAATATGAATGTGTTTGAACACAGAGCCTTAGAGGAAGAAATGAAGTCTAAATGAGTTACAAGGTATGACCCAAATCCAATAGGACTGGTGTCCTTCTGAGAAGAGGACAAGACATCAGGTCTTTTGCTCTCCTGTGAATGCTCAGAAGGATAATCACTTGAGGACACTGTGAAAATGCCAGGAACAGAGTCCTCATCAGGAATAAAATCTGCTAGCACCTTGATCTAGAACTTCTGATCTCCAAAACAATGTGAAAAGAAATTTCTGTGGCTTAGCAACCCAATCTGTGGTATTTTGTAATGGCAACTCTAGTTGACTAATTATATGAAGTTAGATTTTTAAAAGAAAACCATGAATGCAAATGCAGAGTGGCCAAAGAAGTAGGAAAAAAAACATGGTGGATAATTGTCATATATGAAAGAAGCAGCAAAATTTCAAGAAAGAAGCATAATGTAGGGCAAGAGGCAAAGATAGATACAAATACTAGTTTTCATGGAGATTGGAGTTTTCCAGTGACCCTGATGAAGGCAGTTTCGATGGTATAATAAGTATTGCAAACAAGTTATAGTAGGCTAGAGAATGAATGGCAAGAGAGGAAATACTGGATGGTGGATGATACATTTAAAATGTTTTGAGATAAATAGATGGAGACAGGTTGTTAAGTGTTGAGAGAGACTCATTTGAGACTGACCCTGAGCTGATGCATGGAGGAGGAGACCAACCCCTGGCTGATGCTTGGAGGAGGAGACCTACTGTGCTGGGGCCCCCCATCTACCAACTGGGCGCTGTCCCTGCCTACATCCATCTAGAGTCAGGACCAAGAAGATCATCCCTGAGGTCCCTGCAGGCCGGTTACACCAGAGGTGAGATATTGGTAACTTACAGGAACACTACAAGATTATAGGGTAAAAAATGTAATACCTCAGATCAGCATTGCTAGAGAGGAGATACATGAACAACATGAAAAAGCAAGGGAAGAAAATGCCCCAAACAAACCAAGATTCTACAACAATAGAATCCATTGACAGCACAGTAGATAAAATATCAGAGAAGACGTTCAGAACATACATAATTCAAATGATCTGTGAAGCACAGAATAATATAAGAGAGCAAATACAGGCAACAATTGATCACTCCAACAAAGAGATAAGAGAGCAAATACAGGGAGCAAAAAATTACTTCAAGAAAGAGATAGAGATTTGAAAAAGAACCAAGCAGAAATTCTTGAAGGAAACAATAAACCAAATAAAAAATTCAATAGAAAGCATCATCAACAGACTAGAGAACTTGGAAGATAGAACTTCAATGAAGAAAAAATACAATCTTGAAAATAAAGTTGACCATACAATGAAGATTGTAAGAAACCATAAACAGAACATCCAGGAATTATGGGATAACAGGAAAAGACCAAATCTAAGAATTATTGGGATAGAGGAAGGTGCAGAGTCTCAAACCAAAGGAATGCACAATCTCTGCAAGAGAGAAGGTACAGATTACATACAGGGGGAAACCAATTCATATTTCAGTAGATTTCTCAACCCAGATCCTCAAAGCCAAGAGATCCTGAATATACTAAGCTCTGAAAGAAAATGGATGCCAACCAAGAATTTTATATTTAGCAAAATTAAGCTTCAGAATTGATGATGCAATAAAAACCTTCCATGATAAACAAAAGTTAAAAGAATTTACAGCAAGAAAGCCTGCACTAGAGAGCGTTTTTGGCAAAATACTCCATGAGGAGGAAATGAAAAACAAGAATAAAAATTGGCAAAAGGGGGAACTACACTGAAGGGAAATACAAACAAAGGAGAAAGTAAGTCAAGTTAACAACCAAAAATGAACTAAAATGAATATGAATACAAGCCATATTTCAATAATAACTCTGAATGTTAATGACCTAAACTCATCAATTAAAAGACATAGAATTGTAATTGAATTTAAGTAAGACTCAAATTGTGTAATTCACACAGATGTTGGCTCATGGCTCTGCCTACAGTGGAGAAAAGGATTGTGTTAGGAACATCAGCTAAAGATAAAAATTGGTTATTGTGCTATTCAATGAATTTCTTATCATCCTTTGATAGCTCTGTAAGTAAGACAATTATTTTTCTTTCTTCTTTCTAAATTTTTTCTTTGTTTTTATTTTTCTGTAATTTGGTTATGAGATGACTAGGTATTACTTTATTTAATCACCTATTTAGATTAGGTACTTATCCTACTTGTTATTCTCTCAAAATCTGCGCTTTTTATCTCAGTTTTTGAAAATTTTTCAGATAGTTTTACTTCATATATTTTTTCTGCTCTGTTTTTTTTCCTCTTTTTGTATTCTAATTACATATGTTTTATTCTTTGATATTGTCTCACCGTTCTTGGGTTGCTTTTATTTCCTTTATATTTTTGTTTGGGAAATTTTTAATTAACTTATCCTCAAGATAATGGTTTCTTTCTTTGGCTATAATTTAATTGATGGCATCAGAAGGCATTCTTCCTTTCTATTTCAGTATTTTTGATTTTTAGAATTTTGTTTTGATTCTTAAAGTTTCCATTTTCCCTAACATAATTTATAAGTTTCTGCATGCTGTATACTTTTTTCCCATTAGAGTATTTAACATATTAATCATAATTACTTTAGTTTTTTTTTTAACTTTGCAATTCAAATATGTATGATATGTTTGAGTCTGATTTTTATCTTCAGACTACATTTTAGCATGGCTTCTGGCCTGCCTTATCATTTTTTGTTGAAAGCCAGACATGTTTTATTGAACAATAAAAATTGAGGTAAATAGGCCACAGATAGGAGTATTTATTTTATCTGGTGAGGACTTGTCTGGTATTTAATGTTTGTTTGCAACTAAGGGTACCAGAGGCGTTAAGTTTTCATCCGTTTTTTTTTTTTTTATCTCACTGTTTGAGTTTCCTTAAACACTACTTTAGGGAGAAAAAATCTGTGTATTACAACTCTTTCAGCTATAATTGATTGTTATTATGCCAGATCCTTACTGTTGTGCAGGTCAGATATGGGACAAAAGAGTTTTTTCTTTGACCCACAATCTTTAAGTGGGTCTATGTCTAAGGACTATGACTTTCACAAGTGTTTCGTCAATGTGTACCACCCCCAGTGGCATCCTTACTCCCATCTCTGACTGCAATATACCCAATATTTTTCCTTGAAACTTAATCCTTATTTGACTTTGTTTTTAATTCACAACCTAAACCTATCAGAGACATGAGGTCTTTTTGGAATCTTCAGTGGGAAACTGGTAGGATATCTAGAAGGCAAACTGTGGAACTGCAAGGGTTTCCCTAAGTGTACAGGACCCCAAGGTTTTCTTAATCTCAAATTAGCCCATATTCTGTCTCCAGCCACTCTTCAAGACCAGTTCACAGTTCTAGCAGTACATTGTTGGGTTCAAGAAATGTAATTTGATTTTCAGACATTTTGTTACTGTAAGGATAAGATTGATGACTTTTAATTACTTAAAATATTAGAGATGAAACATGAAGTCAGTTTCTTAATTTTAAAAAATATTTAAAAACTTAATTTTATTCATTCTTTCCATTTCTATATTCTTTTTTCCTTTTCTGATTTTCTTTTCATTTTATCATCCATTTTATTTGGGAAATGCTTTTGTTGAAAACAGAAAACCAATGTGATTAATGCTATTTCATGTTTTTAATCTTATTCCTACTTCTTCTGTAGACTGTTTTTAATTTCTTTATATAGAATAATTTATCTAATTTTCATATATTGAGTAGTTTTATATATTGAATAGTTTATAGTTTATGAGATCTACATTGTATTATTTCTACTCATTCTTTCTTAAACAATATTCATAGATTTTACTGGATAATTAAAAATTAATAAATAAATTTTTAAAAAATTTTAAAAAGAGACTCATGTAACTGTAAAAGTAAGGAATCTTTTTTAACAAAATAAAGTGTCACTTTGGAGAAGAATTAATTCTACTATTTTTTAAAAATTTATATTAAATGTTATTTTTTTTTATGTGTGTATGTGTACTGAGAATTGAATTCAGGGTTACTTGACCACTGAGCCACATCCCCTGTCCCATTTTGTGTTTTATTTAGAGACAGGGTCTCACTGAGTTGCTGCATGCCTTGCCATTGCTGAGGCTGGCTTTGAACTTGTGATTCTCCTGTCTCAGCCTCCCAAAGTGCTGAGATTACAAGCATGCACCACCGTGCCTGGTTTAAATGTCATTTTTAGTGATGCTTTTTTGGCTTCCCCTTTTAGCCATCTTTTGTTCTCCCTCTGACTAATGGCATATCCTATATATTGCAAATTATTTCACTCTATTGGATTCATGTGTTTGTCCCCTTGTTCCCAATTAAATAATAATCTCTTGTAGGAAAAAAAGAAAACTCCTATTTGTATTTGTATTCTCTTAAATCTCTTATTGTTGGTACATTTTATAATGTATGATCAGTGCAGATTTGTTCAATGAAATAATGCCTCAGGGTAAATGGGCTACATTGTTTTGTAGAAAAAATACAGACTTTGATGTTGCCATTTAACAATACACATCACCCCGCTCTTCATACACGTGCTATTTTGGAACCATCTATCTCTTCTTTTTATTTTATTTTCTTTACTTATTTTTATGTGATGCTGAGGATCAAACCTAGTGCCTCACATGTGCTAGGCAAGCTCTCTACCACTGAGCTACAAACCCAGCCCACTATCTATCTCTTCTGTAACTACATTTAAATGTTCATATTTGACTTAGAGAAAATGTCAAGAAGTCACAGAAATTTTTGGCCATCTTTTTTTTTTTTAATTTTTTTTAGTTGTTGATGGACACAATGTCTTTATTTTATTGCTTTGTATGTGGTGCTGAGGATCGAACCCAGGGCCTCACACATGTGAGGCAAGCGCTCTACCGCTGAGCTACAATCCCAGCCCCAGCCATCTTTCTTAAAGCGAGTATGAAATGCTAACTTGCCAAATAGCCCTAACATAGTCCACTGATAGCACAGAGTCAAGTTCATTGTTTGTGTTGGCAAAGGAGAACATTATCTCTACAGAACTTTGGCAGAATGTTAGTACAAGAAAGACAAGGTAACAATCTGGGGAGAATGGAAACTGATTCAGGCAGGTGTTTTGACATCAGGACATAAGAATGAGACAGGATCATGATGCAACAATGTGGGATTGGTGGAAGATTTTGTGGTGAGGAAGGTCTTAGATATCCAGCTGAGGAGCGGATGGGATTTTCTGGGAAATTCTTGTAATGAATAATGGATCAAGCCATCTACTAGGGCAGGAAGATTCTGATTAAATAAAGCCATGCTGATGAAGACAGCCGAGTCATGTTAATGTAGTTTTGCATCTTCTCACTGGATTTCAATACTTCTGGTATCAGTGGCCTAGAGCTGGCATAATAATTTATTGCAAAACCTGGTTCTTACAATAACAGAAGTTTACTGTGTCACAGTTCTGGAGACTAAAAATCCAAAGGTGTTGACAGTCCCTCTGACACTCCAAAGCTGTTGGGACATGTTTCTTGCTCTCAGCTTCTGGTGTTTTGCAGGCAATCTTGGTGTTCCCTGGCTTATAGCTGTGTTCTTCCACTCTGGGTCTCCATCTTCATGTGGCATTCTCCTGCGTCTGTCTTCATAGGCCATGTTATGAAATATGAGTTATGTTGAATTAGGAGTCCATCCTCCTTACGTCCTGAATTGTGATCTCATCTAAAGCAATTGCATGGTAACAGCTCTATTTCCAAATATGGTTACTCTGGTGCTGGGTAGTCACACCAGGTTCTAGCACTTTGTTCTGTCTTTTGCTCCTCCTTCCTTTTTCCCTTTCCACCCTTCCCTAATACTTTGGCTGAAGAGAAGCCACCTACCCTCATGTTAACTGCTAAACCTTCCATTAGAGCCACAGAAGCCAAATGCGATTTGCAATACCCCTTCTTAGTTGCTAGCTGCAGGAGGTGGGAATCCATTATGATGTTCCAGAGAAGTCAGGAAAAATAAAAAGCTGCCTTAGCTGAGGAAAACCTGCCCAGTCTTCAGCCTTACTGCCTCTTTCCCTCACCATAAAACCCTTCATGCCCCTGAGCCTGGGAAGATAGAGCTTTGAGGAGCTGGTCCCCGTCTTCAGCAGAGCCAGCTTTGAATTAACCCGGTTCCTTCCTACTAACACTTATCTCCCCAACAGTGGTGCTGGAGTGGCCAGCATTTAGACATTTGGTTGTGGTAACAATGCCACTGTGAGAAGATATAGTTAAACACATAACAGAGGCAGTTTCAATCCTCAAGTCTGTGTTGAGCGTAAAGATAGACAGTTTCCATTCTCAGAGATTAGAAGTGGAAGCGTAAAATAAACTCATATGCCATTCTGGGCACACACAGGAGACCTTCCTCTATTCTCCAACACTGCAGTATTCTCTAGTACTATGAAATCTATGAAGTGCCTGCGCTAGTCTCTTAGAATGTGCTGGCACCAAAATCTGGCCAGATGCACACTTTTGTTTCTTTTGTGTTCCTGTTGTTCATAAAGTGTCTGAATTAACTGCCACTAATAACATACTATTATATTAAAGGGAAACTATAGCCATGTAGTTTTTAGATACATGTGAACATTACAGTGCAGATATTTAGGGTGACAAAGACTCAGAAACCCTTGAAGAAAACCTCTTTATATTCAACACTAAAATGCTGTCCTAATACTCTTTGAAAAGCAAAGTATGACAAACTGCTATATCTGTGTTTTAAAAGAAAAGTGATACTCCACACTAACCTATATCCTACAATAGGAATTTGTTTTGAGGACTCCTAGCTTTACATTTTACCTTTTCTTGTTTATCAATCCCACAGCCAATAGTGGCTACTATTCTCAAGAAAATATCAAACACATTCCAAAGAGGTTGAATATGGCTTAACATGTTTATTACTGTTCCCAAGACAGTTAGGACTTCCATTATATAAATCTGGAAGTGAAATACTCCTATACAGAAAGTTTGCTTAGTAAATACCTCTAAAAGAAAGAAAAAATCCTCCTTGAAAATTATGTAATAATTTCTTATCCTAGTCAAAATATATTAACTAGAACCACTTAGAATAAATGCCTCCAAAAATTCAGTTCTCCACAAAAAGAACAAATATACTGGAAACGCATGTTTAAATTTAACTTTTTTAGAACTTTGGATTGTCTAAAGGCTTGTCACAATATCAGGAGTATTTATACAAGAAAAATGGGTAAATTTCATATTAATACAAACTTTGCAGCACTTCATCTTATCTAACTTCTATCTTTCACACACAAGTTCTTCCATAGCTTTAAAAGCTGGTAGCTTTATAGTCACAATAGTAGAGGAAATCAGCATCCGTTAGCCACTGAAGGGCACAGATGGGCTTGATGTTGCCCAAATTCCAATCAACAGAGCATTGCCACCATTAGACCTGACTGGCAGTCTCCTGGAAAGCCACATCCCCGGGGCTTATCTTTATCTGACTTGACTCAAATCTTTGTGTGAGAACAGTCCTAAACCCAGGGCATCTGTCAAAAATAATCAGTGGTGATTGTGTAATATCACAGCTGCTTGAGGCAGTGAGGCCAGTGGGAACTAACAGGAGCTGGACCAAAAACAACTTAAAAAGAAATACCCGGAAATGAGATGTTCAGAGGAAACTTTGAAAATCTCTGAGATGTTCTTGTCAATACAGAAGATCATGTGCATATAAAGAGCTGTAGCCAGGATCAGATGACCCGAGAAAGCCCTCATACTTGAGGTTTGCCTTGAGGTCTTGTGCAAAAGGGAGAAGATGAAGTACACAGGAGTAAAATATTGAAGCTCTGATAGTGCCCCCAACATACACAGAGAGCCTCTCAACAGAGGATTAGAGACTTACTACATCAACCACTTAACATAATCTCTGTCCAATTATTACTGACCAGCAAGCTATCATGGTTGCACATGACAAAGAACAGAGTTTGTAGAAATAGTTCACAGGTAACACTAAAGGAACAAACAATAAGAATGGGAAAAAAAACTTGGTAAACAGAATATTTCATTTTCAAAGTTGCCATGTTATTAAATTTCCCGTTTTCATAAAAATCCCAAACTACAAGACACACAAAGAAACAAGAAAGCATGGCCCAGCCACGTTATAAATGTGTCAGCAGGAGGAGTTCTTAGAATCTTTATCCTAAAGACTTAAAACCAGGTATTAGAAATACACTCAGAGAGTATATTTCAACCCGTGTATAGGACTAAAATAAAGAAGAAAACTGCATCTTGAGAAAGAGCCAAATAGTAATTCTGGAATTCAAAAGTATACTAAGGTTAAAAATTCACTGGGGTGACCCAAGAGCAGATTTTAGTAGGCAGGAGAAACAATCAGTAAACTTAAAGAGAGGTTAATTAAGAAATTCTACTCTGAGACAGAAATGAAAAATAATTTTTAAGAAATTATTAGATTCACAGAGATGTGTAGTACAAAATCAAATAAACTAACATCCTCACATGGGCAATACCAAAAGAGGATAAAAGACAGAATATTTGAAAAAATAATGCTCCGAAATGAGTTCAATTTGATGAAACACAATACATATCCAAAACTTTCAACCAACTAAGTAGCATGAACTCAAAGAGCTTCAGGCCTAGATACATCATAGTCAAAATGCCAAAAGTCAAAGACAGGGAGAAAGCCTTGAAAGAAATGAGAGAAAAGTGACTCACCATGTAAAGTAATCTTTAAGATTAGCAGTTAATGCGTCATCAAAAGTCATGCCAGAAGGCAAGGGGCTGACATTTTCAAAGTGATTGAAGACAGTGGCTGTCAATCAAGATTCCAACCAGGACTCTCTTTCAAAATCAACTAATAATTTAAGGCATTCTCAGCAACACAAAAAAGAAGAGGATTTTTTTTTTTAAGCTAACAAGTTCTTTACATGAAGTACGAAAGGAAGGATACCCTACGGTACGTACAAAACAACTTGTGATGACCAGCTTTCTATTACTAGTTGAAATGTATTTTAAAATCCATTCTGTCTATACCTGGATTTTGATCAAATTGTTTAGTCCATTTATATTTAGTGTAATTATTGGTAAAGTAGGGCTCATATGTACTATCTTGCTATTGGTTTTTTATATCTTATGCCTTTTTTGTTCTTCCATGACTTCTTTTAAATAACTATTTTAATACATTGCTTTAATTTCTTCATTAATTCTATATTTTTAAATTATTTTCTGAATTATGCTCTAGGGATCACAATGAACACATTAACATATAACTATCTAGTTTAACTCATTACCAAATTACTTTTTTTTAGGTACCAGGGATTGAACTCACAGGCATATGATCACTGAGCCACATCTCCAGTCCTGTTTTGTATTTTATTTAGAGACAGATATCACTGAGTTGCTTAGCACTTCACTTTTCCTGAGACTGGCTTTGAACTTGCTATCCTCCTGTCTCAGTCTCCAGAGCCACTGAGATTATAGGCATGTGCCACTGCCATGCACCAAATCACTTTTTTAAAAAATATTTTTTAAGTCTTTATTTTATTTATTTATGTATTTGGTATGTGGTGCTGAGGATCGAACCCAGTGCCTCATGTGTGCGAGGCAAGCGCTCTACCACTGAGCCACAACCCCAGCCCCCAAATTACTTTTAATAGTAAACAAAAATGTTCTCTCAACATACCACCAGTCTACCCTCTCCTTTGTCCTTTTAGGTCAGAAAAATTGCATATTTATACATTATAAGTCTTTTAACACAGCTACTGCTTTACACAGATATCCTATAAATCAGATAAGAAAAATGTTACAATGAAAAACATACTGTATTTTCCTACATGTTTATTCTGGTGCTTTTTACTTCTGTCTCTCATCCAGTCTCTCCATTCTTCAGCAAAGGGCCATAACGGATTTCAGCTGCTATCCTCCTTGGAAGTTTAGAATTTATTTTCAGGGCCAGTCATGTTTCACTGTATATAAATAATTTGGAAGTGAAATCCCAGTGGCTGATTCTTGTCTTGGTTGACACATCTTGTTGCCTTTTGAGTTTGAGGATTAAGGGATAACAGGTACTAGTATTGACTGTGCAAACTTATTGTTTGAATCTTGATCTTGAATGTTCCTCAAAGGACTGTGTGTTGAAGGCTTGATCTGCAGCCTATGGCACCACTGGAAGGTGATGGAATACTTCAGAGGTCAGGCTTAGTAAAAAGAAATGTGGTCACTGGGAGGTGTATGCTTGAAGGAGGTATGGGGACCCCAGGCTCTCACCCTCCCCATGGCCCCCTTGCTCTCTCTCCTTGATTCCCAGCTACTACAGAGAGAGCTCCTTTGCTCTATCACATGCCCCCTGCCAAGATGTTCTGCCTTGTTACAAGCCCAAAAGCAATAAAGCAAATTGATCATGGCCTGAAATCTCTGCAGCCATGAACCAAAATAAAACTTTCCTCCTTTAAGTTGAATATTTCCTGTATTTTATAACAGAAAATTAGTGGAAAGCCAACAAACAAGTAATACTAGGATGGATGAACAAGAGGAAGAACAAAAAAGCATCAATACAAAACAGATATTTAAGATAAATCTTTAAAAAATAGAAAATAGTTGGACATGGAGAAAAAAAGAATTATTCTTACTGACATAAGTTTCTCAATCTACATAGTTTCAAAAATCATAAAAGACCTTTTGCCCATCAGAATCCCTGTATGTAAACATATCCTCCAAACCACTTTATACAAACATTTACAAGTATGCTAGTACCCATTTGCTTCAAAAAGCCTTAAAAACTTTTATAGTATATGTTAAACTTTGATGAAACAAGCATGGATAAGAAAGGAATATCTCACCTTTGAGAAGTTCTAGTTGTATCTAAAAACAGGTTACAAAAAAGGCTTAATTATCACACATCTTTCGTCAGCAAAGGTTACTTCTCAGGTTTCTAAATGTCCTCTTTATCACAGAGTTTGACATCCATTTTCAAAGTTAAATTAGCAGATAACAACTGAAAACAACATTTCAGCAATCTGTCAATTCATTCAAAACAGGTATCAGTAAGCACGTAATGAACAGTGCCAGCTGGTGAACTAAAATTATATCTGCTCAATTGTTATTCTGCCACGACAAGAAAAACTATCCAAAATAATATTATTACCTGGCTTGCAAATTTCCACAATTTCAGAATTGTTGGGTGGTGGCTATTAGAAAAAAATATAGGCTACATTTCATTTGTATATCCTGTGGGATTTTGTGGGGAGGTCAAGTGCATCATTACATTAGTTTGCCACTTATAGTTTGCCACTTATAACTTATAAGTTCTTTAGGAATGATGTCCTACCTTCAGCATGACCTTGTTAAGCTGGTTGTAGCAGGACACCAGGTGGCTGTGCATCATCCTTGCCTCTCAGCAAGGTGACCTAGGAACTGTCTCTCATCCAGTCTCTCCATTCTTCAGCAAAGGACCATAACAGATTTCAGCTGCTTATCCTCCTTGGAAATTTAGAATTTATTTTCAGGGCAAGTCATGTTTCACTGTATATAAATAATTTGGAAGTGAAATCCCAGTGGCTGATTCTTGTCTTGGTTGACACATCTTGCTGCCTTTTGAGTTTGAGGATTAAGGGACAGCAGGTACTAGTATTGACTGTGCAAACATAACTTGAAGAATTTTATTTTTTTAAATTAATTGGAAGAAAGAGACTTTGAAATATACACGATGAAATCTCAGGCTGCTACTCTGCATATCTTACATACCAGAAATTTATGTTTAAATTGTTACTTAGATATCTCCCAAAGGGAGGTTTTGTACAGTTTTTTGATTCACTAACATTGTAGCTGGGCATCAACTTTTAAAGAAAAATAAGACAAAGCAGATTCTAAGGTGGTTTTTCTTTTATCCTGAACATTTTGAGTGTTTCTGATATCTGTACATCACTTAATTCTTGTTATTATTGTCACAAATCTATAGCTTCAAACATATATGGTTTCAAAGATAAATCTAATTTTTCTCCTTTATCACCAAATAAACCTACAATGTGAATGAGGAGAATAGTAATAGGACGCCTGCAAATTTAAATGCATTACTCCATTGAAAATCAGCAAAAGTTAATGGTTTATATTTGATTATAAAAATCTTGTATGATGTTTTAAGATTATAGTCATAGTAATGTGATTCTAATTCTCAGTTTTAAACTCCTCTGGGCTTCTGCCTTTCCATTTTCCCATCACTTCCCACACAGTTTTTGTAATCACTTACACCCTTGAAACAAGGAATGTTAAAAGACATAGGAGAAGCTTGATCACATACTATGGCCTCTGAAGCCAGTTTATCCAGGTTTAAATTATACTCAGAATAATTTTGTACACAAATACATATCTATTATTTATATAGATGCACATAGCATTTATGTATATATAGTGCATGTGTATCTTAGATGTGACATGTAAGTGATGTATATTAAAATGTACACATATATATTTGTAAGTGAAATAATATTAACTCATAGAGATATTTATATGGACATCTACTGCTATATATGTATATACTCATATAGATATTTATCACTATTTGTATGAACTAGTATTCATACTAATATATTTGGACAAATAGATGGCAAACATCTCTCACTAGGTATATGTATCCAAGTGAAATTATCCAAGTGAAATTGCCTTCTATACATGTGTTTGTGATCTATCACTTAGAACAATAAATAGCCTAGGGTAAGTTCTTAAGTGATTTTGAATATTAATATCAAACATTTCTCACATAAAAGGAAGAGCTATCTAATAAGGATGGAAAGAATAGAACTAAATACAAGGAATTTATATAAAACCAGAGATATTTTAAAATACAAAATGATCTGTGTTATTTTATTATATTGATAGCACACAGTAATTTGTAGGTAGGAGTAAATAGCTAAAATATAGAAACTTGTTTCTTATTAAGCACTTTGTAGAATAATCATTTTGTCTCTGAATTATTTTATTCACAATTGAAAGTAATGTAATAAAATCAATGACAGATTTTTCTGTGGGATGTCAACAAATTAATTCACTCCCCTATTTTTGGTTATGTGATATGTGAGATCTAGAAAAGTAGGGGAAAATAAAAATTACATTTATTTTTAAGAATTTACTTTGAGCTAGGCATGGTGGTACATGCCTGTAATTCTAGTGACTAACTGAGTAGGCTGAAGCAGGAGGATCCCAAGCTTGACAGCAGCCCCAGCAACTAAGTGAAGCCCTAAGCACCTTAGTGAGACCCTGTCTCAAGATAAAAAATAAAAGTTGCTAGGGATGTATTTCAGTGGTTAAGTACCCTTGGGTTCATTACATGCTGCTTAAAAAAATATTTGGCAAAAATGTCTCTTTAAAATTTACCTGGAAAGAAAAATTCCATTTAATTTTCTCTTACCTCCCTCCTGACCCTTGGGCCCTTTGCTCTCATTGCCCTGTTGTGATTCTGCAGTCTCAGTTAATAGCTTGTTTGCCTCAATCCGCTCTGAACAAATACACTTCCAGTATTGTTTCACTTAATGGTGGAATGGAAGTTGCACAGAGAATCACAGGAGGTGTTGCAAAATAAACACCTAGAAGTTCAAGTAAATTTGTTCAATACCTCTGTACCTTTGGCGTTAATATTACACATATTTTTTAAGGGTTAGAAAAAGAATCATAGAGAACAATATCTATAATCTCTGTGCTTTTTCACATTATGTGATCTCCCCATGGATTCTAAACTTGACAAAACAATATGTACCATTATAATTGTATCATTGAAAGGCATATAATTTAAAGGCATAAGGGACCTCAAGAGATTAGAAATAACTGAAACCAGACTTTCAGTACAGAATTGCTGATATCCTGGAACAGTAGTATTTTCTTTACTTTTGTTTGAGTGATCTCTTTATTGGGAAGAGACAAACAAATTACAAAGATTCAATGTGAGGAGGAAGAATACACATGAGATAGAGTTCTTATATGCACTTAAGATATGTTAAAATTGACCTTCATTTAGAGTTTTTTAAGGAATTAGGTATTTGGTCATGCCTGTGGCTCCATATAGAACATGATCTGAGGACTCAAGATGGACCAATGGCCTTCTTCCCTCCATGCTGCTATTCAGAACGATAGACTCTCTCATGCCTGCATCCTTCCAATAAGCAATTCAGTCATTGAAATACACTCTCAGTCTGTTCATCTGCATTTTTTTTTAGTTCCTCAAAGCATTTGGATGCTAAGGACATTCAATTTCAAGAAGTTTAACCAGACATTTAATGTCAATGGCTTTTGAACCTGTACATGTCTATGTCAATATTGTTCCCTTATATGTATATCAGTCTAGCAGTAAATGCACTTATGAAGGGAAAGAAATTCTAACATTTTTAAGATATTCTGATATTCCAGAATTCATAAACATACTTTATTCCAAATTAATTAATATCACCAATCATTATTTCACAAAATATATAAGAAATAAAGTTTGCATTTAAATAATGTCCTCCAAAATTTCAGAATTATTGTTACAACCATATTATCTCATTTTCTAAATATACATTATAACTCAGTGGTGGAACAAATATTTTAAAATTAATATAAAATATGACAGGAATCATGCATCAACTAATTGATGATATTAATTTAAAAAATAACAAATATTTGTACTAAAATTTCTAAAAAATAGTATTTGAAATTTGCTATTATTCAAAATGCAAAATAAGGTGAGATAGTTGCTATCTACCTCCTACTAGCTTTAGCTTAGTCTCTAGCATTCACTGGATGAATAGATGCAGTATAAATGTTTTTGCTGGAAATATTAATTATTAATGTGTTTTAATTTTCACTTAATACCATTTCTCATTTTTATAGACAATGTATTATATTATGAAGGGTAAAATGAAGAAAGACATTTTTGACTTGTTGAGGTTTATAGTCTAACTGGGAAGACAGAAAAAAATCAAAATGGTTATCATAAACACACAATGCAGTTAAATCCACACTTAATTTACAAACAAGCCTCTCTAGGTATTAGAGAATGACATAGATTAGTTACAATTCAGGGACTGGGAAGACATCATGAACCTAATAGCAAACATTTGAGGACTCAAATCTCAATGAGGGAGTGAGATTACAGATGATGTGTCCAGAACTGCTGAAAACTTTTAGTGAGATGATGTAGCAATCTGGCTGAGGAAAGATCAGGTTCTGGGCTGATGCACAGTGGAAGAGAAGCCAAAGTAAGGAGTAATTTAGAAACGGAATTAACTCAGTGGGTGATTTACTGGAAGTATTGAAGTCGGGTGATTTTATGAAAAAAAAAAGTATCAGATAATCCATTCTACAGCTCATAAAACAGGTTAGAATGAGAGATACAGTTGTAATCATTGGGGTAAAAACAAGTGTGTGTTTGTCAGCTTTTCTTCACTGTGACCAAAGCACCCAACAAGAACAATTAGAGGAGGGAAAGTTTATCTTGGTTCATGGTTTTAGAGGTTCAGTACCCTGTTGTTGGCCTCCATTGCTCTGGGCCTAAGGTGAGGCAGAACACCATGGTGGAAGGGCATGGTGGAGGAGCATTGCTCACTTCACAGTGGCTAAGGAAGCAGACAGAGGGAAAAAGGAGCCAGAAGGACAAGATATAATCCTGCAGGGCACACCCCCATGACCTACCTCCTTCAGTCGCTCTCCACCTGCCTGCTTTAACCCCCAGTTAGTTCTTTCAAATTGTTAATCCATCAAATAGATTGATTTACTGCTTATGTTACAGCTTGAATAACAGAATTGTTTCACCTCCTGTGTTATCACAGGTGCTTTGGGAAATGCCTCATATTCAAATCATAACAAACTGACTCTAAACTCAAGTCAAAATGACAATACAATCCTCTGAATCTGATTATTAGATATATCCCTGGACTTTCCAGATATAAGAATCATTTCTTTTTCTTTTTTCTCATTATTTTGACTTGATGTCTTATCAACTGAAATGCAAACAATCCTGAATAAAATGCATATACTTACTATTACAAATTCTGTTGCTCTCTGAATTTGATGTTTTGCTTGACAGCTTTTACCTAGTATCACTTCTTCATTGGGCATCTTCCATGTATTAGACTATACTGAGTAAGTGAGACATAAGCATTGCCTTCAAAGAGCTTATAGTCTAGTCAAGGAGAGAAAGGACAAAATGATGAATTACCATAAATGCTGTAAAACAAACTGAGTAGCATAAAATGAGATTAAGACATTCACTGAGGATGTATTTTCAGAGCAGATCCTTCTTAAGCAATGTCTTTTAAAGCTATTATGAAATTACAAGAAGGAAACATGTAAAAAGCAGGTGAAAGCGCACAGTAGGCTAAAACAAAACAAACACAAAAACAAAACAAAACAAAAAATGTGGATGAAGAACTGAAATGCCTGAAATACAGATATTTTGGTATGTTCAAAGGTGGAAAGAAGGCTGGTGTAGCTGAGCCTCTGCAGGTGTTGGGGAGTTATGCCATAGGAGAGTTGGAGAGGTGGGTAGAGAGAAGTGTCTAACAAGACCTGAGACTTCACCAAGGTGAGAGGTGAGTGACGATGGGGAGGAGACTGTACACGTAACTCTGAGAGCACATGCAGTTATGTTGGAAAGAACTGGAGGAAAAAACCTTCCATTGAAATTGGGCAAAAAGACAGAAAAATGGAGAAATGCAGAGATGAGGGAGTGATGAAGCCATCAGCTGAATGCTTTTAAATTTCCTAGTAAAGTAGGAGATACACTCATCCTCACAGAAAGAGTTGAAAGTTTTGGATTGAGAATGTAACATTATGCTTGAATTGGTTAAGACCACCTTGGGAGTATCTTTGATAATCCATGAGAAAGTGCACAGTGTGATTTTTGCTGTTGTTATGTTGAAAAGTGTGTATCACTGAAGCTATTTGCAACCATTAGAATTGATAGCATAAATAAGTGATACCCCACACTAAAGAACATTGATATCATTTTCTTAACAAGTGTATTCCCTGTTACTTTGGAAACAGCACAATTTTTGTGACTCATATTGCTATAGCATGCACAGTAAGTGAGCACAGCATTTAAATAGCATCAATGTATTCATGATATGATACATTTCCATGATATACACAACAATTTTAACAATGTCTTTGACTTAAAAGAAATGCTTGGAAAATTGCTATTTTGTGTGTTCTCCCCACAGAACATGGCTGTATTTCTACCAACAAACTATGTCCAACCACCTCACTATTAAGTGTATGTGACCTGATACATATAAGCATCTAGATATCTTGCTTGCATTTAAATATACAAAAAGGGATGTTTTAAAATTGATTTCCATGTAGGTTTGTTTGGTTTTGAAGCCAGGGTTTCAAAAAAAATGTTTTCTACTAAAATTATTGCTCATGCGTTTTTTTTCTCCATACCAACCTGGAGGAGTGTCAAGGCTGGCCAAAGGAGCAGTAAATAATCTCCATTTGTATGCATATAAATAAATTCCCAACTCTGTGTTGGTTGTAGGATGGGCACTGACAGTCCAAGCTAAATCAAACTTGTAAAAGTTTCTTCCTTTTTGGTAGACTGACTCCTACTTACCTCCTCCTAAAGGCCCATTAATCCTTTAACTTTCTTGATCTCTTATCCAGAAAATATTTGACTTATGGAAATGTTTTATAAAGAGTAAATTGCTTCCAGTGGATGCTGATTCATAATGGGGAAGGGGACATGGGAAGAATGGAGAAACTTTGGTCAAAGGGGAGGGAAAAGAAGAGATGGGACATGGGGGCAGAAAAGATGGCGGAATGAGATGGACAGCAATACCCTAGGTACATGTATGACTGCACATATGGTGTAACTCTATATTGTGTGCTACCAGAGAAATGAAAAAAATAAATCCCCTTCCTTCCTTCAGTGAAATACTCTTTGCTTCCTTTATTGACAATCTTGAGATAGCCACTATGTCTATAGTTCTCTCCCAAATTAAAGAGAATTGATATTCTTTAATTCACTGCCTGTTGATAAATTACTACTTTTGCTTCATTGAATAACATATTCACATTTACTAAAGAAAGTTTAAATTGCTTCCATTCCTAGGAGGCCACATCCATTTAACCATGTAAGAAGACTCAACAAAATAATATATTGCCTGTGATAATAGATTTTGGCACCAGAATTTGAAAGCAAAGTTTCAGGAAGCAGAGGATTCCTTTTTGTATGCTCACTACTTAGACACCACATTGACCAGGATGAACTAAAGTAACAGAAGTAATCTATTTCTAAGGATTCTATAATTTTTCCTTCTCTACTCTTTCTCCTTTTTTTCTCTTTTTTTCATTTAATCCCTTCTTTCCTTAATTCTCCTCCTTCCTTTTTCTTTTTTCTCTCTTGAAGAACCAGAAATGAGTCAGGGATCCAATACCCAGTAGACCTGGCCAGTTTGGTCAGTAGAAGACAGATGATGTTGACCATACAATGTATGTCATTATCATGGAGTTATCTGAAAGAATTTATCAATATCAATCCAAATTTATATTTCCCCAAACACTTAGCACTTAGAATTTCCCTCTGCACATTGTTAAAAGTATTTTTTAGAGAATTTGAAGATTTTTTTCTTTTTAAAATATCGATTAAGAAATGATGATTACTTTAATTCACAAGAATGATTCTTTCCATAGATAATTTTGTATATTCATTTCATTCACTTTTTTTTTTTATTCTGTAATATTGTTGAACATGTACTTTGTGTCAGCCTCTGTGTTTTAGTGTTGAGGGTACAAAAGTTTTTATCCTGAGTTACTGTCTACTGGGGGAGATGGATAAGTACATAATGAGGGAGTGTGTATGTGGCTGAGCTATAAGAAGAGCAAAGGACACACAGGATCACAAAAGAAGGAAACCTGTTTCAGGCCAGAAAATAGTATCTGTGAAAGTGATTAAGAATATAGCAGCAAGTGAGATATCATGTGTGTTTAGTCATTTGGGCTGGGGTGTTGAAGTCCCATAGTCTGGATGACTGAAACAACAGAAATTTATTTCTTAGAGCTGAGAAGTCCAAAATCAAAACTTGATTCCTAGCAAGAATCCTCTTCCTGATTTACAAATGGACGTCTCCTTTGTGGAAAGAGACAAAATTGTTTTTTTTAAAATCTCTTTATTAAACTAATTCTATCTGGGGGCTCCATCTTCCTGATCTCATCAAACTCAATTACCCCCGAGTGTCTGCCATGTCTAAACACTAGCCCATGAAGATTAGAGCTTCAACATATGAATTATGAAGGGACCCAAACATTCTGTCCATAACAAAGTATAAAATTTCAGATATATGAAACCCTGTAGGATAGTTGGAGCAAAATCTCAGATAGTTTCATTCATTTTTACAATGTTTCCTATGGTCAGGAAAAAAAAATGATGCTGGCCTCCCAACGGTCACCTATGTGACTAAATTATGATATATTTATACAATGGTATAAAAATGTGCATCTATTTTAACAGGGTTACTTTTCAACAAACCCATCATAAATTGAAAATAAAGTAAGTTGAATGCATTTAACACACTTTACCTCCCGAAACCAGAGCTTAGCACTAAGGTATAGAGTATTGATAGTTTCCACTTGTGCCTGCCCAGCATCACCAGAGACTATCATACTACATATTGATAGATTGGATAAAGGTCAGAAATTTAAAATTTCAAGTATGGTTTCCACTGAATATTGCTTTCACACCATTGAAAAGTAAAAACTCATAAGTTGACAATAGGTCAGTTGGGGACCAGCCATTCTATAGAGCCACGGTTCTCAAATTCTACCAGCCTTGATAATTACCTACATAGATTTCCGGGCCCCAACCTAGAAGAATTTGATTTATCATGTTTTGGGTGGTACCCCAAAATTTGCATTTCTAACCAGATCTCAGGTAATGTTGATGCTTCTGATTCAGGGACCACACTTTGAGTAGCAGAGCTACACAGAAATATAAAAGAATGAATTACAATATAAATGAATCTCAGAAATGTGATGTTGAGTGGGAAAAAATAGGCATTAAAGAACATGATATTATTCCATTTGTGGAAAGTTCAAAGGTAGTCAAAATTAATCCATGCTCTTTTGAAGTTAAGATAACAGTGACCCTTGGGGTGGCCAGGTAGTAAGATCACCTGGGGCACTTGAGAAGCTGCCAGCTAGCTGCTAAGACTTTGCATCTTTATCTGGGTGCTGGCTATGTAATTGTATTGTTTTAAAATATTCATAAATCTGTGTTCACATTATGTTTGCACTTTTTTCACTGTGTGTTATAGTTACAGAAAACAATGATGGAGGTATAAGTCAATCCCCAAATACCTGCTATTGAGCATTTACCTTGTTCTGGATGCCATTATAGATATTGTCAGTGAAACAAAAAAAATGACATAGTTACCGCCTTCAGATAAATCACAGTTTAATCATGGAATAAGACACTTCAATAAGAAAGATTATGATTTATGACAAACTGGTATAAAGTGCTGTGGAGTTTCAAAGGAAATAAATGTAACCTCAGGTTTAGAAGACCAGCATAGGCTCTAAGGAGGCAATAGTAGTTGAAATGGGTCTTGGAATAATGTGCAGTTTTCACAATTGATTTGGCTTCATATTTAAAACCATTCTCTATCCAGAGTGCTTTAATCAAACTCTCATATTTCTCAGAGGTGACAGCTATGCAGACCTTTTATGGTACTCCAGGTCTAGCTAACTCTGTTATTAGTCACTCTCAACATGAATTTCGTATGTCCTATGTTGCCAATAGTTTAAAACAGACAGTTTCAAATGTACTCCTTCAATTTGGTGAAACTCTCCCTAGTTTATTTGATGCAATGACTGAAAAATAATTTAAAATTTAAACAATGGGCAAGGAAAATCAAATTCTGTTGTACTAATACAGGCCATGGACTGAGGCATATTCTTTTAATCTCTGTACAATCGCACAAAAATCTATTCCCTATCTTATTTCACAAAATGTAATCAGTTATATTGTTAAATATATCCCACCTGAGACTCCATATTGATAGCAAATGACAGAAGGAAAATGCTACAATAATAAAATATCAGCATCAGAGATACCACAAATATGAAGAATATAAGCACATTGAAATTAGGAAATTCCTATGAATCTCTAAGTCTAAAAATTACGTCTCATGACCTTTTTAAGTGAAAGTGCAAGGAAAGTTATAACTGTACACAATACAGCCATGTCTTATCTCATATTCTGCTCAAATGTAGGTCTCACTCACATATTTAGATGTGTTAGTTGATGCATCCCCATAAGGAAAGGATGAAAGACCCGCTTTTGCTGACTTCTTGCCAATACTTGATATTGTTAGTGTTTTTTTTTTTAATTTTAGCCATTCTATTTTTAAAAAATTTTTTTAGTTTTTGATGGTCCTTTAATTAATTAATTAATTAATTTGTGGTGCTAAGAATCGAACCCAGTGCCTCACATATGCTAGGCAAGTGCCCTACCGCTGAGCCACAACCCCAGCCTTTATTTTAGCCATTCTAATAGCTATATAATAGTGTATTATTTTGGATTGATTAGTTTGCATTTTTCTAATGACAGGTGTGTTGGACATCTTTTCATGTACATGTTTGTCACTGGGACATCTCCTTAGATGAAATAGCTTTTAAGTCTTTGATCAATTTGTAGTTGGGTTCATTGTTCATTGTTGATTTTTGACAGTCTTTTACCTGTTTTTAAATTAGTTTATAAAAATTATGAAATTAGCATGGATCCTGAAAGACCACATATAACCAAAACAATCTTGAGCAAAAAGAAATAAAGCTGAAGATATCACACTACCTGATGTCAAAAATATATGATGAAGCTATTATAGTAAGAACAGCATGATGTTAGCATAAAAAATAGACACATTGACCAATGGGACAGGATAGGCAGTCCAGAAATGAATCCAAGTACTCACAGTCAATTGAATTTCAATAAAAGCCCCAGGAACATACAATAAGGAAAGGATACTCTCTTCGAAAAATGGTGTTGGGAAAATTGTACATTCACATGCAGAGGAATAAAACTGGACCCTTGTCTATTTCTCCCAAAAATCCTGTTGAGCTTTTGAGTAGCATTTTGTTGACTAAAAAATAATTTAAATATTAGCAAATATTTAAATTGAAGAAAATATGTCTCTGTATATATCTTGTGGGTGCATGTATACAAATGACACACACATGTCTTAATTGAGTTGTTCATCAGTATTATAGTTCTATGTAAATTGATTAATCAATCTTGTACATTTTTGGTTAGAATAATTCTTAAAGATTTTGTTTGCATGCTATTATAACTAGTATTGCCATCAACTGTTTCTTTTTGATTGTTTGGTCATTATATAGAAATAAAAATGATTTTGTTCTGTAGTTGTCATATTTTATGTCATTTCTGAAGTTGCTTATTGATGATAGAGGTGTTTTTGTTGTTTTTTATACATTTTATGTAGCAGTGGCCATATTGCAGAAGAAATTGTATCTCTTATTTTACTGTTTATAGATTTTTTATTTTTTTGTCTTGTCATATTTCACTGGCTGAGATTTTCAACATAATATTAAGTAGAAGCAGTGAGAATAAATACCTTGCTTCTTCCTATTCTTGGAGAAAGCATGATGCTTGGATGCTATTTGGATGCTATTTGTAGTGTTTTCTTTTTTTTTTCAATTTTTCGTTTGTTGAACTTTTTGGTTATGTTAAATTAACTGTTAATTCTTTTTTTTTTTTTTTCTACCAGGGATTGAACTCAGAGGTACTTGACCACTGAACCACATCCCCAGCCCAATTTTGTGTTTTATTTAGAGACAGGGTCTCACTGAGTTGCTTAGCGCCTCGCCATTGCTGAGACTGGTTTTGAACTCACGATTCTCCCATCTCAGCCTCCCAAAGTGCTGGGATTACAGGTGTGTGGCACTACGCCCGGCTTAACTGTTAATTCTTAAAATGTCAAATTATTTTTTCTGTATTCTATATCACTTCTTTCAGAAATGACATGTAGCTTGATGCTATTTGCTAATATTTTCTCAAAAATTTTTCATCAAAGATTATGAAGGACATTGATCCATAGTTCTTTTATGATTCCTGCATGGTTTTTGTGCCTGTGCAATGATGCTTCCATGGAATAGTTTCTGGATGAGTTTTCTGGAATGCATCCACTTTATGGAAATCTGCTGTTTTCTGGAAGAGTTTGTTTTTAGCTGGTATTTTTCTTCCTTGAACACTTGCTACTATTCATCAATGAAGCTATTTAGGCCTAGAACTTTCCTTATTGGAAGAGTTACTGCTATTGCTTGTGTTTTTAGAAGCTTGATTGTGACCTATCTGAACATGAATTTCTTTAGGTTTGCTCAATTTGTATTTATTTTAGCTTTTTGAAAGCTTCCGTGGGTTTAGGTCTCATGAAAAAATGGATAAAATTTCAGGCATCACTTCTTTAAATATATTTTGAGTTCCACATTAACTTTTCTCTCATTTTTAAGATTTTTTTTCAAGATTAAGAATATTTACCATTTGTTATAAAATAATGATACTATAGCCATCTGCATAATTTATAATTTTCATTCTTTCAGTTTAGACATTTACATATCTGTTCTTACCAGAATTTATGATTTTATGCTTACTTCCAGATAGCTGATTGAGATATAATTTGCACATCATAAAATTCACCCATTTAAAGAGTACAATTCAATGGGTTTCATCATACTTACAATGTGAAACAATCATAGAAGTCACATTTCCTACCACTTCATTTTACTGACCTGAGCCCTAAGCAACTACTAATCTACTCTCTCTAAAGTCCTTGTTATGGACCTTTCATTTGAGTAGAATCATTTAATATGTGTCCTTTGGGACTGGCTTCTTTCACTTAGCATACTACTTGAAAAAAATGTTTGTTACCACTTGTAGGCATAAAAAGGGGGAGAGAAAAAATTGCTAACAGTAAAGTCTATGCATTTCCTCCCTCTCCAGCTTTTATAAAGCCTGCTCACTATGGGCAAGACCATCACCTTTTACATACTTTGGATTGAAGGTTCAGATCGTAACAAAATCTAAAGACTCCCAAGCATTTCAGGTGGTAACAGAGGGTAAAAGTGTTAGAGAATATCTCATTGTGGTAGAATAAATGAGGTCAGAGGAAAAGCTAACCTGTGATATGGTTGCTATCGAGACTGCAATTTTTCCTTTCTGGAGCTGTACAAAGCAAGTTATTGAGTGGTCAGTTGTTAGCTAAGCAATGGAAGCAGTTTTCCTCTGGTGAGTTAATTAAAACATGCTTGCTTATAGCAGCTGAAGAATTGTGTTCAGATTTTAAATCAAACAAACAAAACTTGTTTAAAACTACTAACCTTAGTAAATTTGAAATATTCATGTCATACATACACACACACACAAAATATAAGTGTGTATCCCATCCACAGCCCAGTTGTGCGAGGGCAGTGGGATAGGTTGCCATAGTACCAAAAAATGTATGTAGAGATAGTAATGAAAGGCAGAGGTTTTTTGAAAAATACATATGGGGAATACCCAGTGGTAATGGGCGGGACAGACAGCACCTCCATCTCTCTCATTCTTCACCAAGTTGTACCTCTGTCTCTCACAATGTTATTCCATGAAATAGCATTTCCATCCACACACACAGGAAAGCAGCTTTCTACAGATAACATGAACTGCCCTAGTTCCCAGCATGCATAAACAAAGCCAGTAGTACCCTTAGAGATAATATTTATCTGGACATCATGGCCTAGAGCAGCTTTCTTGTTCTCTTTTTTTTATTTATTTGTTTTATTTAGGCTTACATGTTAACAGTGCAATTTGATTCATTGTACATATATAGAGGAAAACATATCAATTCTCTAGTGGTAAACTGTATAGAATAACAACATATATGCAGTCATACATAAAGTAAGGGTTATTATGACCATCATATTCCACCACCTTTGCTGTCCCCATGCTCCCTCCCTGCTTACACTCCTGTGAACAGAGATCCACCATTGTTCCCATGTCCTTCCCCACATTATGGATCAGCATCCACTTATCAATGAGTACATTTGGCATTTGGTTTTCTGAGACTGGCTTACTTCACTTAGAATAATATTCTCCAACTCCATCCATTTACCTGCAAATGCCATAATTTTATTCTCTCTTATTGCTGAGTAATATTCCATTGTGTATATATACCACAGTTTCTTTATCCAGTCATCTATTGAAGGGCATCTAGGTTGGTTCCACAGTGTAGCTATTGTGAATTGAGCTGCTATAAACATTGAAGTGGCTGCAGCACTGTAGTAGGCTGTTTTTAAATCTTCTGGGTATAGACCCAGGAGTGGGATAGCAGGCTCAAATGGTGGTTTTATTCCAAGTTTTCTAAGGAATCTCCATACTGCTTTCCAGATTGGTTGCACCAATTTGCAGTTCCAACAGCAATGTATGAACGTGCCTTTTTTCCCACAACCTCACCAACAATTTTTGTTGTTTGTATTCTTGATAATTGCCATTCTGACTGGCATGAGATGAAATCTTAGGGTAGTTTTGATTTGCATTTCTCTGATTGCTAAAGATGT
>CM053410.1:12882676-12897584 GCA_028644305.1 Xerus rutilus
CACTTGATCATGGTGCACTATTTTTTTGATATGTTTTTGTATGCGATTTGCCAGAATTTTATTGAGAATTTTTATATCTATGTTCATCAGGGATATTGGTCTGAAGTTTTCTTTCTTTGATGTGTCTCTGTCTGGTTTTGGAATCAGGGTGATACTTGCCTCATAGAATGAGTTTGGAAGAGTTCTCTCCTTTTCTATTTCATGAAATAGTTTGAGGAGAATTGGTATTAATTCTTCTTTGAAAGTCTTATAGAACTCAGCTGAGAATCCATCTGGACCTGGGCTTTTCTTGATTGGAAGGCTCTTGATGGCATCTTCTATTTCCTTGCTTGAAATTGATCTGTTTAAGTTGTGTATGTCCTCTTGGTTCAGTTGGGGTAGGTCATATGCCTCTAGAAATTTGTCGGTGTCTTTAGGGTTTTCTATTTTACTGGAGTATAAATTTTCAAAATAGTTTCTAATTATCTTCTGTATTTTAGTAGTGTCTGAAGTGATATTTCCTTTTTCATCTCGAATTTTAGTAATTTGGGTTTTCTCCCTCCTCCTTTTCGTTAGGGCGGCTAAGGGTTGGTCAATTTTGTTTATTGTTTCAAAGAACCAGCTTTTTGTTTTGTCAATTTTTTGAGTTGTTTCTTTTGTTTCAATTTCATTGATTTCAGCCCTGATTTTGATTATTTCCTGTCTTCTACTTCTTTGGGTGTTAATTTGTTCTTCCTTTTCTAAGGCTTTGAGATGAAGAGTCAATTCATTTATTTGTTGACTTTTACTTCTAAGGAATGAGTTTAGTGCTATAAACTTTCCTCTTAGCACTGCCTTCATGGCATCCCAAAGATTTTGATATGTTGTATAGGAGTTTTCATTAGCCTCTAAGAGTTTTTTTATCTCTACCTTGATGTCTTCTGTTATCCATGCATCATTCAATAGCATATTATTTAGTTTCCAGGTGAAGGAATAATTACTGCTTTTTAATCTGTCATTGATTAGTAATTTTATTCCATTGTGATCAGATAGGATGCAGGGTAGAATCTCTATTTTTTTGTATTTGCTAAGACTGGCTTTATGACATAACATATGATCTATTTTGGAAAAGGATCCATGTGCAGCTGAGAAGAAAGTGTATTCACTTGTTGATGGATGGAACACTCTATATATGTCTGTTAAGTCTAAATTATTGATAGTTTCATTGAGATCTATGGTTTCTTTATTAAGTTTTTGTTTGGAAGATCTATCCAATGGTGAAAGAGCTGTGTTAAAGTCTCCAAGTATTATTGTGTTGTGGTCTATCTGATTCTTGTATTTGAGAAGGATTTGTTTGACATATGTAGAAGCTCCATTATTTGGGGCATAGATATTTATGATTGTTATGTCTTGTTGATGTATGATTCCCTTAAGAAGTATGAAATGACCTTCTTTATCTCTTTCACCATCTTTGGTTTGAAGTCCACTTTATTTGATATGAGGATGGAAACTCTGACTTGTTTGTGGGGTCCATGTGAGTGATATGTTTTTTCCCACCATTTCACCTTCAGTCTGTGGATGTCTTTTCCTGTGAGATGAGTCTGTTGAAGACAGCATATTGTTGGGTCTTTTTTTTTAATCCAGTCTATCAGTCTATGTCTTTTAATTGGTGCATTTAGGCCATTTACATTCAGGGTTATTTTGAAATATGATTTGTAGTTCCAGTCATTTCAGTTTGTTTTTGGTTTTTACCTTGAGTTGTTTTCTCTTTTGAATGGTATTTCCTGTAGTATAGTTCCTCTCTTTGTAAATGTTCATTGTTGGTTATCATTTCCTCCTCATGGAATATTTTGCCAAGAATGCTGTGTAGTGCAGGCTTTCTTGCTGTAAATTCTTTTAACTTTTGTTTATCATGGAAGGTTTTTATTTCATCATCAAATCTGAAGCTTAGTTTAGCTGGATATAGGATTCTTGGTTGGCATCCATTGTCTTTTAGGGCTTGGAATATGTTATTCCATGATCTCCTGGCTTTTAGTGTCTGGGTTGAAAAATCTGCTGAGATACGAATTGGTCTCCCCTTCTATGTAATCTGGTTCCTCTCTTTTGTGACCTTTAAAATTCTATCCTTATTCTGTATGTTGGGCATTTTCATTATAATGTGCCTTAGTGTTGATCTGTTGAAATTTTGTACTCTTGGTGTCCTGTAAGCATCTTGTATTTGATATTCCATTTAATTTTTCATACTTGGGAAATTTTCTGATATTATTTCATTGAAGAGATTGTGCATTCCTTTGGTTTGAAATTCTGCGCCTTCTTCTATCCCAATAAATCTTACATTTGGTCTTTTGATGCTGTCCCAGATTTCTTGTATGTTCTGATCATGATTTTTTACCATCTTCACTGTATGGTCAAATTTATTTTCAAGATTGTATATCTTGTCTTCATTATCTGAGGTTCTGTCTTCTAGGTGATCTAGTCTGCTGGTGATGCTTTCTACTGAGTTTTTTATTTGGTTTATTGTTTCCTTCATTTCAAGAATTTCTGATTTTTTTTTTCACGATCTCTAGCTCTTTCTTAAAGTAATCTTTTGCTACTTGTAATTGCTCTCTTATCTCTTTATTAGAATGATCAATGGTTGCCTTTATTTGCTCTCCTATTTCTTTGTTGGATTGATCAATTTTTGCCTGTAATTGTTCACTTATGTCATTCTTTAGTTCACTGATCATTTTAATTATGTACATTCTGAATTCTTTCTCTGACATTTCATCAACTGTGCTGTCAATGGATACTGTTACAGTGGTATTCGGGTTTATTTGGGGCACTTTCTTCCCTTGTTTTTTCATGTTGATTGTGTATCTTCCTTTCTTGAAATGCCAATCTGAGGTATTGCGGCTTCTATCCTATAATCTTGTATTGACATTCCAGATTACCTGTGTCTCACCTTGGAGCTATTTCTGTTCTACCAGTGTCCTGTCACTAAAGTTTGTGGTGGAGGTAGTGCACGTATCTCTAGAGGGCAGTGGGAGTGGCTTTGGTTCGGCTCCTGAGGCAGCCCCTGAGGGCTGTTTTGCCCCTCTCTTGCACTCCTGCTGGTGAACAGGAACTTTGGAGCAGAACTAGAGGCAGGCTCAGGTCTCACTTAAGCAGAGTCACAAGCTAGAGAGTCTGTGTGCGACCCTTACAGTGAGTGTGAGCTCCCCTGGGACTGAAGTCCCTAGTAGGCTCTGGTCTGCCTTCAACTGGGCACCCTGGCATTCCCTAAGGGTGGTTTTGGGCCTTCTGTCTCGCCTGACCACAGGAACTCTGGAGCAGAACTGAGGCTGGCCCAGAGCGCACTAGGGTGGGGCCTCTTCATGCTGGGGTCTCTGAAGGCCACTCTTACCCTGGGTGTGCCTTCCTCTGTGGCTGGTAGCAATCAGACTCTGGTCAACCCTTAGTTGGACACCGGTGGAGTTTCCTGAGAGTGGATCTGGGCCCTCTGTAGCTCCTGTCGGACCCCGGGAACTCTGGAGCGGAACTGGAGCGGACCCAGGCTGCCCTTGGATGGGGCTGCCTTGCGCTGGTGTCTCTGGAGTGACTCTTGTCCTGAATTTGGGCTCCCCAGTGGCTAGAGGTAGCAGACCCTGGTCTCCCTTTGGCTGGACACCCGTGGAGGTTCCTGAGCGCGGGCCAGGGTCCTTTGGGGCTCCTGCCGGTCTACAGGAATTCTGGAGTGGAACTGGGGTGCACCCAGGTTGCCTTTGAGCGGGACTGCCTCTTGCTAGGGTCTCTGTGGGAACTCTTACCCTGAGTTTGGGCTCCCCTGTGGCTAGAGGTAGAAGTCCCTGATCTCCCTTTAGCTGGACACCTGTGGAGGTTCCTGAGGGCAGATCAGGGCCCTCTGTGGCTCTTGGCAATCCCTAGGAACTCTGGAGGGGAACTGAGGCAAGCCTAGGCCGCCCTTGGGCGGTGCTGCCTCTGCTGGTGTCTCTGGAGCGACTCTTGCCTTGAATTTGGGCTCCCCAGTGGCTAGAGGTAGCAGTCTCTGGTCTCCCTTTGGCTGGACAACCGTGGAGGTTCCTGCAGTCGGATCGGGTCCTCTGCAGCTCCTGCCGGTCCCCAGGAACTCTGGAGCAGAACTGGGGTGGGCCCAGGCTGCCCTTGGGTGGGGCTGCGCCACGCTAGGGTCTCTGTGGGGACTCTTACCCTGAGTTTGGGCTCCTCAGTGGCTCCAGGTAGCAGTCCCTGGTCTCCCTTTAGCTGGACACCCGTGGAGGTTCCTGCGGGCGGATCTGGGCCCTCTGCAGCTACTGCTGGTGCCTCACATCTGAAGATGACTCAAAGCTGGCAGAGCTGAAGAACAAAACTGAGATTCAAAATGAGCTCAGATGGGCTGGATTGCTGGGCTGTTGCAGCCTCTTCATGGCCCAAGAGAGGGAGAGGTGCTGCTGAGCATTCTGCCCTTTGCTGCTGGACAGGAGGAGCCAGGGGGTCTCCTTGTTCTCTTAATGTGTTTACATTTTTGGTAATGGAGTGGAGCACTTGAGGGACATGTTGTCTTTATCTCTTCTTTTTTCTCCAAGGAAGACACAGTATATGAGGTAATAAATATATTAGTCAGCTCTGCACTCCACAATGTACACATATATATCAGTACATCATACTGAATGCCATAAGTATATACAAGTTTTGTTTGTCATTTAGAAAAATGACTATTATCTTTTCTGCATGAACATTAAATGTTATGTTGTTCATAACATTAAAACATTGAGGGGCATCATCAATCATCAGTTAAGAAACAAGACAAACAGGAAGTCATGGTGCATGCCTATAATCCCAGCAGCTTGGAGACTCAGGAGAGAGGGTTGCTGAGGAAGGAGGATCACAAATTCAAAGCCATCCTTGGTAACTTAGCAAGTGCCTAAGCAATATACCAAGACTCTCTCTATAAATAAAATATCAAAAGGACTGGGGATGTGGCTCAGTGATTATGCACCCCTGGGTTCAATCCCTGGTACAAAACAAACAAATATAAACAAACCCAATAACAACAACAAAAAATAAGATTAACAATTTTTAGTAGTTTTCCTTAGATCTTGGTAAAATGATAGGTGTGACAAATATTGCTTAGGTATCATTTTTTATTAAGTGAATCAATGTTGAGTTTGAAGTGTTTAAAGAATTAGCCTCTTCATAGTCCAAGTGGAACAACTATAAGCAAGAATGTTTTCAAAGAAGTAGAAAAACACTCATTTAGTACAACTTCAAGCGACATTTACTAAGATGTGTCACAACCATTGGTGGTAAATGTATGTGTAGAATAAAAAAAAAGGCTTAATTAGTCAAATTTACAAAGCTCATGAAAATATCAGGTGTTTAAAGACTGCAGATATTCTTTGTAGTATTCATTGGTACACACTTTGCAAAAGATTTAAATATATCATGTCTTATTGAAGAGTTGTATCAAAAACAAAATTCATCCACTCTCATAGACTCACTTACTTCTGTGAAACTTTGTCAGAAAAAAGTGAATGCACTATCTGACCATCTGTACCAGTAATTTGATGGCATAACAGTGATGAACTTTTCTTGTGAGTTTTTGAGGTCAAGTCCAAATGAAAACTGATCTGAAAGAAGAACTGTCCTAAGTTACTGCAATTGAACACTAAAAGGTTTTGTCAAAAATTTAAGTCAACCTAAGGTTATAAGGCAAACAGTGCTTAAATGTGAAACTTGTGGTACAATAGAATTATTTCAGCAATAAACGTTGTTTGGTTCACAAAAATATCAAGCTGCTTCATACATTTCTTGTGTTGCTGCAAGTTAAAGCAGGAAGTGAGATCTCTATTCCCATACAAATTTGCATGAAATATATTTTCTGAACTCAAACTACAGTTATAACAGCATATTTTTACCTTAATGAAAGTGCAAAAAATTTCCATACTTGACAATTCATTGAAATGTGCAATTGAGGACCTTTCACATAACCTTCAATTGGGAACAAATTATTATACAATGTAACAACATGCTAAAACACCATTATCAAGCAGGGATCTAATAGAATTCTATGAATGCTTTCAAATTGATGAATATGCTCAATTAGGATCATATGCTCATTGAATGATATCAGCATTGGTCAGTAAATATCTGCATGAAAAGACATTTTCAAAGATAAAGTATGTGAAATTTCATAACTCATCAACATTAACAAATGAACATTTGTAATAGATTTTGATTATAGAGAATACTATCTCTGAACGCTATTTAAAATATTATCTCCTTCAAAAAGAATTCCATTCTTCATGTTAGTAGACCCTGTATTACCAAAAATTACAATCAAATGTTATTATATTTAAAAGTGTTCCAATAATATTTCTCTTTTCTTATCTAAATATCCTTGATGATGATGATGATGATGATGATGATGATGATTTGCACCAGGAATTGAACCTAGAGGTATTTACCACTGAGCCACATCTCCAGGAGGTCTTTTTTTTTTTTTTTGAGACAGAGCCTCGCTAAGTTGCTGAGGCTGGATTTGAACTTTCAATCATCCTGCCTAAGCCTCCTGAGCCACTGGGATTACAGGCACGTGCCACCACCCCCAGCATATCCTTGATTTTGTCTTTGGACTTGTGAAGTTTTATTTGTACTATGATAGCCAATTCACATATGGGCACCTTTACCAGCACTCAACCAGGGCAAGAGGCTGGTCCATTTTGTCTTTGTTACTGACAGCTTTTTCAAACAGATGTTCTATGGTCCTATTTCTAGAGATGCATCCATAGAGTGCTCCTATAATCATTTTGTTAGCATATTTCAATTTTGTTTTTGCTGTTTTCCTGGTTAGACTTCCACGTGATTGGCCACTGTTCATGCCTCACTATAGACACATGTAAGGATTCCTTTTTCATTTTACATGAAGTAGAACATAATATACTGAAAAACAAAAGCATATTGTGAGGATTTGCCTTTACCAGTGTTTTCAGTCCTGCTCCTAAATGATTCTTTCAGGAGTTGTCTTAGTACTTCATAGATCCAAGTACATAGAACTCCTGGTTCTTAACAAGTCATAGAAAATTCATTATGAGTCAGGAGATGTGTTGAATGAGAACCACAAAGGTATACGGAGCAAGCACCATGACACTCTGCACCGTTTGTGAAGTATTTTATGCCTTCTGTATATATTTGGTTTCACTGTTATAAAAGCGTTTGCATTCTACAGTGAAATCCTCCTAGATATTTTCATGTTCTCTGGTCCTATTTTTAGAGATTCTTCCACAGACTGCTCCTACCATCACCTTGTTAGCACATTTCTTTTTTTTTTCTTTTATTTTCTTGGCCTAGACTTCCAATTAATTAGTCATTGCTCATGGCTTACTATACATGCATCAAGTCAACGGGGACTTGATATCATCCAAATAACAATGGAGAATTTCAGTTGTACAATGGATAGTGTCACATGTCCAGCAGCTGTGGAACTCATAAGAGGTCCAATTAATCTATGGTTAGCTTATTTTAATCAGGTGAGTGGCATTTTTTCTGTGTCATGAATGGTACAATAAACATTCATATTTGATAGCAAGCTGTGCCGGATTCTGTCCTTTGACCTCTCCAGATCCAGTTTCCACTCTTCCAGCTTGATATGTCGATGCTGATGAATGCAGATTGCCTGCCTGTGCTTCCATATCCTCTGGCTCTCGTTGGACTCAATGGGTACTCACAGGAAGGAAGAGTGTAGGAGGAGAGGGGGAGTGGCATATTTTCCCTGTCTTCTTCCAAACTTGGTTGTCTGAGAAGATTGTGCTTCCTCTGAACAGAGCCTTGACTGGTCAGAAAAGCTAGGAGCCTTGCCAGTCTACTATAGCCAGTCAAATTCACATCTGGTCTTCTAGTGACAACACAATTACTCACATCACCACTGTGACAAGCAAAGAAGCATAAGGATAGGGAGAGATATCAAGAGATCAAGCGGACTTAGTGTTAATTTCAATGATGACAACAGTGATTAGTTCATAAATTAAATCATAGAAACTCTAAAAAGACTTACTTTTCCAGAGTGGACTTCGTGGGCACAGGGGAGACAGCTTAGAATTTCCTGTGCAATTGGAAAATATCTTACGGTTTCCATGATTTAGTTTTTCTAACTCTTAATTTTCGTAAAATATTTGAACATGTTAGGTCAAGATTAATGGATGAATTTAGGTGTATGTGAAGGTAGGTAGGGGTGTTAAATGTCCAAAATAAAAAGAAAATGCAAGTTCTGATTAAGTGTTAAAACTGTGGTGTCTTGATCAAACTGAGATAGACATCCTATCCTAGAAAGAAATGAGATTTGAGTGCTAAGCAGGGACTGAAACTGTGGCCTTCAACCACTGAGACATGGTAAGATAGGAGTGGGAACATGACCTGAAGTCTGGACCTTGAAAGAGCAGCCCGTTCGATGTATGAAGTTTCCTGACCAGTCATGAATCTGCTTTAGAAGAAGCACAACCTTCTCAGACAGCCAAGTGTGCTCTTTCCAGTGACCCAGTTAGGCGTTAAGTGAGGTTCCTCTGCCAAGGCATGAATGGGACAATAAACTCTTATTGTAAGAACCAAAGTGTATGCTAAGCACAAGTATGACATTCATATTATAGTAAACAAGTGTTGTAAAAATCTTATTTTAGTTAATGGATACCAGTGCCTTCGGAGCCTGAGGCAGGAAGATCACCAGTTCAAAGCCGGCCTCAGCAAAAATGAGGCGCTATGCAACTCAGTGAGACCCTGTCTGTAAATGAAATACAAAATAGGGCTGACAATGTGTCTCAGAGGCCAAGTGCGCCTGAATTCAATCTGCAGAACCCCCTCCCCCACAAAAAATGAGAAAGTTAATGGAGAAACTGATTCCAGATTGGTAATCCTCTATAGAAAACTAGCAAAGGCCAAGTTGTTCTTTTGGGACTGTCTACAATATGAGTTACTTGAGACTCCCATGTAGGCAAAAATTTTAAAATACACCAAAGATTTGATCAAGAATACTAATGACACACTCCATGAGTAAATAAAATATTGTAAGATAGAATTAGTAGAGATAAACGATGGCAGGATTAAGACCCCAAGAAAACAAGAAAGAACACAATGAAAGGTTCTGCTCATATTGACAAAAATGTAATTTTTTGGACATAAATTTTTAATAGGGGGTTTCTACACAGATGAGCTACAATAGCTTCCCACACCCCTCAGTGCCACATTCCTTCTTCTGTTTACTTAATACAGGTGCCTCCGTGTAGATCCCTCTACTTTTGCCTTTCAGAATCTATTCTGACTTAGAAGGATGTCTTCATCCCACTGTGAAAATTTAGAAAGCAATATGAAATATGAATTGTTGCCACACTCCACTGAAATAGAGATGAAGGACCACAAGTAAAAAACTCAGGTTGCTACATCTGTTTCCAAGACTGCTTCACAAGACCATTCTCATGAAAGAGGTGGCTATAGCTTTAAGAACAATTCTACTTATAACTGAGACGGACAGTCTGCTGTGACTTAAAGACTAACTTTGTGTCAACACATGTCAATCAGATCTTGCCAGTGTCCACAAGGGCTGCAAGTGCTAATGAACTTTATCTCAAAATAACTTGCTGAAATTTCTCTGTCCTAACAAAACCATCAAGTATTTCTTTGTTCTTTGGATGTAACAAAAGACTTCCTGGTCCATGCTTATGTTCTGAATTACACTTATTTTTCTACCCCAATAAAATTTTCTTTGTTAGAGATTTTCCTCCATTATTTTTTTGGATGCTTAACACCACCATGAAATTTGTTAGTTTTTTCCCAGACCAAGGTATCAAGGGCCACAGCATGATTAACCCACTTCTTGAAGGTGTTCAAGTCTGAAGACACTTTTTTGAGACCTGCTACCTGTGTCCATTGGATACTGTTCCTGCCCAGGACTTCTGCAGCTTCTTCTTTTATCTCTGCCCCCGATACCTGTGCAAATTTGGTAACAATTTTTGAGCTATACTATTTTGACACCTCCTTGTCACCTGGATGGCTGCTTCCCATCACTTTCTTGCCAGGTCTTGCTTTGATTTTGGTAGCACTTACACATAATTAGAACTTTTAGTTATGTCTCTTCCCAAATTTCACTGATAATGCGTTTTTATTATTTCTTACTCTCTCTGATAACCTTGGACTGTTGGAGGATAATATTTATGACTAAATATATTTATCACTGTTACTTAAAGAAATAAGTCTTACATATCACTTTCACATATCTATTTTCATTTGACTACATATAATAATTATATTGCTCTCTTAGAGGAAAATAGAAAAGAATGAAAGGAGAAAGGAAACAACTCCGTTATATAAATTATGCTCATAGAAGAATATTTTAGAATGGAGTTGGTCCTTTGGTCAAAGGAGCGTCAGTTTTATCTCTTTTCCTCCTTTGGCATCTCTTGAAAAATTGTTAAAATCTACCTTCTTTCTTTTTCTTCTTCTGATGCTGAAAAAATGGGTTGAGGAGAGCATCATATAAGACATAATGACTAGACTACTGAGATGCTGAAAGGACATTTGATTCAGAAAAGTGAATTTGGGAAGAAACCTACCACGTAGGACCACAGGGATACTTCCCATTTCTTGCACTGGGAATAATTTTTGCTGACTGTGACAGAAAATGGAAAAGACAATTGAATGTACACATATATAAAATCTTATGTTGACAAGAAACAAGTCAAACTCAATGAAATATCTATACCCATGGTCACCCAGGTGAGGCAATTATCAGTTTAAGAGAAGAAGTCTTATATTTCACTGTGTATTTTTAAAATTTTTTGAAGGTAAATAGATTCCTGGGAAGTCTCAACATAGTTTGATAAAGAATCAAAAGGAGTAATTGTGTTACCAACTAACTCTTATTTATAGTATAGTTTGTAGAGTTACTTAAGTTTTTGGAAATGCAGAATGTTATTCTCATGACAACCTGCATAACAAGACAGTCCTAAGGATTTGAGCTTTGTAGAAAAGGGATTTGATTTTTTTTAAATGAAGGTGATCAAAGAATCTGACAGTTTGGAATGCAATACATTTTTTATGAAGAAGCAGCATATTTTAGAATAAGAAATTTAGAGGAATATTAGAAGGAAGAAACTACTTAGTATTCAGGAATTTTTTTAAAAAGAAATTATCTAAATAAATTGGATATTTAAGGTTTAACAGAGAGTGATCATATGGAAGTTGAATAAAGTAAAAACTGCACAGTGATAAGGGAAGATAAGAACATAAACTTGAAGAGAACATGCACTGCTATATTAAATGACTATGTTCTGTCTCTTCTTAGATCCTTAGCATACTCCTCAGAAGAATGTCAAACTGAATACTTTGCTGTGCAGAAAGAAGTTTTTTTGTTTGCAAGGTGTGTTCATGAATAACTTCCTGCTGCCTGGGTATATTTTGTAGGAAATCACAGGGAGTCTCGGGGCTTGTTTCAGTGACAAGTCTCTTCTTGTGATTCCACAGGAAACCTTCAGAATAAAATATGCTAATCTATGATAATATTTTCCTTAAAAATCAGTAATGAGAATAGTTGATTTTATCACATTTTTTACTACACTTTGAGAATGAATTGTGTAATGTGATTCCTCTTCATTAATATCAAAGAAAGATAAAAAGAGTCTACTATTCTGTTTTAGTCAGCTTTTTTGTTGCTGTGACCAAAAGACCCCTCCAAAAAAAACATTTTTAAAAGAGGAATAGTTTCTTGGCACTCATAGTTTCGGAGGTCTCAGTCCATAGACAGCTGACTCGATTGCTTTGGGCCCAAGGTGAGGAAGAACATCATGGTCAAAAGAAGTGGAGCAAGAAAGCAGCTCAGAAATCAGAGAGCTCCACTCACCAGAGACAAATGATGTACTCCAAAGTCAGGCTCTCAATAACCCACTTCCTCCAGCCACTCCCTACCTGCCTATAGTTATGACTCAGTTAATCATATCAGTGGATTAATACACTGATTAGGTCAAAGGTCTCATAAATCAATTATTTCATCTCTAAACTTTATTATATTATCTTATACACAAGCTTTTGGGGACATCTTCATAACATGTTCCAATTATGCATCTCAGATGTTTCTTCCAATAATAGATCTCAGAGGCAAATCCCATTAATCAAGCAGTTCTCTTTCAGAACAAATAAACACATAAACCAAAAAGGACCATGATCTATGGAAGGAAATGCCTTGGAATTATCTTTAAAAATTGAGCTAGATGAAGGAAATAAGGCACACTGAGATAAAAATATCAACCTTTTAAAATAAAACAACAATGCTCTGGCAGTAATTTGCCAATGCAGCAAAGAAATTATTGTAATTTAAAAGGAGACCATATATTTTATTAAAGTCACATTTAAGAGCCGTATTACCAATATATTTGATTGTCACAATGGATTCCAATGCACATTCTACCAGAATAATAAGGAAAAACAAGAACGGCAGGAAAAATTTAATTTTAAGATTTTGCTTAAATAGAAATAACATATCTGTGAACTTAAGGACTAAACTGTGGTCTGTTAAACTGTAAGTACCTTTGTGTCACATTCAGTTCCACAATCTAGGTAGCCTGTGCTTTCCTGCTTTATCCTTAATTCATTTTCCTTCATTCACTCTCTTCTTTGCCCAACTTATACCACTCATCTTACTTAAAACCCATTCTGCATATTCCATTTGCCTCTAAGAATTTGTTCCTGTGGTTCCCTCTTCCCAGTCTTCTCATCTCTCCTTCATTGCTCAGCCATTAGTACCCAACACAAAATTCATAGCTGACCTAGTTAGGGCCTCATTTTCCCCCGAACTCTTCCTGATTAATCCCTAAAAGAAAATTCCTTTTATTTCAGGTTTTCAGCAAATGTCATTTTATTTGTCAGAATATGCAATAAAATTTACCTTGTTTTCTAGGATTTTCATAGACATCTCTTATTTCCTGTTCTAGGCAGAAACATATATTATGGCAAGAATCTAACCTTAATCTTCTTTATCTACCTCAAGTCACATAGAGAAGACATCACCTAGAAAGGACACTCTGTAGATGATTGTTTACTAGGTGAAGGTCATAGACGTTTCCAAGGATAGAATCAAAGCAACTATCTGAATATGCAAACTCTTACAGTGGAACTTCCTCTCCATAACACAGGTCTTTGGTTTCTCCTTTGATTCAAAGTCAAATAAAAAACTACATGGATATTTATGTGGTCCAATGAACTTTAACACGAGGAGGAAAATCAAAGGATCACTTGTGCTTCTTCATCTAGAATGATGAAGATTGTGGTCTTTCTCTGTAAAAATACCAAAGAAATCATCTATGGGATAAGATTTTCAGAATCTGATACTTGAGAGATTTTATCAATTTAAAGAAATAAAAATTATCAATACTTTGTATTTTAATGACATTGACTACTAACATTTTCTTAACATTAACAATCAGAGAAGAAGGCAGAACATTCTAGAAATAAAATATTAATTGAAACAGCAGGAAAAAAAGGAGTGGAGAATGAAAAGATTAACAATGAAATGTATATGATATAAAATATCTTGAGTGAATACTGAGATATCAGGAATAAAATCATCTGGCGTAATAGCTATTTTAGGGATATTCTCCTTTCAAACTTTTGGAATGTCTTCTCACACTTAGTGCATCCCTGAAATTTCCAGAAGGTAATAATAATTGTAAATATCCGAGAATTATATTATTCACAGTGAATGTTCACATGAATTAGATGGAAGACCAGTGAAAATTTACCACAGACTTTGCTTTCTTGTCTCTTGATTAAAGTATATTATTTGTATCATCCAAGTTGTCTGACACAAGATACACCACTTGAGTCCTGATGGAATAAAAAGATACCTTATTCACTTGCTTAAATGAAGAGATAAATAAATAAAGAAAAATAAATTGAGAGCATGAACACAATCAGAAAGAAAAGCTTTTTCCCCCTCTTTACTTTGAAAAATTGGCACATTTAGCAAATAAGAGAATAAGTGGTTTGTAGGAAAATGATAATGTGGAAACTACATTATTAGTAAGAAGCCATAGAAATCTATTACCATATTTGTTCCAAGGCATTGTAAAATCAAACTCCTATTTCAAGGTAGCTGGCAGCATGCAATAAGTTATAGTTTTGAGTGTAATAGTCCTTGGATTCCAATGGAGCTCCATTTTCTCCCTTTATTCTGTCTTATTTCCCTCCTCTGAGAATGTCCAATCTTCCACACTGGAGGGTTTGGTCATTACTGCCTCTGGATTTGGGATGCATGATTTGAGATGACTTCTCCAGGGGAATCTCACTAGGACAATGAGCATAGGACATTCATGGTTATAGTTGCATTTCAGTACATTTTACACACCTGTGTCATTTAATAATCAAAGCAACTAACAAAGGGATATTGACATTCATCATTTTTTTCAAAATAGAAAAGTGAGTTTTAGAGATTATTAGTGATGGTCATGAGGAAACAAATGGAATTAATTTATCAGGAGTTTGGCCACCATTCAAACTCAAGGGTCCTGATCTAGGATTTTTTTCCTACTATATTACATCTATATTCTTAGAAGTTACTTCGTTAACATGACTAATGAAAATATGAAGTCCAGGAAATTTATGGGAACTCTGCATTTACCATCCTTTTGTTTTCTACCCTTAATATAATAAACTCTATTCTCTAAGCAATGGCAGGGAACATATATTATTTGTTTTTTTTTTTTTTTCTGAGACATAAATTTATGCAATCTAGGTCAGAAACGCTGAGAAGGAGATTCATGAGGAAACCCAGCAACTTAGGAACAGGTGTCATACCACAGACCTCTTAGACTCAAGCTCATGATTTCATTTCAGTTCCTTTCCATTATTTAGAGAAGTTTAGTTTTTTTTTCTCAAAAGTTGCATTTTAATACATGTTATCAAACATAACAGAAAAAACAAAATTTCAGAAGCTGTA
>CM053410.1:12898084-12984741 GCA_028644305.1 Xerus rutilus
ATATCCTGGAGATCAGTGCTCTGTCTGATGTGCGTGTGGCAAAAATTTGCTCCCAGAATGTAGGTTCTCTGTTCACTTCATTGATAGTTTCTCTTGCTGAGAAGAAGCTTTTTAGTTTAAGTCCATCCCATTTATTGATTCTTGCTTTTATTTCTTGTGCTATAGGTGTCTTGTTAAGGAATTCGGGGCCTAATCCCACGTGATGAAGATTTGGACCTACTTTCTCCTCAATTAGACGCAGAGTCTCTGGTCTAATTCCTAGGTCTTTGATCCACTTTGAGTTGAGTTTCGTGCATGGTGAGAGATAGGAGTTTAGTTTCATTTTACTGCATATGGATTTCCAGTTTTCCCAGCACCATTTGTCGAAAAGGCTATCTTTTCTGCAATGTATGTTTTTGGCACATTTGTCTAGTATGAGATAGCTGTATTTCTGTGCATTACTCTCTGTGTCTTCTATTCTGTACCATTGGTCTACATGTCTGTTTTGGTGCCAGTACCATGCCGTTTTACATATATTATTTGAAAAGGCACATTTCATCAATTGTACTGCTATTTCTTCTTCCTTGCTTATCATATTTATGGAATTTAAAATTCATAGCAAGTTTAGCCTTACCTGAAAGGAAAAATATAGCATTTTCTATTTTTATTATATGTATTAAATCTCACTGCACTAGGTGTTTAATTTTATTCAATTTCATGAGAAATTGAGATTTCTAATTCATTTTATTGATGAGAAAATGGAACTGAAAGAAGTTAATTAATTTGCAAAGATTACATAATTAGTAGTTAAAGTGGGAAGTTGGCTCCAAAGTCTGTTTCAGAAATTCTTGCTTAGGTATTCTCTATACTCCTTTTTTCTAGGTAACTTCTACACAAAATTTCCCTTGTTTATGACCCTCTAGAGAATGCCTCCTGCTTTTCAGAGCTCCATCCCAGAAGGCAATAACTATAATGCTGTGAAGAACTATGTTTACTAGAGAAGTCTCCTTTCTCTTTTCTACATTTACTGTCCCTATATTTCCTTCAAAATACAGTATGTGACATAATAATTAAGGCAAAGTTTTTCAAGCTGAATTACACTATGTGTAGATAAAGGTTATTTTTTCTATCACAGGAACTTAACATTTACAACTATGTTTAAAGAATTTGGGGTAAATGCTTTGGGAAGAAAGCCCTTCAGTTGTTATGTTCCTGTTTCCTTCTCTGTGTGAAAACTGGTTTTCCTTCAGAATTTTCCATAATGGACATTTGAATCACTTGCTGTAACTGGCCTCATAAGAGAGGCAGGGAAGGGACTTGTTCTGGAAGCTGTATCCAAGAAGATCTAATGAGGTAGAAGTTAAGGGCTAGGTCTTCATGGGCACCAGTATTAGAGAAGAAGCTGGGAAAATCTAAACCGGATTATTTGTTCAAACAGCTGAAACAGTCTTGAAAATAGGGAAAAGTAGGTGGGTAGAAAAATAACAGAATAATAACATGATTTCAAATGCTAGGAGCCTCCTGAGTCTTGGAGATAGAAGAAATAGTATTGATTGCTTTGTTTTATTAGTTAATTTTGTTTGTTCTGAAAAGGTGATAAAGGAGAAAGAATAACACATTATTTGCATAGGGCTTGCAAAATGCTACAAGGAAAAATATGTATACTAGTTGGATTTCAAAATTTGATTAAAACTAGAGATTTCATAGAATTTATGGAAAATCTTTCTTCAAGATCAATATGTTGATCATATGTTCTTAGGCGGAAATGGAATTAGCTTTGGCACAATTAGATGGAGCACGATGAGCAGAAATTATGTAAGCAGAGAAAAACAAAAAAATGTGCTCTAATATTTATATTTGCCTATTTCAAGAATTATTTCTCTGAGTTTTTTTTGTCTGTTGATGGCAAATGTTTCATTAGAACTACTGGAATTTCTTTGATTATAAATAGATGTGTAAAAAATATATATATCCAACAGATATGGAGACCATCTTTAACTTTCCATTAAAGTGAGAAAGTAGTATTTTCTTGATATTAAGGCTTTTCTTTGAGAGAAGTAACATTTACTAATTTCACATTTTCAGGAGAAAGATGCAAAGCACATTACATGCCTGAAAAGAACAGTTACTATCAACCAAGTTCATTAACTGAATATTCTTGGGAGTTAAACGATGTCTAGATAGGTTTCTAAACAAAACATATAGACAAATTCCAATCTTAAGAATCTATAATTCTATAAAGCAATTGTAACTTTTGTTTGAATGGGGATATTATCATTAATCATTCATTATTTAGAATGCTCCAAAAGCTATATATTTGTTATTTTTAACCCAGAGCAACTGTAAATATATGTGTTAAACATATATCAATAGTTTAGTACCAAAATCAATGTGTGCTTTTCATAGAAAATATCAGACCTATTAGCTCAGTCTTTCTGAGAAATATATTTTCTAGTTCCTTCATTATGTATTAAATCTCCTGACTCTGCCAAGAGTGAAAGTGAATAGGAATTTAGACAATTGTGACTACAGATTTCCTTAGGGGTATTTATGAGGCTGAGAGGCAACCGAACTTCAACAGAAATAAAATAATTTTATTGTCAAAGATGAAATCCAGTTTCCCTTAAGCAACTGAGGAGAAAGGAGAGTTAGTGGAAGGAGAGGGAAGCATGGGTAGATAACAACAGGAAAAGAAAAGAGAAGAGAGTATAAACAACGAAAAAGGAGAAAGCAAGAAAAATTCAAAGGAAAATGTACAGAATGACTCAGAAATAGGTTCAATCTAAAACTGAGCCTAGTCTATCATTTCCTTCCATCTACCCTTTTCCTTATGATTTGATCAGGGTGTAATTATCTTCTTACTTACTGGAACCTTGGGAGTGACTTAGCCTTTCCATCAGAACCAGATCCCTCTGCTCAACCCTCTTCTTACAAAGTCAGAATACTGTAACCATTTCTCATACCGAGGTGAAGGTGACATATATCACAACCTCAAAACTCAGGGGGAAAGGAATTCCATAAAGATGAAATCAACAGAGCCCCGTGATCCTGCAAGGCAATACAAAAATACCCACTGTCAATGATTAATAATGGAAAACCTTTACCAAAGCAATATTAATGGATTTAGTAGGTTTAGAACATTCAATTAATGTGTTGAAGGTTTATTAAAATTTCATACATCCCCAAAATAAACAAACATCATTACAAAGGAAACAAAAAATAAAAGCAAACATAATTTATCACAAAATATGTAAGTAAAGAATTAATGGGAAATAGTTTCCACACTGCTTCCATCATTAGACAAGATAGAAACAATTAACACTTCTTAAGAAGAATTAAGAAAGATAAGAAAACTTAAAAGTTTATTTTAGCAGGAATGAAAGACAGGACTATGGAAATTAAAAGATATTTATATCTATAGATTATTAGTAGATTCCTTTAATAAGACTGTAATAAAACTATAAATGAAATACTATACAAACATAGGTAAATATTTAAGATACATAAATGATAGATATAAATATAGATATGGAATAATATTTCAATTTGCTCCAATGTACCAATTTAGAGAAGCTCTACTGCTTTTAGTCATTATTATTATAAATAATCTTTATGATAACATTGTACAATTCTATTTTCAGACACAAAGGTAGATATTTTATCTACTTCAGCATCACTGTGTTTTATTGTTCAAATAGTTCAAAAAACATGTTTCCCTTATGGACTATCAAGCTCACAGTCAATCTAGGTGGATTTTATTTTCAGCATATATAGATGGCCTCAACTCTCTAAATTTCTGAAATATTTCCAGAAATTGCACTTTGGATACTCAATATGCTTTGCACTTTGATCAATTTTTATTAAATCTGAGACTAAATAACATGAGAGTAAAACTAGATATGATAATGCAAACAGACCCAGTGAAGCCCATGAATCCATATCACAACCTCTGCATCCATAATCCCTAAACAGTCAGAACCTACCAATGACTCTCACCTTCTGCACTTTTTGCCCTTTCCAACTCAGAACAAACTGGAAAAATGCAAATACTACACTCCTGAACAAATCACATAAGACGATCTGCTTCCAGTTGACCTACCCTCAATCTCTCCTTATCAACAGCCTCTACTAAGATAAGATCTAAGTCCTTGTTTATTCCCCTCAATAAAATTTCCCCCCTCCACTGCCTGCCTTTGTGTGTTGGCCAAACCTGAGTGATGTGACCAACTCCCTTGCGTGGCAAGCTGGGAATAAACTGCTGGTGTTCTCAGTTGGATTACCTTCATGCATTTCCACAAACCCATCCTTAAGGCTAGTTAAAAATTAAACCAATTTCATGTTGGATAAAAGCTTCCACCTTTTTCTTTTACTGGTTTCTGTTCGTAAGGGCTCTTCATTTCCAGTTGCCCTTTTTTTCCTCCAACCTGTGGAGGATAAGTGGTAGCTGCTTGGTGAGCCATCAGGATTAGTACCAGTTTCCTATTTAAATAGACTTAAGCCATCAGAAGACCTGAGTGTGGGGGTTTGAAATTTTTTTTCTTCTTTCTCCATATCAAATTATTGAGTAATGGCCTGGGTGTGTCTGTCTTAATCAGATAAAACTGCTATAACAAACTGCCATAGATTGGACAATTTATTCAACAACATGAATTTATTTCTCACAGTTCTGGATGCTGGAAATTCAAGATCAGAGAGCTAGGATGGTGGGGTTCTTGCCAGGGCTCTTCCCAGGTTGCAACTGACTATCTTATATCCTCATATGTAGGAAAGAGGACTAAAGAACTCTTCAGGTCTCTCTCTCTCTCATAGGGACACTAATCCCCTTAATAAGGGCTCCACCCTCATGACCTAATCACTTCTCAATGGCCCCATCTCTTAATACCATCAAAGTTAGGATTTCAACTAGCATATTTGGAAGGATACAAATATGCATTCTATTATCTAAAAAAATGTCTTGTGTAAACACTCAGGGAATGTTAGATAGAAGATAAAGCTATGTCCTTAGACCTAGACTACCTGCAGTTAAGGTGAAGTTTTCCTTCTGCATAATCGGTCATTTGAATATAGGAAAGATTTTGAGACAATCCTAAGCACCAAAAACAGATTCTCCTAATTTTTTTTCAGTCATTAAAAACCAGGACTTCATCTTTCCCTGCTTCACAGAACTAAACCCCAATAATTAGAAACCCTGCTAAGGATCATCAGAAGTTTCGGTTCTGTAGAATAAATTCTGTTATTTATTTTCTTTTGTTTTCAAGTGCTTTGATTTTAAAATGTAGTCTCACCTACTTTTTTTTTGTAATTTTACAAATTTATAATTTTTGCACTTTCAGTGTGTGGGTGTGTGCAAATGAACCTCATGTGCTTCTGTTAATTTTCACACTGTTTTCTGCTGTGTTCCTGCTGGGATGCTAAAATCAACTTAGAAAAAACATCATTGCTGCTACCTGGGTATTAGGGAAATTATTATATTTTCATTTTCTCTTATAGAATAATAAACACTTTAAAAAAACCAAAATGACTTGCATTTTATATATATATATATTTATATATATATTTTACTTTAGATTTGTGGGATGTGTTCCAGTACCAACACTATGATTCAAATGATGCTTCTGGGAGAAGATGATGGATCTAAATGGAAAGAATGCCCAGTCTATGACAAACACCTTTATAAGAGAAAAGATTTATTTGCTCTAAGCCTTGATAGCATTTTTGTTCTTTCTCATACTGAACCGCTTTAATATTTATAAAAGAGCTATTTAGCCAGGTCCTGGACTTTGCTTCATGATGAGAGAAGATGAGGCAAGCATGTTTAGGTGCTTCATTACCATAGCAGGCTAATTGGGGAGAAGTCAGTCCTCAGTAAAGGAAATGCCTACGAATGATGCCTGAGTTCTAAGTTACCAGTAACTTTTCTGTAGGAAGATAACTGCATGTTCTGAATATTCCCACATTTTCCCCCTGGAAACCAAACAAAAAGTAAAACAAAGAAGAGGGAGGTCAAGAACCAAGATTCAGAGAAAATCTACAAGTCTTATGGCTTCAGAGGTCTCAGTCTATAGACAGCCAGATTCATTTCTCAGGGCTTGAGGTGAGGCTGAACATCATGGCAGAAGAGTATGGTGGACGGAAGCAGCTCAGGACATGATCAGAAAGCAGAGAAAGACTCCACAATTCAGATACAAAATACATACTCCAAAGGCTTGCCCCCATGTGTCACCCACTCCTGTCACACCCTACCTACCTTCAGTTACCACTCAGTTAATACACACTGGGTGATTAATTCACTGATTGAGTTAATCTGATCATTTCACCTCTGAAGGTTCTTGTGCTGTCTCACGTGAGCTTATGGAGGACACCCAATATAGCTGTAAAGCCACTCCAATGTTTATAGCAGCACAATTCACAATAGCTAAATTATGGAATCAGCCCAGACATCTGTCAATAGATGCATGGATTAAGAAAATGTGGTATGTAAATACAAGTTTTACTCAAAAATAAAAAAAAATGGAATTATGGCATTTGCTGGTATACGGATAGAAATAAAGAACATCATGCTAAGTGAATTAAGCCAGATACAAAAAATCAAGGGTCGAATGCTTTCATCTCTGGAAGCTAGAGCAACGTGAAGAAAGAGTGGAGGAGTGGACAACTGGTGTATTTGTTTTGATGGAATAAATGTTCCATTTAATATTAACATTTAAATCCATGTTTAAATAGTGCTTATTATGGTCCAGATTTTTTTTTTAATAAAAAAGAACTCAACCTCATAGAAACCATGTCAGATAATATATGCACATATTTCAAGTAAATAAATTAATTACAGAGAATCAAAGACAATCATAAAAATTAATAGTGATTATCTCCTCTAAATAAGAGGGCATGTGGACAAATTAATATAAGCAGGGTAGAGGGAAAAGGTCGAGAAAGTACACGGATAAACCAAAAGTTGGTGTCCCTCAGAATGTATCAGCAGAAAATATATGTCCTAATGATTCAATCCCTATGGGCAGTGTCTGAACAAGCCATTGAAGTTCTCCTAAGCTGGGTACCTTATGGGAATCAGAAGAGAAGGAGAAGCTACACAACGTTGAACAATGTCTGAGGGCAGAGCCCTTATTGCAGCAAGAATGTCCTGATTCCAACCCTAGCAGCTTTCTGAAAGCTGTACCTTCTCTTCTGGTGCTGTTTTTTGCCATGCATTTTAGCTTCGTATATGTTGTATACTTCATGGTTTATTTATTTACTGATTAATTTTGCTTTGAAACATTACCGATTAGAGATAATGAAGGAGGAAAAAAAAGTTCTGTATAGTTAAAATTCCTACTGTTCTCTAGATATTCATATAGATCCATATGTCAGCCTGGTATCGTTTGAGAAAGTTCCTGTGCTATTTCTGTTGGGGAAGAGATCTACTGGCCATTGATTTCCTTGGATTTGTTTAATTAAAATGTCCCTATTTTGCCTTTATTTTTGAAATTAAATTCTCGGATGAGAGATAAAAGTTTTCTTGTGGTGTTTTAAAGATATCAGCCTATTGTCTTTTGATTTGCATTTTTTATTAGGAGATAGAATTTGTATCACTGTTTCGCCATATATAATATGCCTTTTATTCCCATTGATTAATTTTAATATATTTATTTTAAACATATCTTCAACAATTTAATTACGAAGTGCCCACACGTTGATTTATTTATATTTATCTAGGAGTTTATGGAGATAATGTTATATGTGGGTTGCATTATGTAAAAATCAAATTTAGAATTTTTTTTTCCTGCACACATACTGTATATAGAAATCTCTGCATCTCTTCCTTCTGGTACCTCCTTTGCATGTGTTTTGGACTGCTTGACATTGTTACTGATATGCTATTCTTTTTTATGTCTATTTTTGTGCTCCAGTTTTATTTTAAAATTTTACCCAGATTTCAAAATCACAGATGTTTTCAGTGTTGGATGTGATGTTAAGCCATACAGTTAATTTTTCTTTCAGTGTTTTCCTTTTATTTTTAATATTATACAATTATTTGAGTTCTTTTAAAATTTCCTTAGTTCCTAAGATCCCATCAAACCATTCATTATGCCCACATTTTCATTTTCATTTTGGTCATTATTGTCTTTTCTTTCTACTACTTTCAAAAGTGTGTAGAAGCAACTCATTATTGTTTTAATTTGGACTTCCTAAATGGTGAGATTGTTAGTGTATGTTGTGTGTGTGTGTGTGTGTTTCCCTCTGTATATTTTCTTTTGTTCAACTATTCCATATCTGAACAAATGAAGCTAAATTTTCCTCGTTAGGTTTTATTTATAAATTAAATGTATTCACTTGGAGGGCTACTCAGAGTGTATTTCTCCTTTAGAGGGCTTCAGTGGATGTGACTTCACAGAAATATATCCATTTCATCTAAATGGTCAAGGTTTTGGGCACAGAGTTTGGCCTTATCTATTTAATGTCTTATGGTTGTGGTAAGAGGGTCTTGTTCTTTTTTTAATTTTTATTTGTTCTTTTTAATTACACATGATAGTAGAGTATATTTTGACATATTTACAAAAACATGGAATATTATCATATTCTAAGTAGGATCCCCGTCTTTGGGCTGTACACACTGTTGAGATTTATTGTGGTTTATTTATATATGTACATAGTAAAGTTATGTCAGATTCAGTCCACTGCCTTTCCTATGCTTATCCCCCACCCTTCCCTTCAGTCCCCTTTATCTAATCCAATCAACTTCTATTCTTCCCCTCACTCCTTATTGTGAGTTATATTTTACATATCAGAGAAAACATCTGCTCTTTGATTTTGGGGGATTGGCTTATTTTACTTAGCATGATAGTCTCCAGATCTATCCATTTACTGGCAAATGCCATAATGCCATTTTTCTTTATGGCTGAGTAATATTCCATTGTGTATATATACCACATTTTCTTTATTTATCTGCTGGTAGGAACCTAAGTTGGTTCCATTGCATAGTTATTGTGAATTGTGCTTCTATAAACATTAATGTGGCTGCATCACTATATTATGCTGATTTTAAATCCTTTGGCTATGTACTGAGGAGTGGGAAAACTGGGTCATATGGTGGTTCCATTCCTAGTTTTTGAGGAATTTCCATGCTGCTTTCCAGAGTGGTTGCACCAATTTGCAGTCCCACCAACAATATATGAGTGTACCATTTTCCCTGCATGCTCACCAACATTTACTGTTACTTGTAGTCTTCATAATTGCCATTCTGACTAGAGTGAGATGGCATCTCAGTAAAGTATTGATTCACATTTCTTGAATAGTTAGAAATGTTGAACATATTTTCATAATTTGTTTACCCTTCATATTTCTTCTTTGAAAAGTGTCTGTTTAGTTCATTTTCCCATTTACTTATTGGGTCCTTTTTTTTTTTTTTGGTGTTAAGCATTTTGAGCTCTTTGTATATCCTGGACATTAATGCCTTATCTGAGATGCAGGTGGCAAAGATTTTCTTCCATTCTGTAGGCTTTCTCTTCATATTCTCATTTGTTTTTATTGCTGTGAAGTTTTTTAATGTGATACCATCCCATTTATTGTTTTTTGTTTTACTTTTTGCGCTTTGGGAGTCTTGTTCAGGAAGGTGGTTCCTAAGTTGACATTTTGGAGGATTGAGCCTATATTTTTTGCTAGTAGGTGCAGGGTTTCTGGTCTAATACCTAGATCTTTGATCCACTTCTAGTGAAGTTTTATGAAGGGTGAGAGATAGGGATTAAGTTTCATTCTAGTAATATGGATTTCCAGTTTTCCTAGCATCATTGTTAAGAGGCTATCATTTCTCCAATGTATGTTTTTGGCACATTTGTATAATATGAGATAACTGTATTTATATGGGTTTGTCTGTGTGTGTTCTGTTCTGTTCCATTGGTCTACATGTCTGTTTTGGTGCCAATATCATGCTGTTTTTGTTACTATAGCTCTGTGGTATAATTTAAGATCTCATATTGTCTTTTCTCTCTAAGGATTCCTTGGGATATTCTGGGCCTCTTATTTTTATAAATGAATTTCATGACTATTTTTTCTATTTCTAAGAAGAACGCCATTTGAATTTTTGAGAGAAATTGCATTAAATCCATATGGCACTTTTGATAGTATGGTAATTTCAAAAATATTAATTTTGCTATCCAAGAACATGGAAAGTCTTTCTATCTTCTAAGGTCTTCTTCAATTTCTTTCATTAGTGTTCTATAGTTTTCATTGTAGAGATCTTCAACCTCTTTTTTTAGATTGACTCCAAGTATTTTTGTTTTTTATTTTTTGAAGATATTTTGAATGGTATATTTTTCTAATTTATCTTTCAGCTGATTCATTATTGGATATAGGAACACAATTGATTTATGGGTATTAATTTTATATTCTGCTACTTTGCTGAATTCATTAATGAGGTCTGGAAGCTTTTTGGTGGAGTTTTTTAGGCCTTCTAAATATAGAATCATATCATTAGTAAACAGAGATAGTTTGAGCTTTTCTTTTTATATTTGTAATCATTTAATTTCTTTCTTTTGCCTAATTGCTCCTGCTAGACTATTAAAGAACTATGTTGAATAGAAGTGATGAAAGAGGGTATCTCTTCCTTGTTCCAGTTTTTAGAAGGAATGCTTTCAGTTTTTCCCCATTTAGAATGATGTTGGCCTTGGGTTTGACATATATAGTTTTACAACGTTGCAATATGGGCTTTCAATGTTTTGAATATAAATATATGCTTTATTTTATCAAATGCTTTTCCTGCATCTATTGAGATAATCACATGATTCATTTCTTTATAGTCTCTTTATGTGGTGAATTACATTTATTGATTTCTGCGTGTTGAACCAACCTTGAATCCCTAAAATGAAACCCGCTTGATAATTGTGCACTATCTTTTCAATGTGTTTTTTAACGCAATTTCCAGTATTTTATTAAGAATTTTTGTATTGATGTTCATCAGGGATATTGATGTAAAGTTTTCTTTCTTTGATGTGTCTTTGTCTTGCTTTGGTAGCAGGGTGAAACTAGCTCCATAGAATGAATTTGAAAGGGTTCTTTCCTTTTCTATTTCATGGAATAATTTGAGGAGGATTGGTATTAGTTCTTTGAACATCTAGTAGAACCCAGCTGAAAATCCATCCAGTCCTGGGCTTTTCTTTATTGGTAGGCTTTTAATGGAGCCTTCTATTTCATTGCTTGAAATTGATCTGTTTAAATTATCTATAGTCTTCTGGTTCAATTTGGGTAGGTTATATTTCTCTAGAAATCTGTTGATGTCTCCAAGATTTTATGACTTATTAGAGTATAAATTTTCAAATAGTTTCTGACCCTCTATATTTCAATGGTGTCTGTGGTGATATTTCCTTTTTCATCACAAACTTTAATATTTGAGTTTTTTCATGCTTTCTTTTTGGTTAACTTGGCTAACTTTTATCAATTTTGTTTATTTTTTCAAAGAACCAACTTTTTGTTTTGTAATTTTTTGAATTTTTTAAAATTTCAATTTTATTTATTTCAGGTCTTTTTTTATTTATTTCCTGTTTTCTGATTTTGGTGTTGATTTGTTTTTCTAGGGCCTTGGGACATATTGTTAGATTATTCATTTGACGTCTTTCTATATTTTTGCTAAATGAGCTCAATGCTATGGACTTTCTTCTTAGAATAGACTTCAAAGTGTCCCAGAGATTTTGATATGTTGTGTCACTATTTTCATTTACCTCTAAGCATTTTTTTATTTTATCCCTGATATCTTCTGCTATCCATTCATCTTTTAATAGTATATTATTTATTCTCCAGGTGTTAGAGTAGCTTCTATTTTTTTAACTTATTGTTGATTTTTAATTTCATTTCACTATGATCTGATAGAATGCAAGGTATTATCTATATTTTTTGTATTTGTTTAAGAGTTGGTTTGTGGCCTAAGATATGGTCTATTTTAGAAAATGATCCACATGCTACTGAGAAGAAAGGGTATTCAGGCATTGATGGCTAAAATATTTTATTTATATCTATGAAATCTAAATTATTAATTGTATTTTTTAGTTCTATTGCTTCTTTGTTTATTTTTTTTGTTTATTTGTTTGAAAGATCAATCTAGCCACTCTTGCTTATTTTCCAGGACCATGTGCCTGGAATATTTTTGCCATTATTTTACCTTCAGCTTGTGGGTGTCTTTGCTTGTAAGATGGGTCTCTTGTAAATAGCATAGTTGGATTTTGGTTTTTGACCATTTTGCTAACCTGTGTTTTTTAATTGAGGAATTGAGACTTAACATTCTCAATTAGTATAAATATGTGATTGTGGTTTTCTGCCATTTTGGTTTTTTGACACATTTTATCTTATCTAGATTCTAATTTAGTGGATTATTCTTCTAATGAATTTTTTCTGCTTGTGATTTTGGGAATTATTTTTTAGTTCTTCTGTGCAAAGTTTATTTTTGAGTATTCTTTGTAGTGTGCTGGTTTGGCGCTCATGAATTCTTTTAGTTTATTCTTGTCATGGAATGGTTTTGTTTCCTCCTTGAATTTGAAGCTGAGTTTTGCTCTGTATAGTAATCTTGGATTATAGTTGTTTTTGTATAGAGTTTGGAATATCTCATTCCAGGCCCTCCTTGATTTTAGAGTCTGAGTAGAAAAATCAGAAGGAAGCCTTATTGGATTGCCTCTGAATGTGACCTGATGTATGTTTCTCTCTCATAGCTTCTAATATTCTTTCCTTTTTTTCTATGTTCAGAACTTTTATTACAATATGTCTTGGTGAGCTTCTCATTTGGCTGGTTCTATTTGGATTACTATAAGGCTCCTGTATGTGGATGTCTATCTTGTTTCTGATATGGGAGAAGTTTTCTGTAACTATCTCATTGAAAATATTTTTTATGTCGTTAGTTTGCATCTCTATGTTTCCTTCTGTCCCAGTGACTCTAGGGTCTGAAAGTTGTCCCAGATATTTTGTGTATTCTGGTCATGTTGTATAATTTTTTCCCTTTACTACCTTCTGCATATTCAAGATGATATTACCTGTCTTTAGTGCCTGAAGTTCTATCTTCAAGGGCTGAGGTTCTATTTCCTACATTACTTAATCTGTTTTTTTTTTTTTTTTTTTGATACTGGGGATTGAACTCAGGGGTACTTGACCACTCAGCCACATCCCCAGACCTATTTTGTGTTTTATGTAGAGACAGGGTCTCACTGAGTTGCTTAGCGCCTCACTGTTGCTGAGGATGGCCTTGAACTCGTGATTCTCCAGTCTCAGCCTCCAAAAGTGCTGGGATTACAGGCGTGTGCCACCACGCCTGGCTCTAATCTATTTTTGATGCCTTCAGTAGAGCTCATAATTTGATTGATCTTGTCTTTCATTTCTGGAGTTCTTTGGTTTCTTTTCGCTATTTCTATTTTTCATTAAAGTGATCCTTTTATCTCCTTTAATTGCCCTATTAATTTCTTCCTTAGAAATAGTTCATTAAACATTTTGATAATCAGTTTTTCATAATATTTCTCTGTTTTTTTTTTTTTTGTCTACCTCACTTTTAGTGGGTTTCTTTGTTAAGGGATTGTAGATTTGGGGGGAGGAATTTGTTATCTGTTTTGTCATATTTTTAGAAGTCTTGGTCTTGCACATCAAAGTGAATTCTTCTACCTAATTTTCTGTGTATGTCCTCTTGTTATCTTATTTGTTCTAGAACTTCTATTTGTTTTTGATCTATGAGTAGATATCAAATGTAGGAGTAGATGTGGGTCTTTGTTGATGGCTTGGAGCTTTTTGTCTCCTCTCTTCTTTAAGTAGGAATAATGTGAGGAGATGTTTAGTTCTGCAGCAGACTCTCTAGCCTGTGAACTTTTAGTGTGCCTGTAGGTCCTCAGTACCTCCCAGAATGAAGTGAAGATAAATGATAGTAGCAACTTTTGCAAACAAGAAACAGTAAACAGTGTTAAGTACCCAGAAACTACTATGAAGTCTTCAACATTAATTACCACCAATAAATAGGAATGGTGGGTTCAGGAATTGTCAGCCGTAAAAACAATGACCATGAACCAGATCTGGCTTTAAAGCAAATAGCAGGTTTCAACTCTATCATCCGAAGCAGTAATGATTATATAGCATTAATAGTGGGGCAGGTGTTATATAAACCATTTAATTGTGCATGATGGTAAAATACAGTTAATTGGGGGAAAAAGAAATGTGTTCGGAAGTTAGAAAAGACTTTCCAGTTTCAGAAAGTGAACAAAGGGAATGCAGAGGGACGGTAGCAGGTGCTGTTTACACAGGGAAGGGGAAAACAGAAGTGCAGTATTGGAGGAAAGGGAGAAAGAACAATAGAATTAGGACAATAGCAGAAGATCAGATTGAAAGAGAAATAAGAGCAATAAATATATGGAAATCATACAAAATCAAGCTAAGACACACAATACAGTGCACGGATCCTCACAAGACAATGCTGGGAAAAGACAATTACATTTAAAAAATGCTGAAAATGAGAGAAAACAAGACAAATAAGTGTATGTATACATGTCCCTGAAAAAATCAGGACAGCCAGAATTCAAATGCTCACCCCCACACCACACACACACACAAAGCACACATAGGCACACACAGAAGGAACAAGTTAAAGACTATTTTACAAAAAGAAAACATATGTGTGTATGCGTGTGTGTAAAGAGAAGAAAAAACATCCCATATCATGGTGTAGACTGAAAGGACATTCTCCACTGAAGTGGTCAAAATATTTGACCGGAATGAGTTATCAATGTCTATGCCCAGTAGTTTTTCATACCAATTATTCTTAGTAAAGCACTGATAGAACAAGAGGTGTGGGATGTTAACCCCTTGCTGTTACTGCATTGCCCCCTGAGTTACCAGTTGGTGTGGCCTAAGAGTGAAGCTGTTTGACCTACAATTCAGTCTTCCGTCTTGTCAGTATGAAGAGGGATGGGTTAAGATGTGCAGTTGGTTTGCATTTAGACCCTTCTTACTGGGTCTATGCACCCCCAGATACTGCTTCTGCAGCATGTTCTGTGAGGGGAGACCCCGCAAGTGGCACTGAGACCTATTTGGGCTTCAGGTCTTGTTGGGCTAGGTTGAAAGGTATCTTCTTTGGCGAGACTAGGTGGATCTGCCCCAATATCAGTTCTGTGGGTTTGGTTATCTCCTAAGAATACCAATAGTGGTGCAGGGAGCTGATGATTCTCTACTCAATTTTGCCCAGGAGCTGGGCCTTCTCAGATATAGTTCCTGAGTGTATTCACCCCCGCCTGCTTCAAGTCCCAGACAGCTTTGGCTGGTCACTTGTGCTGCCAGATACAAAGGCTCCCCTGTGCCATTCCAACTCCAGTCCCTCTAGGTACAATCTACTGCATGCCAATTTCTCTCACAATATGCCAGGCATGACCTACGTCTCACACTAGGTGCCTGCAGGGATATGGTGGCTATGTGTGGGTTTTGTGTGTGTGTGTGTGTTTTATTTTTTCCCTGATCTTTGTAGTCCTGCTGATGTCACAGCAGAGGCACTGACCACAAGATGGCTTTTGCCTCTTGAGTCAGTACTTATTCAGTACCTGAGTGTTTATCAAAGGACCTGCACTGTTTACCACCTCTAGGTTCAAATAAGTTCAGGCACTGTTTTTGATCTCAGATTTCTCTGCACCAAGACATGCCATGGCATCATCTGAAAGGTGGTTTTGTCTAGTCCCCCACCCTTTGCCTGTAGTGGCAGTGGTTAGTGGAGTACCTTTCTCCTTTTTAAAATTTTATGCAATCATCTGAGTCCCCAAGCTGCTCGCAGCATCCAGTATCAAATCCCAGTGAAATCCTTCTTTCACTGAGAAGCTGCGTATCTGCTACCTTGGTCTCAGGCCATGGTGCAAGTTGGGGTGCTGCCTCCTCTACTCTGACATCTTCCCAGAATCCTCTGAAGTTTATAAATTTTAAGCATGTTCCTAGTCTTTTAGAAATTTATATTTTAATATTCAAGCACTTTAAATTATTAAGAATCTTAAAATTTAGAAAAGGCGATCTTTTGAAATGTATGCATGAAATGAGTATGTGAAAAATGGACATTCTGAAGCATGTTCAGGACTTGAAATGTCATGTGTTAAGTTGAGAAACAAATTCCATTCTCTTTATGGAACCTCTTCCCTAAACTGCAATATACGGGCTGTGTGCTTAGCATCAGCTTGTTGGCATGGCTATGTCAGACACCCTTAACCTGTCCCAAGATCCTGATAGTATTTTCCCTCTAAAATAGCTCTATTTGTCTTTCCATCCTTTAGTTACTCAGCAAAAGCTTTGATGTCCTCTTTGCCTCGTCTCCTTCTTTTACCTACCCCATCTCATTCTTCAACTAACCTCTGGCTATACCATGAGCATGCTTCAGAAATCCAGAGATGGTCTCTTATTCCATCTTCTACCCTTCACCTTAAATCAGGCTACTATAATCTCTTAGTTGGATCATTACAAGAGTCTCCTGTCTAACTCTCCCTGCTTTGAGCCTTGTCCTTACAGTTGTTTCTCAAAATACCAGAAGTAAGTTTTTTAAAATGTAAACTCATATCATGTTGTGTCTCTATTTAAATATACCAGTGGCATGATAAAAGAAAGGTTAAAGTCATTATAATGACCTCTGAGGCTTCAGAAGATCCAGCCCTTCCAGAATCTTTCCCCTTTTTACCTCTTCTCACCAAACTTGCCTGGTATTTACACTATTGTCTCTTTCTCCTTCAGTCTTTGCTCAAATATGACCAACTCAGTGAAGCCAATCACCCCTTTCCCAATAATCCCCAGATCCACTACTTTTACTTATATATTTTTAGTATTCTTCAACTTCTATTGAAACATATACTTTTTAACTTACATGAGAGAAGAAATATATCTACCTTTATCCATTGATCTATCTAAGGTGTGAGAATAATATCTGGTGAGCAGTAGGCACTTGGCATGTTGATGAATATTTATAGAATGAATGAATAAAGAAAACATTTAGTATTAAAGACAAGAAGAATGTAAACCCAAATAAGTATTTGGAGAGTTCCTTGGGGAAATGTACTGTGCTAATTAAGGATCAAGCCAGCATCTTCTCAAATATGATTAATTAATGAAGTTAAGTCTGGATAAAATTAATAGTAAATTATTTTTGTAGTTATTTAATACAAATCATTTAAATCTATGTAGGTGTAACATGAATAGTGAAGAAAAAGGAATTGATAAATATTTAATCCAGAGACTTTTTGTAGAAGTCTCCTTCCTAAGAGAAAAGCCTAAATATGTGGCTCCAAAGAAAAGCAAGATTCAAGATGGAAAGAATTAGAAAACCATTTGGAGAGCCATGGGTGCTCCATAGATTAAAATAATCTGTATAACCAATGTCACAGAAGTACAAGATTAAAGAATGTAAATCAGATCATGGTATGGAGGGACTCTGAACTCCTGAGCACTTCACAGAGACCCATGGTATACAAACGTTTCAGTCTTTTAAGGTAAGTAATACCTGCTCAATAGAAGGGCAGAAGTTGTAGAAGTGGTCACCTGTCGCCCACTCTCTTCTGCCTTCACACCACCAATGTACTACACAAATACAAGCACTGTTTAAAAATTACTTTTTAAAGTAGATTAACAACAGCTTTTTAAAAAATCTCTAATACTTTTCCATGTACAAATCTCTTAGTTTTGCAGCCCAATTAAGAATTGGCACAGACTTTACATGTGAATTGTAGATTTGTGTGTGTGTGTGTGTGTGTGTGTGTGCTTAGAAATAAAGGGCTGGCTTACTATATGGAGTATGCCTGGCTTGAATTTGTGGATCAGGTTAATAATGGCATTTTACATGATGTTCTCTCTCATCTTGTGTCTTGGTTTGGTGATTGTGCTGCAGTATGGATAACTGAGTTCATTTGCTGAATAGAAGTTATGTATGAAGTTTGGGATATGACTTTTGAATCTGCTGATAATATCAAAGAAGTGGAAAATTGAAAGTTCTGAGGCATTCTGAACATGTCCAAAGAAAACTGAGGAAAAATTATCTATCTCATGTATCATTGTGACACTAATCTTAGCAAATAGAAATTTGAATTTTATCAAAGATGAAAAGAATGTGCATGAGGTTTTTAAAATATCCACCAACATATTATTTTTTCATATCAAATTGTCATAGTATTGGATAACTTGTGGACTGATCTGTTATTTCAATTAAAGTTGTAATACCATGGAGTGTACACAATTTTTTAAATCTTAAATTTTCTTGAAATTACTAAAATTAATAGAGTATTTTTCATATGATATGAATATTGTTTAGCTATCTGTGGTAAATTTGATTCCATGCATGATTTTATGTCTGTGAGTATATAAGTTCATGCAAATATATATATGGTGCTGAGAAGATTAATTCATATACAGAGAGAGACACAGAGAGAATGGACCATAACGTGCAGCCATATATTTGGAAGCAAGCAATTCTCAATTTTCATTACTAATTTCATAAAATTAATTTAATGTAATATTGAATAGTAAAAACAAACAAAAACTCCTAACATTGAGGTTCCAGTTGGGTACTGTTGTCTTTCAATTGAAAAAAGAGATAAATTTTATTTTAAAGGCCAAGTTAGAGGTAAATATATTCTCTGGGTATCAAAGTCACTTTTGAATAGTTAAGAAGGAAAACAAATTTACTTCACAGATGAATCCCCATGTGTTAACAGATCTTATGATGGATAATCTTCCCTGAAGATATTTTTCTTTAATAATGTATAATAATCATCTTTGACATCCATATACTTGTTTTCAGCATATAAAAGGAACCATGCAAACATCCTATCTAAACACAGTTATTCACAGATGATTTTTAGACTACATAAAGTATCCAGTTAATTTTAAAATATTAATATCTCCATTGGAACCTGGCATAATTTCCATGACTTAACATGCCTTAATGGGTATCTCACAAAATGTTCTCATGTGTTTACAGAAAATTATAAATGCATGACACACACATCAGGTGTACATGATAGTTTGGTGTTGCTTTGAACTTTGCATGAGAATATTCATGTTTCATTGTGTAGAAAGATGATTTGACACATGGGTGCTGAAGGAATTGTCAAAATTATATAAAGCAACTACTTCCTCTTGGAAATTTAGCAATGGGTTGATGCATTGATGTGATGGAAACCAAGGCATTATTACTATCTAACAATTGCTAGCTATGTGACCTTGGAAAATTCCATGTGAACTTTTCTTTGAATCTTAGTTTCCTTTTGAAATGTGAAGATGCCTACTCAATAGACTGTGCAGAGAAGACTGAGCAAATGCGTTTATAGTATGCTACACCATGGGGTCTCATAGAAATTAAGTTCTCTACAAACAGTGATTTTTATTTTTCCCCATTTTCTAAGTGATTTCATTAACTTGAGAAATTGAAGTTTGAAGTTATTTAAAAGTTGAAAAGTATTATTGTTCAAGTGACCTTTATTGGATTGTATTTTGGGCCCAGTGTTGGATGAACTTAGGAAAGAAAAGGTAAAGAGGAGACAAATGTGCTTTGCTTTTATTTTTGAAAATATAGTTTAGTGAGAGAAAATACTATTATGTTCATCCATATTTATGAAAAATAAATTGAACATTTAATACTGCATTTAAAGCAGTTGTGAAGTCAGTGGAATAATTATGAAGGCCTTTGCTTTCTATAGAGAAATATTCTCAGAGGATAAAAAGAATCAGTCCAATCTAACACAGAACAAGTTTTCTAAGAAGCTTTCAAATTATGCTTTCCAATGTCCTTCTATGTAGTAAGGTCACAATGAAAATAGTTCTTAGTTTACATATTCTATATTTAGCACGTTAACTTAAACATGTTACATAGAGTGAGACCTTAGGCATAGTTTATAGTGTAAACACATTTAAGTTTTAGTATTTCATTGGTAAGATGAAAGAATTCATTTATAGAACTCATTCAAAGTTTTTACTATTTGAAGTATTGAAAAGATGTTGAGAATATTTTTGTGTTTTAATTTATTACATGTTTTGTCAAAGTTTTGTTTATATTTAGAATTGGAGAAAATATGAATGACGTGTAAAATTTTTATATTTAAATTTTATGAAATGTAAAATTAATTATAATTCCTAAACACATTTTAATCTTGGATCCAATTTAATATATTAAAAATTATATCTCTAGAAAGTCAGAGATAAAAGTTTATTTCACTGTTAAGGTTGATTTCTCAATATATTATTAAAACCCAGAGATGCCAACTTCTCCTTCTGACCAATTGGAAAAACAGAGTTCAAAATGTACCTTGATATTTTAACAATTAGAAAACCTGCACAAAATATGTGATGCAAGAATTTTCTAAAACCCTTTTACAATGTGAATTTGCAATTTCTCCTACAAAAAAGTATCTGTCCCACCAGTCTAGGTCTTGATTTGTCTAAAACAATGGAGCAAATGTGATGTCATGCTACTGGCCCAAACTTCCACTTGTTCTCTTGGATCCCCACTGTGCCCTGAGAATAAGACTTTCCTTAGGGTAAGAGAGTGAGTCAGAATCCAGTTTTCCTAGCAAAGGCTTTGAGTAAGTGAGGGTGCTCAGGCAGTATCACAAAACCTAACAAGAGCTGATCCACAACTAACCAATGATACATATAGCACACTGGGCACCACTGATAAGAATTCATATTATCTCACACCCAAAGGACTTCCTAATTGACCTGCAGACTCTGAGCTGATTAATAGTTATGGTATTAAGCCACTAAGTAGTTTGGTTGTTTGTTATGCCCCAAATAGTTGCTAATTACACATCTAACATTAGAAATTAGAAAGTACAGTTAAAAATTGTAAGAAAAAGACAAAATATTTCAATAAAAAATCTGCTATCAGACTCCAAAAAAAAAAAAGAATTTTCTAAACCTGTACAACAGACAGTAGGGATCTGTGATCTCTGAGAGGAGAGATACAGAGTGAGTCCCAAGACTGTGGGACCTTACATCTAGGAGGTGCTTCCAAGAATTATGAAAAATCCAGTGTCTCACTCCTTTGAGGAGCTAGAGATCACAGTATGGGAAATGAGGATGGCTAACATTTGAGGGCAGAGGAACAGAGAAGAGCTGCCTCGGACTCTGGCTGAGTGCTGATTTCCACACATACAGAAAGAACTGTCTGAGAAAGGGCAGGAACCACCGGAAATAGTAGAGCTCATCACTTTGTGTAGCTTTTCTTCCATCTGAGGTCTGTGTGGAGAATTTCCTTTAACATCTCATGAAGGCAAGCTCTGCTGCCAGTGAATTCTCTCACTTTGCAAATATTTTCTCTGGGTAGATGGCTCCTCTTTTCATTTTCTTAGCAGTATTTTGTGAAGAGTGTACATGTTTAATTTTGAATCAATTTGACATCATTTTTCACATTTTCATGTTTTCTGTGTTCAATTTAAGACATCTTTGTGAAACACAAAACTACAGATATGTCTGCCATTTCTTCTAGAACTTTTGGAATTTATCTCTGACATTGATGTCCATTTCTATTCAAGTAGATTTTTGAGTATGAGGTGAGGTTCATGTCTGTTTTTTCTCATTTTAACATATCACTATCTAAATATTCCAGCACTATTGTTGAAAAACTCATTTTTTCTCCCATAAATTACCATGCTCCTTTGTTAAAAATATATATCATAGACATTATGAATCTATTTCTGTTTTCTATATTTTCTTCTATTAAACATTTTGTCAGTTCTTATGCATTATATGCAGTGATGCCTCCTTATCCTTTATTCTTGATACTGGAAATTCCTGTCTTCTTTCTTTTTGTCCTGATCAGTTTGGTCAGGCTTTTGTTGTTGTTTTTAAACAAGAGCAATTGATTTCTTTCTGTTTTATTCACTTCTTTCATGATCTTTATTTTTATATTTGTAATGTTTATTTTAGACTTAACTTACTGAACCTTAACTTTTTTAGGTTTAAAGTGCAATCTTAAAGCACAGGTTGGAGAATTTTCATATTTTCTGATAACAGACTTTAATGCAGAATGATTCTTTGAATTCACTAAGAGACAGGCTTGATTTTTCTCGTCTGCCACAGAAGGAACAACTTAGAAACATGAAGTATCAGGCAGAGTTCTCACCCTAATATTGAGGCCCAATTAGCCACAGACAAAAGACTGCTTGGCCCCAAAACCAGCTCAGAAGGTTTTTGATTGATCCTGAGGAACTTAACAACACCACAAAACTAACACTGTGTAAAAACTACAATTCTATACAGCAGTCAAAACATGAAATTTTCTACCTGGGCGTGGTGGCGCAAGCCTGTAATCCCAGCACTTTGGGAGGCTGAGACAGGAGAATTGTGAGTTCAAAGGCAGCCTCAGCAAAGGTGAGGTGCTAGGTAACTCAGTGTGACCCTGTCTCTGCATAAAACACAAAATAGGGCTAAAGATGTGGCTCAGTGTTTGAATATTCCTGAGTTGAATCCCTGATACCAAAAAAAAAAAAAAAAACCATGAAATTCTCAGCTGGATGAGGTAGCACCACTTGTAATCCCAGATACCTGGGAGTCTGAAGCAGGAGGATTGCAAGTTCAAGGCCAGTCTCAGCAATTTATTGAGATCTGTTTGAAAAAAAAATAAAAAAAGGAAGGATGGCTGGGAATGTGGCTTAGTAGCAGAGCACCTCTGGGCTTAATACCTAATATTGCAATAAAACACAAACAAATCAACAATAACAATAATAACAGCAACAACAAAAACATAAAATTCTCTATATTCAGCATTTATTTAAAAAATGCTCAAGATTGCAAAGAAGTAGAGAATGTGAGTCATGATCGAAAGAAAAATTAATGAACACAAACACATCAATAAGTGTAGAGGATTATGAAAATAAAAGAGAAGTATGTTAGAAGAGATATTAAAATATAGCTTGTATGCTCTGGAAGGTAGATAAAATTATCAGCATAATGAAAAGACAAATTAGGCTTTTTACAAGACCTAACAGAACTTGCAGAGATGGAAAATACACTATACTCAGTGAAAATGTACTGGGCTGGGGGAAGGACAAACGAACCTGAACTCTGAATTAGTAGGCTTTTGCTATATAATAGTGATGTTAATTTACAGGAAGGAAATGAACCTAAGTGGTCTGTATTTCTTATCCACAGGCATCTGATCTGAAACTAAAAATAGAGCCTAAATGAAAATCCTAAAAAAAATTAAGAGACATGTACTTTGGAACGTGGTGTTTAATAAAAATTGTAAAGCAGGGCATGGCCAATATTGCTAACAGTTGCTGTAGCTGTTAAACAGTTTGTTACTCATAGTTCCCAAGAAGAGAGAAGAGAGCAGAGCACATAGGGAATTAGAGCACATTGTGGTCAATGGGGCAGAGGGGCACAGGCAAAAGCTTTTATTGTGGTGTCTGTGGGAAGCAACAGGTGAGGCAGGTGAGTTTAGATTTAGATGGTCTGAGTAATTTCAGCAGCCTCTGGGGAATAGGGACTGTCCGTGGTTGTCTGGTACTTGGCCCTGGAGTGATTAGGACAAGGAATCTCAGGATTCTCTGTGAAAAGGGGTATATGGGGAGGGAGGAGGGATGCAGGAGGCCAAGGGAGAGTGTCTCAGGTATATTATGGCATCCTCCAGAGCAAAGCCTGTCCAGTACATCATGTAGACCAGATGTTGAAACTTCAGGTTAACAGAAGCTGGGGCATAATACAGCAGAGAACAATGTCTTGAGCTAGTGATGAGATCTGAAATGTGAAAAATATTGAGGAAATGTTTTCATTGATCTGTTTATGATGACACCAAGATCTTTTCCCACAGAGTTTGCAACTAATTCAAAATCTGTCAATAAGAGTGAAGTGTTGGGGCTGGGATTATGGCGCAGTGGTAGCGTGCTCGCCTAGCACGCATAAAGCACTGGGTTCGATCCTCAGCACCACATAAAAATAAAATAAAGATATTCTGTCACCTACTACTAAAAAAAAAATAAACATTAAAAAAAAAAAAAAGAATGAAGTGTTTAAGTTTTCCTTTCCAAGATATATTGCAGCTCATGCACAGGGTGAATTCCTTTTTCTTAAATCTTCATTTTTCTGTTTAGGACATTTTTTAGTTTTCATTGTTCATCCTTGCCATAACCAAATTAAAGAATTGGTATCACTTTCAAAATGTCTTTCTCTGCTTAGTAACTTTGTGTTGTTGACTCTTGATACTTATTTAATAGACTCAAATCTCTAATGTACTCATAACCCTGTTTTATTTTTACCTCATTACTTCTCAGTCTTTTGGTTAAGATCAAATATATTTTTATCTCTACATTTCTTTGTTCCATTACTCAGTTCAAATATTTAATTCCTATTAGTATTTCATTTTCAAGACAGTCTTAGGGAAATTTATGAGAAAATATTGAGATCTCTAATTATTTAGACAACTGAGCAGCATCAGTTTTGTGTGTTATTTTAGGTTTGGAAAAAAAGAAATGACTATTCACTATTACTATATTAGAAAAATTTGTAATGTCCCCAATATTTGAGGAAATAATTATGTGAAATTATAAGTCTACTCTTCTCTTTATTAGTATTAAAGCAAGATACATTTATAGATTTTTGTCAGGATGGAAAACTTACAAGCTCTAAAATGAATGAAATTACATACAATTATTAGTCTCTAGGTAAGTAAAATAATTTTATCTGAGAAAAAATTTAAAAGTAACAAAGAAATTAATAGCTATACCTTTAAAGTACACTTATTAAAGCAATGTTTATGGAATCTTGAAGGCAGAAAAATCTAAAAATGCTCAATTATGTTGATAATGTACATATATTAATATATAAACTAATATTTTAATTATTATGATGCTTTCAATTCATCATTTCACGATTAAGCATCTCTGTTAAGTGTGCTAGACATTGATGAATTTCAAGCCACAAAAATAACAAAGCTGACAATATAACCAGGAAGAGTTTTTAAGTATTGCCTAATAATGTATTTATTTAAAAACGAAACTATTTTTATACCATTTTGTTCTTTGAGCTGAGGATCCTAAGTGGATAAAAATTAGCACCCTGAAAAAAACAATTGTGGTACAATTTTTAAAAAAATGGCAATAGAGGGCACTATTGTATACCTTATAAAACCACAAACTTGAATGTACATCCAACTTAAAAAATCGTATAATCAAAACCTGTTTTTCTAGCTATTCTTAATAGCTTAATGTAAATATATTTAGAAATCATTAATGTGTGTGATAGAAAGAAACAGGGAGGGAAGGAGGAAGAAACCAATGAATGAATGAAGGGAATCAGTCTATGGAATGAAATGAATAACTGACAAAAGAGAAAAGAAAAAATGGGGACTATATTTTGAAAGTGAGTAAACTTTATATATATATATCAGAATGACAAAGAAATTGAAGATACAGAGAAAAAACAGCTATAACTTCACAAATTAATTTTAGATTATTTACATTTGCATAGGTTGAAATGAGAATTTTAAGGCAGGAGACCACCTTGTCCAATGATCCCCTTGAACCTCTGGAGGCAGGCCAGACTTACAAAGAAACACTATAATGTCTTTAAAATGCTTATTAATTTACTCTTACACTTAAAGAATCATTTATATATTTACCTAAAACTATGCTGGATCCTGAGGGATTTTAAATTAAATAGCTCTTGGTCCTAGCCTTCAATCATATGTAGTCTTCTTTTGTTTGTTCATGTAAAATTATTACCCAAAACAACCATAAGGAACTATCACACTACTATCACACTAGTAATTACAATTTTCTCTATTAACTAAATACTGTGATAGTGAACACAATCTTTTACATCCAGTAAGGTGATATTGTTGCTAAGCAGATACAGAACTAGAACATTCCTGTGGGCATTTAGGCAAATCATCACGTTTTCTCTTCTTCATATCAAATTCACAAAGATATCATCTTATTCATAGGCATATTGAAACAAAATATCTATAACACAACCAAGATTATTAAGTGTACGTTTGAAAAAAAAGGGAGTATTTCAATATTTCCATTAAAGAGACATTCTGTGCACAATAGAATGTAAAAATAGTTGACTCACAAGTCTTTCAAGTCCTGGTGTATCAGGTCCCTTTTATACGTGGGTATGGGTGTAATTTTCAGTATGTGAGTATTTTACACATGTAGGCATTCGGATGTGTGCTTCTCAGGATTTGTGAGCCTGCTATTGTTTCCTTTTGGAGTCTTTTCTGTTTTCATGTTTGTTAGCTCTTTGCCTCATACTTTAATATGATTGATAAGTAAATTGTTCAATTGTTGTTTAGTTAGAAGAATCTGTTGAACACATTTAGTTATATCTTTGTCAATAGCATGGATTTCCTTGTTGCCACTTAATAAATAATATGGATAACAAACAATATTTCTTTATGCACTATAAGTGTAATTACCACTCCATGAATGGTCTTCCTGAGGCTCTTGATCATGTCTCATCTGTAGCCATGTTGCTATTCCGTACTCTGGGGAGGCTTTAGTAGAGAGCATGAGAGAAGCCTTTTTTCTTATGTTAGGAAATTTTATTTGCCAGTTCACATTTCAGAAAGAACATTAAGAATCACAGATCCTCTGTAGAAATAATGAGGGCCTATACATACATTTAAAATAATATTTCTGAAAACACAAAACTATGGTTCAGGTATGACTTATCTCTTCCAAAATTCATATTGAAACTTAGTTCTCAGTGCAACAGTATGAAGAGGTGGTGGACCCTTGTGAGGTGATTAGGCCATTAACTGGACAAATTACTCTAAGGGTTGTTTGTTATAAAGTGAAGCTGCTTCTCAGGATTTGTCTCATGAATATGTTGTGCTTACCCTTCTCCTTTCGACTATGAGATGAAGCAGCACGAAGTCCTCCCCAGGCTTTCCAACAGCCAGATCTATGCCTGGCTTTCCAACAGCCAGATCTATGAATCAAAGTTAACCTCTATTTTTCAGGAATCACCCAGTCTTAGGTATTTTGTTATAGTAATAGAAAATAGACTAAGACAAGCCTAGAGTAGAGCCTCAGTGCAGTTTGGACTCTGCTCTGAACTCACTACCCAGTGCAGGGATGCTTGTTTATGTTTGCTGTAACTAGTAAATGAAGAAATAATATTGCATAAGTGTTATGGTGTGGCTGTGAGGTGTCCCCCAACAGCTTTTGTGTAAATGCAGGTATTTGCAGAGGTAAAATGATGAGATTATGAGAGCTGTAGACTAATTAGTACACCCTTGTTTGAATCATCTGATTTGGTGGTAACTGTGGGCAGGTGAGGTATGGCTGGAGGAGGTGAATCACTGGGGCTGTGCCCTGGAAGGGTTCATCTTCCTTGCAACCCCTTTCTCCCTCTGCTTCCTGGCTTGCATAGGTGAAGTGCTCTTCTGACACGCCCTTCTGCCGTGATGCTCTGCCTCACTTTGGGCATAGAGCAATGGAGTTGACTGATCGTGGACTGAAGCTCTGAAACCGTGTGCTAAAATAAACTTTTCCTCCTCTAAGTTGTTCTTGTCAAGTATTTCAGTCCTAACAATAAAAAGTTGACTAACAGGATGACCTCTGCAAACATTCTCAATGCCTCCAAACAGATTTTGCACCATTTATCATATAGTAGTCAGTATGCCAGTGCCCCAAAAGTTTCATGTCAAATCGGTTTGCTACCCATTTATGAAGGGTTAATCCTGGGTCAGAGGTTTCCCACATTTATCTACACTGTGAGAATAGGCTAGAAAACCCTGTTATTGTGTATGTATATGTGTTTGTATATTTGGAAGTATAGGAATGAAATTTTATTTTATTTTTTTATTTTTTTAAATATTTTTTTAGTTATAGATGAACACAATACCTTTATTTTTTTTATGTGGTGCTGAGGATCGTACCCAGTGTCCCACACATGCGAGGCAAGTGCTCAACTGCTGAGCCACAACCCCATCCCCTAGGAATGAAATTTTAATTAAGGTTTTTTTGGGATGATGGAATGAAGGGTTGTCTTTACTTTCTTCTTTCTACCTCTTCTATATTTTATAATTTTTCTATAATAAGCATGTATTTGCTTTTATAGTGAGAAACCAAAAAATTACTAATATTAAAAATAGATAAATGATTAGTGTTTTTCCTTTCATTAATATGAGGTCATTAAAGGAAGTAAGTGAAAGGAAACACTGAACTAGATCTTAATTTTGCTTTTGATTTAAAATTCTGGTTTCTATTAATTACTGACATTTTAGATTCAACTAATATGCATGATTAGTGGAGCTTTGCTTATTCTAATGTGAGATTTTTAAGTTAAATATGGTTTGAATGCTACTCTGTTCTTCATGTGTGTTGTCTATGAATATTTGTCCTCTTTCTGAAGAAAATCATTAAGATCAAAGGTCAGCTCTTATCTCTCTAGTGAAAAAAAGATATATATATGATCTGTGGAAAACAGAGTTAGTAAGACTCATTTTATATAGTTGTTTTCATGAAAATAAATTATTTTCCATTTGTGGCCAAGGCTACCTTGTTAGCATTTGATTAAATGCTTCAATAATTTCTCCACGGCAATGTGTTTCAAAGGACATAACTACTAATACCAGCTGCACATTTATTGTTAATGTGTTGTTAAATTGATATAGAAAAGCAATATTGATGCTATAGCTTTCATTTAGGCATTCTCTCTCAAGAGTAAGTTTATAATAAATTAAGAATTAGCTGACATTCAAAAAACAAATCATCTAATATTAATTGTGAATTCCTTAACCTGCCAAAAGTGATTTTTGTTTAATTCTAAATAACATTTTTCAGTGTTTATTTCAAAATCGGTTAAAGGTCACCTTTCCACAGAAGGGTATTTATTCTCTTCATAGAAAATGTTAAATTTTCTAACTTAGCTTTTTAAATGCATGTGGTTAGAGCTCTCATCAGAAGAAATGAAATTTGCATAAACACACATGCCTTAATAGCCTTTGGTTCTGAAACAGAAATTTGTTCCTCATGCACTGACTTTGTTGCACAGCTCTTACTAATGTTTATATAATAGGATATTCGTTATTCATTTTTTGCTAAAATTCATTTTGTTTGTGAACAATACATTCTAGAATTATCCAATATTTTATTTCAAGTTGTATTAAGACCAGGAATTTAATTCTTATATATTTATTAACTTCATAAATTTGAAAAGTAAATTCATTCAAATTAATGTGACAGACATTTATAAAACCAACTTGGAGCTGCTAGAAAAATTATGTAGATATTTTTTCAGTTTACCCGATATTAACTTATTTATTTTGCATCCTTTTAATTAGTATTTTTGACCCTGGAATTGTGATGAAGAAGAAATAAATGCATTGGTAAGTACTTTTCATCATTTACATGGAGAATCTGTCTCCCCATCTCTCTATTGCCCAAATTTTGAAGTATTACTCGAATTGTTCATGAAAAAATAATAATGAAGCTATCCATTCTTTGACAAAATTGTTTCTTAGAATTAACACCACTTATCGTTTACATCCTAGGAATGAAATACATCAGGCTATCAATTATGTTTTTTAAAAATCAATTTCCTTGATATCAATTGCTTAGTGTTGCATGAAAAACTGCCTCAGCCACACACCTTAGGTGGACTCCCACCAAACAACGTTTGTTAACCCAGAGTGGAGAAATGTCAAGAAGCAGGGTTGTTTCTATACCTCACCCTTATCTATGCCTCTCATTTCTCTCTAGGTCCTGGGCTAAAACTTGGAAAAATAAAACCTATTTAAAGTCTCAAGTGGTATATGTGCTTGTTTTTCTGAAAGAGTGGGAGTACCTTCGAGATTGCATTTGTATCTGCAATGAGGCAGAGGAGTAATGGCACCACACATACCTTTCAAAAAGACTGTAAAGATCCATCTACAGAAAAGTACACTTGAATTCCCATAATTAACAGAAATTTGAAGTAAAAATGTTGGGTAGTGCTAGAAGACATTGTTCACAAACAAAATGAATTTTAACAGAAGATGAATAAACATACTAGGGCAATGGAATAATTGCACAACAAATCAGTGCATCAGGAAGAAGAGAAATTTCTGTTTCAGAACCAAAGGCTATTAAGCCATGTATGTCTGTACAAATGTAATACACTTGGAGCATACTAAATTCTCATCAAAAGGAGCATTAATCTATTTAATGAAATAGTGTGTATGTGTTTATATGGGAAGTTTTACAATATATAGTAGATGAAAGGAAAGATGCTTTATAAAAAATATGAATGCATCCATTTGGATTTTAAAACGAACTCATTATTTCTACTAATTCCACTAAATGATAGTGCAAATGTACAAAAAATAAAAACTAGAATATTAACAATCAAACTGTTAAATTAGTCACTAGAGGGGAATTGACTCTCCAGGGAGAATTCATAAGTTCTTGAGAATATTAAAATCTCATTACACAGGTTACAGTTTTTGATTTATAACCTCTACAGGGAAATCTATAAATGATATTATTAAATCACTTATATAAGATGGATTCTTTTTTCCATTTTGTTATTATATATAATATTTCACTAAACATTTTTCTGTATCTTGTTCATACATGTATGTCTTTCTAGAATACATGTTCAAATGTAATCTTCAGGACATAATGTATATTCATTTGAAGTTTCATATGATCCTGTCAAATTTCCATCTAAAATGGCACAGTGTTTTACTTTTACTAATTATGAGAAAAGGAAACTATCATGATCTAAGTTTTATAAACTTATCAAAAAACTCTTGATGTTTAAATAGAACCTCACCCTGAATTCAAGGTATGAGAGTTAGGATTTGTGGAAATACCTGTTGGTGGATTACATTGTTTAGAATAGTGCAATTTAGGATTAGATATGTCGTTCATCTGCACTTACACATTCATCTCAATTAAGGAATTCATTATTTGAAATAATTTTGAAATCACCAAATATATCCACTTCCCCCTCGATCCCCTAAGTAAATATCTTCCTCTAAGATGTTGATGTGGTTTTACTGTAATAAATTTTCAGTAAACTTGGAGATAATTGGTCTTGGTATAGAATTATTTTGGGAGAGAGAAGTAGACTGTGCTAAAATTCAGAATTATATATTTCTTTGATGCATTTGAAAATAAGAATCATATAGAAACTAATTCTCTAAAACGGGTACTGTCAATTATTTTCAACACATTTTGGAGAACATTTTGGAGTGCTGCCTTGTTTGTTCAATAAGATGTTTATTAGCATATTTTTCTTTTTTAAATTTAGCCCAGGGAGCATAGTTTTTCATTTTTATTTGTTCTTTTTAGTTTTACATGACAGTACTATATATTTTGACATATCATACATATGTGGAATATAACTTCCCATCCTTGTGGTTGTACATTATGTGGAGTTATACTGGCTGTGTATTCATATATGAACATAAAAGAAAGATATGTCCACTTCATTCTAGTGTCTTTCTCATTCCCATGCCCCTTCTCACCCCCTGATTCCTCCCTGTCCAAACTGGTGAACCTCCCCTCCTCCATCTCCCTTGCCTATTGTGAGTCAAGATCCACATATCAGAGAGAACATTTGGCCTTTGATTTTTGGTGATTGGCTTATTTCACTTAGCATGATAATTTCCAATTCCATCAATGTACTGGCAAATGCTATAATTTCATTCTTCTTTATGGCTGATTAATATTCCATTATGTATATGTACTACATTTTCTTTATCCATTCATCTATTGAAGGGCACTAGTTTGGTTCCATAGCTTAGCTGTTGTGAATTGAGCTGCTATGAACATTGACCAGGGAGCATATTTTATAAGGTCTAAATCATTATGCCTATAATCGCTTTTGGCTTCAATAGTTTTTTGTGTTTTTGTGTAGTAAAGACCTACTGGGTAAAATCTTGACTACCTATTTTCATCATTTGAGCAAGTTGTCCTTCTATGTAGATTGGAGTTTGGGTTAAATGTCTTAGTTTTAATGAGGATATCAATTCTACTTTCTACTGAGATGATTTCTAAGGTTCTTAGACCCAGCCCTTAACTGTACCTCGGATGGCCTAAAATCTAAGTTATTTGAAAGCAATATAACTGATGATTTTATTGCTGCTCAAATCTTCTTAAATTGGTGTGGGAAAAAGATTAGAATGTTTTCTGAAAATTAAACCAGCCATCCAGTTTTCTGTTTATTCTAATGTCATGCAGTCTCTGTTGCAGTCTTGTTCTCACCTACATCACAATTGCAGCACTAATTACTTGTGAAATCTTCTCCAAGGAGTTGAGGTGGAAGAGTTGGAACAGAAATAAGAAATCAGGCCTGGTGGATTATCTAGTCAACATCCATGTAGCATGTGGAATACACAGCTGTCCTGAAGGATGTCTAGCAGATGAGAGAATAATGTAGTAAATGTTCTTGTTCCTGTGGCCATCTCTGCTGATTCTTTGGATAGGCACTATTGTCTCCCTCCAAACAGTAGAGTCTCCAACTCAGCATTCCTGTACCCCACTGTCATAGCACTGCTGTGTCCCTATAGGTCCTCTCACCTCCTGCTTCTACTAAATTAACAGACTTTCTCTAGTGCTAAAATTGTGCAATGATTTTTATAGATCATGACATCGCTTCCTCTTTTGTGTTATATTTGCCTAAGTTCCAAAATGCAACTCTGCTACAATGCATTGTAGAATTTTCCTTTAGTACTTTTCCAACTCAGTTTGATGCCAAGACATAAAACTTAAAAGAGGAGTTTATATCCATGCCTTAGAAATGAGTATAGTGGTGGGTGGGTTGTATAATAGCAATATGTTCTATTCAGAATTACCTATTTTCAGATATGACTAAAATTCATCAGAAGACCAAAAGTTATGTTTTTCATGATTTTCCTTCATAATAAGATATTTTTTAAAAACTTGTTTCCTCACACCAGTACGTTTCCAGTGACCCAGGCTTTTCACATGCCATATTTGTTTGAAATTCTCTAAAGGACATAGTTTAGGCACAAGCCAGATCTTAAACTATGCTTGATTTTGTTCTTTGATCAAGAGAGATCACCACAGACCTTAGTAATTGGACCATAGAAAATGTTTCTCCATCATCAGTTTTCCTGCATGCACCTACCACTTCATGTTTCCTTTCAAAAAATGGAAGTTCAAAGTGGTAAATAAATTTGCATTTGTGACCCTTTTAATAGCTGCTATTAAGCTTTTGTCTATCATGTCACTATCTGCCCTCTTCACCTTATGAATGAGGTTCAAGCCCTTATAAAAAGAAAAACCATAGAATGGCTCAGGCCCTTTTACCATGTGAGGACATAGCAAGCAGATGATAGTCTATGAATCAGGAAATGGTTTCTTGTCAGACACTTAATCTTCTAGTGGCTTCATCTTGGACTTCCTGACCTCCAGAACTGTGAGAAATAAATGTCCATTATTTATAAACAACTTGGTGTCTGGTAATTTATTTCAGCCCAAATGAACTAAAGCAATCATGTAATTTCATTTTTGTTATAGATATTCCCTTCACAGTAATCTTAAAAATTACAGGTAATTTCCATGGAAATGATTTTTATCAAAGAGTATCTACATAGCATCTTTCAGCTTCCAGCCCAAAGATTTCTATTCCTTACTGTAGATTAATTCTTCCCAGAATATCTTTGAAAGGAAGTGGGTTGTCCATATGACAATCTTTCAAATATTGGAAGACAGGAAAGAATGTGTTCTATCTTGTCCTCTTACTCCTTCCAAATAAACAATGTAGATGGACTGTGAGATGATGTGGATATATTAGAAAATCCAACAGGCAATCATAGGTTTCTGTTAAATTTGGTCATAGATTTGTCTTAGAAAACAGAATGTTGACATTAATCAGTAACAGCAATTGTTTTGTTTGTCTAGTTGTTTTATTTCCTTTCTAAAATGGGATAGGATTTAGGAAAAGGTCTTGTGGCATTATAATAAAGGGAAAAATAATAAAAGTAGAAAAGAATATCCAAAATATGATATGTAAATATGCATTTAAGAACAAATAACCCTCAAAACTAGCCTTACTAAAAAACAATATGGAAATATAAAATAGAGTAACAATTCTTAAAACATAGGATAGTTTCACATAAAAGTAATTTGATGTGAATGACATGCATCATGAGATATTAAAATGATCATATAATTCACTGTCAGGAGCCCATTTTTAAAAATAAGCATGAGTTTTAAATATATGATTTTTTAAAAATAAATACTTTTAGCTATTGAGTATCTGTGAATTCAAAGCTTGTCTTGATGGCAAGCCAGAGAAAGTAAGTACTTTTTAGAGCACCTTTTTCTTCAATCAGAATAAAATTACCTCTTGTTGGGAACCAAATTGAAGGCACATGTATATAAAAGCATGACATACTTGATGGCTATTTATGAGAGCTTTCCTTTTACATCCTTTGCAGAAATTCTATAATAATTTGAGTTAAATCTTCTTCCAAGGAGAAAATGATATCTAATTTACTGTATCACAGCTCAGAACAGAATTAATGTTTTTAATGAATCATTCTCTACTGCAGAGAGAGATATATGGCCTCTGGACCCCAAATTATAAAAACTCCTCAGTAATTAAAAGATAAAAATAATCCAGACAGCACAATCCTTTTAAGTTTATTTATATATTCACAGCATCTTTCATACAGTTGTAGGCACAAACTTCCCATGTCTACCAAATTTTAGTAATAGTATGGCCTACTTTAAATTTCATCTTTGCAAACACTTGTGATTTGCTCCAATAGTGCAGTCAATGTGCATTTATGTGTAACATCTTCAAAGTAAAAACAAAAATAAGCCTCTTGAAGAAGAGTTGACTTAAGAATGAAATCAGCATAGAAATACTAGCATAGGATAAATCTGTATTTTTCTCTTGCCCTTTGTCTCTCTCTTTTTTATTTATTTATTTCTTCTCCTCATGCAAGTAGAAAAAAATTAATACACACACACACACAAAGTTAATCAATGGCATTGTGTTTAAATAAGCAGCGATGCTATATATAAATAGTTATAGAGAAGATCACAGTAATTCTTTTTATTATATTGCTACATTATTTTTCCCCTAATACTTAGTAATAAACTTCATGTAAACTGATCTGGAAAAAGATTGGATTCTCTCAGGCTGTAGAAAGTACATATCACTTATTTATTTGTCACTCACTAAATAAATTTAACCACTAGAATAATATTTGATGATAATAATATAAATAGTTAGAAAAGAGAAACAAAAGGCAAGGAGGGTTAGTTCTGGGGTATGATTCAAATCTTAAGACAAATGGCACTACATTTCCAAATCATTAGCAAATTTACTCAGGTGTCATAGGCAAATCTGAAGACATATTAAAATGAGCATAAAGACCTGTGCCCATGCCAGAGCTTGCACCTGGATCACCTGCACCCCCACAGAGGGGAACGCCACTGCTACTCCCTGTCCAACAATGTGAGTCCCTACCCAAACTTCCTCCATCTTGGGACAGTGCTACCACTGACATAGCTCTTCCCATGTAGTAATCTACACCATGGACAATGGACAGGGACAGCTGCCTGTGGCAGCACTGCATGCCGCCACCAAGCAGGCCATCAATGCCAGTGCAGAGCCCATCCTTTGCAAAGGATACAAACCACTCTGAAAGTGGTTGCCTCCACTGCCATCCGAGGTTACCTCTGCTGTCTCTGCCACCATCTTTAGTTGGAGCAGCTTCCACTGACTGAGGCCTAGACTCCCAATATCAAAGTACCTACTGGCTTGATGCTACTGCCAAAACCAACTAGAGACATGGATGCTTCAATCAAGAGACAAAAACCAAGACCTGGAAGACCTTCACCAAAGTTTGTGTGGTGTCCCTACTAAGTGTGCTAACAAACACCATCATGCTGCAGAGACAACAGGGAATCTTATATGGTGTTGCCTCTTTTTTTTTTTTTTACCTTCTAACAGCCAACTTCTTTTGATTCCCCTTTCATTCATCCAATAATCTAATATCTCTATATTCTCACACCCTACATAATAAACATCACATCCTCCCCTCCACATACACACTGCATTCTCTCTCTGTCCATCATTAGAAACTGTAAAGCCTTACGCAAACCTACTGGATATATGATAGAAGATAACTGAACTCATCATTTCTGTTTATAATGACAAAACTGTAAATATCTAAATAGGAGTTAATTGATTTTTAGCTGCATATTTGTTGCATTGGGTGCTGTAACATTGATCTCTCCTGGAAAGGTGAGGTATTGGTAACCTGCAGGGACACTTCAAAATTATAGGGTAGAAACTACAATACCTTAGATCCACACTGCATGAAAAGAAGACACATAATCAACATGAAAAAAACAAGGGAGTAAAGTGCCCCAAACAAACCAAGATACTACAATAATAGAATCCATTGACAATGCAGTAGATGAAATGTCAGAGAGAGTTCAAAGTGTACATAATTAAAATAATATGCAAATTAAAGAATGACCAGAGTGAACAAATACAGGCAAAAATTGATCACTCCAACAGAGATAAGAAAGTAAATACAAGTAGCTAAAGATTACTTCAAGAAATAGAAATTCTGAAAAAAAATAGAAAAGAAAGAAACAGAAATCCTTGAAATGAAGGAAACAATAAACCAACTAAAAAACACAACAAAGCATCATCAACAGACTAGATCACTTGGAAGACAGAACCTCAGACAATGAAGACAAAATATATAATCTCAAAAATAAAGTTGACCACACAGTGAAGTTGGTAAAAAACCATGAACAGAACATCCATGAATTATAGGATAACATCAAAAGACCAAATCTAAGATTTATTGGGATAGAAGAAGGCATAGAATTTCAAACCAAAGGAATGCACAATCTCTTCAATGAAATAATATCAGAAAATTTTCCAAACATGAAGAATGAATTGAAAATCAAATACAAGAGGCTTACAGCACACCAAATGTACAAAATTACAACAGATCTATATCGAGGCACATTATAATGAAAATGCCTAGCATATAAAATAAGGATAGAGTTTTAAAGGCCACAAGAGAGGAATTAGATTACATGTACAGGGAGACCAATTCTAATGTCAGCAAATTTTTCAACCCAGACCCTCAAAGCCAAGAGATCCTGAAAGAACATATAACACGCTCTAAAGGAAAATGGATGCCAACCAAGAATCTTATACTCAGCAAAATTAAGCTTCAGATTTGATGATGAAATAAAAACTTTAAGATAAACAAAAGTTAAAAGAATTTTCAGCGAGAAAGCCTGCACTACAGAACATTCTATGCAAAATATTCCATGAGGAGGAAATTAATAACAACAAAAATCTGCAAAGAGAGGAACTACACTAAAGGAAAGATCAATCAAAGGAGAAACCAAGTCATGTTAAAAGCCAAAACTAAACCAAAACTAAACTGGGAATACAAATCATATTTCAATAATAACCTTGGAAGTGAATGGCCTAAACTCATCAATTGAAAGACATAAACTGATAGATTGGGTTAAAAAACACTCAGCAACATGCTGCCTTCAAGAGACTCATCTCACAGAGAAAGACATCCATAGTCTGAAGGTGAAACGAGGGGAAAAAATGTATCACTCACATGGACCATGTAAACAAGCAGAGGTTTCCATGCTCATATCAGAGGAAGTGGACTTCAACCAAAGTCAATGAAAAGGAATAAAGGACATTTTATACTACTCAAGGAAATCATACAACAAGAAGACATAATAATAATAAATATATATGCCTCAAACACTGGGGCATTTATGTATATCAAGCAAAACTTTTTCAACTACAAGAATCAATTAGACCATGAGACAATAATCCTGGGTGATTTAAATATACCTCTCTCACCACTGGATAGATCATCCACACAAAAACCAAACAAAGGAACTCAACGAACAATAGAACTCGATAAAACAATCAATACTTTAGACTTAACAGACATATATAGAATATTTTATCCATCAATGACTGAATACACTATTTTTCTCTGCAACACATGGATCTTCCTCCAAAATAGACCATATGTTATGCCACAAAGCAAGTCTTAGCAAATAAAAAAAATAGAGTTACTACTTTGCATTCTATCTGACCATAACGGAATAAAGTTAGAAATCAATAAAATAAAAAAGAAGCTACTCCAATACCTGGAGACTAGGCAATACAATATTGAATGATGCATGAATAACAGGACATAAAGAAGGAGATAACAAATTCTTAGAGGTAAATGAGAACTTCGATACAACAAATCAAAATCTCTGGGACACTATGAAGTCAGTGCTAAAAAGAAAGTTCATTGCATTAAGCTCATACATTTAAAAGAAGTAAAAGTCAACAAAGAAACAACCTGACATTATATCTTAAAGCCCTAGAAAAAGAACAAATTAATTCTAAATGTAGTAGAAGACAAGAATAATTAAAATCAGGGTGGAAATCAATGAAATTGAAACAAAATAAACAATGTGAAAAATTAACAAAATAAAAAACTGGTTCTTTAAAAAAATAAATAAAATTGAGAAACACTTGGCCATTCTAAGGAAAAGAAGGAGAGAGAAAACTCTTATTACTAAAATTCGATATGAAAAAGGAAATGTCACTACAGACACTAATGAAATAAAGAAGATAATTAGAATGTATTTTGAAAATGTACTCTCCAGTAAAATAGAAAACCTTAAAGACCCTGACAAATTTCTAGAAGCATATTATATGCTTGAGTAGATACAAGCTGAACCAAGAGGACATACACAATTTAAAGATATCAATTTCAGCCGGGCGCGGTGGCTCACGCTTGTAATCCCAGCACTTAGGGAGGCTGAGACAGGAGAATCGCGAGTTCAAAGCCAGCTTCAACAATGGCGAGGCGCTAAGCAACTTAGTGAGACCCTGTCTCTACATAAAACACAAAATAGGGCTGGGGATGTGCCTCAGTGGTCGAGTGCCCCTGAGTTCAATCCCCAGTACCAAAAAAAATAAAAAATAATAAAAAAAATAAAGATATCAATTTCAAGCAGGGAAACAGATGACACCATCAAAAGCCTACCAACCAAGAAAAGCCCAAAAACAGATGGATTCACAGCTGAATTCTACAAGATCTATGAAGAAGAATTAATATCAATACTCCTCAAATTATTTCATGAAATATAAAAGGAGGAAACCCTTCCAAACTCATTCTATGAGGCTAGTAATCATCCTGATACAAAACCAGGCAAAGACATGTCAAGGAAAGAAAATTTCAGACCAATATCCCCAAAGTACATTGATGCAAAAATTTGGCAAATTGTATACAAAGACATATTTAAAAATAGTGCACCATAATCAAGTGGGGTTCATTCTGGGGATGCACATGGTTTCCATATGGTTCAACATATGGAAATCAATAAAAGTAACGCATCATATCAACAGACTTAAAGATAAGAATCATATGATTTTATTAATTGATGCAGAGAAAACATTTGACAAAATACAGTACTCTTTTGTGTTTAAAACACTAGAAAAACTAGGGATAGTAGGAACATACTTTAACATTTTTTAAAAGCTATCTATGCTAAACCCAAGGCGAACATCATTCTAAATGGAGAAAAATTGGAAGCATTCCCTCTAAAAACTGGAACAAGACAGAGATGCCCTTTTTCACCACTCCTATACAGTATAGTTCTTGAAACTTTAGCCAAAGCAATTAGACAGATGAAAGAAATTAAAAGAATATAAATAGGAAAAGGAGAACTTATTATTTGCCAATGATATGATTCAACACTTAAAGGATCCAAAAAATTCCACCAGAAAACTTCTAGAAATAATAAATGAATTCAGCAAAGTAGCAGGATACAAAATCAATACCCATAAAACAAATGCATTTCTATACAGCAGTGATGAAATCTCTGAAAGAGTTTTTAGGAAACTACCCAATTCACAATAGCCTCAAAAAAAAAGATTGGGAATCAATTTAACAAAAGAGATGAAAGACTTATATAATGAAAACTACAGAACACTGAAGAAAGATATTAAAGAAGACTTTAGATGATGGATAGATCTCCCATGCTCCTGCATAGGCAGAATTAATATTGTAAAAATGGCCGTACTACCAAAGCCGCTATACAGATTCAATGTGATTACAATTAAAATCCCAATGCATTGTTGATCTGGATTTCAAACATAGTATATTTCTGTAGTTATTTAAAATATCTAAACCTCTGCCATGTGTATTGTCACTTTTGCTATTTATGGTATCTATAATTTCTCCCTGTCATGTACACTTAATAGTCTTTGTAGATATATTCCATAATCAGTTATATATAGACCTTACTATGTGTTAGGAATTCCTGAAAGAGATTGGCAAATCCTTAGGTCAATCCTTCAAACAACATATAAGCTATACTTTATTACTAGTTTACTTACGACAACTATGAGTTTAATCAAATTTCCCAAATCACATAAATACCAGTTGGTGAAAGGCATGATTAACACTTAAAATAAACAAGAAGGGGGGAGGATATATATATGTATATATGTGTGTGTGTATATATACACACACATACATATGTGTGTATGTATAAATGCATATACATACATAGAGAGAGAGCGAGAGTGAGGGAGAGAGAAAGAAGTTGAAATAGAAATGTGCATAGAAAATTCACTTCTCAGTAACTGAAAGGAAGACCATGTGGTACCATCATGATGATGGCTAGCTGGCTATGTAGGTCTTTTGAATCTTCTAGGGATATCTCAAGGATTGAGAAAATTTGTCTGACTGAGAGGGTTGCCCAGTCACCTGCCCTATTCAGCCATTCTTATTTGCCTTAAGGGAATCTCTATTTTCTGTATATTCTGGCATCTTCTCATTAAGCAGTCCATAGGTGTGGGAACACACACGCACACATACACATGCACACAGGAGGTTTTCAGGAGAGAAAATTCAGTTACAAACTAGTGTAAAATCTCATTATGTTTTCATTTTCAACACTCAGAAAGGGAAAGAGAAAAAAGGACATTGTACTGATAAGGAAATGAGAGGAATAATAATAATGAGAGGACATTTTTTCATAGACATTCTCAACACATTCCGATGAAAAACACAAATGGTATAACTATCTTCCATTAGATCTCTAAACTGTTTTGTTGACCTCCCTTTGATTCCTGTTTACTTGGTCAATTTGTAATCACAGAAGGGAATAGCAAGAAACAATTCTAGTCTACTGAGGGGGGATAGGAATGGAAAAGACAGTAGAACAAACCTAACATAATTTTCCTATGAAAATATCTAATTGAATCCCACCATTGTGCCCACCCACAAGAATAGAGTCCTATTTAGAAAATAAGAAATATTCCATGCTGTATAATTTTATCCAAATGGATTCTACTGTCATGTATAACTCAGAAGAACCAATAAAAAAAATTCTAATTCAGTGAAAGTTTCCAAGATTACCAGCATGGTAGTGACAGAAAGCCTGATGAGGTGCTTCATATATTCGTTGTTGTGTTTGTTATTATTTTTCTCTATTGTTATACTTAATTCACATCTTTCCCCTTCTTGAGACCTATTTTAATATTGTTAGAGATACACTTGTATTTGAAAGTTTTTATGTGCATGTCTTAATTTGCATAATTGTGCAGTATATATCATTCTGTTTCTTTATTATCTTAAAATTTATTCTGAAATTTCTTTAACTTTTCCATCCACTGTTACTGTCTGTTTCACCATAAGATCCATTGCTTTGAGTGCTCTATATCATTAGCATTTTTATTAATTTCTTCTATAATTTATTGAAAGAATTATTTTAAAGCCCCTATTACAGTTGTGAATCACTCATTTCTACTTTTATTTTCTATAATAGGTGTCCTGCATATTCGTATATATTTTTCTATGCACATGGAGTTATGATATATTTTCTTTTTGAATTGATTCCTGTATCTATGTGAAGTATCTGCATAAGCTTTCTTTTCTCAGTGTATTTTTCTATCATTTTTCTTTGAATTTTTATTAATATTTATGTGCACAGTGTTTTTTACATGGCTGACAGCATGTTACTTTTTAAAAATTAAGTCTGAAGATCTCAAACTTACACCTGGAGTATTAATATGTATATTGTTTTTCCACTTGTTATATTGTGGTAAATACATAAAATTTACCATTTTAGCCATTGTGAGGATACAGTTCAGTGGTATTTACTACATTCATATTGTTACACAATTATCACCACCAGCCATCTCCAGAGTTCTTTCCATCTGGCAAAACTGAAGCTTCATATCCATTAAACAATTCCTCATTTCCTTCTCTTCACAGCCCTGGCAACCTCCTTTCCACTTATTATATTTCTGAATTTGACTAGTCTTGGTACTTCATATTAATGGAATTATATGGTATTGGTGTTTCTGAGATTGGATAACTTCACTTGTGATTTCTTCAAGGTTCACACGTTGTAGCATGTGTCAGAACTTCCTTTCATCATCTGTCTGGCTATCACACTTTCCTCATCCATTCATCAATGGACACTTGAGTCGCATTTACCTATTATGAACAATGCTGTTAAGAACACGGGTGCAGCTGGGTATGGTGATGGATGCCTGTAATCCCAGCAGCTCCAGAAGCTGAACCAAGAGGATTGCAAGTTTAAATCCAGCCTCAGCAACTTTGAGGCTCTCTCTCAAAAATAAAAATCAAAAAGAAAAGGGCTAGAGATGTGGCTCAGTGGATAAGCACCTCTGGTTCAATCCCTGGTACCAAAAAACAAAAACAACAACAACCGAAAAACATGCACCAATAGCTTTTTGAGATTCTGCTTTCAAATCTTTTGGGGTATACACCTAGACATAGAATTGCTGGATCATATAGTAGTTCTATTTATTAATTTTTTGAGAAACTGTTACACCATTTTCCCCAGTGGCTGCATCATTCTTTATATATTCCCCACAGCAGTACATAGAGGTTCCAATTTTAGTGCATTTGTCTTTAATTACATTTCTGATATATTTAGGCTGATATCTACCATTTTATCATTTGTTCCAACCTGTATATCTGCTTTATATTTTCCTTGCTTTTTGAGATTAATAGTTTTCTCTCATGTTACATGTTTACTATATATTCTGCGACTAATTATATATACAATTTATCTGATGATATTAAAGGTTATTCACTTGTTCCTTGTATATATTTGTCCTGTTGTTTTTTACAAATTTTTAGTTACATATGTAAATTTAACTTTATGCTGCCATTATTATTTGATGTAATCCATATTCATTTCTACTTATCTATTTTTCACCTTTTCCAGTGTTCTTTTTTTCTCCCTACATTTTGTATTCCTATCCGTCTCTCTATTAGTCTTAAGATTTTTTTTTTTTTTGGAGTATTACTGGCCCATAGGTAAATTACCTCAATTCTTGTTTGACTGTCTCTGAAAAACATTATTCCTTTACACTTTGGGAAGGCTAGTATTGCTGGATAAATAATTATCGGCTGTCACTTATTTTCTCTAAGTACTTTAAAGATATTCTTCCATCGCTTTTGTATTTTCCATCATTTTTGTTAAGAATTTGACTGTCAGTTTTGTAATTTTTGAGGGTGGTCTTTTCTTTCCATTCCCTTTTCAGAGTCACCTCTATTATCTTGGACATGTTAAGAATAGTTTTTCTAATAACCTTTTCAGAAAGACAGTAGGCAAGTTTGCTCTGATTTCAGAAAGAGTTGGTTTCGTTCCCCAGCCTACAGTCAAGACTAAGATTTCAGTTGTTCTTGTCTTCCCTGTGACAGCAAATCTTTTACTAATTTCTGTCTTCTGGCAGTGATTTCAAGTGGAGCTCTTTAGACGAAGGACAGATGATTAAATCTCTTCAGATGGAATAGCACTGGCCGTTCTGTTTGTCATTTTCCCTCTGGAACGCTTACCATGAGTAGACTTTTAGTTTACCTAGACATTATTTCACCTACTGTCTTCTGTTAATTTTTTTCCTTATTTCTTCACATCTGCTGCAATGCATGAACTTAACCAAAGTTTGATTCTCCATTTTCAAATAGAATTTATTCCTATTCTCCTCACCACCAATGGCATATTAAATGGGTGAAAGAACTAACCAAGACCCTAGTAAGCAGGACAAACAGCATCTCATGGTTTTGGAGTTTCATGGAGAATATATAGCATAGATTTGTCTAGATGTCAAGATCGTGAAAAACAATTTATAAATTAATTAAGGTGATGTAATACATAAATAATCCAATACATATATGTATGTGTGTGTCTTTGTACAAATGTGTGTGCTTGTATTGCCATAGCTCAAAGAAATAGTACATGGGATTAGGCTGACATTGAATATCTGTCACCAGAGTTAGCACTATCAGATGAATTCAGATATAGTTTGGAAGAGAGATTAATAGTATTAGTAAAATAAAAGAAAATAGAGTGTTAAGGATAATCTGAAGATGAGATTCTCTGACTCCAGATGCTTTATAATGTTAAGTATATTAGTGGCTATTAGAGAACTGTTTGGGGAACTTTGAGGTTATCCAAGATCCTTTAGAAGTGTTTGATATCTCAAATCCTCCTTCGTGGTAACAGTTCATGCTGTTTTTCTTTTCCACTCTTGTTCTCTTGTGAGGCACAGTAGATGTTTATATGAAGGATGGCATCATCTGGGCTCTAACTGCTAAAGGAACATGTGCTTCCTGACTTCTGAGTTGTCTAAAATTTTCTAGGGTTGAAGATTTAGTGTATAACTATGTATATGTTCAGAAATTAGCCTAGTTCATTTTTAGTATCCTCTTCGGTATCTGCCATAATTAGTGCAAACTTGTTACCCTCTGATAATTTGTTATATTAAAACCCAAAAGTTTTCCTTATGTTTCACAGAAACACAAGATGTAAGTGCACATTACGGTCGTCTTCTGCAATAAGAATTTAATTTAAAAAGAAATCTTTTAGAAATTTTAAATTGTATTTTACAGATCATTATTTTAGAATTGAAATATTTACTATTATGAAATAAAACAATAAATTAAAAAGCATTTTCAATGTTTTTTTGTAGCTAAGAAGGGGTTTAAGACTTGATTTTTCAAACCACAACTCCACTGTCTTCATCTACATATGCTAAAAAAGATGAAACTAAAATTCAGGGAATTTTCTGTCTAACAAAAGCAGAGAATATATGTGAAATACACTAGGAAAGCCTTTAAATAAGAAATGAAAGGCATAACAAAATCTGTCTTTCAATCATCTTTATAGACACTTGATATTTTACTTATGGTGTCTTAGGTAACAAAACATTGTCAAATATTATTATGCCAGTAATATTGCAGTATCCTTTTTAAATCAATCCTTTGGAATTTAAACACAAATAACTTTATTATTTTAACATAAATTCTAGGTGCTCTTTAAGATCCAAAAATCAGTTTTATCAATTTAAAAACTAGAATTGAAAACACCTCTGAAGCATCTGATGAAGTGTAAGCCTGAGAATTGTTCACAATTGTTTAGTGATTAACAGAGCTGTGAATATCTGTCATTAATAAAAGCTGTTGGGTGAAACATTGGAAAAAGTGCTGCCCGTGACTCTTTGCAAAAACATGGTAACAAGCAAGAGAATTATCTAGCTGCAATCATGAAACCTGTGCTCATATATCTTTTGAAAATTTATGCCTTTGTTTTAAAAATGGATCAATCTATAGATGTGACTATCTCTTTAATTTGCTTTTAGTATCTGGCTTCTGTGTTAATTTTGTCCTATTTGCCCATGGGTAATAGAGGGCGTTCCACTGCTGGTGACAGATAGATGAGAATGGTGGGAACATGAGGTTAAGAGAATAATTCCATAAAATGGGCCCACTGTAATGAACCCCCACATTGCTTTCTTTGCCAATCTGCCTGCAGCCCCACCTGGCCTAAGTGGGCAGGATATTTCACATTCCTTAGCAAACTGAGACAGGGGCCAAGGTTGGCAGGATGTGCAGGTAATGATGGGAGTTGAGAAAGGATGGTGACTTGTTATCAGAGAGAGAACAATCGGTCATTAACATCTGGATCTTGCTCCTGGGCACTCTGGGGTGCTAACAATCAGCCTCGGTGGGTGTCCTGTCCCTGCCCTTGGACACTTATGTGGGAAGAAAGAGAAGACAGTAATTAAAAAGAGGGATTATGGGTTCTATAAAAGAGCAAGTCATACTCTCTCCTATGTGCTTTCAGCTCAGAAGCTCCACTTCTGTTTGGAGAAGTCTGTTTCTATCACTTTCTTAAATAAAACTTGCTTTCTATGCTTGCCTCAGCATCTTTCGGATGTTTAATCTTAAACACCCAGGAACAAGAACCAGTTCCTGATCTCTGTAGGTTTAGGAGTAAGACCTATAGCACCACCATAGGGTTATGAGGATGGCCAAGCTCATGACATCTGCTACTGGACAGATGAGCTTTGCAGCAGTATAGGAGCCACATACCTGCACATCTCAGGGGACATTGCACACCATGCCAGATCACTTGGTGTTGACCTTGGGAACACAGTAAGAACCTCCCGGGTATGTGAGGTGAGCTTTGTAATGTCTAGAGCTTGAGCAAACCTGGTCCTCACCAGAGGATGTATTTGGCTTGCATGAATAATTCAGCATATGGGCAGGGAACTTGGGACTTAGGGATGGGCAGGAACTGCACCTAAAGCACTTGAAAGTGATTAGGGGAGGAATTATTCACTGTGGGGAGGAAAGCTTATAAGGGGGCCATGTTCCTGCTTCACTAGAAGACAAAGCACACACAATCAGGCCTTAATTCTAGGTCTTATGCCACACTATAAGCTCCAAGTATCAGTGGGAAAGATCTTTTATGTTAATGATTGACAATAAACAAAAGCAGTGCTGAAATATTTACTTTGGAATAACTTTCTTGAATCCTATGATATATCCTACAACTGTGTTGATATCTGCACTGAGAGTGTAAAGCAATATCGGGTAAAAGACTGGTGGTTTGGCACTTATCAAGGTAGTAAATTCAAACTGCAAGTAACCACTGTGTACTTCACCACACAGAGGAAATAAGAAAATGCTATTAAAATATTTTTATTACATATTAACTTGAAGAATACATCATTTTCTGGTTGTTTTTTTTTTTTTTTTTTTTTTTTTGCTGCAAATGGAAAGTCTACCTCAAACATTTTGCTTCACACCAAAGTATGATGGATGCTTTGAGGAAGATATGTGCAATGACTAGAGTGTAAACATGAGCTTTGTTTTTATTTTATTTTTATGTTTTTGGTTCTGGGAATCCACCCAGAGCCTTTGCATGCTAGGCACACAGGCTTCCTTTTAAGCTACTCCCTAGCTCTTTGCTGTGTTTTTATTGGAACACTGGATGGGCAAACAATAGATGTTTAGAATTGAGTATTTAAATATATTTCATCAGAAGCCAATAAAAGAAGCTGGTCACTTCCAGAAAAGCAATTCACAGTATTTGCTATCAATGATGGAATTAGTTAGTGATTGCAAGCAAAACTTTGAATTTTGGAAAACTTCTATCTGTCACTGTGAGCTTGACAGCTTTCCAAAATATAAAGATGGTTCTGGGGAAAGAATGATACTTACAAATCTGATTTTTATCATTGTTGTAGGAAACATGTCAACATTTAAAAAATCTGCATAACTCAGTGAACCAGTACATTTCTAAAGATGTTTCACAATCATTATTGTAAAAGATCATTCAAAGTGCAAAAGATGCCAGTGGCTATACACTTGAAGGAACACAAGCAGTTCATTGACATCGTTTGCATACTGTCCATTGTAAATGATATTTAAGAACTCATCACTTTGGTTTGGTTATGTTACCAAGGAATACTATATACAATTACCTAAAAAAAACTTCTAAATATTGTTTCTCAAGTACATGTCTATACAAGGCCAGATTTTTGTTTATTTCAACGCAAACAATATATTGCAGTGGATTAAATACAGGGACAGATACAAAAGTCCAAATACCTTCTATTATGATACGTATTAAAAAAATTTGAGCTGGGTGCGGTGGCACACATGTGTAATCCCACCAGCTTGGGAGACTGAGGCAGGGGGATCACAAGTTCAAAGCCAGCCTCAGCAACTTAGCTAGGCTCTGAGCAATTTAGTGAAACCCTGTCTCAAAATAAAACATAAAACAAAAGGGTGAGGGATGTGGCTTAGTGATTTAGTGCCTCTGGGTTTAATCCTGGTACAAAAAAATAATTGAAAAAAGGTAAAACAATTCATAATATTTATTGATATGGTTTTCTTGGGGAAAACAGTTATGTTTTATAAAACAAGTTATTTATGTTAACCTTTACCATGCAAAGATGAACAGATAAATATATATTTAAAATTTTTTTTCAGTCTTTGTTTCTAATGGAGTAATATCGGTAAACACACACAAAAAAGTCTCTTCAATATATCTTTAGGCGAATATAGAACCTTAAAGCAAAATGTGAGAAACACGCCCATGTTTTTGCTTTAGTTGTGACAGTTAACACTTAACACTCAAAAATGCCAAAGGTCTCCTTAAAAGCAGTGTTTGTCTCTTTCTTCTTAGTGTCAAGCAAAATGCACAGGTGTGTGTGTTGGTGTGCACATGTGCACTTATGTGAGTGCAATTGATCAATGTGTGTTGAATTAAAATTATGTCCAATTCATCCATTCATAAAATATTCAGTGCTTGCCAGGTGCCCATCAATGTTCTAGATATCTAAATTTCAATGAAAATAGATACAAATCCTGAAACCTATTTTAACAACAATTTAGCCTAGTTTCCATTTTAAATGCGCTATGAACCTGGAGAAAATTGAGTCTGGATCTCCACCAAGCAGCTAAGTAGCAAGTGAGCAAGTCAGTGCACCGTAGATGAAGTGGGGTCCAATGAGCAATTAAAGGGTGATGATCAGTGCTTCCACTTTATCCAGGGTGGGCTGTGTTAGAAAGAGATATCAGGGCTCTTCCTTAAGCTTGTCTTTTGAACAATTACAATGATGCACACATCAGCAAAGAGCAGTGACAGCCAGCAGGGGCCCTGAGAAAGGCTTCAAGTGTTCAAAGGAAACTTTGCAAGTCAGCTCTATGACCTTGGGCAAGTTATTTTCCTCCTCTGTATCTCCATTTCCTCATTTGCAAAACAGAGATAAACCTACCACATAGGGCTGTTTTAAAGATAAAATGAATTATCATTCTTAAACACTCAATAAGTGAAAGCTATGTTTATTTATTCAATATAAATAATTATAAGCATATGAGTATTTAATTTATGATTTCTTTAATTATCAGGAAACGATGATTTCTTAATAGGTCTGCAATGGAAGGATATACTCCACCTGTAAACTTGACAAAGTCCAGGTTCCACAGGGAAAAACGTGTTAGGGCAACAATAATGTTCATTGCAACTATGTTATGACTTTACACCAGTTAACACAAGCACTTAGTTACAATTACAGATGACATAAATCTAGGAAACCCAGCATGATGGATACCGGAATTAGAATCTAAAACAGTCTCTGTATTCTTGAATACTGGGTCAAATCGGGCAGAATTAAATTTAACAACAGAAAAAATGTAGGTCTAATGCCTAAGATATTGAAAGGAGCAATGCATACTTCAGAATGGGCTCAGTATAACAAATGAATAAGTTACCAAAAAAAGCCATCAGATATAAGTTTGGTTTTATTTTTAGTAGTGTGGTGTCTTGGCCCATTAAAATGACAATAGTGCTTTGCAGTGGTCAGTCATTCCATCATGCTAGTTTCAGGACAACTGAAAAAGTAGGGCAGATTTCAGTGGAGCAACTTCGAAACTGAATTGACTTAAAACCATTGTATTGGGAACTGAGTGATAGTAGAGATAGTAATCTATCTTGATTATATACCAACTCAACAGATCTACATACTTCTGGAGCTTAGAAAAGCATATGGTGGCAAAACTCAGCTGTATTGGAAGCAAGCACCCCAGGTACCCCTGGATAGTTCCTGATCGCTTCCTAATTCTCATCCTAACTCTGAATTCGATCAAAGGCATTCCTGCCTTTCCTCCCCACTTTCAAACAGGATGTAGCTCCTGGGCTCTGCTTCACTTTAATTAGATGAGCTTTTCTGTTTCAATCATCAGAGGTGAAATTCCATTCCTAGCAGCCTCTGAAATGACTCAGTTTCCCCTAGACGTGTAAATTTTAATGACATGCTAGAAGTAGCCCCCTCAAAGCCAATCTAGAAAAGAGAGATTAATGGTGGTATTCTTGAAACAATAATTTTAAAATGAATAATATATATGGTCTTTTTTCCCTGAGGTGCTTTTGAAATTTACTAGTATGTGAATTTTTGGACATTTGTAGAATCATTTGTAGCAACTTTCATACAGATCTTCAATTTGAGGATGAGAAAATAGAGCCAACAAGTTTACACATAACATCACACAAAATGAGCTATATTTTAGTCACATAAGTAAAATTATGAAAATTATCTAATGATTTCAAGGAAGATATTGAAATTTACTCAGACAAATGAAGGAGAGTGCACAGCTTACATAAGTAAATGAATCATCTAGATAAATGCTTCATTTTCCATTTTAAAATATAACTTTAAAATATAACTTTATCTTTAACATGGAATGTTTTTACATTTCTGAATTTTATTTAGGCACAAACTGATGACATCTTCCTTTAGAAATAAATTGTTAAAAATAATGAAATTAGCTGGTAGTAAAAAAAATAACAATTATATAACAATTCTAAGGATCAAATATGACAACATTACTAAGAATTCTCTAAACAAGTTAGTATATTAAACAATGTCAAATTAAGATTAAAATTAAGTAGAAAGTATTTTATGAGGTCAAAGTTGAAAACACAAATCATACAGAACTAAAAATTACAAAAGTACTAGGAATAGGAAAATGGGTTTCTTGAAATTGATTGCCCATGTTTTCCTTCTATAATGTAATAGTTACTGAGTTGCTAAAACTTTTTCTCTAAAGCGTGTGAGTTTCAAGTTGTGATTTCTCATATGCTCTTTCAAAAGTTAAAAAAACAACTGATGCCATAAAAGTATTGGGTGCACATAACAATTTGCATTGTAATGCATTAAAACTTCAACTGTAATGACTATAAAAAGAAGCATGAGTAGAAAGCTTACCTGTGACGGAGCCACGAGTGCAGCCAATGTGTATAGTTATGCTCTGCACAGTGACATTTCAGTCAAGAACGGTGGTCCATAAGATCATAATAGAGACCAGAAGGTCCTATCGAGGCGTGTGTAAGCACACACTGTGATGCTTGTCCAAAGAGGAAGTTGCCTAGCAATGCATTCCTCAGGATACACTGCTATGAAACCATGTAGGGCCGGACATGCAAATCTTGTGTGCACCTTCATAGAAAGCACAGCCCTGCCACAGGGGCTCCTCTTCTTCTTCTTCGTGGAGGTTTATACCCTGTAAAATGGCAATGTGCTATTGTGCATCAATCTTTCATTATTATAAAACTTATAACTGAACATCTTATATCTATACTGTTCTGCTCTTCTACTTTCAATACAGGTCCACTCTTTTTTAGGTATTAAAGTTTTTTTTTTTTTCCTTTAGTAGAGCTTAACAGCTTAGTTTTACTCCTTCATTTAGCATGTCTTAAGTAGCTAGTACTTAGTCAAGCATTTTCTTAGGAAATGAGAAAACTATGGTGACAGTGATAATGAATTTTTTGCCTCAACTTGGTTGGGCCATGGTGCCCACATTTGGTTCATATATCATTATAATATATAATGTTATAATATCATACCATAATAATAAATTTATTATCATATATCATTGTTCTGGAAGTTTTCCTAAGACTATTTTTAGGAGCAATATACATTTAAATCAATCAATTTTGATAAAGCAGATTGTTCTCCATAATGTGGGTGGGCTTCATCTAATCAGTTAAAAACCAGAATAGAACAAAAGACTGACTCCCCTACCCCATGAATGAAAGAATTTTCTAGAAGATAGTGTTCAGACTGCATCTGCAACATTGGCTTTTCCTGGCTCTATATAGATGTCCAGCCTACTGGCCTACCCCATCAGATTTGGTCTCTTTTCGCAATTACAGGAGCTGATTCTGTAAATAAATCTCTTAATAGAGAGATATATAGATTAATAGGCAGACACACCAATTCTATTGGTTGTTTCCCTGGAGACCTCTGCTTACTCTAGAGACTAGAATATGTTCCAGATCTTAACAAGCTAACTGATCAGGAAGAGTGACGCACACATTGATGAGCAGCTAATACAGAGTGAAAAGGCATAACAATATGCAGGGATAATAATTTGTAAAGGTGTAGAAATCTACACAGATTGGCAGTGGTGTGGTTGCAAAGAAGTTGCTACAGCTTTGTCTCAAGTTTCCTAAGACTTTAGCAGGTGAAGAAGGAGTTAACTATTATAAGAGAGGTAGCAAGTACCAGGGTGAAAGAGTAAAGGCAATGCAGGTTGGAAGAGCAATTAATAATTGTTTTGTTAGAAAATTCAAGGTGGATGAAAGACAAGTAATGAGATAAAGGTAATGGCCCTCAAGGCAATAGCCTAGGTAAATACTTTCACTCTCAAAAAAAAAAAAAAAAAGGCCAGTGGAGGGGTAGGAAAAAAAATATATCAGACAGAACAATTGTATAAGTGCACATAAATCCACTGCTCTAATGTAGAATATTCCCTTCTTATTCTCTTCTCAAGAACTGAGCCCTGGCCTCTGGCTCCTTTGTTGATACTTGCTCATATTTTCTCTGGTATGTAAATCCATTTTCCACTGTCCTCTGTGCATGTTCTGACTGTTCTTAGCTTGTCAAAGTGTGATAACACAGGGCTATAGGAATTGTGCATTGATTTGTATTTTCCTTGCTAGCATTTCATTTAGCCAACCTTTTCTGAATACTGTTTATGTGCTACGCCTTTTGCAATGATTAAGAAGTTGCAAAATAAGTGATGTAATGGTTCCGATCTTCCATGCCTGAGAAATATAGTGAATATTTACATCTGAAAAAGCACCTAGAAAGAGGTGTATAATCCTGATTATCAGGGTTCAATTTATTTCCATCTTAATAGTATTATCATAGATGGCCTATAGACCAAATATTTTTGTGTTAATGATATGGCTAATTATATTTCACTAAGTAGATTAAAATATTTTGGAGTGAAAAAATTATATATAAAAATCCATAGCCTGTCATAGAGGGGAAAATGCTATTTAATAGGATTTCCATATTTAAAATAAATATCAGAGGAAGAGCCATAAGGTAAAATGATTTATTATAGAGTAACAGCAAGAATATGTAGATTTCAGAATAATCCTATAAGTAATGTCAAAGAATCACCTTCATGAGCTAACTAATTAGCTCATTAAAGCATCCCATCTCACTGAATAGCTGTTCTCCTTGAAGATTGTCAGCTGTATGATTGAATGACATGCAAAATCTCTTGGTATTTTATGGATATGTGATCCTTGGCATTCAGTAATGAAACTGCTCTTCTGTGTTTGTCGAAGAAGAGCATTCAATTTTCATGGAAATGTCAGAAAGATTATATTGTTTTCTTCTATTTAGTTTTATTGTTTTGGTTGGGGATATATTTGAAAGCCTGTCAATGGTGTCCTTTGCAGTTGCTTCAAAAGCCATAAAACAATTGGTACAATTTGAAAAATGCTGATTTATTATTAATGTCAAAAGATAAGGCTATTTTTTAATAAGAAATATTGTGAGATCCATAAATTTCCTATTGAAGATAAATCATTTCAAGGTTTGAGTATCTTTCTGTTTCATTTATATTAATTCCTCAAACTTCTTCTAAAATTTTCTAGGGTGGGCCTGACACCTACAAAAAAAAGTGAGTATCCCCTTTGTTAATATCATACGTGACATGGGATAAGCATTTAACAAATGCTTAATGATAAAATGAATAAATGTGATAATTAGCCAATGAATGTATTAATATTTTGAGAGTCACTTTTGCCTAAACTGAGCTATTTTTTCCCTATGATTCTAAGTTGCTTGTCGATGAAATTATTTTGTATACCTGAAGCTTTCCTTGTTCTATTTTATTTTAACCAATATTGCAATACTGGACCATGTTGAAGGGAAGCAAATATTAACCTATGCATTCTTAGCATTGATTTGAGCTCTGGTGTATGTTGTTGAGTTAGAAATTAACATGACTGATAAGAAGGAGGAAAAGAGAATTAAAAAAGAAAAACAACAGCAATAAAAGTAAGAATGAATGAACATCTATTAGGCTTTCCCTAAAACAAACGAAAACCCATCAATTATTTAGCCATTCACACATATATTCAACTGCAAATGTTTGTAAACCTGCCAGATGCTAGAGTAGAGAGGAAGAAACTGATGAATAAATACTACAACAGTGTTAGCCAAACTTCAAAGTGTGGGATGTTATGGGAATATAGAGAAGTGTCAGGTGTCCCAGTCTTGTAAAGTTCAAGTTGGCTTCCTTCCTCAAGAACATGCTGTCTTGAAATGGAATATCCAGGAGGATATTCATGAAGGGTATTGCAGAGATTGTTCATTGGATCCAACATCTATCTCCTCTTTCACATTTAGGAAAGAACTTGACACAGCCTCAGCTTTAGAGGGCACATAGCCACCCAGTTAAAGTCTATAGTTCTCAGCTAGTGGGTTGGCCACATAGCTAAGTATTTATTGATGCCATTGGAATGTAAGTAAGTTATTCATTTTCTTTGTTATTTCCCTGAACAAGTGAAAATTTCATGTGGTTGTAAAACAGATTTGACTTCAGGGTCAAGCACAATGCTCTAGGAAAAGGCAACACAACAGGATAGAAAGAACTCAGAATAATTTAAAATTGCAAATCTAGGTGGAGGGCATTGTGGGAGTGCATAGAACTAACAGTAAACCCAGGCTCAGGAAGAACAGATTCTGCTTTCCCTGAAGTTTGTTGGCCATTGCATTCCTGTGCATAGGCCAGAAACAAACAAAAAACAACAAAATACTCCATGTTTTTGAAAGGGACCCTATATTTTGGGGTGTTTTGCTTTGCTTCTTATTCTGTATTCAAAATAATAAGCAATCTGAAAGTAACTTTCTTATCTCTACATTGCCAAATCTTCGCAACTATATGCTTCTGAATCTGACATTTATCTTTCTTATTTTAACAGCAGGAGAATCATCCTATCAATGCTGATAATCACTCTACTTCCATTTCCAATTTTCAAGGGTTTAGGATTTGCACATACTTATCACCCTCCTATATCATTGGTCTCTATATATATTGAATAATTCCCCCAAACGTAAAAAATGTATCTATTAACTCTACCTTCATAAAATGAAACACCTTTCTTTGAATCACAACCACTCCCAGCTGTTGTCTTCCTCTCTCTTGTCTAAGTAGACACTGTCAGCACCACATCATTTATTAAGAATCCATCAGTTTCTCAAGTATCTGCCATACTTCTCAGCCAAATTCCCATAGGTGCTTGCACATATTTTCTTTTAGTTCTTTATTTTATGACTCTCCCATTACAAATAAACTAGCATTTTTAATGCAATAGTTTTAAAATAAGTATTGACCTTGATAATGGGAATCCATTGGACAATGGTTATCAGTTCAAATCTCAGTAACACTGCTAATTGCCTGTACAATGTGGAGGCAATTAAATCTTTTGCTCAGTTTGCTCATGTGAGAATCAATGAGTTGATAGTCAGACTACATAAGGTTTTAGGAAAGACTAGAAGTATTAATTAAGAATTAGCCATTATTATTTTTTATTTTTTTAATGTCATCATTATTGTTATTATTTCGATTATTTTTAGTTTCTTGCTTTTCCATAGGAATTTTGGAAGACTTTCTTTCCATGGAAAATTCTTGTAGGATATTTCAAAATCAATACTCAGTGGGCTTTTGTATGACTAGAGAAATATTTATCAATATTGAATCATATACCAAACTATGAAAATACTTCACTGTGTGCTCAATACTTGGTTTTCCTTGAGTTAGTATCTCCCTCCTTAGTTTTTTCAATTATCAAATTGTTGCCCTAAAAAAACAATGTATCCCTAAAAATTAATATTTCCTGGTGGTACTGAAATCTTATTATGGTTAGTTAATTATGCATTAATCTTATTATTCTTTTATTTACCAAATTCTTCCTAGAATCTTCCATTTTCCCCATTCCAATTTGTATTATTTGTTCTCCAGGCTTCTGAGTAGGTTTCATCCTGAGAATTCCATCCACCACCATGCCAGGAATTCCATTCACATTTCCTGCATTTGAATATCCTCTTTCTTTATTTCAGGGTTTTTCTTTTTCTTGATTATCACCTTTGATTTTATATGGTACAGTTGCTTTCTAAAGAGTGTATGAGAGGCAAATTTTTTTTAATTTAATTATTTTATTTAAATGCGTTTCAAGTCATAGTACATAAACAGAGCTCAGTTTTTCCATTTCTCTAGTTGCAAACCAGATAGAGTCACACCATTTGTGTCTTCGTACATGCACCAAGGGTAGTAATGACCATCTCAACCAACCATCATTACTATACCCATTCCCCTTTCCTTTCTCCCACCTCCCCACTGCCGCATCCAGAGTTCCTGCATTTCTCCTAAATTTTTAACATCTTAATTGAAAGTTTGTTAGATATATAAAATGTTATGTTGAAAAAAAGATTTGCTCACGATGTTGAAACTACTAATCTATTATACTTGACTTTCAGGATTGTCATAAATTTGATGTCTACTGATCTTTAATTTGTGATGGTTTTTACAGGGGGCAGATAGATGCAAGTGGTGGGAGCAAAAAACAAAATTAAGCGGAAAATTCTGTAAAATGGGCCCACTGTGCTGACCGCCACATGATTTCTTTTCCAAGAAGCAATTTACCTGCAGCCCTGCTTGGCTTAAGTGGACAGGATATGTTATATTCCTCAGCACACTACCTGTTATCTGCAGAAGAAATGTAGGCCTGAATTAATGTTGGTAACAGGAACCCAAGTTACCCTGAAGGAGAAAACTTTTGTGACCTTTTTCACAGATCAGATCCTAAAACTCAGTGAGATAATGATAATTCCTCCTAATCATAAAATCTGTAAGAATTTCAATTAGAACAGGTCAGCATGGGTGAAAGTGACCTAGAGTTGTCATGGCAGTTGTCTCAAGGGAGAGGATGCACTCTCTCCCTTGAGAATGTCCCATTTCCCTTTTCCTATCCCTTCGAAAAACTCATGCCTGTTACTCTGAGTGACCCATCTGAAATCTTTGTCTTGATCACAAGAATCAGGCTTTGAAGGTAGTGTCTTTGTGCTTCCTCTGTTTCCCAGAGGGCCTAGCACTGTAACAGTTTTTTCTTTTCTTTCTCTCTGAAAACTAATCTGTTTTTCATTATCTTGAATCTTTGGAAATTTTACTTTTATGTGCCCTGGAAAATATTTATTATTTATTTATTTTCTTTTACTCCTTGGAAATTTTTGGCTTCAGCTCTGATGAACTTTCATTTTTTTAAAATCAAATCTGGTTTAATTAGGTATAATGCACATATAATAGCATTCATCCTTTGTATGTCAAACATTTGATAAATTTGACAAATTTATACTATTGTATAATCACTACCAAAATTAAGATAGGCAATAATTCCACAAGCCCCAAATTTCCTTATTTTACTTAAAAAAAAATGAAAGAAATATTGTAAAAAATGCCAAATACCTAGTCCCTGGCACACAATGACCTGACTTTTGTTGTTGCTCTATATTTGCTCTTACTGGAGGCTATATAAATGGATCTCATAGTAAGTAATTTTTGGATTTGACTTTTGTTTCACTTCACTGTTCTTGAGATTTGTTTATGTTGTTGGTATATCAATTATCTGCAAAATCTACAGGCTGTCCTTTTTGTAACTGAACAGTATTTTATTGCATGGATATAGCATAGATTAACTATGCTTCTCTTTAAGGGCATTTGGTTTGTTTCTGGTTTTGGGCAATTGTAAAACAGGCTGCTAAATATGTTCACATACAGATATGAGTGTATGTTTTCATTTATGTCTTAAGAAATACTAAGGAGTCAGATGGCTAGTTCAGAAAAATCCTTCGGGCTATAGAATGAAACTGCACTCAATCCATATGTAAATATGGGAAAAATGACATTTTATTAAAGATGTATCTTCTAATCCATGAAGATGGTATATCTCCTTATCAAATTTATTCTTTATTATCTATTTATTATCTATTATTATCTAAGTTTATTCATTATTATCTATCTTTATTATCTATTATCTTTATTATCCTACCATTATGCTATGGTTTTTGACATATAAAATTTGCATCTTTTTGGCCAGATTAGGTCATGAGTTTTTCCTGATTCTTGATGTCATTGTAAAAGATACTGATTTATAATTTCACTATCTAGTTGTTCATTCCTAGTGCACAGAAATTCAATTAATTTTTTATACTGACCTGGAATCCTAGACTTTGCTGAATTGATTTATGTATTCTAATAGTGGAACTCTCAAAGATCCTTTGACATATTCTAAACAGATAATTTTGTAGAGTACAAAGTCAATTTTATTTCCTTCCTTTCCACATATATTTTAAATTTCATTTTTAAAACCATATTTGACCTTCAGGACCTGCAGTACAAAATTAAATAGGAGTGGTGAAGTCAGATATCTTTGCCTTATTTTCAAACTGGAGTAAGATTTTAATTCTCTAAATTTTCTGTTTCACCAAAGTACTTTCTTAATGTTAATATTTCTTTTAACTTGATAATATTGATTGTATTTATTTGAAGTTTTCCTTTACTCCATGTATTCTGTTTAGTGCTTTTTCATTCTTGTTTTTCTGTTTGTTTATTGTAAGTGCTCTATAAAATCTAAATGTCTTTCTTTAAGAGCGAGGCGCAGACATGCTGGAGAGGAAGGGGGCTATGGGTTGTCTCATAGTACTTGCATAGTGTAGTGTAAGGTCTCACTTTCACCTTCATCCTCTGTTGTCTCCCAGGTTCAGAACCTCTACTGTCATACTGGCTCATAGATTTGGTTATGTCATCCCTTTGGGGAGAATGGAAGTGGAAACATTTTTTTTGGTACTAGAGATTGAACTCAGGAGTGTTTTACCACTGAACTGCATCCCCAGCTCTTTTTATTTTTATTTTGAGACAGGGACTCTCATATTTCTCAGGGCTCTGGTAAATTTCTGAAGCTGGCCTCCAACTTGCGGTCTTCCCGTCTCAGCCTCTCAAGTCACTGGGATTATAGAATCGCACCACTGGGCCCAGTTCAGAACTGTTTTCTTGTTCACAGAGTAAAAGAAGAGATTTTACATGTTAATAATTCCTTGAGCTTTCAAGCTCAGTCTACATTTGCCAGCAGTGACAACTCCATTTCTAACTTGTGAGCCTCTGGGGTTCTGATTCAAGCCAGCTTGCTTGGTGTCACCTTCCTCTCTTGTTGGAACAGATTTCCCTCTCCTCATAATTTTTAATGTAAATACTGCTTGTTTTAACACTTTTATGGAAGAGAGTAAAGGAAGTCCAGAAAGGTCAGCCAATTTTCATTGCTTGTCAGCAAAGGAGATAACTGCTTGTAAAATCCATTCCTGTTCTCCTCCTGGGACTAAACAAACTACCTAAAATCAGGACAATCACCTAAGATCTATTTCTTTTGTGTTTGAGTTATAGCCAAAGAATTTTAGGAGTTTTCCAGTTTCCACCATTTTGCACTAAATCTCTTTCCCTATACCTCTAGCTGTAGGCAACTGTTAAACTATCTTTTGCAATATAAAATAGCTTTGCTTTTTCTAGAATTTCAATTGAATGGAATCATTCAATAAATCCTCTGTTTTGTTTGCTTTATATCACTAAACATAACACCTTTGAGATTTATGTATGTTGCCCCTTGTGTATAAACTTTATTTCTCTTTATTACTGAGAAATCATTCCATTCTGTGCTTAAATTATAGTGTGGTTATTATTTAAGTGGACATAGGTTATTTGAGTTGCCGCCAGTTTGGAGATATGAGTAAAGCTGTTCTTACCAAAGCTGTATATGTTTTTGGTTGGGCATTGTTTACTAATTCTCTTGGGAAAATAACTTCATGGCTCCTTATTTATTTATTTTGTTTTTAGTATTTCTTAAGCAACAGCTAAGAGTATACCAGAGTTAGCATTCTACTTCAGAGATAGAGGAAGGAAAACTTTTACTGTAAATGCCTGCAGGATAGCAATACTTTACTGTTTTTGGTTCACAGGATCTCATTAAGGACAATTGAACTCTGCTGTTGTAGCACAAAAACAAGAGGTAGAAAATACATAAATAACTGTGTGAATATGTCCCATAATGCTTTATTTATATAAACAGGAAGTGGGCAGAATTTAGCTCCATAGTTTGCTGTGCTGCTACCTGACCCAGATATACTTTTCATACAATTTCAAAAATATCGGGAATTAGATAAAATTGCAAAATATTCTAAGTCTTCCAAATGCAACTACAGCTAATCACGCCTTGATTTGTAAGTATTTCCAGAAAGATGATTTGGACAATAAACACACATCTGAGAACAAACATTTGATGCTGCTCTACAGAGAGGTTTCAGTGTGTAAACTCTGCATATCCATCCTATCTGAGGGAAAGGATTTGTCAAGTGAACATATTTTTCTTTATTTTTACTGAACTATGACTACTACTTAAGTTCTTCCTGCACATTAGTATCTGTGCCTGACTTTGATAAGAGTACAGCTCATGTGCTTTTATGGCAGTAAAGCACGGTTCCCTTTTGTTTTAAAGACATAGGCAAGAGACGTGGAGAAGCATTTCCCTGAGTTCTAAACAACGTTTATCTCAAGAACAGGTATTTGTAGTTAGCAGCTGTCCTCTGCCAGCTCTGCTCATTGTGTCCCAAGTGACAGAGACAGGCCTGGCTTCTTGAATAAATTCATGTTCATGTGTTTGTGAAATGCAATTTTCTAAAGTGGTAGAAATCAGGGCAAAAAATTCCTTTGCTGAGTTTTAAATGTAGGACTAGTTAAATCAAAACAATATTATAAAAGTATCTATCAGACCACAGTTCTCTGTTGCCTAGTCTCTTCTGGTAGGTTGCCATAGCATTTGAAATGCAGTCCACACCCTTGCCATGGCACCAGGCTGCCCATATGCCAGTGCTTCTCTTTGCAAATTCATCTCTTCTTCTCTCCCAGTCCACCACGTGCCATCCTGGCTGGCCTCCTTTCTTTCTCCTGAAGAATTACATGAGAAAAGAATCTAAGCTTTCTAAGAAAGAAATAGTTCTATCCTCACTTCTATATTTCATCATATAGAGCAGAATCTTATACACATAGGTGGTCAATGAGAAATTTTAAATAGGCCAAAGAAGGAGGAGAATTTTGCATGCTGGTGAAATGAATTAAACACATCCTTGTTGGCATGAAATTATATGTGATTTTAAGGAAGTACTAGCAGGAGTAGAGCCGTAAGATTTATAAGAAAGAGAATATGCTATATATTAAGCTACTTAGTAATTATTCCATGGAAACGATGGAAGAACCCATATTTGCTCTCATGTGTATGTCTTAGAATTGTATAATGCTAATGTTTCCAAATACATTCACATATGCAATCTCATTTATAGAAGGACTCTGTTTTTCTAGCTCAGTGGAAGTCAGGGATGCATGAAAGCTTAATTAGAGACAGAAGGAAAACAGTTTCTCCTTCCAGTGATCCATATGTGTATGGTGAAAGAACAGAAAGGAGTTTTGTTTTGCTTTGTATTTTCTAAGATTCATCCTAGATCTTGCAATTTTATTCATTTCTGACAATGGAAAATGGCTCCAGCTGCCAACTCAACACTCTTCCCAAGTAAGCTGTTGAGGAAGGAGCCAAATGTCTTGTCTGTGAAAAGAATAATATATTTGAAGTTGGGCATCTGAATGCTACCTCTGGATAAGAAGGAAATGAACATGTGTACATCTGCTAACATTTTAAAATGCAATCTCTCACACTGCTCTTCTAAGACTCAGTGTCTTGTATTTTGAGATCATCTCTGAGTACCAGGGCTCATGTAACTTTTGCAAATAAACGCACATAAGTATACTAAATGTGAATTAAGAACAATTCCTCAGTCCATGTAGATAACTGAAGTTTTCTTTATTTTTAGTAGTATATGTTGAGTTTTTCTACACTGGACAGGATATTGCTTCAAAAAGAACTAAGCACAGCTTGCACAATACATTTATAACCCTAAGGACAAACTAATAAACAAAGAGATGAGAATTTCATTAATTAAGTGGAGAGGCTTTATATGCTATGCCCAGAAATCTATTTATCTAGTATAGGCACAGAATGAGTGTTATGTGTTCATTTTCTAGAACATGGTATTTACCTATATCGACATCACCAGTTCTGTCTTCTCACTCTTCCCAGTAGATTTCATCTAATCTTATTTATTAAAAACGACTGGATTATATTCAAAATTTTAAATAAACATTCTATTACCTACAATGTTATATAACCTCCTCCTTCTTTGGAAATGTTCTTAAATTTTTACTTGGCATCCAGTGAATTTGCCATTTTGTTTTAGAAACTATAGGTTGACTATTTTTTAATATTAATTTCTTTCAAGACTTTTCTGATGTCACGTCTTAATAGTAACTTATAATTCTGTGATGTTTAATGCTAAAATGACCTGCAAGGCCATGTTTAGAAATTAAGTTAAAGTACTCTTCATCTCTGTCTTCTTCATAGTATTTTTCTTTTTCTTATCAGTGCAGCATAGATTTCCCCTCCTATAAACTACAACATTTCTTCCTGTAACACACATAATGCTTTATTATTTATGATGCATATTTGGACTTTCTTCTACCTGTCCCTTACACATGTATAAAAGCTATTAGATACTGGTAGTTAATGTTTTTACTTTTCCCCTTCAGCTTGTATCCAAATATCAATATGAAATTAATAACTGTCAAACTGTGTAAATACTGTTGGTGTTTTACACTGAATTCTCAGTGCTGAGAAGCATAGGGCTACAGTAGTCTAACTAGGCCATTGTTTTTCCTCTTTCCATATTGTTGGACATGTCTAAAACTTTTCAGCTAAAAATCTTAAAACAACATTGACTTCTAGGCACTGACTTAAGCATTTTGTCTCTATGAACTCATTTAATTTTAGAAAAATTTGAAATGTTATTATTATTATCCCTAATTTACATTGGAAGGAAAGATAATTTGCTTTAGATTTCATACCTATTAAGTGGAAGTTTCATGATGTCCCCTTCTCTGCATTTTCAGTTACCCATGGTAACCTGAAGTCCAAAAAGATGGTACAGTACAGAAAGTAACATATTTGGGGAGAAATAGAAAGAGAGACCACATTCACATAGCTTTCATTACAGTGCATTGTTATAATTGTTCTATTTTATAATTAATTATTATTGCTAATCTCTTACTGTACTTACTTTATAAATAAACTTTATTCCGGATATGTATATTTAAGGAAAAAATATGATGTGTATATATATTTTATATATACACACACATAACATATAGGACTCAGTACTCTCCATAGTTTCAAGCATCCACATATGTAATACATTATTCATGAGTATTTTAATGTACAGATAAGTTCTTATAAATTGAATAAGATGGCAAAGATTCTTAGATAATTTTAATATATATGCATTTTAATATTGTACCTATATAGGTGTGTGGGGGTGTATGTGTAGTCTTTTCAAAATTAGTGAATTACACAGGGTGACAATATACTTTCCATAAATTATCACAATTTTCTACTTAGTCTCCATGGAAGGACTCTACTTTTGACTCACCATTAAAATAGGTTCATGTGAACAATTTACCTATGAATAAAAATGGATTTAATTTTCTCTCCATAAAAAATCAGACTATTAAAGATTTCGTATTAACTTGTGACCCACAACTACAATTTGACCTTGTAGACTTTTCCTGGAGAGAGAAGGTGGCTGATTGTCACATCTAAAATCCTCATTTGTGCCTTACCATTGTGAAGATTTGGCACACCATTTTCACTTGGCTCTTTAAACATGCCAAGATCTAGTTCAATTCCAAGATACGCAGAACAAAAGGAAGAAATTATGAGTTTGTACTGGATCCATAAAATAGCATGCAGAAGCCCTTGTTCCTGCACAGTGTAATATTCAACCAAATCTTTCCTAGAGCAGAGGCAAATAATTGTTCTTTCCTGCAGGACTTTTGGCATCCTCATTCCTATTCTGACATTAGAAATATGAAAACTGGAGTTCCATGAAATTGAGTATCTTGCCCAGTGCCAACAGCTCTTTAAGTCAAGTTTGGATGATTACCTTTCCCAGCTGTATTTTGCAATTTCAATGTCATTTTTGAGTAACTATTAATTTAAATGATTCATTGTAACATAATTATATTTGAGAATTTTTAAATGGTACATCATTTTACCTAGAGAGCACTTTGCTTTCTTTTAGTTTAGATGCTGCCAAAAAATAGGGAAAATACCATGAAATAATATTTACTTAAATGGTCTCATTTGTATTGCATGGGGCTGAATACTGTGAAAGTATTGCTAGGAGCTGCCATTGTGTTCATAGGCAATCACATCAGGTCTTGGTAGAGAGATTTGTCTGGAAGTGTTTTGTGTAGGAAGCTGGAGACGTGGGGTGTGGAGAGAAATTCTGTTCGTTGTTTTTTTTTTTTTTGATCCCAAACTGCTTCAGGTCTTTAGCGATTCCTCTGCTAATCAGCACGAATGAGTTCACAAACCAGTACTGTCAACAGGAAAAAAATCATCAACCTTAAAAACAAGCATGAGCTTCCCAAATGCTTTCCACTGCCTCTTACCTTCTGCTGTCATGAGAGAGAACCAGCTCCACTCAGAGCTGTTATAATCAGCAACTTTTCTTTGTGGAGCAGATGGTGTTGATAGAGCTTACTCACAATGGTTGGGTGTCGTTACAAATTAAAACCATAGTCCTTTCTATCTGTTATACAGTTTTTAACCATGACTTTTCTATTATGTTGCAGCCATGAAGCTGATCAGCAATTACAATCTGCTTGTGCTTCCAAATGTTAAAGTGTTCATGATATGAACGCCCATGCCTTATGGAAAATGGACTTAATGATAGAATAGTGACATTTCCCCATTATATTTAAGGACTCAGCTTTTCCTCCTATGGGACTTTTTTCCAGTTAATTGAGGAGTTTTTTTTTTTTTTTTAATAAAATTTTAAATCAACTCTCATTTTAAATATAATCTAAAGTCTCACAACATTCCTGTAACTCATCAATGAAATATAAAATGTATAGTTGAACTGGGATTGTCGTGAACAGTAAATATTTTACTAGTTTGAATATAATGATGTCCTTAGGAGTTTTATGGATATACAGTCTGTATTTGTCAATTCCTACCGTCCCAGATTGAAATCTATGTTTAGTTATTCAGTTTGTCTTTTTTTATAGTTTATCAAGTATATTTAACATAAAACAAACTACATATATTCACAGGGAACAATGGGATAAGTTTTGAAGGATGTATGTTCTACAAAATCATCAGCACCACTAAAAATAAACTTATCCATCATCCTGAATAATTTCCTTAGACTCTCCCTATTGCCCTCTCTAAACTGTAGCCCATCCTCAGGCAACTGTTGATCATATTTCTGGCACTGAAGATGAGTTTCCATTTCTTAAAAGAAATTGTGTAAATGTAGCCACTCACTATGCGTATGTTTTAGTCTGATTTCTTCAGCATAATTATTTATAATTATTTCAAAATTCAAGTGTTTTACCCTTTTTCATCTTTTGAGAAGTCTTCCATTGTATGCATATGCCACAGTTTAGCCATTCAGCAGAAAATTGGCATTTGGGTTGTTTTCCACTTAGGGCTTTCACAAATAAAGCTTCAGTGATCATTTAAGCATGTTTTGGGTGAGCATGTGCTTCATCTTTTTTTTTTTTTAAATATTTGTTTTAGTTGTTGATGGATTTTTATTTTATTCATTTATGGGGTACCGAGGCTCGAACCCAGTGCCTCATGTACGCTAGGCAAGCGCTCTACCACTAAGCTATAGACCTAGCCCTGTGTTTCATCTTGTCATGAGGAAATACATAGACAGGGAATGGCCCTGTCACAATCTACCAGTGTTTCAAAGTACTTGCACCATTTTACTTTCTCAAAAGCAGTGTATGAGAATCTTAGTTTTATCTGTTTGCTGAAATTTGGTATGATCAGTATTTTAAATTGTCACCATCTTGATAGAAATGAAGTTGTTACATCTTATGGTTATATTTTCACTTGACTAAAGACTAATTATAAATGCTTTTAAAATGCTTATGTGTCACCAGGCATGGTGCTGCACACCTGTTATCCCAGCAGCTTGGGAGGCTGAGGCAGGAGGATTTCAAGTTCAAATGCAGCCTCAGCAATTTAGCGAGGCCCTGAGCAACTCAGTGAGATTGTCTCTAAATAAAATACAAAAATGGATGAGGATGTTGCTCAGTGGTTATTTAAGTGCCCTTGCATTCAGTCTCTGGTTTGCTCCCCCTCCCCAATACTTACATGTCATCTCTGTTTTACTTTATGTACTGTTGTTTTCAATTATTCTTTTATTGTTAGGTTGATGATTTACTCATGATTTAAATTTTGACATTTATATGTATTCTGGATACAAATATTTACACCAAAAATTCCCTGGAAAAGTTTTTCCCATCATCCCTTTAACTGTGTTTTTTAAAGAGTAGTATTTTAATTTAAGGAAGTCCAACTTACCAGTTTTTTTTTCCTTTTGTGGAACAATTTGGCCTTACGCAGTGCACTCCTGATAGTAACACCACCAATATTTGGCCCAAATAATTATTTGCTGTCAGTGATTAATTTGTGATTGTCAGGGTGTTTAGCAGAATCCCTGCCTCTTCTTACTTCCTAACAGTGACTCTACTTCCCCATTTGTGGCAATCCAAAATATTTTAGGATATTTCCACAGTGTCTTTAAGGGACAAAGTTGTCCCTGTTTGGAATCACTGATCTAAACCAAGATCACAATTTTTTCTTCTACTTTTTCTTCAGGAATTTTTGTAGCTTTCAGTTTTGAATTTAGGTCTATGATCCACTTAGAAGTAATTCTGCATATGGTGTGAGGAATGAATCCAAGTTTTTTTTCCTTTCTTTCCCCATTTGTCTTTCTCTTTTTCTTTCTTCACCATGAATATTCAATTATTCCAGTGGTATTCAATTAAAAATAAATTTTCTTTGAATTGTTTTTCTTTATAAAAATTAGCTATTCTTATGTCTTTGAGTTTGGATCTATTTTCTGTTCTGTTCCACAGGCCCGTCTATCTATCTTTACATCAATGCATATTATCTCTACCACTGCAACTTTGCAGTACCATGTTTTCTTTTCAAAATAATTTTGGCCATTCTAGTTCTGTTGAACAATCAGCTGTTGGAGTGTTAAGTAGGACAAAAAGATAAGAAATCAACAATAAGATATAAGTTAACAGTCAGGACTTTATTCACTTTCTGTTATAATTAAAGTAAGATAAAAAACAAAGGGGATAGCCTCTCAGAGTTCATTTTCCTCCATGAAATCACACCAGACACAGGTCAACAGGAGCGGCAGAGATGGGGTGAATCACCTCACAGTTGGGAATCTCCTTGAGGAACCTGAGACACTATTGTGCATAGGAGCAATTTTTAAAGCAATTTACCCCCAAATATTTCTATTTATTTACCTTTTTAAAAAAATTTCAGGAGAGTCATTCTAGAAACTTAATCCTGTGTGAGGTAGCTTTAAAAATGGTAGAAGTGATATAGAGAAGATTTTTAAAGCATGACATGCCATGGAATACCCCTCAAAATAGCTCTGAAGTGACTGATTGAAGATATTGCCAGACTGTCTCATGAGAAGATGGTTGTCCCAAAACAACCCTGAAACCATGAGGACAGTAGCAGTGATGTTACTGTGGGCTGCTGCCAAAACTATTGTCATCTCTGCATTTCTGAGGTGTCTAAGAATATGGTATGGGTAAAAGGAAAAATAAAACTGAAACAACTGAAGAAAAGAGTCTTCGCAAGCTGAAATGACTGACACATGGCTAGAAGTATCAGAAAACTATTATATATTTTCTAATGATTTTTCTGAATGCTATTTAAATCCTGAGGCTACTTACAAAATTATTTTGATTTTATTTTTATTGTATTTGGCTTTAATGTCTAAGTATTTTAGAATTCAAGTTGAACTGAAACTATTCAAAATGTTTACAAGTACCTGATGACATTTTCAGGGAAAGTATATGAAAAATTGTCTCACATTTTAATGAATTCCAATTCTCATTTACTTTGATTTAGAATCTACAAAATCTCCAACAAGCATTTTGATCATGTTAAAATTTTTCAGGCTTTATTTTAGAAAAATCACCTCTAAGTCTACCTACTTTGAATCTATAAGCACTCACATTTCATTTGAGATTCACAACCCAATACTGGATTCTGAAATAATAAAATTACAGATAACCACGTCCACAGAAGTTCCCTGATTCTTCATTTGAATCAAATTAATTTAAAAAATCTGTCTGTAAGGGAAAAAAAAAGAATTGCTACTGAACTCTCCTTTACCAGTCCATAAACTTCCTGAGTATTGTTCTTAAATATAATAAAATGGTTATTAGTTTGTTCAAAACTGTTTTATGGTGAGATCATTGAACGTTGCTTAATATTCATTCTTTTTATGTAATGCCTTTGAAAAAATATACTAGGATTCTTATCAAGATTATTATCAAAACTTTTAAGCTGAAAGAGACCTCAGAGTTGATGGAGTTTCTTCCCTTAATTATCTGCAAAAGGAAAAGAGTAGAGATTTAAAGGTGAATTATCAATCAACAACAGTGTGCAATAATACATGGAGCAAAGCATTTGGCATTAGAAACTGAGGTTCTGGTCAAATACTCTTTTTTAATTTGTTTTTCTCATATACAAAATAAGGTAGTGACAATTTATATTCATCTCTTTCAACTTGAAAACTGGTATGACTCAAGTGAGCAAAACAGTATATTATGTTTTCTAGTCTTTGATGAAATTTTATACATGGAAGTTTATTGACCTTTTGTATGACTTTAAGCTAACTTACTCCTTACTTTATGTACTCAACAGACATATCTTAAATGCTTATAATATAAATGACATTTTGTTAGATACTTAGAACCGCTGCATTACCTTTTTTAAAAAATATTTTTTAGTTGTAGATGGACAAAATGTCTTTATTTTATTTATTTATGTATGTGGTGCTGAGGATCCAACCCAGTGCCCCACACGTGTGAGGCAAGCACTGTACCACTGAGCCACAACCTCAGCCCTGCATTTTGATCAAATTAAATCAAGTCATGTTTATCATATCATTTTTATTACTATGAATATTTTTTTAAAAATTTAGCAGTAGGACACACTTTATCCTAATGTGAATTATACAATTTATATAAAGCTTGATATATAACCTTGAAATCACAGGGATACGTTTCTAAATTAACTCAGTGAGTGTCTTCTATTCAACTTCCCTGTTATTACCATGGTTTCCTTGAGTTATTTTCAGGATTATAAATATTTCTGGAATGTACTGTGAAAGCCACCAATTAGTGTCCTCTTCATTGGTTTTATGAATAAGGACTCTGTGGCCAAATATGCATAAGGAAATTCACCATAGAAAAGAAATGAAAATGAGAGATGAATCCTCTGCATTGGTTTCTAATCCTATGCATATTCTATGAAGTCACACCATCCTCTGGACTGTCTTCATGTCTCAGAGCTTTTGACAATGAGACAGATTGTTTTTTAACTTGTAGATATGTTCTTTGGGTAGTTGAATGTATTTTGTATATTTTTCCACAATCATGAAAGAGTGTAGATGATCTCAAGTCTATTTTTAACATATTTGCATAATATGCATTATTGTGCAATGTTAAACTGAAAACTAACTAATTTGCCTTTCAAAACAGTCACTTCTAGTCCATTGAGGACAACTTTGTTTATGGATTTGAAAGGTAATAGTGAAGTGAACTTCAATACAAATATTTTTCCACTGACTCCACTTTGATGTGACAGTTCAACTATTCATCCTCAAGACTTTGTTCATGGCTGAAGAAATCCATATCTAACATTGGAGCAAAAGTCCTGACATGTGACTTTTGTACTTGCTTTCCACTAGTTACACTTACTCTCTTAAGTGATAGTCTAATGAGTTGAATGCAATATACCATAGAACCTCTATAATAGTAATTGAGCAATTATTATTCAAATTTATACCAAATACATTGAATTTGGGAGTTGTCAAGCTATTTAAATTTTCATAAGGTTCATTTGTAATTGAGAAGCTCAGATAGTTGATAAAAATATATATTCTATATAATGTCATCCAAATAGCTTTTATTTCCCCCCTGTAAGATGTGAGATGATACAGAATGGTTCAGAAGAGCACTCTTTTCTTTAACGAATAAGATTACCTGAGACAGGAGAATCGCGAGTTCAAAGCCAGCCTCAGCAAAGGCGAGGTGCTAAGCAACTCAGTGAGACCCTGTCTCTACATAAAACCCCCAAAATAGGGCTGGGGATGTGACTCAGTGGTTGAGTACCTCTGAGTTCAATCCCTGGTACCAAAAAAAAAAAGGTAAGATTACACACACACACACACACACACACACACACACATATATATCCTCTGCATTGGTTTCTAATCCAGTGCATATTCTATGAAGTCACACCATCCTCTGGACTGTCTAATATAATATATATATATATATATATATATATATATATATATATATATATACATATACATGCCATTATGTAATTTCCTTTTTAATAACAAAAAACCTAAAGAACACCCATTTAAAAATATAGAATATAATAAACATGCAAAAGCTGGAATGAAACATAATTTAGAGATCAGTAAAGGATCACAAAGGAAACAGTCATGTAATCATCATGAACCAGACTCTTCGCTCTACTGGAGAAGTCTCCCTCTGTCCCTTCCCACCACTGTATCCTCCAATTAAAGTATCCACTACTTTGACCTTCATGGGAACTATGTCGTTGTTTTCTCTCCCACCAAAGTTTTCAGTTTTACCAAGTGAACATGTACCTCCTCAGCCTACAATTTAGCACTATTTTCCTTCATCTGTGTAAAGGAAACTGTTCACTACATTGTTTACTCTCTAACTTCTTCTATTCAATATTGTTTGCAGAAAAAAATCACATTGGTGGATGTAACATAGTTCATTTATTTTTTAAATCAGTGTACTTTTACATTGATAATTTAAGCATTCTATATTTGCTTGGGCACTAAGTTTGTTTCTCATTTTTAGTCATTATGAATAATTCATCATGAACGTTCTTGCATGTGTCCCTTGGGGAACATGCCCCTATATTTCTGTTAGACATGAAACTGGAATGGAACTAGTGATAACAAAGAAATGCATATTTTAACATATGTAGATGATGCCAAATAGTTTTCCAAAATTGATGAAAATAGGAATGAGAGTTCCTAAGCTGCCAGTCTTATATTTAAGTATCCCGTCGAATAGGCACATATATATGAAAATCACACTGAGATACTTTCATACCACGTAGGATGGTGCTAATGAAAAACAGAAAATAACAAGTGTTGACAAGTGTATAGAAATTAAATCCCTCACACATTACTTGTTATAACATCAAATGGTGTAACCACTTTGGAAAACAGCTTGATAATTCCTCAGAAAGTTTCATCTGGAGTTAGCATATGCCCTAGTAGTATCATTTCTATGTATATATGCACCTGAAGGAAGTGAAAAAGAGTCCACACAAATATTCATAGCAACATTGTTCACAGTAGCCAAAGGGCGGAAACCACTCAGATGTTCATCAACTAATGAATGGATGAACACAATTTGGTATATGCATGTTACAGAATGAGAGAATTTTGGAAACATTATGTTATATTAAAGATTGCAAGCAGGGAAGTCCACATATCATATGGTTCAGTTAATAAGAAATGTCCAGAATGGTTAAATCTATAGCAACAGAAAGAAAATGAGTTGTTTCCTGAGGGAGATTTCTTTCTAAAATAATGAAACATTGTGTAATAAGACATTGATTATGTTTCCAAAGTATTGCAAATACACTAACAACCACAAAATTTTTCACTTACAGAGAATTTCATGTTTTATTAATTATATTTCAAATTGTAAACAAACAAAAGTCTTAGTAATGCTACAGAGGGAATGCTTTTTGTTGTCATTTGCTGATAGTGCCCACAAAGAACAACATTCATACAGGTAAAGGTAAGGAAAGGGGACAGAATAAAATTCAGAAATTTTGTTCATGAAATGCACAGTAAACTTTAGGTTATTCTATTTATTTGAATTTTTAATTAATATATTGCAGTGATTATATGCAGTAGAGCTTAGTATTAGCAACTAGAAATGGGTTGGTGGACTGGAGTGTAGATCAGTGGTACAATGCCTGCCTATATAAGGCCCCAGACTCAATCTCTAGCACCAGAAAAATGATAATGATGATGATGATGATGATGACGACGACGACGATAACGATGATGATGATACCAATAATAATTTCAGGATGTAGCTCAGGGGTAGGGTGCATGCTTAGCATGAGGGACACTTTGTGTTGATTCCTAGCATCACAAAAGAGCAAGAGAGAAAGAGAGAGAGAAAGGAAAGAAATAAATTCTATTTTTTAAGTGAGTGGATCAATGTAATAATGATATTTCCATGCTAAATACTTGTTTCCAATTCACATGGAATATCTTCCGACCACACATTACTTTTTTCTATTACACTTTTGCAAAAGTAAGAAACTCTCTACATGTCATAGTTCTTGATAATTGGCAGTTCAAGTTATGGGTTTCTGACCTTACAATGGTGTGGGAACAATTCATATTTAGTGAAACCATACTTTAACACTTTGAATTTTGATCTTTTTCTGGAACATGTCCTACTAGACTCTCTTGTGATGCTGGGCAATGGCCGAGAACTGCAGTTCCCCACTGGCCATATGGTCACCACAGCAAACAATTGGTATTTACAAGTGCACTGTGCTGCTTCCCTGTGATGTGCAATAGGATGGGTATATTCAATACATTTTCAACTTCCAATATGTTCAATGTGTGATGGATTTATTGGGCTGTAAACCTATGGTGCCAAAGAAAGGTGTGATGCCTTGGTTTGCAGACATGAGGGTCAGAGTTTCTAAGTGATATATTTTATGTCTGAATGTAGGGCTAAATTATAAGTTTCAGTGTGAGGATAAGGACAATGTAACAGTTTGAACTGAAGCTCATCTTCTTTCTTGAATATTCTTTTATTAGTGCATTATAGTTCTACATAATAGTGGGGTTCATAATGACATATTCACAAATGCATATGGCATTACTTATTCCATTTCAATCCTCCATACTTTCTTTTTCTCTTCCCTCCTCCCTCCCCTGGTCCCCTTCCTCAATCTACTGGAGTTTCTTCCATTTATTTATTGCTTCTTTTTTATTAGTACATTGCAGTTACACATAAAAGTGGGATTCATTGTGATACCTTTTTGTGTGCTCATCACATAATTTGGCTAATTTCATTCCACAGTTCCTCCCCTTCCCCAATCGCTTCTCTCCCCACTCTCCGTGCTTCCTCTATTCCACTGTTTTTCCTTCTATTTTCACAAGATCCCCTTTTTTGAATTTCTTATTTCTCTGTAGCTTCAGTATATGAGAAAAAAAATTTGACCCAGCCATTTTCTTAAAAAACTTGTGTTCATGTTTGAAGAGAAAACAAGGTTTTTTTGTAGTGTTAAATGAAAATTCCTATGCAAATCAAAATCACATCAGCAGTGAAATTTTTACTTTTTTCATTATTTAATTTTAACTCCAATATTCAATAATACTGTGCATGTTACTTTGGATATAGGTAACCTTGTGGAAAAAACAGTATCAAGTTTTATTTTAAGGGCTCTGTATTGTTAAATATAACTTTGGGTAGAAAAATCATCATATGTGGGAAAACCAAAGAAAAATCTATTCTCCATTCTTTTGCTTTCTCAAACTTCTGCCCTTAAGGCAAAGTGTCAGTCATATTTTCAGTTCAGAGAGTTATTATTAATTCATTAGACTCCCATTTAATCTTTTAACCAAGGATGATAGTACTGCCACTAGTGAAAAACCCTGACCAGTTGTGGTTAAACTACACAGTGTTGCCTCTGTGTATCCAGCCAGCCTCCCAGGTAAGTCTAGGAACATGTCATAATTTCAACAGTTATGCTTAGGACACTATACTATATTTCTAAGTCAGGATGGCCAATGCTCCAGTACAGAGACATGGTGATTTAAGAATGTAAAATAAGTTTTAAATATGATTTAGCATTTTTCTCCTTTCAAATCAAGCTCTTAATGATTCACTTCTGCTGCAAGTTGTTAGATATTTAATTATTCCAAATTTCAAGCATATTATGTATGATGTATACAAATCTGATTTACTATTTCCTATATTTTTATGAGGCTTGTTAGTAGAACTCCATTATATCTGACTGACTCCCTGATGTCTGTAAGCCACTCTTGATAAAATATTTAACATGAAAATGAACCAACAAATCATCAAAATGGCTTTGTTAACAGGAAAAACAGAGTGAGATGTGAAATATTGTTTACAACACAATTAAAAATATTATAGCAATTTTAAAACCACTATTCAGGCACCATATAAAAGAGCTGCTTATGAGCAAAGTAATATTCTCCAACTCCTCATTGTCTCATTTTGTGCTAATTTTTTCTCTCTTTTCCCCCACCAGTGTTGGCTGACTGCTTCGTTGCATTAAGGATTGTGCGTGGCCAGTTTTAGACTACATGACAATTCCAAGACTACATGACTCCTGCCTAACATGCCCTGAAGAAAACGATTAAAGACAAAAAGTGAGTTCCAGAAACCACTGATTTTTCTACAAGCTTTAGTCATGACCAGGAGCTAAGCATTTCCAGGAACAAAATCTTCAGAGTAGACATTTTCATTTTTCTTTCTCTTTTCACATTTTCAGACGTAAACCACCACTGTATTGTACAGGGCAGTGACAGTAGTGAAAATGATATGATGATTATAATAATAATAATAAATACTAATAATATATTCTTCGAGAATGCAAAAGATGGGGGAATGATATTCTTGAATTTTTCTGAAAATGTAAGCATAAAAATAGCTCACATCTCTTGTAACCTTTTAATGCACACATCTTTGTTTTTTTATTAGTTTGATCCATATTAGATAGTGTTGGTTAAGTCTTTAAACACCTTGTTCATAGTGGCTTATTTCTGCATATGGAAAAAGATGAAAATTTCCAAGTGGATAATCCAGGAAAACAGATACTCCATTTTTGCCCACAACAGAATGAAGGCTATTTGAGGAAAGACTATTTTATGCTTAAAAATTTATAGAAAAACAAAATTTTTGGATGTTTCAGTTTTAAACCTTGTACCAAAAAAAAAAAAAATTCTAGCTTAGTTTTCTTAGTTTTAGTGCATGAATGCAGTAAAATTCCTTTATGGTGGTAACAGGTACTACATTTTCAGAGCATCTACCTCGTATTATATTTTCTAATATAATAAAAGAGCTCTCTTTTTAGCTGATAACATCAATCCAATATTTGAAGTACAATGAATGAGAAAACCAAATGGGAAATGGTGTGTGTGTGTGTGTGTGTGTGTGTGTGTGTGTGTATGACAAGTCACATCTTAAATTTTCAAATACAACTGTGAGAATCAAAAGAACAATTTTTTTTGGTTAAGAATGCACAGCTGAGAGAATAGACTATCCTTCACTAACCACTGATGTACAGACACCAGGGCCATATGAAATCTCTTTTAAACTATTTTAAACTAAAAAGAAAAGAGAGACTCTTTAGAATTATGTCCGTGTTGACCTAGTTTTACATGATAGTCATTCCAGTTTGAAAATGGATATTTTGATGGAGAAGCGATAGTGTCATTCATACTCTATACCTTTTATGAAAGAGAAGACCTTGCAGCAGAGGCTGTATGAAAGTTGATCCAGCCATGTTCAAGAAGTTAAATAGAATTCATGGTTACTGTTAAAGCTGTTAGGTAAAATACCACTTGTGGGAAAAACTTTTCAAAGTTGTCTTCAACTGGGATGAGGACTCCTTTTTTTTTTTTTAATTTTTTCTTAGTTGTAGATGAACTCAATGTCTTTATTTTATTGCTTTGTATGTGGTGCTGAGGATCGAACCCAGGGCCTCATGCATGCAAGGCAAGCGCACTACCGCTGAGCCACAAACCCAGCCCCAGGACTCCTTTCTTTTTAAACAGAAAGATTGTGAAACGAAGCTGAACGTCCTGTTCTTCAAATGTTAGCGGAATTGTCCAGGCGTGATTTCTGACTTCATGTCTTTAACAAGAAAAAATAATTTAAACAGGTGTGTTCAATAAATCTTTCCCTTTCTTTATAAAATAGAACTACTATACATTTCACTTATTCTTAATTTTATCTTAGGGAAGAGCATACGTTTCAAAAAATTCCCCAGATTACAACATAATTTAATATATGTGATAATAAACAAGGAATAAGAGCCAATGGAAAATCAAAGATTGTTTAAAACTGATATAATTTTATATTGCTAAATATCAGTTTTTTTATGTGTAGCGTCACATGCTCAATTCAGGAGTGCAGAAAGTTTTTTTTAAAAAAGCTTCCTAATTATTCGGGAGGAAAGAAGAGTAAGTGCTAAGAAATGCAAGGCCAGGCTTGATGTTTTCATCTCTGTTCTGTTAGCGGATACTGTGCTTTCAAAATGTTCTAAATATTCAATTATATCTGTATACATTTTCCATTTTAGTGAGTTTTATTAATCAGACCTTTAAGGAGTAACTACTTACATAAAGTGAGCAGCTTTGAGTTTTTATAGCATTAGAAGTTTGGTTGCTAGGCTTTTAGAAAGTATTTATATATGTGATGTTGAAGAGTGCCATAGTGTACCACATAGCTTTTCTCTTCAACATTCATTCTCGCCTCTCTGCTGCTTTGTAACAGGACTCCTAAGGCCTTGCTTCATTATGACCCAGCCTGGTGTTAACATTCCTCTGGGAAAACAACTAGCAGCAAAATGTGGCCTCCTCTCCTGGGAAGTTATGGGTACAAATGTAGAGCTAGCTTTGGAAAAGATAGCTTCTCCAATTAAAAGACACCCATAAAAAAAAAAAAAAGATCCCCTTCTTTTTGTACATATCAATGCATCTGCACATGCTACCTAGAACTTTGGTAGAGGTCCTTGAATCGAGAGGGTTAGAAAAACAATGTCAACAACTCTGCGGAATGTTATAAAATGAAAAAAAAAAAATAAACAGATGTCTTCCTGTTGATCCATTGACCATTTAATTTATACAACCCTGTGGACATTCTGTTGTAAATATTCTTAAGTATGAAAGTAAATCTTCCCATTGTTTAAACCATTTAAACCTAGAAATTCCATTATTTGAAATTAAAGCATCTTAAATGATTGATAGTTTCTCCAGCAACCTAGCCATACATCACTATTACAATTATTACTTTTGAGTATATAGGTGGCAAATAATCATATGAAAAGATACTCCATGTCATGGATCATCAGAAAAATGTAAATTAAAACAATTAAATACTATTGCACACCCAAAAGAGTAGCCAAATTCCAGAACACTGGCCACACTTCTTACACTGGAAAGGATGTAGAACAATAAGAACTGATTTGTTGCTGGTGGGAATGCAAAATGATATAGCCAATTTGGATGATATAAGATGCAACATTGTAAAAAGTATTTACCCAAGAAACAATGCAAAGTCCCTTATTTTGTATCTGGTGCTATAACAATATGGTACTTTCTGAAATGTGACATCATGCAATATCAATCTTCCATTTCTGTAGTGTGTATTTAGGTGCAGAATAAAATCAAATGACTGAGGAACAACTTCACACACTGTTGCATAAAACCTGGAGAATTCTAGGAAATCTTACCACACAGAGATTTGAGAAAGTGTTATTCTGGGAGGAAAAGACAATGTTGCTATGTAAGGGAACAAAATGAAAACTTTTTTATCATAAAAAAATTAATGGCCTTGTAACTATTAGTTCTTTAAATGTAAATTATATTCCAATGGTTACTTTATAAACTCTGCTTTATTTTAATATTCTCAGCCAATTATTTTTCTGAGAGACAGTTAAATGTCTTTAATAACAATATATTGGAATCAATTAAATGATGGCATATTCCACATATCTCAACATGTGCTTGCAATCAGAATTTTTAATTTAGAGAGAAACAACAAACAAAAACTGGCTGTCTTACTCATGGGAATTTTAACATCTAGTCTATATTTATAATTCTTCAGTATAATTCTTGTGCTAATTCAAGCTTATAGTTTTATTGATATTTCATAAAAAGAAAAATAAAGGAAGAAATGAAAACACATTCAGACAAGGCCACTGTTCCTAATAATTTCAAAAGAACAACTGGGATATGATGAGTTCTTGCACTTATTTCTACATGTGCATTGGCTCCAGCTCACTGTTTTTCTTTTTGTCTCTCCCTGTTTCTCTCTCCTCTTTTCTCCTTTACTCAAGTACCACCAAGAGAAGTAGCTCTATTATAACTTTCTTTTTCTCAAGATGATATGGAAATTAGTTTTTCATACTTAATTTGATAACTAAAGTTTTTCATTCACAGATGTCAAAATATATAAAACACACATTATACCATCTGGACAAGGCTGTTGTCCATCTGGAATATACTATCCTGGGAAACAGTATATAGTCTTCTAAATTCTAACATTTCCTCCATTTAAAACACATCCTTGCATTTGAATCAAGCTGTAACTGAAACTAAAATACCTAGAAATTTCCTGGCCTGGGTCAGAGTAATTTAGCTACCATGCCTAACTCAAATCCCTTCTACACATCATGTGGAAAGGAAGACCTCCCTTTGAGTACTTGGTTTGAAAGGTTTTACTCCTTACATCAGGCTCTATTGATTCAATGTCCTAATTTTATTTAAGGAAGATTGTAGAGATTGCAGTTATGTCAGTCAAAAATGATTGGGATTTTTCTTCTCTTAAAATAACTAAACAGGATTTAGGAGAATCTGTATATAATGTATATCCTCAATAAAACTCTCATGTGATACTTTGTTGCCCCCAAACAACTTTGAAATTATCAGTTCCCTCATATGTCTGTTGAGCACCCACTATGTATCATTGAAAAGTTCTATGGATGAACAAGAAACTAACATAAGATATGATCTCTGATCTCAGGCAGAGGGATAAAACACACACAGAAGCAACTTATATAATACAAAATGGCCTGCCTGTCATGTGGTTAAAAGCAATGCTTTAATGCTAATAGTCTTGGATAAGAGTCAGAGTTTAGATATGTATTAGGTAACTTAAATTTAGTTTATTAAGTTAAAAGTATTTGTTGTGTTTAATAGAATTATAAGTATCAAATGCTTAACAGCCTCAGCAACAATGATGGACTCTTCCCAGCTAGTTATTGATATCATAATCAGTACGGTCACTGAATCATGCCTAGAAAGCCGAGAGAACAGAGAATAGGACGCTATAGTATGCTAGTCTGAAGGAGAGTTTTGGAGGGGAGTATAAAAGGCTTTTCAGAGAAGGTAACACTGAGATGTTGGAACAGCTCTGTAGCTTTGCAACTTGAACAGTTCTGGGAACAGCTAATCGTTCCACTCACTGCTATAACAGTTTTTTCTTATGAACAGAAAAAGTCACCTCAAGGATCCATCAGTTTTCTTTGCTGAGTTATAATATGAATAAATGTTTGACCATTAATAGGTCTTGGGACCAGTGTGCTTGTAGAAGTTATTTTCATGCCACTTTGCAAAATATTTCTAAGTAATGATGCATGATTCTACATACAGTTTAGAAAACAGTATAATGGAATGGATAAACTGAAATTAGTTATCTGGCATGAGATGGACTTTAGCATTTTTTTCAATCAGGAAAGACTTCCAAACATGTTTCAAAGAACACAAATTTTATATCCTATGTGATTTGGCTAAATTTAAGATCATGTATAATCTTCTTCATGAATTTCCACATCACTAACTTCTTCCATGCAATTATTGCTGTCTATCATTCCTAACTATGACTGCATTTTAAAATTCAGTATGAGAGTAATTTGTTACTTTAGCCTTCAAACAAGTACTGCAAATTACATTCAGATACAAGTAACTTTTTTTTGGAACAAATTAAACACATATAATAAAAAGATTAATTATCTTGTAAAGGAATGTTTTGGAAAAGGCGTTCTGGTTTCCTATTATTGCTCTAACAAATTACTACCAATTTAGTGGCTTGAAACAACAAAATTCATTCCTGTAAGGTTTCTAGAGGCCAGAAGTCTGAAGTGAAGGTGGGGCAGGACAGCATTTCTTCTGGGGGCTCCTGGGAGAATCTGTTTCCTTGCCCTTTCCACCTTATCGAGGGTGCTTGCTTTTCTTCACTGGTCGTCTCTTCCATCTTCAAAGCAAGCAATGTAGCATCTTCTCTTCTTTCTGACCCCTGTCTAAATCCTTACAGCTTCTCTCTCTCTGACTTTGACATTCCCATCATTTCACTTTTATAAAGACCCTGTGACTACATCTGGCCTACCCAAATAATCTAAAATCATCTCCCAATATCAAGAAACCTTAACACTTGCCAAGTTCCTTTTGCCATGTAAGTTACTGTATTCACAGGTTCTAGGTTAGAATTTCTGAATCTTTAGGGTATTGTCACTCAGCCAATCCTAGTATGTTTGGCATTTGGTAGGTAATGTCCATTGAGGTGCTACCTCACTGACAATCTGGGAAGGAAACAAATGGTCACTGACAAAGGAAAATTTTCTCGAATAGATCAAACCCAAGGAAGATATCTGGAACTAGTAAGTGGAATCAGTAGGTTCTAGAAAATTGTCCCCCTATAGCAGTCGTGGTCTGTGCTTAAGAAACAGTTGGATAGTTCAAGTTAATTTATTGAGTCTTAAATGCAAATAAAATATATGTATAAATGTTTGCAACAAAATAACTTAAAATATGTAATTTTAACTTCTACATATGAGAGTTATATTGTATATATTTTATATACATACATCTATACAAATTCACTTATGTCTGCTTCATAAATATTTGCATTTTATTTATTCTGCGAATGATAACAACTTGAGATCATTAACTGGAGCATCCTAAGGACTTGCCCTATTATGTTACTATATTGGTGACTTAGAACAATGACACTCACTACTTGGCTTCATCTAACAAATAGGAGGGTAAAGATACTTGTGTTCTCCACAGGGAACTATATGAGTCAATGAATATGTAGGAGTCTTCAAATTAATTCCATGATATTTTCCAGTGAAATCTAGAAAACATATTTTGAATCCTCTGAGAAAGTATTCCCAGTAGGACAAATGCACTATAATATCTACAGTTGCCATAAAATCTACAGAAATGAGGGGTAGAGAATTCCTTAAAAACAGGATATACTTTGAGCATATCCAATTGATTAAGCTTATGAAGTTTAGCTAATATTACTTTAGTTCCTAGAATATATCTGAAGTCTAAAGGAAAGACCATTTAAAAATAGGTAGATATGCTTTAAATAACCAGTTTTATACTAGACATCAGGAATATAATCAATAAAATTATTACATAATAGAACTCACATTTCTTTGTGATTCTTTTAAAGCATTCTCAGGTCAAAAAGTTTTTGCCAACAATGAAAAACACAGTAAAAAATGGGAAGATAGCTAAGAGAAACTTATTAACCATTTAATGTTTGTAGCATTCTTTGAGCTCTTTTTTATATATTTGCATCTTATTACTATATTGATGATTTTTTTATGAAGGAAAATAGTACATAGAAAGAACACACAAACAAAAAAATTCATGTTTAACTACAAACTGTGACATGAGTATACCATAGGTTTTGGTCACATTGTATTATCTATAAAACAAAATTATACCTCATCTTTTACTAAGTTTTTAAACAAACTAAAACAATTGGAATAAAGCATTATCATTTAATCATATATATCTATATATCCCCAAAATAATGCAAAAATTATTTGTAAGCAAAATTAATAGTTGGAAATATTAAAGTAATTTTACTATACCACATGACATGCATATTCATATAATAATTGGATAATACTAAACCAATAGCAATACTGTGCTCTTTACTCTTATATCCAAGTTGTATGTGCACATGATTCTGATTGTTTCATTTATCTTGAATGCTAGCTAACAACTATTCAATTTTATGAAATGCAGAAGGAATAGTTAAAAAGTCAATACTCCTTTTTATAGTTCATTTTTCCTCTGATGATTATATTTGATACTTGATATATCCCTAATATCTCTAAGCACAAAATTCCTAACATTTAAAGTTGGAAGAAAACACTCTGTCAAACTTGTGAGACTCAAAAGAAATAAAATAGATGAAAAAGTTTGCAGTTGTAAAATACTATAAAATATTATTTTAAAACTAGTTTTGAAATTTTGTATTCAATTTTCCCAGAAAAACTTAAAAGTTATCTAAGAGTGAGTAATAAAAATCAGGTTTACTAGAACAGGATTATTATTTTTTAATGTATTTAATTAATTCAAGAAAAGGTTTAAAACCTTCTTGATTCAAAATAGTATTCTTTTTTGTCAGTATTATTGGGATTATATTGACACATTAATGTGATGTATTTGCAGTTTTAAAATCATAATTTTTGTCCTAGATGTCTATTTTTCTATCATATAAAAGCTCAACTATAGATGAAAAGTCATTTTCAGATAAACTGTTCTGTTCTACAAGATAATTCCAAGATGTCTGCTATAGTTGTTTCTATGGTCCACTATTAGAAAAGGAAAATTTCAGGGTGAACAGCTTTAAGAAAATAACTCAGAACTTTCACACACTAAATATCCTGGAGGTTACACTAAATATCCTGGAAGGGCCTGATGTAATCACAGGTTCTTTAAATGTGGGAAAAAAAGCAGAGGTGAAAAGTGTCCCTGGTGACACCTTGGTTAGCTCTGAGAGAAAATAATAAATAATCCAATAGTGCTATTTAAGTAACTAACATTGCAGAAATTTGTTGTAGGAGCAATAGAAAACTGATGTACACATGCAATAATAGTGATACAAAGTACAAGAAGCACAAATGGACAGAATTGGAGAAAGATGCATTTGGAATTTGAAATTCAAAAAATATATAGTTTACAATGGAGAAAATTTTTCAGGTATAAATTGAACATATTATATGCAGGATCTATGTATTAAAAAGTGTAAAAATTTGACAAAATCAATCAGAGAAAATGTAAATAGATATACATAGCTCATAGATCAAAAGAAAGACTCAACGTAAGCTTGTCTGTTCTCCCCAGTTCATCTTCCCATTCAACTCAATATCACTCAACATGCCAAGAATTTTCAGTGCACGCTGACAGGCCGATTCTCCCATGTATATTTTATAATGCCAAGCTTGCTCTACTAACTAATGCATTTTAAAATATAAGATATCACATAAGGTAAAATTTGAAGGTATCTCACTTAACAATTTTAAGATTTGCTATAAAATGATAATAAGATTAAATTATAGTCAGACTTACATGAGAAAAAAATAGAGCAGAAAAGAAAGCCTAGAAATAAACACATTAAACTATATTAAACTGATTTTTTTACAAAGGTGAAAATAAAACAATGGAGAAATGAGAGTTGTTTCAACAATACTGGAATTGCTCAAAATAATTTGATGTTTGTATGGAAAGAAGATGAAGAAAAAGATGAAGGAAGAAAAGAGGCAGACGAACCCCGTTGCCCACCTATGGCCTATAAAAAAATGAGACAAATATTTATCTTAGACTTAACCCTAAAATATAAGAAATAATTTCAGAATAAAACAGAAGAGAAAATTTGCTTATCTTTGGGTTAAAGAATTCTTAGATACAACCTCCTAATTATAATCCATAAAAATTATAAATTGGAATTTAAAACATGAAACTCTTTTACTATCTAAAAATGTAAATGCAAATCACATTTCTGACAAAGGACTTGAAGCCAGAATATACAAAGAATGCTTATAACTTCACAATAAGGAAATAAATAGTTCTTAAAATTAGGTGAAATATCAGAATAGACCTCATAAAACGATGTAAATGTATGGCTAATAAACATATAGAATATGCTAAAAAATTTGTCATTAAAAAAGGTAAATTAAAACCAGAATAACACACTGCTACATAGAAATTAAAAGGTCTAAAATTTGAAAATACCTGCATTCATTAATTCAGCTGCAAAAAGGATGAAATCCTGTCACTTGTGACAACTCTGGTGAATCTGGAGGACATCATGTCAAATGAAGTAACCTGGCTTGGTTCCCTTGCCTCGGGTACTAAGAAAGTTGTTTAACGTACTTTCTTCAGGTTTCCAGTTTTATAATGTAAAGGGTTAAATTTGGTTGCTGTTATTTTATTACAACCAGAAGAGGAATTCTGATGTTGTTCTTAATAAGCTAATATTGGATTCAGATTAAATATCAATGAGAACATTGTTTTATACTACTGTGGTGCAGTCTACTTGTGGAATTATAGACAGCACTTAAAATAATAAAATACAGTTTAAATATACTTGTATTTTCTTGCTCCCAAGAGATTTTCTTAATTAAAAAAGTAGTTATAAAAAATACATACAACTATACATATTCACTATGCATACTACTATACACCATATATATTCACCATATAGTCATATATTCAGTAAATATATACACATATATATTTATAAACATATACATAAAATGTATAAAATTATTGACAGTGTTAGAATTGGGTTAAAATGCAATGGAATAGTTATTATAAAAAAGAATTTCCAAGTTTCACATTATACACATATTGATACTTTATAATATACTTGATACTTTATAAACATCTGTATTCCTCATGAGATTTAGAAAGTAAAGCAGATTGCCTATTCATTAGATAAACTTTGCTGTTTGAAATATAAAGAATCATTTTGATGTTATTTCAGTTGCAAGAACATAACTGCAGCATAGTACAATAATCATTTCTATAGTTCACAATGGAACTGTATCATCATAATGGTACTGAAATCTCTAAGTCTGAGCCATATACAAATACGATTATTTTTAAGGTAACTTTCAATTAGCTCTTGTTTCCTTGTTTTGAATTCCCAAATTATTGCCTCCCAGTACGGTATTACTTAACAGATATTGATGTTTACAACTCTTCTTATCTAAGTGCTATGAGCATTTCTATGGATTATGAAAGATTGAAGAACCATGTGTGATTAAAGTTTATATTGCCATCTTATCATTCAATATTTTCTAGTCATTTAGTCTGAAAAAACTGATGTTACACAGTAATGTGTCTACCTTGAGTTAGTTTTGTTTTATGTATTAGAAATGTAAATATGTCAGCGCTGAATGAGTGTCATATTTTTATAAGTAAATATTGCATTTGAAGAGACGTTCATGTGTTGGAGTGGACAATCATCACAATGACGCTTTTATTGAACATTCTGACAATGTTATAAGATCGTCTTCTCATAAAGTACCACCTTCATTCCACAAAAAACTGATATTGGAGGGAGAATGGCCTCTTCTAGAAACTCAGCAATAAAGGGAAATGTTCAAGTTGCCTCTGTCTGAATTCTTCAATAACTTTGAACAATTCATGAGATTTTATACCATCTTCCAAACCTCTTGTTTGTTGTCTCACAAAGTTATGGTGCTAAATATGCTTTTTCAAACAATAGAACTAGGTATTGGCATTTGTATAAAATACATATAGTCATTGTCTTATTCCTTATAGAGACATTATAAGATCAGAAACCATCATAATAAAACATGATACTATGGTAAATAAAATTTAGAAATAATGAAAGAAGATTAAAACTCTCTGTATTCATTCATTATTTCATTCAGTTAATAAAATGAAAAGTCTCTTTTTTTTTGCTTTCTCAGTGATATCTCAGTTTATTTATTTATTTATTTTTTTTTAATTTTTTATTTAGGCTTACACGTTAACAGTGCAAGTTGATTCATTGTACATAGATAGAGGATAATATATCAATTCTCTAGTTGTAAGTTGTATAGAATCACAACATATATGCAGTCATACATAAAGTTAGGGCTATGATGTCCGTCATATTCCACCACATTTGCTGTCCCCATGCCCCCTCCCCCATTACACCCCAGTGCACAGAGATCCACCATTGTTCCCATGTCCTTCCCCACATTTTGGATCAGCATCCACTTATCAACGAGTACATTTGGCATTTGGTTTTCTGAGATTGACTTACTTCACTTAGAATGATATTCTCCAACTCCATCCATTTACCTGCAAATGCCATAATTTTATTCTCTCTTATTGCTGAGTAATATTCCATTGTGTATATATACCACAGTTTCTTTATCCAGTCATCTATCGAAGGGCATCTTGGTTGGTTCCACAGTTTAGTTATTGTGAATTGAGCTGCTATAAACATTGAAGTGGCTGCAGCACTGTAGTATGCTGTTTTTAAGTCTTCTGGGTATAGACCGAGGAGTGGGATAGCAGGCTCAAATGGTGGTTCCATTCCAAGTTTTCTAAGGAATCTCCATACTGCTTTCCAGATTGGTTGTACCAATTTGCAGTTCCACCAGCAATGTATGAGCGTGCCTTTTTCCCCACAACCTCGCCAACATTTATTGTTGTTTGTATTCTTGATA
>CM053410.1:12985241-13064401 GCA_028644305.1 Xerus rutilus
GTTTTTAAGTCTTCTGGGTATAGACCGAGGAGTGGGATAGCAGGCTCAAATGGTGGTTCCATTCCAAGTTTTCTAAGGAATCTCCATACTGCTTTCCAGATTGGTTGTACCAATTTGCAGTTCCACCAGCAATGTATGAGCGTGCCTTTTTCCCCACAACCTCGCCAACATTTATTGTTGTTTGTATTCTTGATAATTGCCATTCTGACTGGCGTGAGATGGAATCTTAGGGTAGTTTTGATTTGCATTTCTCTGATTGCTAAAGATGTTGAACATTTTTTCATATGTCTGTTGATGGATTGTATGTCTTCTTCTGTGAAGTTTGTGTTTAGCTCTTTGGCCCATTTATTGAAAAGTCTCACTGAAAATTTGCAATTGTTAGGTTGCAAATTAAGTCCTGAGTATATAGAAATTTATAATATTTATTTATTTAACTTCAGGAGTCTGTGGTCTAAGAGGACTATAAATATATAAACATGTAATTATGATACATCATTAATCTATGTAAAACTATAAATTATGTTATAGAAATATGAAGAATGGAAAATTATGTCTACCCAAATGAATTACAGGAACAAAATATATACGGTCGAAACAAAAACAGTAAATACGAATCTGTCAGAACAAAATACATGTGGAAGCTATACAAGGGCTAGACACAACAGAGAAGAACTGAATTTGCTCTAGGCATGTGTAAATGATGATGGTCTGAATCCACAAAGACACCTGACATGTTTTAAGAAACCATGGGATACTGGCTGGACCTCTGCCAGTCTTCACCTTCTCATGCTCTTTTTGTTCTCTGGAATACCACAAAGAAAAGGGAAGCCCTTGGAGTTGTCATTTTACCATGGAGGCTTTCTGAAATCCCACTCATTCTTTTTTTTTTTTTTTGGTACCAGGGATTGAACTCAGGGGTACTCAACCACTGAGCCACATCCACAGCCCTATTTTGTGTTTTATGTAGCGATAGAGTCTCACTGAGTTGCTTAGCCCCTGAGGCTGGCTTTGAACTCACAATTCTCCTGTCTCAGCCTCCCAAAGTGCTGGGATTACAGGTGTACACCACCGCGCCTGGCTTCCCACTCATTCTTATATTCAACTCAACTTTGGCTACTCTGTGAACATGTATGTGCATGCCATTCTAAGGTAAAAATAAACTTTCTCCATTGGTTGTTCACTTCACTTTTATCCATTATATGTGGGGTAGCATTTCTGCCTCATGTTAGATTTTTGCTTCTTTTGTATTATCAAAACATTTCATTTATTCATTACATTCTATGTAAAGGCCTAACTTGTCTTACATGTAAATACTAATTTAAATATTTGTTAAATTTTATTCACTCAGAATATGAGTTTATTTTCATTATATACTTTTATTATGTAAAATGAAGTAAGTAAAATTACATTAAATGTCTAATAAAATAGTGTGTATTATGTAACAGAGTCAAACTTCAGATATTTTAAAAATAAATGTTCACCTTTTTTCCTTAAGAGTGAGTCCATTGTATATAATTGATATATTCTCCTAGTCATCAGAAAATGGTCCATCTTCTGTTATTTTCTTTAGTAATTGAACTAGATGGGCATCTTTTGGAAGTCTCTTGTTTTTCTTTGATATCAATAGTTTGGCATGATTTTCTTATTAGCTTCATGCCACTGGATTTCGAGAAACACTACTTTCCTGCCAGGAGGAAAGGGCTCTCATGAGTTAATACCAAGTTCTATTCTAAACAAGACTTTCTTTCCACTGAAAACAATGGTGTTTCCTGAAATCTGACATGATTTTCATACTTCAAGTTATGGGAAAATAATCAAAAGATCAATAGGAACATAACCAGACAGCATTTTTTCTGTCAAAAATGCCCAGCATTTTTTCTGTCTGGGCATTTTAGTATCAATCAATCTTCAGTTCTGGGAATCTAGTTTTGCCAAAATAGATCCTCATATAGTGCATGAAACTAGACAGATGAAGGTGTGGACCATAATTTTCTGGGGATTATACTGATTTTCTAATGTTTCACATATCAAATTTGATAGGGATTTATTATTCCCTCTGAAACTAGTTTTCCATGTTTCTGCCTGGGAAGAAGAGTAGTGATGATAGCATTTGTTTCAACAATAAAATCAAATCTAATTGTATGAAAACCCACAGAGCACTACAAACAAGGTCAAAAAAATCCACTTGTAAAATCAACTTGCATTATCATGCAGTCAATGAAATAATTGGGGAGAATAAGTGGGAGAAGTCAGGAGCTAATGGCTAATCACATTCTGTTAGAAGTTGCTTTATTAGTAAGGTACATTATCACAGAATTTCTGTTTACAGGTAAGGTGGAATGAAATGTATAGACTCATAGATAAAGAATTAATTTTCTCATGGCAGGTATTGTCCTTCATCCTTCTCTATGTTCATCATTATTTTTTCCTATTCTAGTAATAGAGATATATCTAACCTTACTGAAATGTCTGAGCTTATGGTTCTTTTATAAATATACAATGAAAAAATTATTATAATTTTGAAAAGAATTAAAATTTTTTGTCATTTACACTCTTCCTCACCTTTGCAATCATGATTAGAAAATTAGTTTCCACCACCAATTTTTTCACTATCTCCCTCCCAGGGGCAATTTGGGTCTCATGTTAAACTACTTGTATGTCTTTATAGCCCTTGACGCAATTTTAGACAATTAGAAATTAGATAATAAAAGCTTATGATTGCATCCAAGATATTTTCTAGTTTCTTGACATAGCAGTATAGGATATAGAAGTAAACTAGAGCTGTGTCATGAAAATTCAGTTTCTGTTCTGCATCTAACTATGGCTGTTCTTGAAAGTTTGAGCAAATTATTTTGTCTCATCAGTCAAGGAAATAAATGAGGGTCCAGAGTGAGGAAAGATTAGTGAATTTCATGATCCCTTTCTATCTAAAATTTCACATTCTATCTTTCACTAATTCAAATTTCTTAGAGATCTGAAAACACCATGACAGGTTACTTATTGTTGTAAAAACTCTTGAATTCTCTTAAAATTCTCTTATTTATTGTGAAATCTAGATATGTACATCCACCTCCAAGCCTCATAAAACAGAAATGGTTCTTTTCAGAGAAGTTACAGAATCATCATCTGTTAGGGTAGAATTTATACCTACAACATCGTAACTATTTAGGGGGTTTATATTTGTGTCTGTGTTTGACATGTGTGGGGTAGGACTCACCCATGTTGTAGCAGCTGTGCTGTCTAATACTCTTTGAGCATTGAGGGTGGAGAATAGAGTTCTACAGAAAATCCTCTTGCCAACTTTTCAGAAATTATTCTAAGTTGTAGCCTGTTTATCAATTGTAACTTCTCCAACTGTGGGTATGCTGAATTCAAGGGATTTTTAAATTTTCTTTTTTCTCTTGATGGTCTAGTTTGTATTGTACTTTAAGAACCTTTTTGGATTTGCTTCTTGGTAAAATTTTTTTGCCTTTTCTTCTTCATTTGATTGTTTATTTTTCTTTAAAACTGAAGACAAAATTATTTTTTCCTCTTTCTTTTGCTCCTCCAGTAGCATATCAAAACTGTGGTAGAGCCATGCAAGAATTGGTGATCAAGTTATCATTTCTCACTTTTATTTTGGAAAAAATATTACGTTCCAACAATCAAGTCTCTGAGAGGAAAATCAGGAGATTTTTCTCAACAGAACTATGAGGAAGACATTTTATTCAGTTTTGAGAGCATGTACCTATCCATATTTGGTTGAAGGATGTTGCAGTGTATGTATGCACAGACTCATCAGTATTAATTCACTTTTCCTGTAGCTCTTTCTGGGAAAATCTCTGAAGCCTTATTGCTTCTTAAAGTGCTTTATTTTTGTATGTACTTTTAATCTTCCAAAAGATATTTCAACAGCAATAATGATGATACTTCTCTATAGGTTTATGTAGAAAGTTCAGAGATGACCTAAAAGAAGAACCTGCTCTCACTCAACTGTTTTATTCTCCTCTTAGCTCTATAATTAGTTGTGTTCAAGAAATACTTGATTAGTAAGTAAAGTAACACATTTTAGTAGAGGTACCAGGACACATTTCAATGGATGAACATCCCCATGTGGATTGGTGCCAATAAGACAATTAATGTGAGCGGGGCTGAGGGAAGTGCTTTGGAGCTCACTCACCTAATACAGAGATTCATAGCTTACTGTTTGTTAGTGAGATGTGTTTTATGTGAAGACTTAGTATATATAATTTGGGAAGTTTAGGCCAATAAGTACGTTTCCACGTTAAGGACACTGTCAGAGACTTATAGCAACTTAAGTGCACACAGCTGGAAAAGAGTGGAGGCAAAACTAAGCTCTGACTCCACACGTTATGTCAGCCCACTTCTTACCCTGCTGTTTTAAAAACAAAGGTGATGTATGAGAATCGCACATAAAGATTATGTGTTGTCAATCACATTTTATATGCCTGGCAATTTAATGTACCTGTGTCCCCTGTCATCTTTTAAGAAAAGCCAGAAAAGACAATGTCAGGAGTACACACACACACACACACACACACACACGCAAACCTCGAGTAAAAACAAAAATTGTCTGTTTGGCCTTATTCATTCATCTTAGCTAAAGAAATATTTTCATTTGATTGCTATACTAGTAAAGTATGTAGGCTTTTTTGGTTCTGTGATTTAGATTCAGCCATTGTTTTAGATGCACTGAAATACTACTACCCCGAATCTTCAATTCCACGTTTTTACATGTTGTCTTTTTAGAGTCTGTTAAATTCTCTGATGATCTAATGATGGGGTGAAGTGCACATATAAATATCAGGTTGCCAGAGCAGAAACTCTGCAGTTGAAAAATTATATATCAATAGAACAATATAACATTTCCACAGAAGAAACACCTACATGTTATTTCTAAATTATTCTTCCAACATTTCCCAAAGGTTGCTTGATAAAGTGGCAATACATATTAATAAAACATATATTTATATGTTCAAATAAACATTATACCAATGGCATATTTGGGAACAAAAGTAGACCATCAACAATCTATTGTCAAAATTTGATTCCTTATAATGTATTATTTTAATCATGAATCTTTTAATATAAAAGCAATAATATTTAATGGTATTAGATTCATTTAAAAATTATCTTGCAAAAACAAACAAAATACATTAACAAAAATTAGTCCTTGCATATTTGTGTTGATCACTCAAGTGCTATGTTGAGGTGCAGATGTTTACATAAGTTATTTTCTCCTACAGATAGAAACAATGATAGGCAAAAAGAAAGGAGAAAATTAGAAATAAAATACTTCCCAAATCACATAATTCGTCTAATTGAGAAACTGGAAACAGAATACCAATATAGTCTACTTGATTTTAATTTAATAATGCCAATAATTATATTGTTTACCTTCTTTACCTTAATTTTTTCCCTTTTCTTTTCCTTTCCTCTGGCCCACCATGATATTTTTTTTGTTAGAAAGTACACTGGTTTATGCTTTTGAACTTTGCATTAGAGTTATAGTTGAAGACATGTATGCTGTTATAATTCAAGTCAAATAGACTTGATTATAAATTTGGCATTATTCTGTAATTAAAAAATTTTTAAAAACTTCTTTCTTCATCTTTTTATTCATAGTTGTGGGAAAAAACTGGGGTCCTAGTAAGAAGGCAGCTCCATTTACTGGTGTTGCATGCACCTACTGATATCCCTTCAGACAAGCAAGTGAAACGTGGTGATAAAGCCCTAGTGTGTACATATGGTTAGCATTCTTGTCCTACGGATATTATAATGATGGGAGGGTGCATTTTATGTTTTTGGTTCTGGCAGGGATTAAGTCCACACTCTATCGGATAAAGGGGAAAGGTGAAGTCATTCACTGGCCAAATCACCAAAATCCCATGCAGAAGCCTGTCTCTCATCTGAGAGGTAAATGGCAGTGTGGAAATTGTCCAATTCTCCTTAAAGCATTGACCTAAAAATGAATGTCATTATTCATTATTCATTTATTTATGGACTAATATGAATAGAAATAGAGTGTTCCAATTTACACATCCTTGACCTAAACCTTAAGGAGAGCTGTTCTTAGGGCTAATATGGTCTTGGTGATTTTAGTAAGAGCAGAAAAACTTACAGAGGGCGCAACTGAAGGGAACAGGATTCTGAGCCATGTGGCTCTGAACCTCCTTCCCGGCTTAGAGCCTCCTCTTCATGTGAAACTCCTAAAGGCTTCTCTATATTCTTGTTTAAGCTCCGACCCTAAAAGGGAAAACAAATGGTGGGCTGGAGGTACGATTGCTGCCTGTTCCAAAGAACACAATACAATTTATATTATTCTTGGAATAAGTGTGATTTCCCTATGCTCATGGGGAAAAAAATTAACAGCTCTTAAGACAACTCTTTGTGGTGCTGTTGAGAGATTCTTGGAAAAAAAAAAAAAGAGAGAGATTCCTGGAAAAAAAATTAACCTTGGCTTGCTTTTATAAGAAATGTCTTCTCTCTAACTTGGGCTATTTCCTCTTGGACTTATTTATTTTTATAGCTATAGTAAGTTGAATTATATTCTCTATAGAAGGAGTTTCTTTGCTTTAGCCATGCTTATCTTCAGGGAGTTTCTTTAGGGGAAGGAGCTTCTTTAAGACAATTTCCCTATTCCATGTAGTAGAATCAAATCCTTTTTTAAATAGCCTCTCAAGTGGCTTAATCTTTGTTCAGAGGTACTACTCAGCTTTTTGGGGTCGCACATAGTGATTTGGAATGTTTCTATCTTGATATTTATCCTTAAACTGGTGGATTTCCCTCCCTTGGCTAATAGAAGATGTTTCTAATATTCATGAGCTAATTTGAATTTTTCCTTTCACATTCGTGTTTTAACTCTGTGAAGGAACTGAGGGCTTATGGTCAAATGTCAGCATTATTTCACTGAATAGGAGTGTTTAGTGTAACTATTCCAGTCTATTTCTTCACCAACCCAGTAAAGCATCAAAAAAAACCCAAAACAAAACAAAACAAAAAACCTTCAGTAGCCATAGCAACATAACCACAAGCTGCTCAATTTTAGAAGCTCTTTCTTGCGTCTTATTCCCCCTCCATTTCACAGAAAATCAGAAGCTAATGGGACGCAGCTGCCTTCACTTTGGTTTGCTTATTAAGCTAAATTCAAATTGTCTCTTGTTTTATTCATTTAATTAATAGGGCATCAGTTTTCAGCATTCCAGTACATTTTTATTTGAAGGAAGAAGATTTATGAGAAATATGCAAAAAAGAAATTTTACTACAAGAAATGCGAAAAAAAAATTTTCAGGCAGCACTTTTAATTATCTCATCAAAATCATTCACAAATAAAATATCTTCATCTATAATAGATGATATGGCTTTAGTTGAATACTAAGTCATTAAGATCTAACCAGAGAGTAGTAAGAAGAGAAAATCCCTTTGATGAAACATTGTGCATGTAGCTGTTGTGTTCATTTGTCTTGTCCATGATAGTGTTATGGTGACTGTATCTGCTGTCATTCCTTATGCCAGGCAACAGACTAGCTAACATGTTTATACATAACAGAATTCCTCTGTAACTATTTAGCTTAATATGAAAGTTCCATTTATACTAGAAATTTGATTAGTACCTAAAATCTATAGGTAGAGGTCATGAATTCAGGATTTTGGAGTTCTGGATATCTTTGCTTTTTATTTTAAAGAAATTTATCTAGTCTTAGTTTTATTTATGACAGTACCACATAGACTATGTCTAATTCCTCTTTCTAACTCTGGCTAGAGTTTTGCCTCCATAAAAACTCATTTTGCTTAGTCATTCAATTCTTCCTTTAGTTATCCTGTTTTTTGCTCTTTCATCTAGTCAAGTATTAATTAAGCAGTTATTAGCATTCAGCCAGATATGGAAAATATGAGTGTATAAATAAAACAAGTTCTGTATGTTGGTGCATAAACTGTTTGAAAAGTAATATCATGGGTGTAACAAAAATATTATACAGCTGTGTTGGCACACACCTATAATTCCAGCTACTTGGGAAACTGAGGCAAGAAGTTCACAGTTTCAAGATGAGCCTGGGCAACTTAGTGAAATTCTGTCTTAAAATAAAATACAAAGGGCTGGAGATGTCACTCAGTGGCAGAGTGCACCTGGGTTCAATCTTTGGTACTGCAAAAAAAAAAAAAAAAAAAGAATGGAAAAGAAAAGAAAAAAATATATACAAAATAAAAGATGCAGATGGATCACATTTTGGTAAATGCATACAGGAAAAGAAATGTGCACTTCTCTTGGAGAGAGAAGGGCAGATTAGAGAGAACATCTCTGAGGAATTAATGTTTAAATTGAATCCAGAATAAAGAATAACAATCTTCAGTCGTACAGCCAATGCAAAGCCATGGTGGCATAAAACATGTTAAGTGTGAGAAATTAAGTGTGAGAGTGGGTTTTTTAGATCTTCCTGAACCTCTATTAATGTCAAAGGATGCTCTATTGTCTGAAAATCTGGGAGGGGCTTTGATCTGGAAAGCATTTCCAAGAATCAGCTGCACATCTGCTCAACAACCCTAATTTGAAAAAGAAACTAGTAATTATTATGTATCCTGTACATATCAGTAGGATTAGATACTTTATCTTATCTGCATTATTATTAGCTTCATTTAACATGAAAAGAGGCTGAGGTTTAAAGGGTTACAGAAATTGTTCAAACTGCTTAAGGGGCAGGGACTTCAAAATGAACTTTCTCCAAAGTGTCATTCCAATACCACTGTCCCAGAGATCAGAGGTTTTGACACAAAGCAATGCCAGTGGATGAGAAGAGATCAAATAGGACAGGGATAAAGAATTACTGTCACATACTGATGCCACTCTGAGGCAAGAGATCTTTTTTTTCATGATGCTATCAGGTAAGAAGTACATAGAAGGGCTATGAGGTCGACTGCTCTCTTTGTTAATAGAACTTTTTGTAAGCCTCAACCTTTATTTTTCTTTTTTACCTTGATCAGGTTAGCTGGTTCATTTTACTAGGATCTTGCAATGAACTGTCCTTTAGAACCCACTTCCATTCATTTGGAATGTTCTAGCAACCTCTTCACAAAGACAGTGGTACCCTGACTCCTGTAGCATCCTATACTCACTGCTATTATGACGCTTACCTGTCTTGTAGTGTCTATTACCTCTTTTTTTTTCCTACCAGGAGAAAACATCTTAGACACAGGGCCAAATGTCATTTACAAGTAGACCCACAATGCCAACACAGTATCTAACACACAGAGTTATAATATGGTTTTCAGAATGTGGATACTTAGGGAGAAAGAAATTTTACAAGTCCACTGTGAATTTGAAGTAGGAGATTTGGATACAGGTAAAAGAATAGTTCAGACACCCAGCAATGGTGGTCTAGGAAAAGACAGATGGTGGATCCAGATGAGCTTTCTGTATTATAAACTGGAAAAGTGTCCTCTACTATGGCCATTTGTAGGTCTGAAAGTTGGGCAGCTGTTTTATACCAATCAGCAAACATAGAGGCCACGACACAAGTTTGGGTATTATGGTTAAGATACCTGTTTCCAGAGACAAGGAAAGGAGAAAGAACCAAAGACAAAACTGAGTTCCTAGGCCATTCCTCAAACTATTGGGATAATAAACCAGTTGTTAAGAAAATAACTCATAGTCTAGGGATGTAGCTTAGTGGTAGACAGTTTGCCTAGCATGTACAGATCCCTGGGTTCAATCCCTAGCAACACACCTACACACACACACACACACACACACACACCACAAATTTAGGCTTGAGAATAAAAATAAAGTTAAATGACTTAAGGTAATGTTTGGAGATTTGATCTCCTAAGCAACACAGCAGCCAAATCTCAAGAGTGGAAGGCTTTGTATAAGCAACCCATAATGCCTAATACTAGCATGTGATAGTTGGAGACTTCAGAACAGCATGTGGGTATTTTCATGACTATGGGTAGACTCTGTTAAAGCTTCCACCTTAGTTTCTCTTCAGTGGTATAAATGGCAGCAAGTCAATGGTTCCCCAACTTGATAAATTCAAGTAATCTGAAATTCAAGACTGCCTTCAGTCTACCACTAAGCTACATCCCATGTCCTTCCTTTGTCAGTGAAGGACAAAGAGAGCAAAGGGAAGGTGCATCCACTGACTTGGACTTTTCATCTGATCTATATCATTTAAGTACTTGGTTGCTGGGGTAAAAGTAAATTAAGTGAGAAAACTTTGCCATGCCCTAGGTCATGTTCTCATTGATACTTGATCTCCAACTGTGTTTTCTGATTTGCCTTAGTTCACCAAGATAAGGATACAGGCATCTCTGTATTTCCTGCCTAGGGACAAAACTAGTCCTGGATTCTGGAAATTGAGAGGGTGAATTCAGTGGTCTAATTTCAAAGGCTAGAAAACACAGAGGCATGATGCCATGCAGATTGTAATGCTTCCATTTAGATAAAAAAATGCATTTGATATTTTAGCATATTTTATCATCACCTTCACTAAGGTGATGGCATCAGATGCTGCTGGTATTTTGTTGTGTTTTGTTCTTCATTTTTAGTTTTCCTTTCGTTTTTTTTTTAATTCATTGAAAATAAGAGTTTCAACATTTTTAGCTTCACAAACATTCCTTCTTAGACATGCCTATGGGAATAAGATGATTTCATTAGTTATTTGAATCTTTAGTGACACACACTGGCAAACTACGTCAAGTAGTTTATACAGTGTTATGTGAAATATAAGAGATCTCATGACTCATGTAGTTAGATATCTTTCAATATTTGAAATGACTTTATCATGACAAAGAGAATCGAATCATTTTGACGGTCTGAAAAATATTAGTGCAGATGAATATACAGTCGATACTCCATAAGTGATCTTTGTTGTCTTTCTATCCTTTCTTAATAGAAGTCTAGGGACATTCAACCCATATAGACAGAAACTGGAAAGAGAGGCAAGAGACCAGGCTTCTTCAAGAAGAAGAAGACCAAGCAGGAGGAGACAGACACAGAAACTGCTTGGCACTAGAGAGGTCAAATGTGTTTCTAGGTTAGGAGGAGGAGCTCCTACAATAGAAGCTGGAACCAGAGGGGTAGTCCTGTCTTAAAAATGACCAGAGCAAGAAGTAAGAAACAAAAGCAAGAATTAAGTAGGAGTGCTCAATGATTCAGTCTCATGAGTTATACTTGCCTGCTGTTTTAATGCCTAATTTTATTTTATTTTTTTGTTTTTTGTTTTGGTACTGGGGATTGAACTCAGGGGCACTCGACCACTGAGCCACATCCCTAGCCCTATTTTGTGTTTTATGTAGAGACAGGGTCTCACTGAGTTGCCTAGTGCCTCGCTATTGCTGAGGCTGGCTTTGAACTCGCGATTCTCCTGTCTCAGACTCCCAAAGTGCTGGGATTACAAGTGTGAGCCACTATGCCCGGCTTTGATGCCTAATTTTAAAGCCAGGGAATCTAATCATCTCACACTTATAATATAGGTGAGATAATGTGGATTTCCCTGTGAGGATTAAATGAAAGTAGATTTTATGTAAAACATGGAAAGGGACCGCAAATTTGTTTCTTTCCTCTTTCCTAAGAAGATGACTTTCTCACTATTTGTTTTACTAAATTGCGTTTACCAAAATTAGCAAAACCAAGATACTTACAGTTAAGATTTCATTACATCTCATTTAATACAACTATTAAAACCATTTCCAAAAAGCATCATGTGATATAAAATTATAACAGCAAAGTATCTAGATATTAGGCACAGTAAAAAACCTGACTGAATAAACAAACTTGTGACTATATCAAATTTTAAGTGACTTAAATGGTAGACAGGGTTCTGTGTTCTTCAGTTAGATACAACATGCATGTACTTTATAGCTCTGACCTTCATTCATAAGTCTGTTAGATCAACAAAGTGATTTTAAGAAGAGAATAAACTGTGTGCAGTGGCACATAGCTGTAATTCCATTTGCTCCAGAGTCTGATGCAAGAGGATCACAAGTCTGAGGTCAGCTAGGCAATTTATCAAGAACCTGTATCAAAATAAAATAAAAAGGGCTGTGGATATAGCTCAGTGGTAGGTCATCACTGGGTTCAATTCCAGTGCCTCAAAACGGAAAGAAAAAAAGAGAGAGAGAACAAATATATTGGCAGACATAAAAGAATGGAGCCAAACAATTATATCATTTGAAAACAAGCAAAACTAAAAAATAAATAGAATACTTATCAAGTACTTAATGTATATTAATTTCTACTTGATGTTACATGTCGACATTTAAACCTTGTAACTTCAAGATCATCATCATCATCCTTATTATTATTAATAATCCTTATTATTAGTAATAGTTATTAATTATTATTATTAATAATTATGTATAACAATTATTGTTTATAATAATTATTGATTAATAATAATAATCCTTATTATTATCTGTTTCACTGGATGATGAAACGATTTGTGAGTGGCTTTTGGCCAGAGGTCATCCATATTTGGTGGTCAAAGTCTGCAGTCACATAGTAGGAGACTGATGGAGTGCCAAAGAAATTGACCAGGAAGCTCTCTATGGGGGCTGCTCAGCAGGGCAATTAGCTTTGAACTTCCTGGGAACCTGGCTTGGAAATCTGTATAACTTGCTGGCAAGTTATCCACTGTGCTGTCTGTGGAACTCGTGAAACCGTTAATGATGCCATTAAACATCAAAAACCAAGAATTTAACTGGGCATCCTGTGCCCCTGATCAACTCTGCTAAAGCAAGGTGGAAGAAAAGCATACAGAAACCAGAAAATGTTCCTTTCTTCTTCAGTGTCCTTCCAGCACACTCTACTAATTCCCTGCCAGCTGTTAAGGGAGAAATGCCCCAGAAACAATGGCAGACACTGAGGGGTAGATAAGTTGCTAAGTGGGAATACATGGATAAATGACACACCTCCCTTCAATCCCATAATCTTGTCATTTCCTTACTTACATGCAGGTGATACACTGCAGATTCTGGACAGGCAATATTTCTCACAAACATAGATGCATCTGTCCCTCAAATGACTGCCCAATTTGGTGGTTATGCCAGAGTGTAAGCCCTCCACTTCCACCATCAAATGGACTATCTCCAAGTTTCCCCACAGATGCATTAATCTCTGCCATGCTAGAAGCTCAACTCCAAGATGATCCCAGGAGTTATCTAGCTTGTTCTACCTCACACACTTTTTGAAGATTTTCTCAGTTTTAATTGCCTTTCTATAAGAGATGTGATCTGTAAATTTCTTTTTAAAATTTTTTTATTTGTTTTAATTAGTTATGCATGACAATAGAATGCATTTATGCACTTTGATATATCATACATAGATGGGGTATAATTTCTCATTTTTCTGATTGTACATGTTGTAAAATCACATCGGTCATGTAGTCATATATATATATATAGTGTATATATATATATACACACACACACTCACATACATACACATAAGGTAGTAATGTCTGTTTCATTCTCCTATGCTTCCTATCCCTATATCCCCTCCCTTCCCCTCCCTCCACTCCCCTCTACTTAACCTAAGGTAACTCTATGTATTCTCTAGTGCCCTCCACCCGGCTTGTTGTGAATTAGCATCCACATATCATGCAACCACTATGGAAAGCAGTATGGAGATTCCTCAGAAAACTCAGAATGGTACCACCATTTAACCTAGCTATCCCACTCTTCGGTCTACACCCAAAGGACTTAAAATCAGCATACTGCAGTGACACAGCCACATCAATATTTATAGCAGCTCAATTCACAATAGTTAAATATGGAACCAACCTAGGTGTCCTTCAATAGATGGATGGATAAAGAAAATGTGGTATATGTATTCAATGGAATAATACTCAGCTTTAAAGAAGAATGAAATTATAGCATTTTCCTGTAAATGGATGGAGTTGGAGACTATCATGCTAAGCAAAATAAGCAGATCCCCAAAACCAAAGGTTGAATGTTTTCTCTGATCTGGAAATTTCTAACAAGAGACTTCATAGTTTTCCAAAGCTACTGGAGATCTTAGAACCACTCATCTCTTCCTTGAAAAGATCTATCTGCAACGCAGACCATGTTTTCTTTCCATGTATGTGACTGTCAGAAATGAAATATTTCTAGTGATTAGCTTATTTATTGAAGGGAAAAAACTTTGGTTTCTTCACCACAAATATAACCGTGCCACCATTCATAAGATGCAAACAAAATTACTGATAGACATGTTACTGAAAGTACTTGTCTTTTATATTTTTATGGTTAATGTTGTTTTTGGTGGTCCAAAATGCAGTCAAAATAGATGAATGGAGTGTATTAAATCTTCCAAAGTATAAACTTCTTAATTAGCTACTGGCATACAGAAAGAGACAGACAGAGACTTATTTGGGAAAGGCACTTTCAAGGGTGTATGGGAACTCTATCATGAACATTTTGTGGTTTGATTTTATGGAAAGCTTTCATACATTTTACAACCCAAATATTTAATTGTTTGTGTATACACAGGTTCCTAAAATGCCTGTATTTTGTTTACACTAAAGACTCAGCATGAAACAATGCCTGTTGTTCAATTTTCCTTAAAAAATCTTGGAAATACTTTTAGCACCGACTCTTATCTACTCATAAAACAGATGTGCATACACACATTACTTTATCTCTTTGAATTTGGTTCTTCAGGGATCTTGTTAAAGCTGCATGAGGCCAACTGAAGCTCAAAGGGGGAAAAAAGCTTTATTTGAAGCTTGCTGCCATGTATAAATGGATAGAAAACAGAAGAGCTTGAAACTGCTAAACCACACATTTATAGGTCAGGAAGATATTGAGCTACTGCTGAGAAAGGAACAGATTTCAGGGTGCCTCTGATGAGACCAGCATATGTGTAAAGTCATTTTTATTGCAAGAGCACCTGGCCCAATAAAGAACCACAGATAGAGTAAATACCCAGCCCCCATTCTGAGTATGTCAGCATTTTAATAGTATACTTAGCTTACAAGTTTCTCCCAGATGACTGATCACATCTAGATAGAGGCAGGTATCTGGACAGTGAAGGCAGTTCCAAGGACACACAGTAGTTGTACAATGTCATCTCTCTAAAAATATCTCACATAAGCTTAGAGACATGAATTCTAGCTATATTTAAATTAATCTTCTTCCTTTCAATTTTTTTTATTAATGCTAAGCCTCTGGCCAATGCTCTTGTATGTGTTTTTAACCTCTTTTCCCATTAACAGCAATAAAAATAATTATCTAGAAACAAAATATTAGTGATGGCTTGAACTGTCATGCAGCAGTATAAAATGTACCTATGGCTACTAAATCTTTTTCAAGCACTTGGATGAAAGGTTGCTTGCTACTCATTTAGTACATATGCATATTCAATACAAATTAATTGTGGTTCATTTAAATTCATGTGGGGCAACATTTGTCCTACCTGTTCAAGTGCTTTTGAATGAACCTGAATTCAGAGTTAATAAATAAGACCAAGTTAGGGTTAGAACTGTCAAGTAAATTGTATGACGAATATCTTTCATGAATCCAAGTGTTCACAGTTAACTGTGTTCTAAAGGCATATTACAGGTACAATTAAGTTAGCAAAAAATGTTTCTATTGCAGTTTAAGATATCAGATGCTCTGAAAGATGCTGAATGGTAGGCTGGGGATGTAGCTTAGTGGTTGAGCACTGAGTCTATATACTTGTATCATCAAATTACATACACTTGAAACTTTAGAAAAATCTCTTTGTAATCAGCATTGATTTCCTGCTTCAAGTGTAGGAGATGTGGATCACTCTGAATGATTGTGAGTCAATAATGGGGACGTTTATTTTTGTGTTGAAGTAGAATGTATACAGCTCATTTTACTTATTAAATGGAACATATGACTGATACTCTGTCTCCACATGAGGATTAAGTGCTATGAACTGATCATTGCTAATAGAGTGGATACCACCTATTTCATATGGGAAGAACCGTTCTAAATCTAGCAAATCCATGCAGAAACAAAAAGGAATTACACATCAATAAACTGCTCCAAATGATAAGTGTACAGCAAAAATAATAATTATCTACAGATTTGTGACCAACTGAAATAAGCAACTCAATGATACAACTTTATAGATGTGCAGCACAGTATATGGCTTCTTATTTTTATGATTCATGTTGTAATCCTACAAATTTTTCAACACCATTAAAAGGAAAGTACAAAAATTCTTATGTTAGTCCTCCAACATAAGGGATTAAAGGTACTTTTTTTTTTAAAGACAATACTATGGTATGTTTTTATTTTTAATATTCAGAGATATGGTTTATGTCTCCAGTGAATGAAGACTGGCTACATGTTTGTGACAATCCGGGTTTTCTTCAAACTTTTGCAATAATCACTTTGGTGCTGAGCCTAAGCATTTGCTAAAAACACTCAAATGTAATTGAAAAGTAAGTTTATCAAATAATGCAAAATAAGTGCAGCCTCAACAAATCTTTCAACAAAAGCCTTGATGGATCAAGTGTGCTGACTGTAGAATTGATGAGTTATTAAAACAAGGCAGATGAGTTCATCGGAATGGAGTGTGCAGATTACTCATGAATAGGCTCCATAGAAGAAGCGTCCTCATTCTCTAAGTGTCCTTAGTCTGTTTATCATTAACACTTCTCTGGACAATTCAGAATTGTTTTGTTTCTGGTATGGATAATTCTGTAACCATCATTCAGATTTGGGATGAAGAGGGAAAATGCACGGATTCAACTAAACTTGATTCAGCTCATCTAACCAGAGGAATCATTGACGATCACACCATTTCTGATAGGACTATTTATTCTCCAACTAAAATCAAACTTCAGAAATAATAATAATAATGGAACACCAACCACTACTTTCAAAATTGCTTACAAATATGAAAGCTTTAGTAACATTTTTTAAATGGCCTTGTTACCAAGAAAAGTGTGAATCACATAGGAGCGATTCCACCTTACTACTCAGTTGAACTGAATTAAAACATTGGTGATAGAAATCATGTTATGTGCTTAGGTGCAAATAAAAACAGTGAGAAAAACTGCAAAGTTGGAGTCAATTCAAGAAAGAAGAAATGATATGTCAAAACACAAACATTTGGAATTTAATGATTTAATGATTTACTACATCGGGATGAGACATAACTCAAATTTCACCTCTGTCATGAAGACTTTATTTATTACAGCAGGTGATTTCTTTCTATTTCAGAACTCCTGACATCTTAAGTACATCCCATGTTATAGCTGTTTATGGATGTCTACTTAGTTCTATGAGTGTATTTTTTTAAGTACTGTGTCATTTATTCAGCCATTCAGTGTATACTGAAGATTGGACCTAAGAGCCCTTAACCACTAAGCCACATCCTCAGTCTTTTTTTTTTTTTTAATTTTGAAAGAGGGTCTTGCTAAGTTGCCCAGGGCCTCACTAAGTTGCTGAGGCTTTGAACACATTTATAGCCAGTTTGAAATGATTGATTATGGTTCCTGCCTTTGGTGACTGTGCAAATCATCAAGAGAGTGTCTTTTTAAAATCATTATTATCTTCAAAATACAGTGCATATGTATGTTCAATAAATATTTTCTGAATGATAATATATTTTCATATAAATATTCCTATCTTAGTCTGTTTGTACTATTATAATAAAGTACTTGAGATTGGATAATTTATAAAGAATATAAATTTATTTCCCCATAGTTACTTTTGTTATTATAACATTGGGTAAGAAAACTTTCTCTACCAGGTCTTCTAGGTACCCACACAGACTAGGCAAACCCTAGACTATTGTGCTGGAAGAGAGAAAGTGTATAAACACTTGAATATTTGTTCCTTCCTTCCTTCCTTCCTTCCTTCCTTCCTTCCTTCCTTCCTTCCTTTCCTCACACATACTAGGCAAGCACTATACTACTAAGCTACAATCCACCCTCAACATCTTGAATAGCCTTTCTTTCCCTTTTGGAAAGAAAAGTTAAATGTTTATTTTTGCTCTACCTGCAACTATCCTTTCTTTCCCAACAAAGCTTAAAGTCTTGACTTTAATTCTAACTTATATTTCATAGTACTAGAATGTTATAAGCTTATATTTTACTGTATATTTCTTAAAAGCCTCTTCAAATAGTTTTTAAGTAAGAAAAATGACAGTATAAATATGTCTGATTTGCACACTTTAACCTCAGGGCCTTAGCTTAACCATCAGCAATAGGAAGCTGAATTAATAAGTTTTAATAGAAATAAAGTGGATTTAACCAATGTTTCTGCTTTGTTAGCTCTACCAGAATTTCATAAATACTTTTTAAAAATTTTCTTCTGTATTTTAGCTAATGAAACATCTTTGCAGTGTTTGTATAAGCAGCCTCATGTCACTTTCCTCAGGTTCCTGGCTTCGTTCTAATTCTACCTTTAAATGAAGGCATTTGATTTTTGGTCCTCTTAGCTATCTTTTGCACAACCACTAATTTAAAAGTGCCAACCCTTTAATCATTTAAAATGAAATGTATTTTCAGCTGAAAAACTTACTCAAAAATTGGAAAACTTTTTTTTGCTTCATTTTTATTTCAGTGGTTTAAACTTCCATTCAGTCTTCCAGGCTGATTTTTAAAATGCACCATGAGTATTTGTATACTGAAAAAAAATTATCTAAATGATTAGACAATGCAGGTAACAAATTTGTACTAAAAGTATGTACAAATCTACTTTATGTGAAAGATGATAGAACAAGAGAAGTGAGAATGAAGATTGATGGTCTCCAATCTTAACAGGCTGGCAGATAACCATAGAGAAGCCTGAATGAGAAGAGGCTGTTTTTAGAACACTCCTTGCACATAGACATGGTGCTGGCTGAGGACACATGCATTCTTTGCAAGAAGGCAGAAGAAGAGATTGTTGTAGCAGCTTATTAGCCTGTTTTCCTTTCTCCATCTTTGAGCCCTATCAATCCGCCATATTTGATGTTGGTACAGATTAAAACATGTCATTTCCCTGGTGAAAGTAGGTTAATAGTTGCAAATTATAATAAAAAAGAATGCCTAAACTACTTAGCAGATCTTTGGAGATCTGCCTCATCTATTGCCCATGACCCTCCACTGCCTTTTATCTCTTCAGGTTTACATTTAACTACCCTATATTTTGCTCCCCACAGCTTATAACCCCACCCACTAAACCAAAAATGACCTATTTTCAGTTCTGTTACACATTCATGTCTTTATCCTTTGGGTCTTGGCATAAGTTGTCTTCTTTGCCAGCCAACTTCCCCTCACCCACCATTCACGTCCTTTTACATTGTTGACCTCACCCCTTCTATCAGGTAACACTTATTTTTTCCTAAGCATTTCTTTTAGCATCCAGGTCTACGTTAGGCTTCTCCTCTGTGCCAATGCTGCACTTGAACATCTCTCAGACCATACTGTAATTGTCACTTCAATTGTCCCAGACCCACTAATTACACTGTTCAGATTCATGAGGACTAAGATGATGTTGCTTATTAATTGCTATAAAGGACGGGACTGAAGATACTCCTAGTGAATATTTACAGATTGAATGGATGGATTTTTTTTAAATCAATGAAAAAATAAAATCTTTGGGGAAAATAACATTATATTGTTAAGAATTATAATTAGAAATAATAAGGAAAGTTAAACATTTTAAAATATGTATTCAAAGCATATTTTGTAAGGTGATATCCCTTTTTAATAACTGACACATCACTTGTAATTTATAGTATAGGGTATAAAATACATTTTTGTTAAATTTTATACAAGTGTTGTCTACCTTTTGGGAAGTTCTTTAGTACTGAACCTGTGACCTGGTCATTTTGTTATTTCCTATAATATCACCTGATATACTCAAAGACTAGCCCAGGAAGTTCAGTTCTTGTTCCAACATTTAAAAGTAACTTACATTTCCTATATGTGAATCTACGTTTTTGCCGTTAATTTTTATAAACAGTGCCTGGGCTTTTATGGTTTTGTTTGTGTTTATGTTTGATCATCTCTTAGATTCATAAGGTAGATAGAGTACTCTCTGAGGAGTCACAGAAAGATAAATACCAGCAGGTGATCACTGTGGAATGAGTTACCCTATGCCTTCCAGTAGTACCAGGACTTTAGCAGTTACTCATCACAGTTACAATGGCACCTACTGTAGTTCATTTCTGTGTCTCAGAGTCTGACACTGAACATATGCCCAATAATACATATGCTAATATTCATCAAATACAAGAATCACCTGAGGAGTAAGGGCATTCAAATACAGTGCATAATTTTTTACAAATATAGTGCAATAACAAAACAAAAATAGTTTTATATTGCACTAAAATTTAATTAAATAACTTCTTCATGGGAATACTTGCTTTTAGACTCTCATCATCTAATGCACATCCCACCTCTCACCATCTGCTCAGAGTGACCTGAAGGATATTCAGAGATGTAGTAGATTCCAAGCCTCTGCTATGCAGAATTCTCCAAGGATTCCTATCCCATTTCAGATCAGCTATAAGATCCCACAAGACCTGTCTCCTGTCAGCATCTCAGAAATCAACTGATATGAGTTCCTTAGTTATTCTCTTTCTTTTCTTCATAGTACATATTACTGACTGAAATATGGTTGCATTTTAATTTGTATTTACAACCTGTATCTACTATACATACCCATAAAATCTTCTCTTATTTACTGCTGTCTCCTTAGTGCCTAAAAATGACTGGTCATATCAGATACCCAAGACATGCATTCAATCAGGAAATGGATAACTTAAAACCTATGTATGGCTGAAATGCAGGTATTTGCAGTGAAAATATAAATGATCATACTTGATATATATTTAAAGATTAGTAAGATATTGTTTATTATATTAACAGGCAAAAAGAAAATCATAACACAATATTTATAATTTCTCAGAATTATAATAAAATATGCATATTAGACCTTTTATCACATTTACTAACATAAAATAACTATGTAATTGTTTACATGAACTTAATGATTATTTGTTGAGGATGTTTCTTTCATTAAGTCGATTAGATAAGTGAAATGTAGAATCTGCATTTATCTTTTTCTAGTCTATTATCATAAAATATCTTAGGCTGAATAATTTGCAAACAACAGAATTTATTGTTTAAGTTCTGAAGAGTGGGGAGATTGAGATAATTATGCCAGCAGTTTGTGTGTCTTCCAAGGGCTCATTCCTCACAGATGGCATCTTCTAGCAGTGTCCTCATATGTTAAAAGGAACAAACACTCTTTTTACCTCTTTACTAAGCCCTTGTGGTTTAATCACTTCCCCAGAGTCCCTAGTTATTCACTTTGGGGATTAAGACTCAACATCAATCTTGAGTGGGCACAAACATTCAGACCACAATGCCATTTAGTTCTAAAGAAGTTGGATTGGGGTTTCCTTTTCTGTTTTATAACTATTGTCACATAAATGTTTAATCTGTCTGAGGGTGCTTGGGGCTGATGTTTTCTATTTACTGATGTCTTATCTTGCTCAGGTTGTTTTGTTAAGTCAATAATAAGCAAATTGTTTTTACTAAAACTCAGGCCACACATTTTATTTCCTAGAAAACAGACATTTACTGGATAGAAGACACACATAAAGACAGTTCCTCCAAATTATGTAGGCTCTGTTTCTAGTTAGATGCTTAAGCATATTAAGTTGTGCTTAAATTAGACAAGGAAAAAAAAGGAGGAAGAGAACTTGTTAAAATTTTGATTTTAATTCGCTCCTTGTCAGAATCTGTTGGTATATATTATGATATTGGATTTTGCTTCTTTTTGCTAGAATGCTGAGTGTAGTTTCAGAAATATACAAAAGAGACAGAATATCACAGTTGAGTAGTGGCTCAGAATTTAGATAACATATATTCAACTTTCAGTTCTTACCAATTTGTGTCATCCATGATAAGTAACTAAACCCTTTGAGTCTTAGTTTCCTTATGTGCAGCAAGAGGAATATAGAGATATCTGCCTTCATATAGTGGTGGAGGGGGCCAAATGAAATAATGTATTTTAGAATGAACAAATCCTAGAACATACTAAGTGAGGAATAAATGTTAGCTCTCATCAACCCTGTCATCATCACTGCTATGGTTCCAGTATGGTTTAAGTGGCCCAATGACTCATGGTTGAAATCTTGGTTCATATGGTAGCATCATTGCAAAGTACTGGGACCTTTGGGAGGTGGAACCTAATGGAAGGTCTGTAGTTAGTTGGAAGGTGCCCTTGGAATACAGTCCTCATGGAATTTTCTTGGAAGTTTTTGCAACAAGTTTGGCCCCACCTAGCTCTGTCTGCTCCCAGTTAGAGATGTAGCTGCTTCATGTGACACATGCTCCAGCCACTGCATACTATCATTCCCCACTGGAACTGAGACAATGTAGTGCCATGATCTTGAGCTCCAAAACTGTGAGCTAAATAAACCCTTTCTCTTTTTTTTTTAATATTTTTTTAGTTGTAGATGGACATAATGTCTTTATTTTATTGCTTTTTGTATGTGGTGCTGAGGATCGAACCCAGGGCCTCACGCATGCGAGGCAAGCGCTCTACCGTTGAGCTACAATCCCAGCCCTAAACTCTTTCTCTTTATAAATTTAGCTGCCTTGGGTATTTTGCTGTAGTGACACCAATCAGGCTAGTACAATCAACTTTATCAATATTATTTCAGGAATTACATATGTATTGTCAACAACAAATGCTGTTTGATAGGGAGATGTTACATGATGAAGAAAATTGTTCTGAAAATTGTTCTTTTATAAAAATTTATTATAAAAAGCATAGTTGGGATGTAAAATTGTTTTCAATATTCATGGACATTTTTATTCAGTCATTGATAAAAATGATGGAAAATTGATGGACACTGAAAATATTTTTGTTAAACAGTATTTTCCATGAAATAAAATTTGTTGCAATTGAATTAGCAATTTATTAAATTAAGAACTATTAGTAGCTATACATAAGAGTATATAGCTAAGGCCAAACCATTTCTAAGAAAATTTCTTAGTGCTAAATTTTATTAAGATTTTTAATTGACCCCAAAGATATTACACATGTAGTTAATATTTTTTGAGTGAAAATTACCTTAGCTGATAAATTGTATATCTAAGTGTCTTAGTAATATTCAGTATTCATAGAATAAATTTGTGTAGGCCAAAAGTAAAAAATACCATTTCAGAGCACTGTGAAAGAATGAAAGTATGAACTTTAAACATGGATAAATATACAGATAATTGATAAGGACTCTCTGTCCCTGCTGAAAAATAATCATTTGGCAAATAGTTCAAGAAAATTTTGATTTGCTGATAATTACTCATTTAAATGCTAAATTCAGCCCGGTGCGGTGGCTCAAGTCTGTAATACCAGCACTTAGGGAGGCTGAGACAGGAGAATCACGAGTTCAAAGCCAGCCTCAGCAATGGCGAGGTGCTAAGAAACTCAGTGAGACCCTGTCTCTACATAAAACACAAAATAGGGCTGAGGAGGTGGCTCAGTGGTCGAGTGCCCCTGAGTTCAATCCCCAGTACCAAAATAAATAAATAAATAAACAAACAAATAAATAAATAATAAATTCAGTTTTCGGCAAGGAGAAACTATTTTAACTCTAAAATATTACTTGGCTTTTTTCAAAAAGAATGCTGTATTTCAATTTTATCTTCTACTGAAACTGATAAAGTTCAATTTACACTAAAACAAAATAATAATTGTTAGTACAGTTATTATGCATATAGTAATTCATTATGTTATAGTTTTTCATATTATGTCAGTTTGAATTATCAAATGAGTAGTTTTATTTTGTTTGATAGGGAGATGTTACATGATGAAGAGGAAGGAATCATGATGCGCTATGAGAATGTTAAGTGGCAAACTTAAATTTGGGGATGGCTAAGGCTTGGTTCACAGTGAGACATCTCTAACATCAAGGACTCAAAATGACAAACAAAAACCCCCATAAACAAAAAAAAAAGAAGAAAGAAAAAAGAAAAAGAAAACACAAAAGCTTTTAATTTAGAAAGACAAGATAATTTTTAATAATATGACACAAAGAAAACTACAATAAGGTACAAAATACTCAATATGACTTATTACTCAGGAAAATCTAAGGGACAAAAGAATAAAAAAAGGAGCATTTCCTTAGTAGTTATTAAAATATATACCAATTCTAAAATTGTGAGACTAGACCTACAATGGACTTATAAACCAATTGAAAGGCATTGAAAGTCAAGTATATCTAAAAACAAGAAACAGAAAGAAAGAAAACAAGCAAGCAAGCAAGCAGAAAATTAGGCATAAAAATCATAAAAATAAACTACTATTTGTGCTGTTAAAAATAAAAGTAGAAACAAGTATAAAGTTGATTTTTCAGATCAAATGGGAAAATAAAGATATTATAGTACATGAGGTTGAGTAACTGATAATCCATTGAGAGAAATAATTAAAATAAAATTAAGTACCCCTTCCCATATAAATCCTACATTAACATTAATTTTATACATATAACAATTCATAAAATAAATTTTATGAAGAGTTTATACTAAAAATACGTGTAGTTTTAATGCATTTATTCAGAGTGACAGAGACTATTCATGCTCATGAATCTATGTGGGTTCCCCATTTCTCAGACTGTCTTATGGATAGGTAGCCCACTTAAGTGTGAGAAAGAACATGTGTAATGTCCATGTCAAATAGATTAGGGCACACTATATAGTCCTTGGTTCATGACCTTCCTTCTATTAAGCAGAGAGAGTACATTAGGTAAAGTTTTTGCTTAATATAATCTAAATTATATTAGGGTCCTTCAGAGCTAGGATCTGCAAGAGGAGGGAGAAAATATCAAGAGGTGTGTGTGGTGGTGTCCAAATTTCATAAAATATTAAGAAAGAAATATGAATCCAGGGAAGAATTGGCCACGATACCAACAGAAACGCAAAGAAACAGAGAGCTCCAAAATTCAGACTTTAGAGGATTAAAATGTCTAAATGATTGGATTTTTAAAAGTTTTGAATGTCAAAGGTAGACAAAGATTCAAAGTTTAATTACGTGATTCAAGTCAACAATCAGATTGGAGGCTGGTCCCATTTATGACTGATAGCTTCAAAGTGTTATCTTTGAAGGAAATTAAGAAAAAAATTTAAAAACATAGTTATAAGATGGTAAAGTACTAGAGAAAATGAGAGGGCTTGTCAGTCAGAGCTTTGTGTATAATTCTAGAATATTCAACTGATTAGGACAAAATAGGATAGAAAATGCTTGAGTTTTAAGGTAATGACGTTGCTAATGAACTCAAGTGCCCAGATTAAAATAGCTTTTGTCAAGACGTACAAATAACTTCATGCCACTACCTCATTCCATATAAACGAATTAACTCAAGATTGACCAAAGACCAACTCCTGAGAGCTAAAACAATAAAAGTCTCAGAAAAAAAAAATGAATGTACACCTTCATGACCTTGAACTAGGCAATAATTTCTTTAAAATGAGACCAAAAGCATAAACAATGAAAGAATAAAAATCAGGCAGGATAAATTTCATCAAAATTTTATAGTTTTGTGGTTTTAAAAACACAATCACTCTCAGCAAAAGCAAGGTTCTAAGCAATGCAGAGAGACCCTGTCTCTAAATAAAATTAAAAAAAAAAAAGAGCTGGGGATGTAGCACAGTGGTCTCGAGTGCCCCTAAGTTTAATCCCTGGTACAAGAAAAATAAATACAGTCACTAAAGTGTATGGGAGAAATTCCCAAATCCTATCAGATAAAGAACTAATATTCAGAACCCATTGAGGATTCTTACAATTTTCCAATAAAATAACAATGTGATTTAAAAAACAGCCAAAGGATTTGAATAAATATCTTCAAAGATGATACACAAGTAGTAAATAAACACATGCATGGATGCTCAATACCGTTAGTTATTAGAGAAACGTGCATCACAGCCACGATGAGATAACTAACCACTTCACACATACTAAATGGCTAGAATACAAAAGAGGAATAATAACAAATAATGGCAAGGATGTGGAAACCTGGGAACCCTGATACATGGCTGGTGGCAATGTAAAATGGTACAGACGCTGTGAAAAGCAGTTGGCAAATCCCTAAAAAGTTAAATGTAGAGTTATCAAATGACTCAACAATTCCATTCATAGGTATATACCCAAGAGAGTAGGTACACTTCCACAGAAAAATCTTTACACAAATGTCCATAGCAGCATTATCCTTAATAGTCAGAAAGTCAAGCAGAACATGGTAGCGTACTTATATATCCCAGCAATTTGGGAGGCTGAGGCAGGAGAATCACAAGTTTGAGACCAGCCTCAACAATTTAGCAAGAACCTCTCTCAAAATAAAAAAGTAAAATGGGCTGGGGATATAGGTCAGTGGTAAAATGACCCTGGGTTTAGTCTCTACCATCACACACACACAAAAAAGAGTAAAAATAATCCAAAGGTATATCAATCAATATGAACAGAATGTTTTATATTGTTACAAGGGATTATAATTTATCTATAGAAATTTTAAAAGTACTGGTACATTCTGCACCATAGATCAATCTTAAAAATGTTAACCTGAGTGAAAGAAGCCATGCACAGAAAGACAAAATATAGGACTATAAGAGATGTTCAGAATACATCAATATTCATAGCAGCTCAATTCACAATAGCTAAACTGCGGAACCAACCTAGATGCCCTCCAACAAATGAATGGATAAAGAAACTGTGGTATATATACACAATGGAATATTACTTAGCATTAAAAGAGAATAAAATTATGACATTTGCAGGTACTTGGATGGAGTTGGAGAACATGCTAAGCAAAGTAAGCCAATCCCAAAAAACCAAAGGCTGAATGTTGTCTCTGATAAGTGGATGCTGATCCATAATGGGGAAGGAGGCATGGGAAGAATGGAGGAACTTTGGGCAAAGGGGAAGGATGGGAGGAGAGGGAGCATGGGGGCAAGAAGGATAGTGGAATGAGATGGACGTCATTACCCTAAGTACATGTATAATAGCACATATGGTGTGACTCTACATCATGTGCAACCAGATAAATGAAAAGTTGTGCTCCATTTGTGTACAATGAGTTGAAATGCATTCTGCTGTCATGTATAACTAATTACAACAAATAAAAAATTTAAAAAAGAAATACTCAGAATCAACAAGTCCATAAAGACTAAAATATATTATTGGTTGCCAGAACTGAGGAGAAGGGAGAATAGGGGATACCATTGGGAAATATGGGGTTTCAATTTGGGGTAATGTAATGTTCTGTCAAATGTTAATGATGATGGTTAACTGTGTAAATAAACTAAAACCCAATGAATTGCAAGAGATACACTAATGGATTTTTTAACTGCTTTATTGAGACACGATATACAAAAAAATGCATGTTTAAAGTATACAATTGGATGAGTTTTGTCATAGGCAAATGCCCATGGTATCATCACCACAAGCAAAGTAATAAACATATCCATCACTTCCAAAGTTTCCTTGTGTTTTTTTATATGGTGTATATTTTCTGTGGGGTGTGTATGTGTATGTATGTGTGTGTGTGCAATGATAACACAAAACACAAGATATATCCTTTTAACAAATTTTATGTGCATGTTATCAAAAGCTCGGTTCTTGTCCTCAATATCAATTCAATAATGAAGACAAAGTTTTGAAAAAAAGGAAAAAGAATGGTATTAATGCTTTGCTACCAAAGGAGAAACACAGGGCATTCCTGTCCCAGAGACTGGGATTCTGCCCCACAGGGGGAATACAGGGGTTTTAAAGAGGTGAGGTGTTGTAATTCACTTGTTAATTTGGGAGACAGTCATTTACTAGATCTTCTGGTGCCATCCTGAAGTCTGAATTATTTTGTTCTTGCTCCTGTGATGAGTGTGTGCTCAAGGACAGTAGCATAGGACAGGGAAGAAAGATAATCCTTGTAGGGAGTGGGATAGGGAGAAGAGGAAAAAATAATGTCCATATTAAAATAAATGGCACAGCACAAGGGCTATGTTCAAAACATGAGGTGGACCACTGCTACATGCACACTACTATCCTGTTAACTTTGGCACAGTCAGGCAGCACATCTCCAGGACTTATTCAACTTGCATGATTGAAACATCATAACCCCTCAGCAATCTGTCCTTCTTTCCCCAGCCCTGGTGACACCATTCAATTCTCTGTTTCTGGGAAGTTGATTAGCTTCGATTCTTCATTTAGAGAATCATGCAATATTTGTCTTTCTGTGACTCATTTATTTTACTTAGCATATCTTCCATGTTGTCACAAATGGTAAGATTCCCTTCTTTTGAAAGAATGAATGATACCTCATTTCCTGTATACAACACATCTCCATTATCCATTCATCTGTCAATGATGCTTGGGTTGCTTCTGCATCTTGGCTACTGTGAATAATGTTGCAAAGAATGTGAGAATACAGGTGAATATAATAAAGATCTTGATTTCAATTACTTTTGAATATCCACCCAGAAGTGGAATGCCTGAGTCATATGGTAGTTCCATTTTTATTTTTGAAAAACTCCCTGCTGTTCTCCTTAGTGGCTAAATCATTGTGTATTACTAATATAAAATGACTTATTGTAATGTATATACCTAATATATATATAATAGTATGCAAGATTGAAGGGTTCCAGTTTCTCCACACCTTTACACACATCCATTATTTTTTTCTTGATAATGGCCATTGAATAGGCATAAGATGGTATCTCTTTGTGGTATTAATTTGAATTTCCCCCATGGTCCTTGACGTTCAGTATTTTTTCACATATCTGCCATTCATTTGTATGTTTTCTTTGAAGAAATGTCTATGCAGATTCTTTGCTTGTCTTAAAAATCAATTTAGCTATTTGTTTTTGTTGTTACTCTTATTGGGTGTTTAGAAACTTTTTAAAAGAGTCCATTTGATTTTATGTGAATTACGTTTCCACTGTTAAAAATTGAAAATGATTTCTTGATCTTTTTTTGTGAACAGAAGGTAGCTATTGGGATTTAAAAGTCATTTAGCTTCCAGAAGAATACATAAGAAGATTGAAGTTCAGTGATTATGCTTTTCAATTCCTCTACCAACTTCATCTGAGCTGACTTAGATGGTCAGTACTTAGAGTGAGTACAGCCACAAGGGAAATATAAGTCGTGCTGTAGGTAAGGGCATAGAGCACACAGGGGCAAGTGAGAGTTCAAATCCAAGCTACTGTCCACTCCCAAACCATTTGCTCCATGCATGTGTTTGCATCTGCCCAGAATATGAGGTGTCACTTTTAAATTTGCACAGAGATGCACTATGACCTCACATTAACACTAATATGAACAGTGCAGGAAAAGTAGATAGCTTCTCTTTCAATAGCAGTTTAATACTTATTTTCATATCAAGAGAATTACTATAATTACAAAATTACATTCTAGCAATCGAGATGAATACATATATATCCTTCTAAAATGACTTATTTTGCAATGTCACTAAAATTAGTTACCTAAATAAGCCATCAACAGAAAAAATGGAGACAAATTATACATAAATATAAATATATGTGTATATATTATATGTATAATATATGTGTATGGATTTAAAAACAGTCTGCTTCCAGGTTTTTTGGCCTGTTCAATTAAAATATATAACAAAATATATTTTTGGTATTTGCAACAAATAAATATATCTATTTCTGTTTACAGTTTTTCTACAAATAAATGGAAAAATTAAATATGTAAGAGTTTGTAGGTTTTAAATTGCGCATGTGCAAGAAACTAATAGAGCACTCCAGATGTCAAAATAAATTGCAAAATATGAACTTATACTGTAGATTTTAGGTCTAATATGTGATGAAATATTATAACGTATTATATATTTGTCTCAATATATACATATATACCCACACATTGCATTTCTGTCATAAGCTTTAGATTAAGATGAAAAGTTTATCACTTTATACATAATAAGTTGCATCTTTATACAAATCGTGTTTAGTTAATTCTAATGTTAATATCCTCATTTCCATCTTCTATATTTTACTTTTTAAACAAAATCAGGACAAAATGTGAAAAGAAATTATTCAATAGTTTTGCCAGACTGTCAGCAATTCACTTGAAAAGATGTCAATCCTTGGGGTAAGCTAATATGCTCACCACAAGTTCTGCAGAAGTGATCTCAGGTTATCAAAAACAATTTGGGGTGTCAATATGCAATGTATGAAAGTGTGAGTTCTTCAACTGCCAAAGCAAACGTTATGCCTAAATATTTTCTAATTGAGATGGAATGGAAAAACCTTGCAACTCTGTGTGGATATCTATAATACTGGATAGGAACAAAATTTGTTTTATAAGTATGTATCAAGGATTATTAAAGAGACCTATGGCCTTCATAAATAATTTGCTGATAAAATTCTCTGAAAGATTTAGGGTAGAAAAAGAAAAATGATTAAGGTTATATATTTTAATTGAACAGGCCAAAAATTTAAAAAGGTTAAGGTGTAACTGCAGTGCAGCTATCAAAGTCATTGCTACCCTACAGCGTTTTGACACACTTTGCTATGGAAGATTAGCACAGAAAATGTTGCATTTAAAGTCAACTGGAAAAAGTTTTTGTAAAATGTAATTTTAATGACCTATGTGCAAATTCAAAGTTTGCTAAATTGCCATCTTCAATATTTAATTTTTTTATCAATGAGATTTAACTGGGAATAACCAAAATTAAAAAAAAAAAAAACAACTCTCATGGTGTTCTCAAATAGCTCAGACAGAAGAGCTTTCAACGTGAAAAAGGAGAATATTGAAACTTTGAGTTGGGTGCTCTGATTATAATATGAGCCAAACACACTATCTTGGCAAGGCTGAGAAGACTTCCATACAGAAGAAAAATGCAGTCTTCTGGGGAAACACTTTCCAAGCTTTCCTTCAGTTTGTATTACCAAGCAAGGGATGCTACTTTTTTTTTATTTAGTAGAATTGACTGACTAATACAATGAGTGTTTTCTGAAACTAAGATGTTATCAAAAAAGGGATATTTTAAGCTGGGCGCAGTGGCACAAGCCTGTAATCTCAGCACTTAGGGAGGCTGACGCAGGAGAATCGCAAGTTCAAAGCTACCCTCAGCAATGGCGAGGCGCTAAGCAACTCAGTGAGACCTTGTCTCTACATAAAACACAAAATAGGGCTGAGGATGTGGCTCAGTGGTCGAGTACCCCTGAGTTCAGTCCCCAGTACCAAAAAAAAAAAAAAAAGAAAAGAAAAGAAAAAGGGATATTTTAGTAAAACAAAATAACCTGTGAATATTTATACATTCTCTGTCCAGCATTTGAACACATGACATTACCCATAATGGGGACAGACATTAGAGTGTTTAGTGAGACATTGTTTTTGTTAAACTGAACGACCTAAAAATATCAATTAAGTTTTAGCATACGTCCATTAAATGAAAGACAGAATTTCAAACCAATTTATGAAATAAAACTTCTGCATTTCTACTTGACTTGTATCAGAGGAAACAGAAGAATCATTGAAAGAAAGCAAATTCCAAAAGAGATAAAAACATGAACAAAAGATAGTTCTATACTGATGTGTTAAATTAAGACATGGAACCTGAATAAACAATTCTTCCACAATGCCTATGGAAAATAATTGCCTATTTTTCCCAAAGCATACCAAACTTGATTCTACAGAATGTGTTTAGATATTAACTGAAAAATACAATTTTCAGGTTCAAAAACAGATATTTTTTGATTGCGTTAAAAATATTAAACACATTTCAGTTTACTACAGCAATCCACAATTTGCTTTCAATGGGCCAATACACATTGCAAATCCTGTAGAAGATATAATAAGTAGCATCTCCCAAATATGTATTATGATTACCTTAGCAAAATAGTGTTTTACAAGAATAACTTTCAAAAATGATGTGGCCTTAAAATGCCCATTTCTGAAACTGGTGATGGTTTTATTCATTTTAAAGAATAAACTAAAGCACACTGGACAACTATTCTACATACAAATGAGTAAATTATGGAAATGAATTGTAACTTCAAAATTTAAAGTTCTATCATCTTGAAAGAAAGTGAAATACTCATTTGGACTTAGATATACATTTTGTAAATATTGCAGAATTTTAATTTTCCCTTTCTATAATAAAAAAAGAAAGAACTGCATGACTACATGTAATGTGTACATGGGGACACACAAAATATAGACATAAAGTCATAAAAGATGCAAATTAAAATAACAAAAATCAGTATAAACTGGAAACTCTATATTAGCTATCAAAAAAAAAACATTATTAGGTGAAGCCTAACTTCTTCATATGCCATTAGAGATCAATATGTTCTTTAGGATTCAGATTTGTTAGAATACTGCAATGTGTTATCTAGGATCTCTGTAAAATTCTCCTTGTTATTTCTTACCCTCATCTTTTGATATTGTGCCTTGGCATTATATTTTGTTCTACCCTCTGTACTAACACTAATAAGGAACATAGAACATCATCCTTGATACTAAATATTTTCTGCTTATACAGGGCAATTGTGTATCTTGCAGTCTTGAAGATACAAAGAGAAACTATAGTTTGATATCACTAAGTATACAATTTAACTGGTTTATTAGATACATTCATTTTTAAAGCTTTCTGGACTGTACTCACTAGGACAAATATTTCATTGCCATATCTCTGTGGTATGACACTCCAACGTCTGGTTCATATGACCCCATTCTCTTGCAGTTTCCTGCTCAACTCCTATTAATTTCCAATCCAGAGTTATTCCTTGAAAACCAATAGCAGAAGGCCTCATTGTATAATAGACTATTTACAGAGCATTCCCATAAAACCCCTGCTCCCACATATGGATCGCCCCTCCCATGATCAACATTTATTACATCTGCCAAAACAACACCAACACATCATAATTGCCCAGAGCTCAACATTTACGTTGGGGCTTACTCTTGTTGTTGTACATTCTATGGGTTAAGACAAATTTATCATGACACTTATCTCTATGTATAGTATTATACCATATAGTTCACTTTCCTAAAATCCTCTGTGCTGTCTATTCACCCCTTAAATATGTTTGCTTATACATATAGTATCTACTATATATGTTTCTAAATAAGGATAGTTTTCTCCTCATATAAATGTACTGTTAATATTATGGTAAATTCTTAAGTAGACAGCATTTTTAAAAAATTTTTTTCTGGGAAGTGGAGTCCAAAGTTTTATGCATGACAGGCAAGCACCATACTACTGAGTTATATCCTCAGCCCTTGTTAAATTTTATTTTGACACAAGGTCTTGCTTAGTTGCCTAGGCTAGCCTTGAATTTTCTATCCATCAACCTTAGCCTTTTGAGTAAATAGGATTACAGATTTGTGCCATCACACTCAGCATTCTAAATTACAGCTAATATTATATAAAACATAATATGTAAAACATACACCACTACAAATATGCAAAACTATAAAGATAAAATAAAATTTTAAAGACTTAGATGTCTATTCCCAGACAAGATGGAGTAACAAGGATCAAATATAATTCTCACACAAAATACAACTTCAAATTTAAAAAATGATGTGAGATAACAACATCTTTCAGATATTGGACAACAGACAAAACAGGACTTTGATTTCTCTGAAAGAAAGTAAACAAGGTGAATTTCACCATCAAGATGGCTTTCTCACTGAAGCACTTTCTGGGCTGCAGGGCAAAGGTGGGAAATCCCACAGAGCTCAGAAATCAGCAGGCAATGTCTGAGGGAGAAGAAATTGGAATTTTTGGAGGACAAGTTAGGTAGAATTTTCAAGTAGATGTATCAGAGAGAAGGAACTTTTATTCAGATCTCAAGATATCTGCAGAACATCCTCTGAGTCATTGGTGAGTATTAGACCATGATGCTTAATTGAATCATATAAAACAAAGTAAAAAAATCAAAAACAGAGTTATAAGATAAACAATTACCAAGACTCAGACAAGTAAAAAATGTATTGGAGTTCTGGCCAGGAAGTGTAGAGTATACCTAAAAATTATTAGAGAGCCCAGAAATATCCAGTTTGAGTAAGGAGCTGTTATGAGGAAATGGCTTACTAGTCTCCCCTAGAAACTACATTTTTTAAAGTATGTAATTTAAGTGTTTTTTAAAAAGATCAAATTCAAGTCAATTAACTGGAAGACTCAGCATTTTTTAAAGGTAGATAGCAAAATTCAGATATTGTACCATGCAATGTAACTATCTGGCACTCAAAAAAGTTATTAGAGTTTTGAAACATAGAAAAATGAACCATAACAAGTACAGACCCAGTCAACATTACCAGACACAGAAATAGCCAAAGTGATAAAATTATCAAATCCAGGATAAATAACTACTATCACTATAGTAGATTGATCGGAAAGAGAGATATACAGAATGAGGAGAGAAATGGCACTTGCCAACAGTCCGAACTCCCAGAGTTGAAAGAGTACTTTAAACAAATAATTATCTAGATGAGATAAATGAGTGAATTATCAGGATAGAAAAAAATCAGGGAAGTGAAAAATTTTATCCTTAAAAATCAAGCAAACAAAATGACAAAAAGAAGAAAGAAAAAACAAAGAAGAAAGAAAGAATAAACCTTGTTGTATTATCAAGCACTCCAACATGTGGAGATAGAGTCCCAGAAAGCCAATAACCATGTGAAAAAAGTGAAAATAGAAAAGCAAGTATTCACACTGTGTGCAGAGGGGAAACTATGGGGAAATTGTAAGCATAACTTCTGACTTCTCATCAAAAATTACACACTCCAAAAGACACTGAGTTGATAACTTTGAAGTACTATAGGGGAAAAAAGATCTTGTAAAGCTAGAATTCTTAATTTAGCAAGAAGTCATTTCCAAACTGAGAATCAAATTCTTTTAAATGTAGAGAACACAAAAACAGGGGAAAGTTTAAGTAGAAAATCAGAATAATAGGAAATAGTAATAGAATTTCTTTGGTAGTAAAGAAAATTACACTAGATAACGACTTGAATCTAAGCAAAAGCATAAAAAACATTGGGGAAAACATATGGATAAATATATATTTGTCATTTAAAAACCCCTAAAATGTGATAGTCTAAAGCAAATGTACACACACTTCAGTCAGACGGGAAAAAACATATTACTAAATTAGTACAAGGGACATAAATGGATAAATGGAAGCATTCTGTTATATCTCGCATTATACATTAAGTGAGATAATATTTGATGGTAAACTGATTTGGTTTTTAGATGATAAACCAATATTAGACATATAATGGAATCAGGAAATTGTCCGGTTAATACAGAAGAGCAAAAACATAACAAAGAATGGATGAAATTGTTTTAAACAAATAGAAAAATAGTAATTATTTGTAAAATGATATCAAAATATAATTTGCTAGGATACTCTTATTAATATGTACAACTGGTTCAAACAGAATAGATAAATATCAAAGACCCAGCTAAATACTTCCAATGAAAAATTCATTTAACTTAAAAATTAAATAAAATTATGGCATAATGTGTACATTACAATAATCCTAAGAAAGTTAGAATTGCTAGGCTATTATCAGAAAAGCATACTTTAAAAGGAATAGTAGTAGGATAAAAGATACATTTTACACAAGAATCTAGTACCTAAGAACACATAGCAATCATAAATGAACATGTGACCAAGAAAACCACATACTCAAGGGAAAAACAAGCAATATCACCAATTGGTGCTATAGAAATAAGGTAGACAAAATCATTTAGAAGAATTTGGATAGAATTTTTCTCAAAACTTTAGTCAGCTGAATTTTAACTGGAGACAATAGCAAATATGTATAAAAATTTAAGCAAAATTTGAGCAAAAACCATTGTCAACCACAATCAGAGAATAACCATTTAGTAGTTCACTTCTTAGGAAATATTGCCTTGTCCATCTGGTTATTTTCCCTTAGCAAAGAGTAAGTATGTTTTACAAAAAATTGAAATTAGATAAACTTGGAAAGGCAGCTGAAGCAATGTGTATTTGTGCCTTTTTAGCTATCTTAAGGTGGTAGAACCAAATTCAAAGTGTCTTCATAATCTCATCATACATTATTTCATTTCCTCCTTTACAAAAACACCAGTCATCCTCCTTTATAGTAGAACACTCATGCTTAGCCATTGTAATGATGTTGCCAGAAATAAAACTGCCAATTAGAGAGAAAATGGAAAGAAAAATGAAGGTGACATCTTTATGACTAGATAACACACTGCCACTTCTCAATAGAGGGGTCTCACTTCCCTATGGAATTGTGGAGATACAATCTCAAATTACAGAGAGAGTTTTGATGAGCTATATAAATGTCCTGTTTTTTAACAATTGCCTATTTTAGATGAGATTGGGGGGGAAAAACATGAGGAAACAATGAAAGAAAAAAGAATAGTTTCATACTTTCTGGAAGACTTAATACATTTTATCATCTCTGCCTCTCATAATGTTATTCTTTAGGAACCCAACTAAAGAAACAGCTTGTAATACAAATACCAGGTTTAGCAGGAACATATAATTGCCTTTCATTCTTGGAAATGTATTTTCAACAGTCTTGTGATTCAAGATACAATTAGAATGCTTATCTTTATTCTTTTGAAAAGAAGGTCATATTTCTGGCAGAGAGGAACTATAATGCTTTCTTTACCCCCCTGTATTTGTAGTATGTCTCACCTTGTACTAACAAGTAATTGCAAATAAAACCCTTTTGAATACATTATGGGTCAGAAAATTGATTAGAAGATGGAATCTTATTGGTAATTGCTATGTTAAAAGAATTGCCCGAACTTTGTATCTACTTAAAAGTTTTTTATAGGAAAAAATTCACTGCAGAACATCACTTAGAAAATTAATACATATTTTAGAAGAAATTTTTACATGATGGTTAAGATGCTAATATTCCAGCATCTCATTATTTTGTTAATTCCATATCTATGGTTTCCTGTGATATTTTTTTCAAAGTTAAAAATAAACCACAAAAATGTGAGTTGCTGCCTATGTAATTAAGATTAAATAGTTTTAAAATGATACCATTCATACTACATTAAATAAATTTGCACCTATAAACTGCATATGAATTGAGAAGGGAGAAAGATAATTTTTGGTAACTTCTACATTTCAGATTTGCAGAAATTAAAATATACTCTAATTGACTTTAAAGAGTACTTTAACATTTCTTGATAAAGTATTATAATAATGTCAATTTTTTGAAAAAGCATCATATTCAGAGAGAATGTGAGCATCTATAATATTAAGTTATCAAGCCAGCAGGTAAGAGAATAAAAATCTGTTTTAAATGTAAGGAAATTCTTACTTTTAACAGAATCTTTCAATAAAATATGACAATTGATTCAAATAAAGGAAAAACCAGTTAACCAGGGCATGGTTCATCATATCCAGAAATGTGATAAAATATCAAAATACTGAGACAAGAAGCTCAGATGGAGGGCTGGGATTGTGGTTCACCAATAGAGTGCTAGCCTGGTACATGTGAGGCACTGGGTTTGATCCTCAGTACCACATAAAAATAAATAAATAAAATAAAGATATTATGTCCGTCTACAACTAAAAAGTATTTTTAAAAAGAAAAGCTAAGTTGGAGAGATGAATTACACTTCAGGTGTTAGGTTTTTAGAAGACAGTTTACAAAAAGCATTAATTGAATATGTTGCATATGAAGCATTTGGGACAAAATGAGATTTATGACGAGGTGGTAGATAGTTCCATTTCAACACAGTGGTCATATTCCTGGACTATTTGTTTGCTAAATTCTAGAACAAGGAAAAGAACTAACATCACCATTTTCACTGGATTGCAAAGTAAATCTGAGAAAAGTGAATATAATGTCAAAATTTAAAGGAAAAAACAAAATTATCATTCATTTATGTGATATGCATTGCCATTTATATATGTTGTTACTGTTTATGTGAAAACATAAAGGAGCCAGTTGATAAATTTTTGCAATTAAAGAGTTTAAGAAGGCTGCTACATATATGAATTATATGAATATTGATTGCATTTTCATACATTGCAGTAAAGTAGTAGAAAATTACTTTAAAAGTTGTGTTTTCCAAAGCATGTATTTGTCTATGTATAATATATAGTAGTAAATTTTTATTTTTTAAAATATATATTCTATAAAAATACAGGCTACATATAGTTATCCACATTCTATATACAGTGTATTAAATATTAAGTGTATGGCAAAATATATACCACACCATATACAAGTGTCATAAACACATCCAATAAAAGATGGATGACCTGTTTTGGTAAAATTTGAATAAAATGGTTAAATAGTAAATAAAATTGTTAAATACCATAAAAAATATTTCATGCTCACAGGCATATTTTAAATATACCAATTCTCTTTAAGTTGATGTTCAAAGTCCATGCAACAGTCCCCCAAATCCCAAATTTGAGTAGTGTATTACTGAACTTAATAAATTTATTTAAATTTAATATAGAACAATGGTGACTAAGCAAGTCATCTTTGCTTGGGGAAACATCAAGTTATTTTAGCACAAGGACCAGGAAAACATGGCTAAGAAAGAAAATAAAGATCAGACAAATAGACCTACCAAATATGAAAACACAGTAAAAGAACTGATGATTTGATAAATCAGTTTCCATTAAGGGAAAAATACACAATTTGATTCTTACATTAAAAAATTCTTCCAAATGGAAAAAGAATTGTAACATCAAAAGCAAAATTTTAAAACATTAGTAGAAAACTATGTATACCTATTATGTCTGGATAGCAAAGGATTTTGTAGAGGAAAAGCCTATGTCTTAGTAGAAATGATGGATAAATTTGATTCCATTAAAATGGAAAATATCTATTAAGCAAAGTAAATAATAAAGAACTTTCAAATATCTACCTAAAAGTATTTGCTTAACATGTAATTTTCAAATGATTAGTATCTATAGTAGGCATAAATAGAATAATGTAACATACAATACAAAATAGATGTAATCTATAAGCAAATTTTATAATATATAAAAACAAATATTTGTTCTATTCCTTTTAGGTAATATTTAAGAATATTTTTGATCATTGCGTAAGAAGCTATTTCTATGTACTGAAATATCAAATTAAATAGTAAGTGATTTTAAAATCCGCATTACATATTTTAGGATGCTTTGTGCACAATATACCTTTTGTTATAGATCTCCAGAATTTTGCAACTTAAAAGAAGTCTTATTCAGAAATCAGTTTCATTCATTATGCTCTTCTACTGCAAGTCTAAGCAAACTGGCTTATAATCTGATCACATAAACATAACTTCAAGAAAGTGTGCCAATCTTTGGTGAATTGCTCCTTGTGACATAAGCATTCTGGAGATTAAAAGCTTTGTAGATGATGTTAATTTTGATGAGAAGCAAAAATAGGGAAGGGGGAAAGAGGACATATAATGTATTTAGAGTATCTAAGGAAGATGCTACGGGGCTGGTAAGACTTCAGTTTGGCAGAACTGATTTCCTAAATAAAATGTTAATCGAATATATCTTTAAGAAAAGAAAACCAAATCATAATTGATTTTGTTTGTTTGTTTGTTTAACCAAGGATTCATTCTGATTAACAGAAAACTAAGATTATAACCAGAGTAGTAGCCCCACAGGGTCCTGTATGAAAAATAGGAATAAATATCAAGAAATTTACACAAGGGATTAGGTTATCTGGATTCTAGTTTCTCCCCTGGCTATCTGTGGTATTGCAAGGTCATATGGTCAGCATTTCATTGGCATGTAAAAAGCACTCTGAATTTTTACTTTTTACTGGTTATCAAAGTGTTTTGAAAATAGACTACAGCAAGCAAAGAGACAAACAAAGATATTTTAAAAATGGAGGCTACTGGGAAAACCTAAGTTGAAGTTTATAGGACTTAAATCAGAATGAAGGTAGTGAAGGCATTAAGAAGTGGCCTCATTCTGGAGATGTTGAGGACAATGCATTTTCTTTTCTTTTTTCATTGCATGTGTGTAATGAGAGAAATGAGAACCTAGACAGAGCTTCAAAAATTTCTGGCATGAGCTGCTGGAAAGATGGTGTTTCCATTGACTGACTGGCAGGGTAGAGTAAGACTATTTGACCTGATCTCTAGATTAAAATCTTGTCTCCACCATTCCGGGTGGGGTTTTGGACAAGTTACTCAGTTTTGTTGTGCTTTGTTTCCCTATGTCAAAAGGAATTGGTATTATGGTTACTTTATAAAATTGTCGAATCAATTAATGAGAGATTTCACATAATCCAGAATAGCAAAGTGTCCATAAACACTCAATAAATGTTATTCTCTATTATTCTCCTAAATCCAGCCTGAGAACAAAGGCCCTTGTAGAAAAGAAGGTGGTGCTACTATCAAGTAAGAAGTTCTTAACTCACAATCCGAAGACCAAGGATCACTAAATTTGAGTCAAATCACACCATTGAAGTCACTTCCTGCTTAATCAAATTGTGTTTGCTCAACCAACCCAATAATTGGCAGCCATGAAATTTGCTTCCAAATGGACTGTGACTAATTGACACCAAAGTAGATGGTTCAGCGGTGCAGTTTAGTCTCAATCAATGTATCTAACAGAGTAACCTCTGCATTCCCATCCCAGTGGTTGAAAACAAAATAGGTTAGTTGTTGCCTGATGGCAGATTCTCATCAGACAGAACTGGAGTCCACGAATGCCTCTGCACTTAGTATGTGATCTTCAGTTTCCTCATTTGTAAGTGAAGATATAACAGTGTTAATAATCTTATGCAATTATTCAGTGGATTAAATTCACCAAGGAGTTTGAATCATCTAGCATAAATCTAGGGGTATAATAACTCGTCAGTAAATGTTAACCATTGTGATCTAGTAAGAATTCTGGTGATGAATGGAATCCTGGTAGTCATTCATGGCCTAACAATTAAGAAATAATTGTTTTCCATGACATCCACTACTTACGTTCTAGTAGCTTTTAAAAGTCCACTAAGTGAATTAAATTACCTGTGAGTTTTTAATGGTGGAATTAGGTGCCGTAACCTTCACATAGACAAAATATATTAGAGTTTTATTTGTCCCTCAAATAACATACGTCCACTTTCTCTTCCCATTCTCTTTCTTAGAAGAATAACATATTCAGGTTTATGTATATGTTAGCATCCTTTAGGACTCTTTAATCTCTTTTTGAAGCACTGTAGAAAGTAATGAGATCCCCAAAGAAAGCCTGAAGGGCCTCTAAATAACCAGAAAGGAATAGCTAATCTCCTACAGCCAAGCCTTGTAAAAAAGCAATTTGTTCATTAATGATAGAAATAAAGAATCTTCACTTGAGGATTAATCCTCATCTTTCATAAACCAAAATCACCTTCTGTATATCCATGAAAAGAAACAGACCAAGCTGTAGTTAGTGGAGTAAATCTTGCTTAATATACTAGCCTTAAAGTGCTGTTAAAATTATAAAAAATAAAAAAAGATAGAAAGAAAATCTCATTAGCACCTTATCTCATGGAGCACTTAAAGGTAATCAGCAGAGGAGGGGGGTCTTGCAATGTAATTAGTGGCTGTTAAATTTAGAGAAAATTAGAGGGGCTATTCTCTTCCCTTTTCCTAGTCAACTTTGAATCACTGGGCTGAATTTTTTAAGGGCTGGTTCATTAAGGAACAATCACAGCAGGTGTAGTTTTCTATGTTAACATAAGAGCCAGCATATTTTATGCCTCCAGTCAAGACAGTGGAACACCAAGGGGATGCTGCCTAACATGGCACATTTATTTGAATATTTTGTTTACTTCTGAATACCTGCAGGACTAGGTTCCTGACATATTAGATATTTTCATCAAAATTTGTACTTTGATTATGCAGGATATTTGTCTCACATTAGACATATTTGTGCTATGCAATGCATTTATAGTGACCTGTAGTAATTTTCTTGAATTATTCCTTATCTCATTCTAGTTGATATAAGGACAGTATCACCTATTTCAAAGATGGGAACATATCATCTATTTATTTATCAGTCTATCTATCCTTTATCTATCTACCTTTCAATATTCAGAGTATTTATCTACTCTGTTTGTATGAGTTAGAAATTGTGTAAATGAATAATTTGATTTTCAACTCATTTGTTAAACCTATTCTACAGAGTATAGGAGGTAAAGTTGTGAAAAAAAGATAATATATTGGGCTTAGTTCTCTTTACCAAAGCTTTCATCTTTTTTCTTTGTCTTCCACTACATTTGAAAATAGTATATAAAGAAATTATTTACCCTCTCCTATTCTTGCTCTCAAATGTGAAGTCAAGTAAAATAATTGTTTAAACTGAAGATTTGACTTCATCAACCTAAAATCTCCTCTATTTCTGAAACCATACAAGATGGAATTGCATATATGAAACTGACCCCAAAGCTGTAAATGAATTAAACATTAATTTTATATTTAATCTCTGGTAATGATTACTTACATCTAGCTGTTTAGCTTTCTAAACACAAAAATGTAGCAACTTTAGAGGTGCTTATTGGGAAGAGGTAAGGTGGTTCAGAGGAAGCCACATGGACTATTTCTGGTAACTAGGGGAATGGATTAAAACCAAATTTATTTGATCCTCAGCAGCAAGGGGACATATTTATTGATTTCAAGAATTAGATAAAAGCTTGGGTGGAGAAAATGGATTCACAAAAACATCAGTGCTAGTGAAGTTGAAGGAGATTCTGTCGATTGGGAAGAACTAGAATGCACTGGGTCTTCTAAGGTTTAATAATATACTGACCACTCATAAGAAAGAAATTTGCATTGAAACAAAATTACAAAAATATTATAAATATGTATATATATACACATAGGTATCTACATAGCAATTGCAACTTTTCATCATAATATAAAACCAATCAGCCAGTTTTCAGCCAGTTTTTGAAGATTCGGGAAAGAGATTGAACAGATTCCAAAAGAAAACAGAAAATTAAAAGCTAACCTTAATAAGGAGGAACAGACCTTGAAGACATCTGAGGTAGCATGACATGGGAGACTATGAAAGGCAAGTGTTTTCATTTTCAAAGAATTATTCACTATGTAGGACTGGAGCAACTTACTTCCCATTTGGGTAGTAATAGAATTTAGGTTATCCCTCACAGTATAATAATACTAAAGCAGCATGAAAAAGAAACCTAGAAATATACGAAGATTATAGCAAAATATCTTTGAGTCACTAAAACTCAATGGACAGCCTGATTGGGGTTCGAATACAGTGAAAAGAAATCATAACTGATGGAGAGTAGTAGGGGGCAGATAAGGGTAAGGAAGAACCAGAGACGAGGAGCTCCACATTCTGCAATTGGTATGTCCACATAAGTGGCTGAGCAGGATCTTGAAATACGTAGTGACAGTCCAAATCAGCCCATGACTTAACCATAAAAGAACTTAACAAAAATTTGAGCTAATACCAAAAGAAAAAAATGTAGAGTGTATGTGTGTAGTGTTAAGCAAACATCTTATTTTCTCTCTCTTTTTCCCTCTTTTGGGGGGTTGGGGGAAACGGTTATCCAGTAGTTTTTATACCATTTAATAAAACGATTAATTAGTATCTTTGATATGATATGTTACTTGTATTATGTAGTATATTCCCATGTGTATGTGAATCTGTTTCTGGGGTCTCTCTTCTGTTATACTGGTCATCTGTCCTTTTATACTCCAGTATCACTGATTTAATCAGACTTTAGAGTGTGTTTTAAAATCGGATCAAGCTAGTTCTCTTTAGAATATTTTTAGTCTTTGGCGATTTCCTTGCTCTTCTTGCATATTCACTTTTCAGTACAAACTTCAGTGTCAACTTGTTTGGCTTACTTTAAAAAGTTTGTTAGCAATTTTATTATTGGAATTTTAAAAATTAATTAATTAACTTAGGGAGAAATAACATATTGATGGTGTTGAATCATCCTACTTCAGGAACAAGAGACTTTTATCCATCTGTTCAAATCTGATGCTGTGTTTTTCAGGAATATTTTAAAGTTTTTCTTATAAATTCTTGCACACTTATTCCTAAATATTTGATCATCTTTGTTATTGTAAATGAGATTTAGCATTATATTTGATATTAGTATTATATTTGATAACTAGTCATTGTTAAGTCCAAGAAAACTTGATTTTCAAACATTAATTTTACATCATATACTACATTCCTCAATTATTATATTAATTAAATTTGTTTTAAAATTTTGGTATTTCAGATATATTATCATATCATTGGCAAGTATCTTTTTTCTTCTTAATTAGCAAGTATATGACTCAAATTGTTATCTATCAAACTGCACTGGGTCATACCTCTAATACAATGTTGAATAGTTATAGAAATACCATTGATCCTTGCTTTGTTCTTACTTATAGAAGAACCTCTAGATTTTTTTTTTCTTATTAAGATCCTGGTTTTAGGCCAAATCATATAAATTGCATTATATTAAGAAACTATAAATTCCTGTATTATTTAATGATTCAATGTTTTTTTGCTTTTTTAGGATTGAGATGTAGCCCTAAAAGCATTTTCTTTTTAAATATATATTTTTAATTCTAATTAGGTTTACATGACAGCAGAATGTATTTTGATTGTACACAAATGGAGCACAACTTTTTATTTCTTTGGTTATAAACAATATAGAATCACACTATATGTACAGTCATACATGAACCTAGGGCATTTTTGTCCATCACATTCTACCATTTTTCCTGTCCCCACCTCCCATCCCTTTTCTTCTCTTCCATTTGACCAAAGTTCCTCCATTCGTCCCATGACCCCTCCCACATTACATATCAGCATCCACTTATCTGAGAGAACATTCGGCCTTTGATTTTTTGGGATTGGCTTACTTCGCTTAACATGATGTTTTCCAACTCCATCCAGTTACCTGCAAGTGCCCTAATTTTATTCTCTTTTAATGCTGAGTAATATTGCATTGTGTATATATACCACAGTTTCTTTATCCATTCATCTATTGAAGGGCATCTCGGTTGGTTTGACAGTTTAGCTACTGTGAATTGTGCTGCTATAAATATTGAAGTGGCTGAGTCACTGTAGATTGCTGTTTTTAAGTCCTTTGGGTATAGACCAAGGAGTAGGATAGCTGGGTCAAATGGTGGTTCCATTCTAAGTTTTCTAAGGAATCTCCATACTGCTTCCCAGATTGGTTGTACCAATTTGCAGTCCCACCAGCAACGTATGAGTGTGCTTTTTCCTCCACATCCTCCTCAACACTGATTGTTGTTTGTATTCTTGATAACTGCCATTCTGACTGAAGTGAGATGAAATCTTAGAGTAGTTTTGATTTGCATTTCTCTAATTACTAGAGATGTTGAACATTTAGAGATGTTGAACAAATATATGTTGGACATATATTTGTTGACTGATTGTATATCTTCTTCTGAGAAGTTTCTGTTTAGCTCCTTGGCCCATTTATTGATGGGGTTGTTTGGTTTTTTTGGTGTTAAGTATTTTGAGTTCTTTATATATCCTGGACATAAGGGCTGTATCTGATGTTCATGTGGCAAAAACTTGTTCCCAGAATGTAGGCTCTCTGTTTACCTCATTGTTGCTTTTGCTGAGAAGAAGATTTTTAGTTTGGATCCATCCCATTTATTTATTCTTGCTTTTATTTCTTGTGTTGTAGGAGTCTTGTTAAGGAAGTTGGGGCCTAATCTGACATGATGAAGATTTGGGCCTACTTTTTCTTCTGTTAGGCAAAGGGTCTCTGGTCTAATTCCTAAGTCCTTGATCCACTTTGAGTTGAGTTTTGTGCATGGTGAGAGATAGGGGTTTAGTTTCATTTTGCTGTATATGGATTTCCAGTTTTCCCAGCATTATTTGTTGAAGAGGATATCTTTTCTCCAGTGTATGTTTTTGGCACCTTTGTCTAGTATGAGGTAACAGTATTTATGTGAATTTGTCTCTGTGTCTTCTATTTTATACCATTGATCTACATGCCTATTTTGGTGCCAATACCATGCTGTTTTTGTTATTATAGTTTTGTAATATAATTTAAAGTCTGGTATTGTGATGCCTGCTTTGCTCTTCTTGTTAAGGATTGTTTTGGCTATTCTGGGATTCTCATTTTTCTAAATAAATTTCATGATTGCTTTTTCCATTTCTCTAAAGAATGATGGGATTTTAATTGGAATCACACTGAATCTGTATAGTGCTTTGGGTAGTATGGCCATTTTGACAATATTGATTCTGCCTATCAAAGAGCATGGAAGAACTTTCCATCTTCTAAGGTGTTCTTCAATTACTTTCTTTAGTGTTCTGTAGTTTTCATTGTAGAGGTCTTTCACCTCTTTTGTTAAATTGATTCCCAAGTATTTCATTTTTGGGGGGACTACTGCGAATGGGGTAGTTTTTCTAATTTCTCTTTCAGAGGATTCATTACTGATGTATAGAAATGCATTTGATTTATGGGTATGGATTTTATATCCTACTACTTTGCTGAATTTATTTATTAATTCTAGAATTTTTCTGGTGAAATTTTTTGGATCGTCTAAAGAATCATGTCATTGGCAAATAATGATAGTTTAACTTCTTCTTTTCCTATTGTTATCCATTTAATTTCTTCTGTCTCTCTAACTGCTCTGGCTAGAGTTTCAAGGACTATGTTGAATAAAAGTGGTGAAAGAGGGCATCCCTGTCTTGTTTCCATTTTTAGGGAGAATTCTTCCAATTTTTCCCCATTGAGGATGGTGTTGGCTTTCGGTTTTGCATAGATAGCTTTTACAATGTTGAGATATGTTGCTCCTATCCCTAGTTTTTCTAGTGTTTTTAACATGAAGAGGTGCTGTATTTTGTCAAATGCTTCCTCATTATCCATACAGATAATCATATGATTCTTGTCTTTAAGTCTATTGATATGATGAATTACATTTATTGACTTCCATATGTTGAACCAACCTAGAATACTTGGGATAAAACCCACTTGATCATAGTGCACTATCTTTTTAATATGTTTTTGTATTCAATTTGCCAGAATTTTATTGAGAATTTTTGCATCAATGTGCATCAGAGATATTAGTCTAAAGTTTTCTTTCTGTGATGTATCTTTTGTCTGATTTTGGAATGAGGGTGATACTAGCCTCATAAGATGAGTTTGGTTTCTTCCTTTTCTATTTTGTGAAATAATTTCAGAAGTATTGGTATTAATTCTTTTTTGAAGGTCTTGTAGAACTTGGCTGAGAATCTCTCTGATCCTGGGCTCTTCTTGGTTACTAAGCTTTTGATAGCTTTTTCTATTTCCTTACTTCAAATTGATCTGTTTAAGTTGTGTATGTCCTTCTGATTCAGTTTGGGCAGATAATATGCCCCTAGAAATTTGTCTATGTCTTCAGGATTTTCTATTTTACTGCAGTATAGGTTTTCAAAATAGTTTCTAATTATCTCTGCATCTCAGTAGTGTCTGTTATGGTATTTCCTTTTCATCTCAAATTTTAGTAATTTTAGATTTCTCTCTCCTTTTCATTAGTCGAGTGTTTATCAATTTTATTTATTTTTTCAAAGAATCAGCTTTTTGTTTCATCAATTTTTTTAAATTGTTTTCTTTGTTTCAATTTCATTGATTTCAGCCCTGATTTTAATTATTTACTGTCTTCTACTTCTTTTGGCATTAATTTGTTTTTTTTCTAGAGCTTTGAGATGTAATGACAGGTCATTTATTCGTTGACTTTTTCTTCTTTTAATGAATGAGCTCACTGCAATGAACTTTTCTCTTAACACAGCCTTCATTGTATCCCAGAGATTTTGGTATGTTGTATCAGAGTTCTCATTTACCTCTAAGAATGTTTTTATTTCCTCCTTGATGTCTTCTGTTATCCATGCATTGTTCAATAGTTTATTATTGAGTCTCCATGTGATGGAGTAGCTTCTATTTTTTTGTTTTATCATTGATTTCTAATAGTCCAATAGAATGCAAAGTACTATCTCTTTTTTTTTATATATTTGCTAAGAGTTCTTTTGTGGCATAACATATGGCCTATTTTATAGAAGGATCCATGTGCTGCTGAGAAAAAAGTGTTTTCATTTGTTGATGAATGAAACATTCTATCTGTTAATTCTAAATTGTTTATTGTATTGTTGAGTTCTATGGTTTCTTTGTTTAGTTTTTGTTTGGAAGATCTGTTCAGTGGTGAGAGAGGTATATTAAAGTCACCCAGTATTACTGTATTGTAGTCTATTTGATTCTCAAATTTGAGAAGGATCTGTTTGATATACATGGATGCTCCATTTTGGGGGCATAGATATTTATGATATTTATGTCTTGATGAATGGTTCCCTTACACAGTATGAAATATCCTTTTTTATCTCTTCTGCTATTTTTGGTTTGAAGTCTACTTTATCTGATATGAGGATGAAGACCCCTGCTTATTTACACAGTCCATTTGTGCGGTACATTTTTTCTCATCCTTTCACCTTCAGTCTGTTGAGGTATTTTTCTATGAGATGAGTCTCTTGAAGACAACATATTGTTTTGTCTTATTTTTTAATCCAACCTGCCAGTCTATGTCCTTTGATTGATGAATTTAGATCAATAACATTCAGTGTTATTATTGAAATATGGTTTGTTTTCCCATTTTGGTTTATTTTTGTTTTTGAACTTGACTAGGTTTCTCCTTTGATTGAATTTTCCTTTAGTGTAGTCCCTCCCTTTGCCTATTGTCATTGTTGTCTTTCATTTTCTCCTCATGAAATATTTTGCTGAGAATGTTCTCTAGTGCTGGCTATCTCATTATAAATTTTTTTAACTTCTGTGTTTCATGGAAAGTTTTTATTATGTCATCAAATTGGAAGCTTAATTTTGCTGGATATAAGATTCTTGGTTGGCACCCATTTTCTTTTGTAGCTTGGTATATATTGCTCCAGGAACTCTTGCCTTTGAGAGTCTAGCTTGAGAAATCCCCTGAAATCCAAATTGGTTTCTCCCTGTATGTAATCTGTACCTTCTGCCTTGCAGCTTTTAAAATTCTATCCTTATTGTTTATGGTAGGCATTTTCATTATAATGTGCCTTGGTGTGGATCTGTTGTAGTTTTGTACATTTGGTGTCCTGTAAGTCTCTTATATTTGATCTTCCAATTCATTCGTCATGTTTGGGAAATTTTCTGATATTATATCTTTGAAGAGATTGTGCATTCCTTTGGTTTGTATCTCTGTTCCTTCCTCTATCCTGATAATTCTTAGGTTTGGTCTTTTTATGTTATCCTATAATTCTTGGATGTTTTATTCATGGTTTCTTAGCATTTTCATTTTGTGGTGAACTTTATTTTCAAGACTGTATATTTTGTCTTCATTGTCTGAGGTTCTATCTTTCAAGTTCTCTAGTGTGTTGGTGATGCTTTCTATTGAATTTTTTATTTGGTTTATTGTTTTCTTCATTTTAAGGATTTCTGCTTTTTTAAAATGTTTCTATCTCTTTCTTGAAGTAATCTTTTGCTCCCTGTGTTTGCTCTCTTGTCTCTTTGTTGGAATGTTAAATCGTTGCCTGTATTTTCTCTTAATATATTTGTTGTGTTGATCAATTGTTGCCTGTAATTGCTCTCTTATATTATTCTGTGTTTCACAGATCATTTTAATTATATAAGTTCTGAACTCCTTCTCTGACATTTCATCTACTGTGCTGTCAGTGGATTCTATTATTGTAGCATCTTGGTTTGTTTGACCATTTTCTTCTCTTGTTTTTTATGTTGTTAATGTGTCTTCCTCTCTAGCAGTGCCAATCTGAGGTATTATAGTTTTTAATCCTATAATTTTGTAGTGTTCCTGCCAGTTACCAGTACCTCACCTCTGTTATAACTAGGCCTGTAGGAATCTCAGAGATGATCTTCCTGGTCCTGGCTGTTGACTCTAGATGGAAGTGGACAGAGACAGCCACCAGCTGGTAGATTGGGGGCTACAGTGTGGCTCTCGGTTGGTCTCTTCTGCATGTGCTTGGTCAGTCCACAATCTTTATCCTATAGGCTTATAGGATCCCCTACTGGATTCCAATGCCTATCTTTTAAGGGAGAAATCAATAATAAGAGATCTCAATACAAACAACATAATTTTAGACCAAATATCTCCTAATAGGACATTTATGGCTTTGTCACAATATACAGTAATTATGAGTTCAATTAGCATCTACTATATAAACAATAGGTTTGCAAAAGGGTCTACAGTTTATGCTGGTGGGCTAAAGAGAACTTGGGGTGGGATGTAGGGATGAGATGTCAGGGAAGTAGGAAGTAAAGATATAGAGTTATTAGATCCTAGAAATTATGAATGAGGAATCCAAAAGAGGATGGCTAGTAGCAGAAAAGAGAGAAAGATATTTGGAGAAGACAAGTAAGTAGGGAGAAAATAGAGTACAACAAACAAAAAACAAAAAAATTAAGAAAAATGAAGCATATAAAGATAGGAGATATGAGACTATGTAATACAACTGTAATATACTAATCAGATATCCTAGTCCTCAGTAGCATAATGCATAACAAATGCTTGGTTTCACAAATATTGGGGAGATGAGGTTGGAAAAAGAGTGAGAGAGGAAAAAGAAGAAAAAGAAAGGAAGAAAGAAAGAAAAAGAAAAAAAAGGATAATAGAGAGGGGAAAAAATCTCAAGGTAAATAAAAAGGCTTTCTTCTCTTCTCGTCCAGTAGGTATCTGAGATGAGAGCTGGTATCTCTCAGCTCAGGTCTAAGATGTCAATGAAAGTACCAAAATGGAGGGTATAGGGCAGGGCCAGGCAGGGCCCTCCCGTGTTGGGAGATGCCACTTTATGGCGTGCTGTGTACAAGTAGAAGATTGACCCCAGATCTTATCCAGTGTCCCCAGGTATAGGCAAATGGGGGAGTTCCACATTGGTAGATGGAGGTCCACACAGGAGTATCAGCCAGGGGACCTGCACAGGAGCCAGCGGTGCCACATAGGAGCTAGGGCTAAGGATCCTGAGTGGGTGGGTGATCTGAGGTCCAGTGTGGTATATGGGTGCTGGGTCAGGTCTTGCGCGGCCAAGAGGCTGGGGTCCTGTGCCAGCAAGCAAGTGACTGGGGTCCTGTACAAATGCTGGGGCCTGGTGAACTGTGAGGGTATATGACTGGAATTCCTACTTCTTTTGGTGTTGGTTTATTCTTCTTTTTCTAGGGCTTTGAGATGTAGTGTCAGGTCATTATTTGTTGACTTTTTCTTCTTCTAATGAATGAGCTCTATGCAATAAACTTTCCTCTTAGCACTGCTTTCATGGTATCCCAGAGATTTTGATATGTTGTATTGGAGGTCTCATTTCCATCTAAGAATTGTTTTTTCTCCTCCCTGATGTCTCCTGTTATCCATGCATCATTCATTAATGTATTATTGAGTCTCCAGGTGTTGGAGTAGCTTCTACTTTTTAATCTGTCATTGATTTCTAATTTTATTCCATTATGTCAGAATGCAGGGTAGTATTTCTTTTTTTTTTTTATTTGCCAAGACTAGTTTTGTGGCATAGCATATGATCTATATTGGAGAAGGATCCATGTGCTGCTGAGAAAAAAAGTGTATTCACTTGTTGATGGATGGAATATTCTATGTATATCTATTAAGTCTAAATTATTGATTGTTTTATTGAGTTCTATAGTTACTTTGTTTAGTTTTTGTTTGGAAGATCTACCCAGTGGTGAGAGAGGTGTGTTAAGGTCACCCAATATTATTGTGTTGTAGTCTATTTGATTCTTGAAGTTGAGAAGGGTTTGTTTGATATATAGATGCCCCAATGTTTGAGGCATAGATATTTAAGATTTTTATGTCTTGTTGGGGCGTAGGATGATATGTTAGGTCTTAGAAAGTGTGTAAGAGGAATCCAAACTGCTGTGCTGACCATGGATTGTAATAATGTAGTATCTTTGTTTGTTTGGGTCACTTTCTTTCCTTAAGCAGTATAAAATGACCTTTTTCATTAACTTTGGTTTGATGTCCACTTTATCTGATATCAGGATAGAAACCTCTGCATTTTTAGGCAGTCCATATGAGTTATATATTTTCCCATCTTTTCATATTCAGTCTGTGAATGTCTTTTCCTATGAGATGAGTCTCTTGGAGGCAGCATATTGTTGGGTATTTTTTTAAAATCCAATCTGTCAGTTGATGTCTTTTAATTGATGAGCTTAGGCCTTTGATATTCAGGGTATTATGGAGACATAGTTTGTATTCCGAGCCATTTTGGTTTATGTTTGGTTTTTGACTTGACTAGGTTTCTCCTTTGATTGGCCTTTCCTTTAGTGTAGTTCCTTCCTTTGCAGAATTTCATTGTTGTTTTCTATTTTCTCCTCTTGGAATATATTGCCAAGAATGTCCTCTAGTGCAGAATTTCTTGCCATAAATTCTTTTAACTTTTGTTTATCATGGAAGGTTTTTATTTCATCATTAAATCTAAAACTTAATTTTCCTGCATGTAAGATTTTTGGTTGGCTTCCATTGTATTTGAGAACTTGGTATATGTTATTCCAGGCTCTTCTAGCTTTAAATGTCTGGGTTGAGAAGTCTGCAGAGATACTAGTTGGTTTCCCCTTATATGTAATCTGATTCCATTCTCTTGTGGCTTTTAAAATTTTCTCTTTATTCTGTATCCTAGGTATTTTATTATAATGTGCCTTTCTGTAGATCTTTCTGTGGTTTTGTACATTTTTTGTCCTTTAAGCCTCTTGTATTTGATTTTCCAATTCATTCTTCATGTTTGGAAAATTTTTTGATGTTATTTTATTGAATAAATTGTTCATTCCTCTGGTTTGAAACTCTATGTCTTCCTCTATCCCAATTCTTAAATTTGGTCTCTTCATGTTATCCCATAATTCTTGGATGTTTTGCTCATGGTTTCTTACCATCTTCACTGTGTGGTCAACTCTATTTTTAAGATTATATATCTTGTCTGCATTGTCTGTGGTTCTTTCTTCCAAGTGATCTAATCTGTTGGTGATGCCTTCTATTGAGTTTTAAATTTGGTTTATTGTTTCTTGAATTTCAAAGATTTCTATTTAATTATTTTTCAGAATCTCTATCTTCTTATTGAAGTAATCCTTTGCTTCCTGTGTTTGCTTGTGTAGCTCTTTATTGAGATAATTTTTTGTTGCCTGTGTTTGCTCTCTAATATCATCCTTTAATTCACAGATCCTTTTAATTGTGTACATTTTAAACTCCTTCTCAGACCTTTCTTCTGCTGTGCTGATCATGGATTGTAATAATGTAGTATCTTTGTTTGTTTGGGTCACTTTCTTCCCCTGTTTTTTCATGTTGTTTGTGTGTCCTACCTTCTACCACTGCAAATATGAGGAGTTACAGTTTTTATCCTAGAGGCTTATAGATTCTCTGCAGGATTCCAATATCCTTCCTTTAAGGGAGATATCAATATTAACAGATCCTGATACAAACAATATACAGTTTTTTAAGCCAAGTATCTCCTAATAGGACATTTACAGCTTTGTCACAATACACAGAAATTATGAGTCCAATTATTATTTTAATCTACAAACTCTGTTCCTGTCCTTAGCTTGAAAAATGTCTGACTCAGTGGTTTTTTCACACCTCCATATACTTTATTGGATGTATTCAATTTAGTGTGTCTTACTTTTTTCTTGCCTTATTTTTGAGTGGCAGTTAGAATGAGAATGGAACAACTGAGAATTTTTGTGTGCTGATTTCTTTCTTTTTTTTTGTCATAATTCTATACAATTTTACCATTTTTCTTTTGTTTATTTTCTTGGAGGAGGTTCATTTCCTGATTCATTTATTTACTCTTTCTTAAGAGTAAATTTCAGTTTCCACTGCATTTTTATTTTGTGATAGGAGGAAATGTAGTGAGTTCACCAGTACTTTGGGGTTATTATTATTATTAGTTTGTCTAAGAGGACTTTAAATTCCTTTCCTTGGTGTTGTGTTATTCTGATTTACCACATAATCAAGAAAAAGTACATTCCTTTCATTTGTGATTTTCTCCTACAGATAGATATCCCTATCAAAATCTGACACCTCAGATTACATATAATTTAAAACCCTGTGCATGTACTGGTCCAATTAACAAGGATATAATTCCTATGGGTTAGGTGCACCTTCCCTTTATGGTGGTGGTTTTAGAGCTATTTTCGTCAGATGCCAGCTCTGTGCTTCTCTCTTCCCCATGATTCTCTTTGAACAGCTCTAGCTTGCCACAAATATTTTACAGGAAGTATGTGGGAAAGTGCTTACTGGAATTTGATATTTTAAAAAATTTCTTATTAACATTTACTGTGAACCTTTAACATTCTATCTTTTATTTAAGCCAAGGGTATTGTTTTGGGTAGAGGTTCTGTTCTTTAATTTGTTATGTTTTGCATGTACTTGGAGGCACAGAGAGGTAATACCAGTTGTCTTCAGCTGTCAAGAGTCAAGAGTATATTTCTAATTTTCTATTTTATGTGCATTTTGAAATCTCCTAGTTATAATCTTTGGGGTGAGATTTTTAGTATTTCTTCAAGGTTAAAAATACAAATCTTTAACCTGATTATTTGGAGTCAGTAGTTTTCTACTTAATACTCCACACACAACTCATCACATCCTGCACTTATTACAATACATTTTACCTTCCCCTTGCAAGTTACAGTCCATCACAAATACATATACTGTATCATGTGGACTTACCTCGTCCCTTGTCATTTTTAAAATTTTTGTTGTATATTTTATCTCTAAGCATGTTAAAAAATCTAGCTTTCAATTTTATTACTTTAGCTTTACGTAGCCTGTTGTATTTTAGAAAGACTTGTAAGTAGGAAGAGTAACAACATATTTTATTTTATATTTACTTATGCTCTTCATTCTGTCCTATCATGCAACTTACCATCTGTTATCATTTGTTTCAGCCTGAAGAGTATCCTTTATCACCTCTTGTAGTACATTTCCATTAAAAATTGATTCTGTCAGCATTTGCTCACCTCAAAATGTAGTTTTTGTACTTTTGTTTCTAAAAGATATTATTGCTCATCAGAACTTAGGTTTTATGGTTTGTTTTTTGTTTCAGCCCTTAAAATGTTCATTACATATATTCTAGTCTCTGTTGTTTATAATGAGAGATTAAACACAGTTTTTGACTTTTTTTTCCTATACGCTATCTGTCTATTCTTTTCCTGCTTTCAAGAATTGTCTTTCTCTTTGGTTTTGACAGAGTCTTAAAATGAAATTCTTCTACTGGAGTTGGCCCTACACTCCATATCGTATCTTTTCTCACCATCCATGTACCTAGGTCTCACTGTATATGAGACTATAGAGCTTTGACCTGTATAGGCTTGAGTTTATGCACTGTTAGATAGTCTTTGAAATAATCCCAAGATGGTTCCTAAGCTTTAAGACCCAATATCTGAATTCTGTCTCCCTGCAGAGCATTGTGAGAGCTTGGCTTTAGACTCTGTTAGGGAATACCTAGAGCTAGGTAAGGTAGGACTTACCCCATATCATGACTCTGTCAAGCTCAGTCTTTCTATGTCTCAGCTCTATGCCCACAGTGTGAGTGGAATATTGAGGAGTGATCTCAACTCAAGGTAGGTAGAAACTCCAAAGTTTTAAGCAGTTTTAGACTTTTATCATGTTTCAGTCCCACAGAAGCTGTGTAGGCTTTGCTCATTTCACCTACACATGGGAAGCACATTGTTTTGTTAACTACACATGGGGCTCTCCCCAGGAGCTTCTAAGCTTTTAAGCATCCAGTTATGCAGGTCTCTCTCTCTCTGTTCTAGTCTCCTGCTTTCTACTTCCCAACCACTTCAGCTGCCCTAAGTCCTGATATCTGCTTTCTCAATGATTTAAGAATGGTGTGTAGCTCAGACTCCAGCTTGATGCCCCATAGTTAGAAAATTGTTTTAGGAAAAGAGCCAAGGTATTTATGGGGCTTATCTTCTTGTGTTTTCCTTCTTTCAGAAATGACATTTTTGCCCTGTCAATTATCTAGTTATTAAATACAGTTGTTTTATATATGTTGTTCAATTTTATATTTGTTTACAATGTGTAGGGTGGTCTGCTACCAGTTTTGCCATAATCAATTATTTGCCATAATTGATGGTGGAAGTCCCACAGTTTAAACAATATGGATGTATTATTAGTCAGGGCTCTCCAGAGAACCAGAACCAGTAGGATATAAATATGTGTGTGTGTGTGTGTGTGTGTGTGTGTGTGTGTGTGTGTATGCATGCGTGCATATGTGTGTATGATTATGGAGGTCATGAAGTCCCACAATCTATGATCTACAATCTAGAGGCCTAGGAAAAATGATGCTGTAGTTCTATGCTGAGTCCAGTTGTTGATGAACCTGAGTCACTGATGTCCAAAGGCAGGAGAAGATGGATATTCCAGTTCAAAAAGAGAAGTAAAATTTCCTCTTCCTGTACCTTTTTGTTCCAAGGATCTTCAAAGGATAGGATGATGTCAGCTTATATTGGTGAGGGTAGATCTTCATTTCTGTTTATATATTTAAATGCTAATTTCTTCTAGAGATATCTACACAGACACACCCCCAAATAATGTTTTTTCCAAGTCAAATTGATATAGAATTAATCATCATAATTTACCTAAATACAACAGTTTTGGAAACAATGGTAATTAGGTCCATGGACCTTCTAGAGGACATTGTTAGCTATAGTTTTTAAAGTCAATTATTGTTTCTGAATGCTGGTTTTGTTCTAGGTAGTGAGGTAAAAATCTGAGATAAAGAAATAAAAGCAGCCCCAAAGAGGCATTGCTTCTAATCTTATGTAACTTGCACACATCTATGAATAACAGAAAATGAATAAATAATTTAATATTTGTGAATGTAGAAACTTGCAGGAAGAAGGAACAGACCATGTGAGGGGAGGGTATAAAAGGAAGACCCAATATATATGTAAAGGACCCCGCAACACTTTGAGGGGACTCATATTTGAGAAGCATAAATCTGAATTATGAGTGGAATTGGCTAAGCAATGGTAGTAGGAGGGGTGTTCCACATTAGGAAAACAACCCTAGTGCCTAGAAGCAAAAGAGAGTAAGACATTTTGAAAAAGGACTTTGGAATCTGTTATATCTGAATGGAAATGAGGAGAGTGGGAGCAGACAGGAAGAGGTAGAAGATGTAAGAACATCCAGAAGACTCAAGGCCAGTCACATCACTGGCCTCTCAAGTTTCCTGTTTCTTACTCCCATCCTCTTTAGGTTTCTTACTTCAAAGCATAATCTTGAGAATTAAATGTGCTTACTTAATGCTGAATGATGTGGACTTAATAAATCCATTTCTTCTTAATACTTATTTATTATTATAGATGCTAGCAAAGGATCAGGCATCTTTCTGATTTTTCAAAGCCGTCTTACAAATGAGCACAAGAGGAGCAGCCTGTCAGGAATGGATTTACCAGTTAGAAGCATGGAAACTTCCTTTCTGCTTCTTCAGGTCTGATTTTCTAGAAAAGCATTTCCCTAAAGCAAAGTTATGAATTTTAATTTCTAATACATTTGTAGGAATAGGAAATGTTTCTCATGAATCTAGTCTATTATATAGAATGGCATATCTTCATATCTTTTACACACTCAAGAGCTTCTTACCTGAGCTTTTCTAGAATCACATGTTGTCTGTTTCCCTGCTTCACCTCCAGATTTTTCCCCAATCTAAATTTCTTAATTTAGATTTTAAAATCTAAATCTCTTAATCCAGAGATATAAATGCAAATCTACTTCCTATTTTCTGGGAACAATCCTAACCCTGAATAGAACATACCTATGTCTTTTGTCTTTTGTCTCAGGGTCTAGTTTTCATAAATGAGTCCTGGTTTGTGATGCTCCATCATTTATACTGAACTTACAGATAATTTGCTGGGAAAGGATGCTTGTTTCAACAGCTTATCTGTAGCTATTCTATTTTCTACAAAATACTGAACCCTGACTGTCAGATTGTGCATATTCGTCTCAAATCCTTTCCTCCCTGATGCTCATTCTAAAATGAGACATTTACAGTAAACCTCTCACAGTGGGGAGTAATAGCTTTGACTCTGACTATGTCCTGGGATTATAACTTCCTTGAATTTCCTTTCAGCTAGAGTAGAAGCAAAATTACCAGAGCACATACCTCTTAGAGAACCATTTCCCTCACCACTGCATGACTTAGTAAAGGGTATACTAGAAACAGGATGGTTGCTTCATTTTGCTTTGGAACTTTATGAAATAGTTCAGTTGAATGTCATTACATCTCATCTAGAGTAAGCATTCTTCAGGCATCTGATTTTCATACTGTTCAAAAAATAAAACCATACAAAATGGAAATATAACAGAGGGCTTAGAATCCAAGATTATAGTTTCAGTTTCAGATCTGCAAGTAGTTTGGAGATTATTTTAGGTTAAAAAAAAAACTTCATCTCTTTGGATTTACTTTTCCATTATAAACTTTGCAGAACAGATAGAGATGCTTGCCAAATCTAACACTGCCCATAATGTCTTTACAAAACTACAATTTAAACAAGTTTAAGAAATAAAAGAAAACTTTCAATTTCAAATAATGAAGTCACAACCAACATGAGAAATTACCTAATCCTTTCATAATCTTTCTCTCTCCCTCTCCCACAACCTCTCTGTCTCTCTAATACTCTCTCCAGTCTCTGAGTTCTGCTTTTCTCTGTGCTGTTTTTTTTTTAAAGAGGCAGCTATTCTCTGTTTGATGGCAAAGGTGGTTTCATGGATATGTCTCATTCAGTCTTTATTGATAATGATCCAGGAGAAACAATAGAACACATGGGGCCACAACATCCTGATATTCAGTCAAATATTATTCTGAATGCATCTGTGAAGGTGTTTTTTCTTTTTTAAAATGAGGTTAACATTTAGATCAGCATTCTAAGAAAGCAGATTGCTCTCCATAACTTGGAGGCTTTGTCCCATCAGTTGAAGGCATGAATAATATGAGATTGACCTTAACTAAGCAAGAGGGAAATCTCTATCTTGAACTCCAAATGCTGCTCTTCCCTGACTCCCTGTTGTGAATCTTACTTCATCAGATTTTGGATCTACCAACCCTCCAAAATTGCATGAGTTAGTTTCTTGTAACAAATCTCTCTGTGTGTGCACATCTTGTTGATTCTATTTCTCTGGAAAACTATGACTAATAAAAACTTAAATTTTCAAAGGTGTAGCAATGGTTTCCAGATTAATGATGATTATCATGGATTCCATGTCCATATTAACTACATCTAGATCCAAACAAATATGAGACTCAAATAGACCAGGATTAGGGAAGTTGGCAGCCTTTATAACTGAGTAAGGGTTCAACTGGACTGCATGGGATGATAGATGAGGTCATCTAATTGTAATAAATATGAGTAGAAAAGTAGACATAGAAAAATCACAATTATGCACAATACTACACTCAGGCTATTTTATGATTTTATCTCTTAGATATTGTCTTATGACATGCATCCCTTTCTACAATAACAAATTTAAGCAAAATCTGATCTCTAAAAAATGCACATACTTGGAAAATAATATAGGCAAAATTCAGTCCCATGTTAGACACATATGAATTTGACTAGTTGTTTCATTTCATATTATTGATGACAAAGATTAATGATTTTATTTATGTATTTGTGTTGGTAGTATTGGGGATTGGACTCAGGGCCTTGTGCTTGCTAGTAAGTTCTCTTCCAGTACACTGCAACCTCAGTTCTACCTCTAAAGTTGTAGAGATTCAAGAATACATATTAAGTAACTTTAAAAACCATACAATGCTTTGCAGATGTAATGTTGTATATATTTTGGAATAAAAGTCCTAACTCCTATATTTCTGTTAATTTAAGAAGATTTTTCAAAGGAAGGAACTAAAGTTTTAGCAGCTGCATATGATGAGCTAACGTGTTAAGTCTAAGCTCAATTTGAAGGTCAAAAGTACTCTTTGGTAACACAGCTTTTAGAAGCATAACACTTAGGAATATCAATTAGCTACCAAGGAAATTTACTCAAAGGGAGTGAAATTTACCTACCAAAGAGCTAATCAATGTGTGACTGCATTTTGTTGCCATGTACAAATTTTTGTTCATGGTAAAATGATAAAATGGTCCACATAGATTTCCATTTTGTTCTGAATATATATACTTAAGTACCCTGCATTCATCACAAAGCATTTATATTATTTATTAATTAAATAAGTAACCCCTAGGGTTTGAGAATATATTGAATTTAGGAGGTAATATGAAAAATATCTGCAATAATAAATTTTTCCTTCATGTAAGTATTCCTTCGCTTCCTACTTTATGACTCTTTCTGCTCTGAATTACTCTAAAGGTTTTCATAAATGATACTTACTGTGGCACCTCATTCTCCTATACATAGAACATAAAAAATGCATTAGGCCTTATTTAAGTGTAACATACAATTATTCTTGCTAAAAATCATTTTATTTAACTAAACCACATGGGGTTCACATTTATATTTGAAAATTAAAATACCAAAATTGCTTTTAAGAAAGAAAAAATAGAATTAGCCTAAAAAGAAATATGACTGAAGAGAAAAATTAGTTCTACAAAAATGAGATTAAAAGAGAAAAGAAGATATAAAAGCATTTAAAAATAAAATTTCATGTCATATGAAGAGACACAAAGGTTCTAAATCTACAATTTTCTCTCTTTCTCTCTGTCTCTCTCTCTGTCTCTCTCTCTCTAGTGAGGTTTGAACCTTATTTCAATTTGAAGAAGCTTGGAATTAATCCATCTTTGTCTTATGGGATGAATGAATTTCAATGAATGGAAGAAACCAACACTATTTCAAATTTTATCTCAGCAAGTGTGAATATGCTGCAGCTGCATTTCCTCATCATAATTAATTCCTGTTGGAAAACTTCATTACCAGGAGTTGGAAGGCTAATGCAGCCTGCTTGGCTTCCTGAGACCAGCTTTAGTCTGGAGCATACACAGCTGCTGAATTCCAGGAAGTATGGAAGCTGTTCAGGAAGTGATGAGGCAAGCTTATATAACACCAGAGAGAACAGTTTGGCAGCTCCACATAGAGGTTTGTAGAATCCAGCTTGAGTTGTAAGCATAATAGGAGGAAAGAGAAGTATGTCTTTCTCTTTAGGCTTTGACGCTTCTTTGGCAGTTCATCAATTGTCCTGTTTACAGGTTTGCCAGGTGTTGAAAGCAGCAGTACTTTGTTATCTATGTTCATTTTAGGGGTGAATCATATATTTTTCCATAGAGACTTCTAGATATATTTTTCTTTAAGCAAACATAGTATTATTTTATAGGCTCTAAATTCAGGATACAGATGTGCCTTGCTTTAAGAAGTAATGTGTTTTCAGAGAAAACATCTTAAAACATCTGTTCATAAATCTTTATTTCATATAATCAGAAACTAATATAAATCTCAAGAAGATTAAAGAAACAAGAAATAAAATGGAAGTATACCATACCCATGGAAAACTGGGACAATTGTAACTTTTCTTTCAGATTTTCTTTACTCTACTCAACATGGAGCTGGGGTTTGGAAAAACAACTGGTGCATCAACAAATTTAGGAGGAAAAGACAAATACATAGTTTTCATGTTTCTCTTTCTGCACTTTGTTTTCTTTTAATGGCATGCTAGGTTACTTGGACTAACCCTTTAGTGTAAAATAATAAAAAAAATTTTGTTTAAATTCTAGAAATTAACTTAAATTGTGTCTTAGTCAATTTAGGTTGCTATAACAAAAAAACTGGGTAGCGTATATACAACAGAAAGTTTATTCTCAATGTTATGAAAGTTGGAAAGTCCAAAATAAGACACGAGAAGGTTCAGAATCTGGTGAAGACATGCCTTGCTGTGTCCTCACGTGGTAGCAAGGATGGGTCAGCTTTCTGAAATCTCCTCATAAGGGCACTGCTACAGTAAAACTGTGTCCCCCCCAAAATTCATGTTTAAGCCTAACTCCCAAGGTGACAGTATTAGAAGGTGAGGCTTAGGGAGGTGACCGAAATATAAGGGCTCCATCTTCATGAATAGCATTTGTCCTCTTATAAAAGGATGAGGGAACATTTTCTCCCTTTCTATCATGTGAGATCACAGTTGGCGGGGGGAGGAGCATCATCTTTGAAGCAAAGAGCAATCTCTTACTAGATCCCAAATCTTCCGGTGCCTTGATCTTGGACTTCGCAACTTCTAGAACTATACATTTCTATTGTTTCTAAATTGCGGAATCTAAAATCTTTTTCACAGCACACATGACCAAGACAGGCACTGATCATAACCATGAGGGCTGTGCCCTTATGACCTAATGGCCTTTCAAGTCCCTGACTCATGATAACATCACACCAGGAGTTAGATTGCAACATACAAATTTTAGAGGAAAACAAACCATAGGAATATCTAAATATTTATAAAGGTAAATACTCTAGCTGTTTTTTTTTTTAACATGAAAGCTTATAACCAGAAACATACAAGAATAATCAGATCACTGAATATGCTTATATCCTTAGGGCTTTTCCAATCCTTGACACTGACATTTACACTTTAGTTTAATATTCACTGGGAAGATGCAGGATTAACAAGTCCGTGACTCATCCCTCTGTACTCCAGTATCCTCTAAGGGTTTATTAACCTCAAGCAATCCTCCTGTATACACATTTTCATGTTTACCAGTGGAAAGATTTAAGGGCAGCTTTACATTTAAAAAAAAAATGTTTTTCAGAAAGACATAGCCAAACCTTGTAAGATTCTTATTATAAATATTCTTTAAATTAGGGGACATTGCTGGTTGAAGAATGAGGGCTAGCCACATAAATGTTTCTATCTTTGTAACTAATGGGACAATTATTGAGAGACCCCAAAACTAGTGGTAAAAGAGCTTCCTTTGTGCACAATCTTTCACTCACGTTATTTAGAACACATTTATTATTCTAAAACTGAAATAAGTTCTAAGTGCAGAGGAAAGGGCAACTAGAAATATCATTAAAATATGAAATGACCAATAAGGATAAACAATAAAAATAAAAAAGTGTTCTCTCTTATTACTAAGACATAAAAATATAAATGAAAAATGTCACTTACTGTATAGATGAGAATTTTTTAAAAAATATGACTGTTTTCGATTTAGGTATATATGCAGGAGAAAGTCAATGCATACAATTTAAGTGGGGATTTAACTTGATGAGCTCACTTTGGAAAAAAATGTTTAGTATTATCAAGTATAAGGGAAGATATACCTGATGTAGCACAGGAGATTTCCATTCACAAGTACATAGCATAGAATAGTGATTTAACCCGTCACAAGCACAAATAAGGTTAGTATAGCTTTCCCACACCTGGATGCCTAAAATTCTCCTGAATGACTATCAAAATGTCTAACTAAACACATGCCAAACACTTGAGCACTATGCAAAAATAAAAATGAAAAGTTACCACTACATGTATTACTATACATGACTCTTACAAAATTTAAATGAAAATATACACAAAATATTTATATGATTCCAATTATGTAAAACTCAAAAATAGGCAAACCATGCTGCACTATTGAGGGAAGTCAGCATGGTTGATAAAATGGGAACAAAAGGAAAGAGAAGCATAGTAAAAACTATCAAAAAAGTATTTTTTTCAGAGAAGAAGTAAATTGCAATGGATAAAAGTGCATTGAAGTTCTCTATCTTATTTCTCTATGCTCTTTTTTTCTATGTGGTGATTACAGAGATGTTTTCCTTCCAGCTCTTGATTAATATGTGCTTATAGCTGTTTTGAATATCTATACATTTATATATTTCAGTATAAACAACAAAGTACTTCTCAAAAATCTGTTATAGACTCCAATCCCAATTTCAATTCTCTGGCAATACTGGTAAATACTAGTTTCTGGATTCTTTGTTTGATAGGACATACTCTAAAAATCAGGCAGAGGTTCCCAACACAGGAAATATTGGCCAAACAGATTTGTCAGAGAATATTTTCATTCCCTTATAATCATACCATATTGGGAAATAAAGAAGAAGGGGACAGGGATGGAATTAGAGAATGAAAAGTAGACATAACTGACTTTTGACTTGATATGTATGTAAAATTGGCAGGGGGATGCATAGTATGCTCTGAGCAAACTCTTGTTTTACAGACTGAAGAATACAAAACATATTGTACAAAACATATTGTACAAAGTATATGATATATTGGTGATGGTACACAACGAATAAATTCCTTTGAAACTATTAATCCCTTTATTCTACTATTTTACTACTATTTCCCCCATCATCAAATATAGTTAAAATAGAATAATGCATAACTATAAAAATAAAGTGATCACCTAAATGTAAATAACACATAATTTAAAGTATTTGAATGCTTTTTCTTAAATTTTAAAAGTTTCACCAGGTACAAATGCAAGGCTATCTTGTTTATTTTGTAGTCTTGGTCATCATCAAATTATTTTATATGTATTTTCATTCAAGCATCACCATCATTCTCTTTTGTAAGGAATTCCAAATATTTTAACCTATGTTCATTTATAATTCAAACACCTTCAATGTTTTGGCAAAGTGGAGATTGCTTTGGATTTGTTTTGGATTTTGTTTTGCATGGGCAGGAGATAGAATTTCACAACATTGAAATTACTGAAATGAAAAACTTTATTTTGTTTAAGTTTTTTATACGATGCTGAAGAATGGGTATTGGTTTTGGAACCAATTTACGTTTAGTCATTTATTTATCTATCTATCTATTTATTTATTTATTTAGTACCCGGGATTTAACCCAAAGACATTTAAATCCTGAGTCACATCCCTAGCCTTCTTTATGTTTTATTTTGAGACAGTGTCTCACTAAGTTGCTTAGGGCCTCACCAAGTTGCTAAGGCTGGCTTTCAAACTGAGATCATTTTGTTTCAGCCTTCCATGCTGCTGGGATTAACAGGCGTGTGCCACCTTGCCCAACCCAATTTAATAAATATTTTAATGGATTATTAGATCCAGTCACACTTATTGATGCATACACTTTTTTGGGGGCTTAACTTTATTATTCTATAATTTCTATGTACATTGATCATCTCTTTTATATCATGTTTTTTTATGTTAGACAAAATTTTTATTTGTGTTCTAGTGGGTACTTTTGTATCCATGATGGTTTCCAAAAGTAAGTTTTTAAATATCTTTAATCCCTTTCTATAACACTTATTTCTCTTCTTAACCAAATATCGCAATATTTCCCAGCTTGAAATAATATCATTTGATAGTCTTACTTTGTTTATGTTGGTAAAATAAAACTTTCCACAAATAAGGAAGAAAAATAAACTTAGACATTTAATATGATTGTCAATAGTCTAAGTACAGTAATGACAAACCATGAAGAAACATCCTTATATCTTAGTAAGTTCTTGGTATAGCCATAGCAATTATAAAAGTATTTTGTGAGTATTGTGAAACAGAAGACATTAGTAAATACATCAAATTTTTGCATGTCAAGTGGTTCTCACAAGGGAGAAGAGAGACACTGCACACTCAGGTTTATGATGTGGCATGAAGAACACTTGGAGTGAGTAGATTGAAACTAGAGTTATCACTATGAATTCATAATAAATCACACACAGTGTGTTTGCATGTATCAAGTATGAATTCAACACTGAATACACAATGCAGGATATAAATATGCAGCATAAATGTCCAAGCTCTCTGATATAAGAGCAGGCAAATTATGAAGGCTTCAAAAAATCCTAAGAACTTGGCGTTTAAATCCATTTTCCATCAAAAGGATCCAGAGCTCCCTAGAGAGATATAAGATTCTAGTGCAGGTGTGGATGCATTACATGATGAGCTTGGACCGTTAGGAAATAAGGAAATGCTTAAAAAAATGATAGGGATATGTCAAAATGGTACAGGGAGAACCTGAAGGGGCTACTGCAGCCCAGATTTGAGGAAATTGAACATCAAGATATTATTGGTTTGTGACATATTTTTAAATTTACTTTTAATATTCATAAAGTAAAGTTCATGCTATAGGTATAGCAATTGATAGATTCTCAAGAGTACAAATAGATTGCTATTATTTATAAAAGCATCATGAATCAAGTGTTGATTCATACTCCTCTGAGGTGTTTATTAGGATAAACCTATTTCTGACCTGCTAGTATTCAAGATTAAGTATCAATTACTGATTGGCTGAATTGAAAATGCATGTTTATTGAGTCAAGTGAGATTTTTTTTATTAAACTAGTTTTAAGCCAGTTATTGTAGTTTCTTGTTATCATAATACTGGCTTTGATAAAGTCCAGAATATTCACATTGGTTACTTAAGTGAGATAGGTGCATGATAACTTAAGTGGGATAGTTTTAAATACACCAATATGAGAGACTGCATTCTATGCTGGTGAAAAATAATACAAATTTATATATATAAGGTTTGATTATATTTGCTTATAAAGCAAAAACCTATGCATGTGTAATACACACCCATGATTTATTAAGAACAATTCTTTATGTGTTACCTTTACAACTAAAATTGAAAAATAAACAATGTTTGAATAATGTAGACATTTGCAATAAAGTTTTGCATAATGAAAAAATGTAAATGAAAATGGACAATAACAATTCCTTTAAAATTTTGTTACATGAAAACAGCTTGACTGATATGTTTTTCCTTTTCTAATTGTCTGAGTAGTTTGGCACATGGTAGATATTTAGTTATTTATTTCATTTATCTTTCTATATATCTGTGTTGATGTATGTATGTATGTATGTATGTATCTACCTATCTACCTATTTATGTCTTCTTTTTACCTCTGTGGTACTGGCAAATGAACTCAGGGGTGCTTTACATTCCCAGTCCTTTTCATTGCCAAGATAGGGTCTCACTAAATTTCCAAAGCTGCTCTTGAACTTGTGATCCTCCAGCCTTCACTTGCTGTGAGTCACCGGGATTACAAATTTGTACCACTGCATCCAGCTATGTCTGTCTATTTTAAACACAAATTGAATACTATAAAATTCAAAGTTTGTTATGAATTTATTTGTGTTGAAAATGAAAAATTTTTAATTCCATTGTCAGTGTACTTTATTATTCCTTGATAATGCCTTATTTTAGGTGTATGCTAAATAGGAAATAAAAATATAAAGAAATGTCAATATGAATTCCATTTTATTATCTTGCTTTAATGTGCCCACCTCTCCTTTTCATCTTCTAGACTCAGGACAAAGAGGAATGTGAGAAGGTATAGATAATAATACATAAGGGTCTCCTTGGTGTTTCTTACTTGGGACTAGGTCCTTGGCTTTAGCAGAGGAAAAACTCCAACTGTGTAGAAGATATTCACATACCCCTTATGTCAAGTTAAATTATCATTAGAATTTCTTCAACTTGCCAAGGCTTGTCAAAGCTATTGAGGAACCAGCTGTGTATAGTCCAAATAACAGGGGTAAATGATTGACAAAATTTTAAATTTTTATCTCAGCTATTGAATCTTCAGCAGGGGGTGGTGCCCCTATACTTCCCATTTGCCTTATTGAATTCATTTTTCTAACTCTTTATATTTTGGGCACGTTGATGGATGGCTATTATCTAGAACTACAGAAAACTTTCTCCTGGATACCTCTTTAGGTTTCAACTTAATTTCAACTTTAAAAATCAAATATTTTTAGCTAGCTCCCTCTTTTCTAAGGAGTTTTAAAGGTTGATTTATATTATTTTTATGTATTTATTGCACAAAATTGTACTTTTTAAGAATTCACCAAAACTGACATACTGTCATAACAATATTTTCTCAATTCTACTTAACTGAAAACAGTTTGTCTAAACCATCATAATTGGCTAGGGACTATGGCTGGAAAAAAAGAAAAAGCTACTTTATACAGTGTTCCTGAACACAGATTAATATCATTAACTTTCATAGAACTTTGTGAGAACTAATATATAAATTAATTCAATCCCTATACTTTTGTGGAATCTCCCTTCTTAAATAATAGCAATACAAGTGTACATAACTTATACTTCTTTATCTTTGACTACTGCATTTTTCTCAAAGGTATTAGGCACAGACATGAATATCTAGCAAAATCACTTCTAGCATCAGTAAGGCAATTGGGGGCATTTAAACAAGGGATATCTAGATTTTATATCTTCACATTTACAATATTTTTCACTGAAAATACTTCACTTCATTGGATAATTTTGACTACATCATTGCCCATTAGTGTAAATGAGAATCAGGAATCATTGTTTTTTGTTTAGAAGTTGATGAGGATGGAAGGTTAAAAAATGTAGGTTCTGATGACACTATTTTATCAGGGGGTGCAAATGATGATGACTTGCAACTATTTTAGGTTGGCTAGCTCCAGCACGTGAACTCCCACTAAGTACTCAAAACTACAACTTTTTGTCTCTTATTTTTTCCCAATAAAAACATTCATATTTTAATTTATATTTTGTATTTCAAGTACTCTTTATATTACTCTCATGCATCTCATAACCACAGTGATACATTCTGAGAAATATATGGGTAGGTGAGTTCATCATTGTGCAAACACTAGCGTGTACTTATACAAGTCTAAGTGATACAGGTTAGTCACTACACAGGGCCCTCCAAGCAATCAGGGGATGCAGTACACAGAGGTATTAGCCTGCTGCAGGTGCAAATGGTATAATGTTTTATAGGTAACTTTGTAAAAAAATAAATAGGAATACACTCTCAAATGATAAAAATTATAGTAAGTACACCAAACATGAATACTTAGCATGGTTCTGCACTGAACACAATCGTGCTGTATTTTCATGGGACTGTCAGCCTAGCAGCTTTGCTCACACCAGCATCACTATGAACTCTGCGCAGTGAGGATATGACAGCTAAGACATCATGCTGTCTATGGTATCACTGGCCATAGGAATTCTTTAGTTCCAGTGTCATCCTATATATGAAACCACAGTCATATGCAGTCTGTTGTTGACCAAACCATGATCTGGATTATGACACTACAATATACAATGTGAACACCTAAGCTTAATAATACGTAGATCTCCTCATTTCAACTCCTTATGTCAAACTATTAGAAAACTTTCAATTACTCACTGAATTTCATTTTTGAAATAACTGTTTTCAGTTCTTTCAATTATTCATGGTCTTGTCAAGGCTCTGGTAAAGACTGGGAAATTCCATTTGTTTACATTAAATAAAACTAATTCTTGGGAGTTGAAGAACTCAAGGCACACTGTATAATTTTACATTTATTCCTTGTTGACCATGCATGGTTTTTTCACGTTTTTTTAAAGCTCTGTTTGTAAAGCAGAGCACCTGAGTGTTATATGGTTCTGCATACAAGTGGTGAGCTTTTTCATTGTTATGTGAAAACCCTTAAAATATTGAAATGTCTACGAAAGCAATAAAATGATCACAGGATTATATGGTGATATTTAATTTTTGTACAAGTTAAATACCACTGATAATTAACTGTTAGAAGTTTATTTTGAAGTGACATTTTCCTGGAATATCAGACCTTTACAACATAATTAAAGGCTTTCTCGTAACATTGCCCTATTGCTTGTATGAAAGTTCTATAAAGTTGTGATTCTACCTTAAAATTATTATACATATATGGTAATATGTACGCTACTCATTATGGTTGTGTTCTAATGAAATATTTTGCCCCAGAATTTAGGTAGTGATAGTTGCTTTGCTTGGATAGTATAATAGAGTGGTGGAGGGAGTGAGTAGCAAGATACTTAGAGCAGCCAGTCTCTGTATTTGGCCAAGAACACCTCACTGACTCTTCAGCTGTGAGGATAATCATTAACCCCCATAGTATAATTTTTATCATTATTTGAGTGTATTCCTATTTACTTTTTTACAAAGTTACCTATAAAACATTATACCATTTGCACCCCAGCGATGTTCATCTCCACCTTAGTAGACTGGCCTGTGAAAACACATCCTTCTTTTCTCTTCATTAACGTTGATTTTTAACAGGCCCCCTCATTCCCTCATTGGCTGTTCCCACAGGTTTCTGTGCTAGAAATTTCTTCCTGATGAAGGCATTAGTTTTGGATTAGTTGCAAGGTTTAAGATAGAAACAATGCTGTAGACTCTATGTGGCAGAGCATCTAAGTGAAGGAAATGCAGAAAGATCTGTTGTAGGAGAGACAAGAAGGGAGCAGAAGGGTGCTTGAAATAGGTGGCCAGAAAGCAAAGTATAAATAAGAGAACAAGGAGCAGCAGAGCAACGTGGATTATTACACCATTTTGAATAATTTCAATAAATTTCTTATTTGTCATTTTCCTTAGAAAATATTATCTGGAATCAAATAACTATGAATGCAAAGGGATTTACTTCCCTCAGTATTACCACTGCTCAGTGACTCTAACACACTTTTTTTTGTTAATTTTAAATTTATGAAATAGAAAGGTGTTTATAACTCATTTTGAATAGCATCTTACATTTGATGAGTGTCATAAAATGATTAACACAATTTATGTTACAATGTTAGGTTACTACAATCGAAATAATTTCGAACCCAAGAAAATCTGCCCAGTACCATATACTTGAGCTTCACGCTCAGTTAAGTGAAAAGCAGAAGAGAAGATTTTGTTCATGACTGCCATGAATTGGATGTGTTGTGAGTGAAGTGGATACTTTCATTAAAACAGGAATAAAAATATTTGTACAAACAATAATAGATAATTTATATAACTAATAATTAAAGGAACATGAATTAAGATGAAAATGTGCTTCATAGATGAATTTCAGCCACAGTTAATTTTATAATGGAGCCTAATGAATAATAAAAGAGTATAATGTCTGAATGCTATTTAGGCTTTTCAGGAAAAAAAACACAGAAAAAGGCCTATAACTAATACTATTAGGTTATCACAACTCAGATTATAAAACCCTTAGAAGAAAAATAAAAGATTAAATCTAAGCAGATCAGTTTAAAATATAATGAAATATATAACTGAAAAATATATAACTGAAATATATAACTGAAAAATATGAGACCATTTAGCCTTGATTTGATGTTGTCTTAGCAGTTAAAAAATGTATATAGCTGGGGCAGGGGTTGTTGCTAAGTGCTTGCCTAGCATGTGTGAGTTCGATTCTTAGCACCATATATAAATAAATAAAGTTTCATCAACAACTAAAAATATATTTTTAAAAAAATGTATATAGGAATGCCTGTGTTTAACTCAGTGGAAGAGTGTCAACTACCATATATATATGAAACTCTAAGGTTTATATTAGCACAGTCTTAAAAAGAAGAATAATTGCTGGGCATGGTGGCTCATGCCTGTAATCCCAGCAGCTTGGGAGGCTGAGGAAGGAGGATTGCAAGTTTAAAGCCAGCCTTAGCAACTTAGCGAAGCCCTGTCTCACATATATGTGTGTGTGTGTGCATGTGTACATGCACATGCATGGACTAGGGATGTGGTTCAATGGTTAACCATGACTGGGTTCAATCTCCAGTACTCAAAAAATAAATAAAGAAATGAATAAATAATAGCAAGAAGAATCAATATGCCAAGAGAAAAGATAAAAGAGAACTTGAAAAATGCTCAGTTAAAACCAGGAAAAACACAAAACAATAGAAAAATGAGACAGAGAGCAAATGTAATAAAAAGAAAACAGTTACAAGCATGACATATATTAAACCAATACATTAATAATTACTTTTAATGTGAATGTCTAAACAAAGAAATTAAAACAGATTATCAGAGTGAAATAGAGAAAAAAAAAACAGCTATAAGTTTTCTGTAAGAAAACATACTCCAATAGCCACTATGGAAATCAGTATGAAGTATTCTCAAAAAACTAAAACTAGAATCCTCATATGATCCAGCCATACCACTACTTGGTATTCACTCCAAAGAATCAAAGTCAGCATACTTTAGTGATACACGCATACCAGTGTTTATTGCAGCACAATCCACAATTGCCAAGCTATGGAATTATCCTCCCTGTCTATCATCAACAGATGAATGGATGAGGTATGGTATATATACACACAGGAGTTTCATTGGGCCCTAAAGAAAAACAAAATTATGTCATTTGCAGGAAAATGCATGGAACAGCAGAAGATTGTGTAAGTAAGCCAGCCTCACAAAGACAAGTTTTGACCACATTTTCTCTCATATGTGGAATTTGGAGGCAAAAAGGGACATCATGCCTAGAATAGGAAAGCTATTAGTCTGGAAGAAGGGGATCAGGGAGAGGCAGAGGGGAGGTACCAGAATGAACTTAACTGAACTGTCATAAGCCTGTAGGAATATTCTACAATGCAACTCACCATTCTATATAATTCATATACACCAATAAAAATATTTTCAAAAAATAATCCAATGAAAAATGATGGATTTAAATATCATTTTATTCAATATTCTGAAGCTACAATTCCATTTCTGTGGGTCTTGGGGATGGAGCCAAGGACCTCATGCATGCTATTGCTATGCAAATGGTCAAAATTTCTAACACTGAGTTTTACCCCCAGCCCTGGTTCTGTTATCTTCTGATTAACTCTAGTAGATAAAATTTAAGTTTCTTCTCAGATGAGATGATCCTGAGAAACTGATGCCATAATATTGATTCCTTTATTTTTTTCTGTCTAGAATATTTTAGTTTATTTCTTGGGATTATATGTTTATATTTTTCTTGGATGTATATTTTATTAACAATTATCTTTTGAAATTGCAACACTTTCAATTAGATGTCATTTTCTTTAGTTTTATATTTTTTGGACTATCAAGAGCCTTCTGGATGAAACATTGTATTTACTTTATCATGTCCTTTAACTTGTCTTCCATTCCTTCCATCTTCTTATCTTTTCCTGATGTCTTTTGTAAGAGTTGTTTGTACACATGATTCATAATCCGATTCTTTGAGTACATTCGCTGTATATTCAATCTAGTTCTTCAATCTGTTCACTATATTCATTTCATATATTTTGACATTTATGCCATTTGTATCCATTTTGATCTATTTCAGTTTGATTCTGCTTAGTGTTTACAATAGGTCCTTTATTTTTCTGAGAACATTTATTATGCCATGTTAGACTCTTTTTTGTTCTTTCATTTATTCTGGTTTCAATAGTGTAGCAACCTCACTGGAGTTCTGTATTTCATCCTACAGACACCACACATTTATACCATGCATTTTCTATATGAATTTTTCTTACCTTCAGACCACGAACTTCCCTGGTTATGTCTCCTCTCTTGATTGTGGAGCCTGGATGTAGTAAAAGTGGGGTCTACCTAAAGGCAGATTGGCATCAGGGCTGCCATCAACCAAACAGTTTCTACTCACTTACTTGCCTGGTTACACCACCCTCTTTGACCAAGGATTGACCACTCTCCCTCTTTCCAAGACAAAACTCCTTAATGAAGCACTTGGCACCAATTTTAATCAATCCACGAGTGTCCCTACAGAAGGGGATGCTAGAGTTCAGTCCAACCATCTACTCTTTGCCGTAAACACCCCCACTCCATCCAGGGGGAGGTAGCACTGTGGGGACACTATAGTTTGTAGGCTGTTCTGCTGAATTCCTTCTCCCTGGACAAAGCAACAAGCAATTATCAGCTCAAGATGGCATGGGAGACAGATAGGGTACACATAGACTATTCTTCCTTAACCAGTTTGGACCAATATCCTGATTCACAGTGTGCACATTTGTGCATGTCAAATCCTACACATGACGGCAGGTTCTGTCATCTTTGGCATTCGGCTGAAATGAATAATTTTTCTCTGCTTCTTTGGACTACTTCCTGCTTCTCTCTCACATAATGGTTTCCTTTCTTCCACCTGTCTTAACCTTCTCTTGAACGTGTATTTTTAATCATTGTTGGGAGATATGGTGGTTATTGCAGCTGATTGATACTAAGATCTTTTATTCTGCACTTTCTTCTGTGGTTGGAAGCCAAATCACTGAAAAGAATGATCAAAATAAAACTTATAGCTTGTTACAATGTGCTTTGAAGAGCAAAGTTATGATAATTAGCTATGTGTATGTCCTGAGAATTCTGGATTAGTTGCCAGATTTTAAAACTTTTATTTTTATATTCCAACTGTCACTTTTATCACTTCCAGCTATTTCTGTGGATACAGACTTCTCATTCAGATGGTGTGCTCATCAGCTTTCTATTGGTTTACATTAAATACTTTGCTCTCACATGGCACCTCTCTTTAAAGCATTATATAAATGCTAGTTAATTGCCATGCCCTCAGGAGTCCTTCAACATTATCATTTCCATCACATGTATAACTGAACCAACATGCAACGGCGTTAGAGTGTTTCACTGAAGACCTCACAGTAGTTGGTTAGCAGAAGGCAAAATGAAAATCCCTCTAGTTTTCATTTCTTAGCACAAAATGTTAAAACTAGTATCTATTTTCATGATTAAAAAATGCATAATATGTCTTTTATGGCAGACTCCTTGGAAATTGGCGACATGCCATCTTATTGATTGATAGCTTGGCATCCTGGATGCCACTGGGAGATGATGAGACCAGCTAATCACACACTTCATTTAGAGAAAAATTCTCCTATTCAACAGCCCTGTTGCTCTAAGGCTGGTCATCATGTTATTATCCTCCAGTTCTATCACCTTTGTCACTAGTCTTGCATTTTATTGATTTTTGAGACCATTGTCATTCACATACACGACTTAAAGTCTTGTACCTGGATATAAGTATGACCTTTTTGGAAACCTGTGTATCTGAGCATGGTCTTAGGTCATGGAACAAACTGCTTCTGTTTTATTGCCATTTATCTAGTATCTCTAGGGGAAAGAAAAAGAACCATAGTTATTCTAAGCTGTGGCTGTGTAACATTTTTTAAAGAAAAGCAAACACAATAAAAGTGAGTTTAAGGGCTCTTAGAACAATTTTTACTCAGAAATGATAGAGTGAATATCACATTTCTTTTTTCCTTCTAACTCTGTCACCATAACTGAAAAGTTGCCTCAGTACTTTTATTTAACAGCCTTTATATGTTTATTTTAGCAAGGAATTTTAAAGAAGCTAGCTATGTTTGCTTTTGCTTTTGGCAATAGTTTCAAAGGCTTTGTTTTGTGAGGCCCATTATCAATTCACACATTTCTGTAACTCAACATCATAACATTAATCCTAATATAATCAGAATAAATACTTATTAATGCTCAAAGCAGTAATTGCTATGAATTTCACATGCATAATGGTTCTAATCCACAAATGTAAGAAGGTCAAATAATATAATAAGGAGGAAAGGGAGTAGAAAATTATAATGTGAAAATACTGAGAACAATAGATTAAAGGACACAGCCCAAATTAGGGATGTTACAAACAGACTCACAATGAAAGAATAAAGAATGCTGTGATGTAAAAATTCTGTAAAGAATGATGCGTGGATACACTAGAAGCCCAGAAATTTTGTTAGGATAATAAGACCTTACTATGGTTTGAATGAGAATCTCCTAGAGACCCCTAGGGCTTGGTCCCTAGGATGGTACTCTTGGAAGGTGCAGTAGACCTTTTGCCCAGTGGGAAGTCATCAGTGGCTCAGTGGGAGGTCTTTAGGTCATTGAGGTTGCACTGTTTGCTCTTATAGGGTATTGTGTGACTCTAGTCCCTTCCTCTTCCTCTTTGTGCTTGCTGGCTCATGAGGTGATAAGTTTTCTCTGCCCTGAGCACCTTTTCTCAATGCGTTTCCTTCTCTCAGGTATTTTCTTACAGTGATGGAAGGCTGACTCATACAGAACTCTTTTGTAAAATATGTTAGAATTTGCAAATGAACTGGCCCTTCAGAGACATCTTATGTATTTCCTATAACTAAGTTCAGTAACCTTCTAAAAAACGAATTGAGTTTTACAGAAAGAGAATATTTGTGTTGAACATGCTTATACACATTTTTTAATTATTTTGAGGATATAACATCTCTTCTCTCATTCAACGTAATTAAATGACTGTTGGGAATATTTATAGGACTAAACCAATGTTTCCTTAACATTATCTATTCCATTCATCCATTTTTTTCCTTCCTTCTTTCCTTCCTTCCTTCCTTCCTTCCTTCCTTCCTTCCTTCCTTCCTTCCTTCCTTTCTTCCTTCATTCCTTCCTTTCTACAGACAATTGAACACGGGCACTTTTACTACTGAGCTATTCCCAGCAACGTCCTCTTCCTTTCTTTTTTTCCTCAAGATAAAGTCTTGCTTTTCTGAGATAAAGTCTTACTAACTTTCTTAGGGCCTTGCTATGTTGCTGAGGCTTGCGTTAAACATGAGGTCCTCCTGCCTCAGCCTCCTCAGTTGCTGGATTTACAAGTATGTACCTCTATGCCCTGCTTATCCATCCATTTCTTTATTCAACATAAACAATTTCATGATTGCAGACTATATAATCAGTAAAGTATTAAATCACATGAAGAGAAATAAAAGTTAATCATCCCTTCACTCAAATACTTAATAGTGATGACAAAATTTACACTACAACAACAATGAACAAATACATGTTAAACTGCAAGATACTGATCAGACTTGCAAACAGAGGTCAGAGAAGGAAAAATATAGTAAGAAAAATTCTAACTGCCTGCCTCTATGTCTCAAAAGTTAGCCATATTTGGAAATAGGATCATTGCAGATGTAATGAGTTAAATGAAATCATAATGTTCAATGGTACTTTACAATAGCCCCTAACTGGGAAATTTTCAATTATCTACCAACTGATGAATCTTAAAAAATGTAATAAATAAATAAAGATAGAATTGTGGCACATGCATACAATGAAATACTAATAGCAATCAAAGGGAAAGAGCAACTGGTCTATGTCAAAGCATGGACTTATCTCAAGAATATCAAGTAAATAAAGAGACAGACACAAAGGACCATTTATGTATGGTTCCATTTATATAAAATTCATGAAAAAGACAAAACTATAGAAATCAACTGCTAATTAGTGTTTGAAAGAGTCTGGAAGTTAGGGGAGATGATTGACTTTCAAAGAGAATATAAACAGCTTTTGGGGTCATAAATATGTACCATTTTGCCACTATGATGACTATCATGAGACTATATAATGGCTCTTAAGTAAATTGTATAGTTTATAAATTATAACTCAATGAAGACCACTAAAATTATTTTAAAAACACTTGTTATTTATATTCTTATTTAAACACATGTTCACTTTTATAAAGCTTTCACTAATTTTTTGTTTTTTCCTCAAAGGAACTGCCATGATGTATAAACTTCTAGATACAAAGCTTTTAAACCAAATGGAAAAAAAATGTCCTATCCTTATTGAGGCTTGATAGAATAGTAAAAATCTACTACATTATATTACGAATGTACATTCTATACTCTCAGTACTATCACGCAGTTACAGTTACTATAAAGAAAAAGTAAAGCAGTGTAAGATGATAGACTGCAACTTGTCTGATTAGAGAAAGCCTCTCTTAAAATCTAGTATTTGTCTCAATTCCTGAATTAATGGAAGAATGAGGAAGTGAGACTTTGGGAGGCTGTTAGGCCCTGAAGACAGACCCTCCTGAATGGGAACAGTGCACCCAGAAGAGGCCTCAGAAGCTCCTTCAGCTGTTCCACTGGGTGAGGACACAGCAGGAAGACACCATCTGCAAACCAGGATGAAGGTGCCCCCAAGACCCTGAGGCTGACAACATCATGATCTTGGACTTTCCCACCTCCTCTGGAATTGAGAGAAATAACTGTCTGTTGTTTCTTAGCCAACCAGTTCATGGTATTTTGTTATATCAGCCCAAATAGACTAAGACAGATGTGGTTGACATGTTCAAGGGATGTAAAGAATGCTAGTATGGCTTGAGCAAAATAAGTGGGGTGGATGCAGTTGAGAGAAAAGGAAGTGGAGAGATGAGCATATTGAACTTCACTGAACTTTTTAATTTTTTAAAAATTTTTTTAGCCTAAATATGATGAGAAACCATTGTGCCTTTTGGAAAGCGAAGTGACAGGTCCTGCTTTAAGCTAGGAACAGTAATAAGAGTCAGAGGTCTTTGAAAGTTCAGTATGGAAGTAGAGGCCAATTAGGAGGCTACGGCACCCCTTAAGTGAGCCACAGAGGTGGTTAGAACCCGTGAAATTTGGGATCTATTTTGCAGATAGCACTGACAATATTTGCTGATCTTCCAGATGATATGGATTGTGACAGATAAAAATGACTCAACAATGGCTCCATAATCTTTGACCTGAGCAGCAGAAGATGATGCAAGGACATGGTTCCATCAGTCCCTTTTCCTGTTTCCTCTATGTGTCCTTCCTCTAAGCGCATCCACGAAGTCCTTTCTATTCTAAAACACAGCTCTCATTAACACTCTGCCCATTATAAACTCAGTACTTTTCTCTGTCTTATGCTTAGGCAAAACTTTTCCTTTCTTCCTTTTTCAAACCACTCAGGAGGGTATCCTATACTCACTTGTTCCATGTTTGTTTTAGTGTTTTTTTTTTTCCATTTCCAAATAGACTTGTGTTTCTTAATCCACTTATGACTTGATTCGACCTCTACCAGCTCTGAATCACCACTGACAAATAGTTGAGAGAAAATACAAATAAAAATTCAAAGACTTTTCAGTTCAAGTATTGCTGATATCCACAGTTTAAATACTTTTTATAAAAATGGCTCAAGAGAAAGAAAGCATATGCTCAACAATTATGTTGTCACTAAATTTCTGCCTCTAGTTGAATTTTTTTTTTTTTATTTGTAAGGACCTTGTTTTGGGGACATCAAATATGGTGACTTTACCATTTGTGTTTACCACTTTGATTTCACATGAATGTTAAATTGCATTTAAATAAGCCCACTAAAGCTCTGGTTATGACCTCAACTTTGATTGCTCATTTGCTGAGCCATGTCTTGTGTGGGGAAGGTTCAGAAAAGGGCTGAAGTTCATGGTGTTCCACAAATCGCAAATTCACCAAAGTCATAACTGAGGCTAACTTCCTTCTTCTTGCTCTGTAATTCAAGCAGACTCTGTTTTTCTTTCAAGTAAACTAAAGGTGAAGATATATCTACATAAACTGAACCTCAGCATCTTCATTGACTAACTTCTACATTACTGCTTCTATCCAAACAAACCTCTCACATCCATTAAATATAGTCCAAGCTACACAAGTATAGCAAATTGGGTTAGGCAACAGTTCTATTCAATTTCCAAGACAATTTCCTACTCAATTTTTACAAATCAATAAATGTCAGATTAAACTTTAATTCCTTTAGGGCAATTAATATAACTTTTAACTCAATCATTTCTCTTTCACATTCATACCAGCAGGCTTCCTAATATTTACTAAAATTGATTTTAA